>CM073593.1:23155000-24405000 GCA_037074705.1 Zhengitettix transpicula | reverse complement strand
AAGCTTCACCCGTGTTGTGACACATTTTTTAATAAACTGATTACGGTCCTGAAGGACAACAGTGCTGAGCGAACCTGAGCACCCGCGTTCCAATGCAGCTGTCAACACGTAGATAAATGATCGACTGGAGGACCATTCATTCTTATCCGACTGATTTTAATTTTTGGCTATCATTAAATATAAGGTGAGCTGATAGTCACAAGATCCTGTATTAACATATTAAATATGCGCATACATATTCAAGGGTTGAAGTATTTCGAACTTCCTCGTATCGTGTTACAGTCTAGTTTCTTTGAATAAAAATTTATTTCATCTTTTTATACTTAGAAATGTGGTTTTCAACATATTTTGATCACAAAAATGTTAACCAAATTTGTATATTCAGCAGACAACCTTGATGTCGTTGTGGTCTGCGTTGTGCGGCGTCACTTCATGTTGTCCGCCTTGTAACCGATACTGTAATGTTTTCTATATTACCGTTCAATATATACATACATTACTTGCATAATTTACATTGCACATCTAAATATTATTTTCTTTACTCCAGACTATTCCTCATACACTCGCAGACATAACAATTTACTGGGATATTCCGTACTCTCTCGCAGATAATCCCAAACTCAGACTCCTGCGAGGGATGTTCTCTTGCAGGCAGAACCTTTTAGGAGAGATACGAAGGGGCTACCTTTGGGTATGCCTTTTCCTCTCCGTTTTTGAACTAAGGTTCCCACAAGCCGAGGCACCTCGGCCTGTTTTGAGAGGTGTATGTTACAGGGTCACAGACCTTGGGTATACGGTAAGAGTTGTCCGCTATTCCCATTAGAATAGTCGGCCAGCTGCCTCCTAAACTGGTCGAGGCACGGAGAAGGGAATGCTGCGTCCCCACAGCAGACTCCTCTTCCGCTATCGGAAGGGCGTGGGACAAGTACCCAATGCCCGACCTACCTGATGCAGGTTTTTCTAGGGTTTTCCCTGCATCACTTTTAGGCGAATTGCCGGGTAGGATACGTAAATTATAGCCCGGGGGGCCCTAGTTAACCCTTGGCTATCTTCCTCTACCCTTCCGCATCCCCCTTTTCAAATCCCTTCCTATGCTATTAAAGGGGAGTTGCCACCATGTGGATTACCCTCATGTAGCCTGTTGCCCTAAAAAAATATATATTTGATTAATTCATGATCACTCTAATTTATCCCCGTATCGTTATCAAGTCAGAACTACCCGCGGCCTCTCAAAAATAAGAAATATTTCTTGCTGGCTTAGAGTGAAACTTTATAGGCTTCAAGAGCACAGAAGCAGGGCGGACGAACCCCCCATGGACACTTGTCGCAACAAGGTCATCTGAGGCTCATAAAGCTGCTCCGCCTGCCCAAAATAATTTAACCGTAGCTAGACAGGCAAAACGCTGCTGTCCCAAAGAGAACGCTTACTACTTGTTTTTATTTTCTGTACTCTTTTCGTCACTACATTAATTTTTAACACTTAAGTCTCAGCGTTTTATATAATTATACAAATTGTAATTATTTATATTTACAGGTGTAGTTTTAAGAACCTTAATTAAAAGCTGTTATATAATTACGATTAAATTTGAAGTATTATTTCTGCTATTATTAAATTGTCTCAATTTCAAAACTTAATTGATAATAATAACGTATAGATGTCTGTCGCTTGCTTTATTAACGTGTAGAACCGTGCCAATTTCAGACAACTTTAAATTTCTCGTTTAAAACTCCAACCACCAATTGACAGACCTTCAAAAAAACCGAGAGAAATGACGTGCGGGAAGATATAAACAACAGAGCCAAAGATCTTAATTACACTGTAGGGCGGGGAAATACATTCTGCTTAATGCGTTGGTGTCACTTTGAACAATTCAAGTAAATTTATAAATTCTAAAGTGAATCATTTCCAAGATAATTCTAGTTAAACGTCAAGTTTTTTTACCTCATTCGAATCCAAATTATGATTTTATTATAGAACGGTATCATTTTCATGCTTTGTAGTTAGATTTATGTTACTTAATCTTCAATTTCAAGGCACGTTTAATGTGGCGTATACAGACTGAAATGAAAAATTTACATCTGATTGTAAAGTAATTATAAGAAAGATAGCCAAATAAAGACAAGAAAATGGTCATAAAATAAATATCACACTAATTTATATTATCTCTTTTTTGTCTCTATTTGGCAATTTTCTAATTACTATATACACTGAGTTGCAATCCGAACATTAAATTTTGTAAACCACCTAAAGGGTATCAGTTTCACATAAACGATCTTTTTCAAACTAGATAAAGCAATAAAGGAATTATTAGTTTTGTAAATAATCCATAGATGATAACGGGAGAGTCATACGTGCTAGTGGTGTCGAGTATGTACGGCTTCCTTAGTTGCAGATAAAACAGTATCCTTCTATTTGTGTGAGAACTGCTAAGAGAGGTAAATATATATTTATCATAACCGCTTGGGAATGCTCCCAAAATTTATTAGTCACTGGAGGACACTCGAAAACAACGTTAAAGGGAAGATTATTCCATTTCTCCGTGGATCAATTCAGCAGTAAAAACTTACCCACATTTGTTATTTCTATAGTTATTCCATAAAGATGAATTTTGAACGGTCGCTACGAAAGTTCAAACTGTAATATCAAACGGAGAATAACTTACGTAACTTCCTTGTAAAATTTCCAGTTCAGTGATGTAACAAAGAGTAATAACTATATACATCGTAGATATGTAATTTATCCCCTTGTGTATAAAATTGTTAAGCTGTGGTCTGTTATATATATATATATATATATATATATATATATATATATATATATATATATATTGTAATTATCAAATGAAAGGTCGATTAAAAGAAATTATTAATATTTAAAATTTTATTAATTTCTTAAAAATACACATTATTAGCCCTATCTTTGCATGCCGGTCTTTGATCAATATTTGCAAAACTTTATTTTAATTATTTATAATTTACGTTGTTATAGTGAATAAACATCAATATTTACAAACCAAGATGTTGAAAATCTCTTAATCTCAGGGTTACTTCTGAGTTTGATAATTAGAGCACTATCAATGTATAATTTTACTATTAACAATTCTAAAAATAAGAAAAGTAACCTATAACAATATGATATATAAGTGGAAAGAAAGCTGGACGAAATGAACTCTGAACGAAATCTGACTCTATCCTTTTAATTATCGTTAACAAATTTATCAAAGTTTTTGTTACTCACGGATCGTCTGTCTGGTACCAGATCTCTCTCTTGTGTCTTGATAACTAACACACTAAAAGGCCATTTGTAGTTACACTGACTCTACTTCATTGCAATTTTAATACACACGCAAGAATTTCTCGTTCTCAGCCATCTGGAACCTCGGATGAGCCGCCCCCTCTGGTCTGCTTGTGGTTGTCGGTCCTTCAATGCGACAAATGTTCCATTATCGTGAAGCAACATTTTCCTTCCCCGTTTGCAAATTGTTATGAAAATCTGAATGTACAACTATTTGCTTGCTTACATACAGGAACTTGCGATTTGCAATTTATATTTGAAGACTTTACTGTTTGATGCTCTGAGAGAACTGAACTGTATTATACTTCTCGTATGCATATTTTAGACTTCTTTTAAGCTCTCTCGACCCAGGCTCCGTGCAGACTGAATTCCTTTTACGCGCGCAATTCCCATTTCGACTTTCCGACTAAGGAAAAGAACTCGCCGCCATTATTGTCTTTGATAGCTCATACCGCTACAATTCAATTTTTATCCGCTACAATTTAATTTTAAAAAACCAATTAATAGCCTAATTAATTGGCATTACAATATATATATATATACATATATATATATATAGTGGTATTCACTTTTATTTAAATTAACAAAGTACAAGAAAGTTAGGACAAACCAATTATGCTGTATACACAAAATTAATTAAATTAATGAAGGAAGGAGGTCGAAATTAATATATTTTTAAAATATTACAAAAATTATTTATTTGACAAACTTGGTTTTTGTTGAACTTACATTTTAATATTTTAAGTTAATGCCACAGCTTTTATGATAATGAGGACCACTTATCGGGCTTCTAATAAAGACAGTAAAAAATAAATTAAATTTACAATAGCAAAATTTTATACCAATAA
Source organism: Zhengitettix transpicula (assembly GCA_037074705.1). NCBI lineage: Eukaryota > Metazoa > Arthropoda > Insecta > Orthoptera > Tetrigidae > Zhengitettix > Zhengitettix transpicula. The sequence continues at coordinate 24,400,857 of CM073593.1, read as the reverse complement.
AAAACTTTTAAAGATCTGAATGTTATATAAAACTGACAAAGTTATAGAAATCTGGCGGTAAACGATATTTACGTGAAGTTTTACACAAGAATTTTTTTTATATACCATTTATTTTGAACGAGTCTGGTTTGTTCACACGTGATTTATTTTAATTTTTATATACAACACTATTCCACTGACAGGCCATAGCACTTATTTTATGTCTTCTAACTTTCCAACACTTTGCAACATTTTCGGCACCTTTCTGCTTCGCTGAATATCAGAATTTTCCGCAGGCTCCCAAACACACACTGTTCTCTGAATATCTGACTGTTTTCTGACTACATGCAGCTCGCCGACTGTCTTAGTGTTTTACTGTTCACAATTTGCTCTCTGACTATTTGAGTGAATATCGACGTCAAAAAATTCTGAGCGTCTTATATAAGCTTTTTCGACGATACACCGTAGCAACCATTATCGTCTCTGCATTCTCGCCCAACAATCCTGTTCTTTAGAATGCTCTGGCCGCAAAGTTACGCCGCCAATAATTAAAGAAACAATTTTTTAATTCATATTTGTAATCTCTACAATATAGTCTAATGTAAATTTCGTTAATTGAACTTAGCTACGGAACTTCTAACCCACCTTAAATGAGGAGATACAATTTCGTTAGTATAATTATATATTATAGATAGCAAATAGTAAATCCTGATTAATGAAAAAAAATCATAGGATTTTTATATCAAAAAATGAGTTCATTCGTGTGCTTTGTGAAACATAAAGTATTAGCTTAAAACAACTTGATTTTTTTTTGTTCGTCAGCGCAACAGTTTGTATTGACGAGCATCGGACCGAATGACACTTGTTGTAAAATTATAACGTGATCCATTCCCCTCGTCGGTTCATCCTTTTGGTCGTTTGCACGCTTCTGTTGCCTAAAAGCTATAATGTTGATTACGACAGACATAGGCACTCTGCGGCACGCGCAGCCTCAGGCCATCAGCACGATACACGGCGAGGCTACATCACCATATTTGCTCGTATATACGATGCTGTCACAGTGTACAGAAATAACGCATTTATCCGTCCAATAAAATTGACCCGTGCCAATTCCTAGGTGGTTAAAACTTCCGAAGCAAATTTTTCATACAAAAGGCATAGTACATTCACGCTCAAACGAGCACAACGGTCACACCGTACTAATATAAAAATGTATGATAACTACCCTGTGATTACAGTTTTTCATATTGTCATATCTGTAAAGTTGGTTAGTTGTTCCCTGGTTGGTTCAAAACGACCCTTAAATTTGTTTATGCATTTAGCCTTTTCATAGAATGACGGAAATCTGATCCACTTCCAGATATACGTTTACTATTTCTCTTGTTTTTATGTTTTTTCAATGCTTATATAAATGAATAGCTTTCCACCTGAGTATGTTACCCTAATTTATTGAATAAAATATTATGGCTCATAATATAACCGATTTTTCAAAGTAAAGAACAAATTAATTGGCGTATATTATCCAAGTAAATATTTTTAAATAATAAATGTTATAAATGCAAATAGAATAGGGACTATACTCCACTTTGGTTATACCAGAAAGGGGAATAATCACTCAATGTCCCCTAATTTCTTTACATTGTTTCAAAAATTACGTTTGTTTCTAGCGTATAAAAAAACCCTGCGTTTATATTAGTTATAGAGCCAGATTATGAACGATAAAGCTACTAAAATATTAAGATGAATAATATCAGAAGAATTATTCCTACGATAGAAACAGTTTCCGTCCTTCGTTTTCTAATATAAATACTAATTAACGAAACCTTGGATACTTTAAAGGCAGCACACAGCATGTGGAAGGGCGTGGGACAAGTACCAAATGCCGGACCTACCTGATGCAAGCTTTTCATGAGTTTTGCATAACTTTTAGGCGAATTTCCTGGTAGGATCCTTAAAAATACAGGCGGGGCCCTGTTTAACCCTTAGCTACCTTGTTCTACCTTTCCGCATCCCTGCTTTCAGCCCCTTACCGACGCTACAGGATGGGCGTGGTAACTAAGTATTACCCTATACATAACCTGTATACTTTTTTTTTTGAGTGAACTGTCCCATATATCGGCGAATTCCAAAACTTTTTTCGTTTTTTCTTTAATAGTATATTTATTGATTTAATGCAGCTTCCATCCATTACATTATCAAACTCAGATGCCTTAATAAATTCCCTACCAACTTGACTCGTCTTATTGCTAGTTCCAAAGATTTTATCCCTCATCTACGTGTTATTTCTCATTCCTAACTTTCCATTTAATAATGGCTGCCACACTACGTGTCAGTAGATTCTGTCTACACATTCCAGATCCTCCAATTCTCCAAGAGTCATTAATTCAACCATTCTAATTTCGGAAACATTTTTTCTCAATTATATATCAATTAAATCTGTTTTCAATATCCCTGTTTTGCTTTTCATTTGTTCTTTTCTTCGTCATTTTTAATCCTTCTCCCCAAATAGGAACATATTTTAATAATAAATGGGCCTGCCTTTTTCCTATTTTCTGTTAATCAACATTTAAGTTTCCCCCATTCAGCACAGAAAGTCTCCAGATTCGCTGAAAGATATATGAGACGCCTCGGAAAACGGAAAATCTGAGTCTAACAAAAATCACCTGAGACAGACGTCAGGTGAATTAAGACTAAGCAAAATAAGAGAATTATTGATAGGAATTAAAAAAGTAATCGGGGTCGTGAATGCCTCAACACTTGATCTCAGAGACGGGAAAGGTTCGTTTCAACAAAACTCTTGGAGTAAAATGTATGATTATTTTTAATGAACGGAAAATATGGAAAGACCAGTAGCCTCTGATTTTTTCGAGCGTCTGAGGGTGACTCTCCCAACTTTTTAGAGCTTTCAGAGGAGGGAATTGGCCTTCCATATATCAAAACCACCTGATTTCGAAGTCAGGATTCAATTATAATGAAAAAATGACTGCCTAAAGATAAAACATCGTCATATTTTATTGTAGACTTGCAAAATGCAAGGAGAAACTAAACTGAATTTTAGATTAAGTAAGGAAGGCAGGGCTTCGCGACGGCCATCCGATCGACTTGGCTTCCATCCTGTCCTCTCTTACTCGCCGCAGCAATTGGATAAAATACTGGAATTAAATAATGATCCTGAAACTTCATGACTTGAGTACGATATTTCTTAAGTTCCTTTGCAACACTATTCACATACCTTACAATAGCAACAATCGTAGATTTTAAACAGAAAGAATCTACATAATTACTAAACATTATCAGTTAGTTATTGATTTCATATTACTGCATAATTATAATAGATTGGATAAACTGTCCTAAAAATAGCATATAAAGTTGTAATACTAGAGTTTTAGTCAACAAAAATAAATTGACACTAACTTTGATCAATTTGATGCAACGTTTACAGAAAAATTGAAAAGCTTGAAAATTATATTGAAATAGAAACCTCTTCTAGAGTCAGTTATTTATCCCTTTTACCATTGATATTTATTAATTTCAATATATATATATAATAAAAAAGGTTGTATATTTGTATGTATCTATTTACGGTAATGTCTATACACATTTAAACGCGTGGACATATTGCAACAAATATTGGTTCACATATTCTTCAAAACACAAGAAACGGTACTGTTGTGGGGATAAACCTGTACCAAAAAGGTGGCAAGAATTATAATTAAAAATGTGATTATTTTGTGTTAAATTAGTGCTCGTCAAGAAATCATGACGTCACAGCACACGCGCGCGAGAGAGAGAGACGTTACTACGCGACTGCACAACAAAGTAAATAGTTCCTTTTTTCGTAATGAAATAAAGCAGAAATATTTTGATTGAATAAAAAGTAAAATTTTATTCAGCAATACTCCATAGAATGATAATAATAAAACAACACGAAAGAACATACGATCAGTGTAAATAATTATCTTTTAAATAACTTGAGTGAAATGGCGTAAATATGGCACGTTCCATGATTTTGCCCAATTTTGTACGTACTGATGGAGACGTAGAATGATGGTAAAATCAATACCTAATATTTGTTAATAATTATAATTTAATAGATTTTTAATGAGTTAAGAGTGACGAATTATTTCAAGGTAGATTCTTGAACATTTTTGGTTATATGTGTCTATCATTATAATTTCACATATTTGATTGTAAATGTGTAAAGAATGAGTACCCGTGCAACTTTGGGCACCCAGCTGGTAACTAATAATTTATACTTAACATGACGAAAAATAGCTGAAGGATTATTGCGTCAGAAATTTTATTTTCATACGAATACATCTCCACGGTGGTGACTATCTGTGAGATGGCCAGAGTGAAGAGCTCTGCAGACTCGCGGATACCGCAACTTCCCGGCTGGTGATCGATCGCCCACCACAATCAAGTTTCCCGCAGCGCCCTCGTGTCGCCCGATCTGCCGACTACGGGACGTCTCCGTATCTGAATTGGCCCGCTTTGATCTTCAAAGACTAAGAAGGAGATTATTTCTACTATCTTACAGAGACGAGATTCAATGGCTGCGGAAATTAACTGCCTACGATGTTATAGCTACTTTGGTACATTACATAAAAGTCACGGTTGGGAGACAATCTCTATAAAGCCGTGCCTTTCTCTTGGACGGTAATCTGGGGACGACAGAAACAAGTAAACCATGTTGATTAAATATCCTTGTAACTCACTGAATTTTGCATGAGAAAGGAAATCACCTTCTATACCCGAAAGAATACATAAATATACTGTAGAACATGCCATGAGGAAGGTCCCATATTAGAATGTGAATATTTACACTATTTAAAAAACTTTTAGAGTTTTAAATTAACGTCTAGAGGATTCGAATTACCTGGATGGGAGCGATCATAAATTTTAAATATAATCTCAGAAAAAATTAAGAAATGTCTCTTTCGTAAGCAGAATGATTTCAGAATGCAATAAATTACATGTAGCATATTTTGACATAATTTCTCTCACTGAACCAAATGTAAAACAGTTATACTATTGGCGTAAATATGAACGAGAATGATAGAGCTCTGGCTTATCTTATACAGGTATATTTAGTTGTTTTAGATATAACGAACCCAATTTAAAAAAATATTATTATCTCCGTAATGCTGCATGCGTAATAAGCAACCATAAATATCACACAGAAAAGGACTGACTTTAACAAGATCTATAAATTTTTACTACATATGTGTAGTCTTTGTTTTTGTTGTCTTGTTTGTCTGCAAAGCCTGTTAGGGAAATACTTGCTGGCCTAAGAATTTAAATTATTTTAAATAATAATTTATAGTCTGAAATTAAGCTCAAAGTTATAAAATTTGGCATCAGACGTTACATATGTATGCTAATTACTAACAATTTACGATACTTATTTCATATGCTGTCACCGGGCTACGTCAATTTTTTTGTTGTCATTTTATGACTTATTTTGCATCTGTAATTTCTCACATCTTGACCTATCATTAGATTCAGAAAGAATATTATTATTTCGTGATCTTTGGTATCCCCTTTTCTTATTATAAATCTGCTGATTGAAACACCATCCGTTCTCATATTTACCGGGAAAATTTTTATGTGAAATTCCAAATATCCTTAATTTTATGGGATCCCACAGCTTTAAGTGACCAGCTTTAAGTGACCAGTCATCACGATAGTCATCGTCCTAATTAATATCTAGAAACATGAAACAGTTCGGATTAAATAACTGTTAGGTTCTTATTTAGAGTGAATTTAACAGTCCTTAAAAATTAGCCTATATTAACCCCATTTTTTGCGCTATAAAAATCCCTTTATGAAATTTAACGTGACGTTAAATTATGGTATTTCAATTTTAAGTACATCACTACACCCGACTTTTTATCCGTTTCTTTACCAAAATTAAAGATTAATTCCAAACTAATATTCAATTCAGGTTAATATACTTTTTTGCCTTTGTATAAAGGGGTATTTGACACATTATTGTACGCAAGAATAAAATATTAAGTTTAACTAAAATATTATATTGTAGTCAGAATTATTATTTATGTGATCCCATACACAAACAAAATGCATCTCTGAACTATTTTCACATTCTTATCTGTTGATAATTCATCACAATACAAAATATAATTTCCATAATGTTTTGACGTATAAGATAAAGTACCTTACTAGTAAAGAAGAAAATAATTTTAACAAAAATCTTCTCACAAAGTAAACTGAACCTTTTGAGACAATCTCTGAATTATTGAGGATGAAACAATACGTGAGGTTAACTGTTTATAATAATAAAAAAGATAGCCAACTATAGACAAAATAAGTTATGAAATAAATACGTATTAATATAACAAACCTTATATTATCGCTTATTTTGTCTGTATTTCACTATCTTTATTATTAATTTTCTATCAGACGTAATTTATTTCATTTTAATTAATTATATATGTACGAATTACGTATTGTAAGTGCTATGATAGTTTTTTAAAAAATTAACAGTTGTTTTAAACTATTATAACTAATATAACAAAGTCAGGTCGACCTTCAAATTTTTATGTTATTTGAAGTTTGAATCAGTTACTATGAAAATATTTTGTGTGACATTCATGTTTTTATAATCAGTATGCCGTGATACTGGTGAAGTAAACCAAAGTAAATTTTCTATTTTAAATTATTTAAAATAGAGTTTTATTCTACCTGAATCAGCGCCATCACATTCATGGAATTTAAAAAATTGTGTTCTGTTCGTATAAAAAAATTAATATTAAAGTGTTAATATTGAAAAATTAGGGTCAGGGCCGTGAATCGAACAAGTATTCGGGTGATTTACTATTTAAGTCCCCCCCCCCCCCCCCCCGAGTCGACATCGTTGCATTCGCTGACAGGGAGAACGGCTTCCATTTGAAAAAAAATAAATTAAAAACGTGTCCTTTATCGTAATAAAGATTGATATACAGACAATAATTTAAGTGTAAATCGAGTTCACGTATTCAGTACAATAATATACAAGACTAAACGAAACATTTACCATATAAGTGTAACAGAATCTCAACTGACCTAATTGAAGGTGTAGCATCGTTTTCTTACGCACTGTCTCTCAGAGAACTCATGGAGAATTCATATTAAATTCAGAAATATCATCTTCAATAAAAGGGTTGCAAAGTTCGCACTCCGTCTTTACGAACTTGGATTTCCCATTTCTTGCTTCATGGAGCGTATCACCTCTTTGTTCCGCGTGACAGTCAAACTCAAATCGATTTCTTCATCTCATGTTCCGATCAAGACATAAGTACGTATATGCCAAAACTGATCAAAATAGCTGTTATAAAAATTATAATTCAACTATTCTTTAAAATAATTATTCTTGCATATTATTTCCATGTATTACGACCAAAGACTAATTTTGCACAAATTTAATACTTATATATTTTTATTTAAACTAAAGAAAATTGATTGCCATGACGAAACTTGTGTGGACGATAACTGTAAATGTATCATTGCCATAATATGAAGAAATTACTGTAAAGATAATAATTAAATTTCTGAAATTTTTTGCACAAATTTTAAAATTTCATTCTTTATAATTTCTAAAATTATAAGTATAAAATTAATTATTCAATTAAATAATATAATTCATACGAGTATTAACGTTACCTGAGAGAAATAGTTGTATTTCTCGAGTAACCAAATGTGAAATTCAATATTACCTGCCATCTGAATATATTTTGGAAGTTATTCGAATAAAAATGAATCTTAATGAACAATGAACATAATTAATAATTGTAGATTATAATTATTTGTAAAACTCTGCGCTCATTGTCTAGAGATTCCACAAAGAGGAATGCATTATTTAAAGGATTTAATCGAAATACGATTCAAGAACTGATCCGGTAAGAATAATTGCATTATGGATGAGCTTTTTGCTGAAACTTAAGAAGTACAAACAAGCATTATTGGCATGCTGTTCTGCTTGGTCAAAGAAACCTTTTGAGAATGAATATACTCTTTCCATTAACTTAAATTTTATTCAGTACGCATGCCTCAATTTAGACTGAAACTTTTGGATTCTTTTACAAGTTCTTTCCCTCTGCTTGCGTACTTTTTTTTTGTAAGAGGAAATCAGAATACCTAAACTAACGATCTGAATTGTAGATTTGTTGGAGGTAGAATTCAAAGTTCTTCAATAATATAAAAGTAGTTGAGAAAAGACCCAGTTTTATTACTTTATTTTCTGTTTCATGATTACTTAAACCTCTAAATATTACTTAAACCATGGATTAAATTTTTTTATAATATATTCTATGTAATAAAGTCTGTTATAACTGATTCCTTAAGAAAATATAATGTTTTAATTATTTTCATGTCAATATAAATAATATGGTTCGACACTATAGTATATTAACATAAATATAGAATTGAAACTGATATTTTTAATCCAAAATATTATAAAACTAGGAATGCTTAATTTGTACCTTCAGTGCATAGCCGTGAGAAATATTAGTTTTTGGAAGATATATATATATATATATATATGACAAATATTTTAATATTTCCATAAGAAATATTGTCGGATTATGTCACATTTTCAATAACTTCATATTACAAATAAACCACGAGTTTTAGTAAAATATTGTTTACCTTAGCTAACAAAAGTAGAACTGTTGAAATTATTCTACATTAGTTAAAAGTGCAGTTCAGACTCCATTTGCATGAAAGTAAACTACTTATGCACAGACAGTTACAAAAATATTCTTTAGTACCTGCATAAAATTTAGTTCCCTTATCATAGATTTCTACATCTTCCTTAAAATATTAAATTCTATTAGTTGCTCGCCAATGCAAGCACGTAGCATAGTTTATCCTTTAGTTAGGTTTTGCTATGACTGCCTTGTTTTCTTCTTAAGTGCCTGGGATTTTTTTCTTTCTGCTTATGTGGCTTTTGCAGGAATGGCAGGATCACAAGTTCAGATGGGACCCGGCGGAATACGGAGGAGTGACCGAACTGTACGTCCCGTCGGAACACATCTGGCTACCGGACATTGTCCTCTACAACAAGTAATGTTGCTAATGATTATACCGGTAGAGTGTGCTATTATTCCAGTATATAGTGCATTTATGATGCACATCAATAAATATCTATATTGTTCTCCATTTCATACTTGTGATTTAACATTACGCCAATATCTCTCTCTCTCTCTCTCTCTTTCTCTCTCTCTCTCTGTCTCTCTCTCTCTCTCTCTCTCTCTTTTTCATTCACACATTCTCGCTCTCACTGTCTTCCTCACATACACACTCTCTCCCTAACTCTAATTCCATTACTCTCACTCATTCACTCTCCATCCTTCACTCTCCATACCTCACTTCCCATACCTCACTCTCCCTCCCTCCCTCCCTTAATCTCACTGTCGGTGTGTCTACCTGTCTTTCACCGTGTTAACGTGTCTCTGTTCTTACATTTCAGCTGAAAGTCAAACAAAGAAACAGGTTGAGTTTATAAATGAGAAAAACACCAGCCTATTAGTCAAAAAATTAATTATAAAAATTAAACCTATATTTAATAAACACAACGTTGCTTGCATAATTGAGACCTCTTCAATTGTGCATTTCAATTAACTTCATTACACTTTTATATTACGAAATACAAATTTATGTTGATCTAAAATGTAAAGAATTTAATTTAAACGTACTCCTGAAGAGTTCCCAATTAAAGACGATACGTTGTAGTTATTTAATTATAATGTTTTAAATGTAATAACAAATTTTATAACAGGCTTTTTTTTCACATATATTTAAAACGAAGTCAGATTAATATAATTGTTAATGGGAACTTTATTTATAGGAAGAAAACGTTGGAATTTCAGTAAGCTTGAAACAATACAAAATTTTAGGACCAACACCTTGACAAAGGACTGCCTGTGTAGTAGAGGTACAAATAGTGACCACTTTCTCCGTGGTTCTACAACCCTTTGAGGAATACCGACAGACTGTCGTCTTACATGATAGATTCCGGTTTTTTGTTTAAAGTGGCAGCGATAGCGATTCTTCTTAAGCCTTATCACTAGTTATCATGACCATGTCGAGAATAAACATCCATGCCTATGGCGGAATTCGACCCCGGGACCTCTGTGATGCGAGTCGGCAAAGAGATTTATTATTTTCCGTTAATCATCAAATAAGGAAATTTGATACGTCAAATAAATATAAAAATAACAGATATTCGCACGTGAATATTTGTAAGCAACACTTTACAATTTTACAAAGTTTTTGACATGTCCAAAGGATTTCGGCTGGCTGCAACTGGAGGTCTGATGTCAACGTCGCGCATAAAATAAATGTGCATCATTAGATCAAGATAATAACTCGTACTTTCTGTACAATTAATATGGCTGAGGTATAGATCGATGTATGAATTCATCATACGCACCGTAAATGAACATAGTCTTGTCAATTAGGATGAAACTACTTATGGTCTAACTGCTTCGAGAAAGAGAATTAAATAGTTTTATTCCTGAATAACGAATACTTTTTTTAATAAGGTGAGAGCCGATGTTTGTGTGTCCTTATGAACGTACGATTTCTAGTATCATGTTTGAGGAGGTCTTCTATGCTTACAAACAGAATTGCATTAGTTCTTACGAGTTTTAAAATTTGTAAAATGTATGTATCAGGTATAGTTAAAATTCCAAAAGTTTTTGAAAACAGGTTTACATATTTCTTCAACTTTACAATTTAATTTTTTGTATCACTCGTTTCTGTAGTGGAAAATTTCGGAAGAACGAGAAGAAAGTCCTCAATTTATGCATTGACCTTATTTCATTAAGAATATAAAATATTAAAAGACTACTTAGTTTACTTGCGAGTTCAACAAATCGTAATTTGAAGACCGCGCGAAAAGTGGCGCAATAATAATTACACCTGATTTAGAAAAGATACGTTATTATGTCGGATGGTACATGAAGCAGGGTTGAACTGAACTACGGAAATTGTAGAATGAATATCGTTCACGATCATTTTCCTTTATTCCCTTCATAAGCTCTCCACTAAGCGAACACATTCGATTTTTATCGGCCGGTGTCCCTAGTCCGCCGCCCACTTGTAAATTTTCTAGTGTATTAGCAGACTGCCTGACTGGGAATGTACACGTTCTCTTTTCATGAAAACGTTACCTGTTTAATCATTAAACTAGACGACATTTATTTTAATCTAATTCTTTTAACTTTCAAATTGAAGAAGCATATATAATAACGCAGGTTTATTTGTACGTATATGGTCATTTGATAAAAATACTAAATCAAGTAGGTTGGTTTTTATTGACAATATGCCTGAGAATCACCAATAACATTCTACAGGATGGAGAGAAAGATAGCCTTGGGTTGACTACAGTTTTCGAGATTTATATTACGGTCCTGTCGGGAATTCGCCTAAATCTGATACAAGGATTTTTTTACAGTAAACGACTACATGAAGATTTATTTGTTTATTTTTTAGAGGCTACAAGGGAGGAATCCACGTGGTGGAAACTCTCCTTTAATAGAATAGGACGGTATTTTAAAGAGTGGAAGTGGAGGTGTGCAGATATTCGGGGTCACAGACTTTGGGCATACGGTAAGACTTATCCACTATTCCAAATGGAATAGTCGGCTAGCTGCCTCCTAATCTAGTCGAGGCGTGGAGAAAGGATAGCTGCGTCCCAACAATAAACCCCTGTCCTGCCATCGGAAGAGCGTACTGAGATCCCGTTGTATGTGATTCAGGTTTTTCTAGGCTTATCCCTAGGAAAATTTCTGGGAGGATCCTTGAAAGTACAGCCCTGGGGTCCTAGATAACCCTTGGCTACCTTGCTCTTTTTTCCACAACCCACACTCAAAATCCCTTCCTATTCTATTAAATTGGAGTTGCCACCACGTGGGATGACCCTCATGTAGCCTGTTACTCTAAAAAATAAAATAAAAGTACAAGACTTGACTCTAACGTTTCAAGATAACCCATAAAAAAAGACGGAGAAATATTGATTCCTATATTACACTGAAAGCTTTAAGTATAAAGTCATATATAATTAAACTGACTTTAATCCATCTATGATTAAACATCTGTGTCAAAGTGTAACATAGTAGATGAGTTGCATTGTATCTGTCATCAGTGGGTCGCTGATGTGTGCACTCACTTGGATCTGTCACACATCGGGGCGTTATCAATAGGCTCCCACAGTCCAGAATTAATGATCAAGGTGCGACATGAAGCCATCGAGACAGGTCGCCCCAAATTTGTCGAAGCCGATCATCAACGAGGGCAGAACTATCTTCCGATTACAAACGTGCTACCTCGCGTCCAAAAGAAAATTTTTACATTGGCCAACACGCTCAGTAGGCGTCAGAGTCCGCAAACTTTGAAGTGTCATCGATAATAAATACGTACAATTGATTATCTGACGTAATATATTATTTGGAACTATATAAATATTTTAATTAATGTAAGTGTTGTACATTCAGAATCAGAGCGAGAGTGTTTTATTTATAGCCACTACCTGTTGGAAGTCTACCCCAAGCTGGCGAATCCTTAATGCCTATCTTTACAACTTGCAATGCTTTATTAAAATGTATGCCCTGATTTGCATTCCGCATTTATCTAAGCCCCATCATGCCGTAGTGCCGCTGACACTGCTGAATATTAAATTGGGGTGTTTACCCGCTCAAAATCTAGCCGTGTAGGGCTAATTCTGCAATTATTCAAATCGTGCGCAAGCATTGCATAATTTCCGTGCCCAGGGCAGAGAGTAGATAAAAAAAACATGTGAACGCGAGATGAACGCTCAAGATGCAAAAGAAAAAACAGAACTGCTTATTTAAATGGGCTTAGTAAACTTACCAGAATTTCGACGTTAAACCATGTGCATGTTTGTATTTACGTACGTCAGGAGCAGACGAAGCGAAATACACGTTTATAATTTTATGAAATCAACTTACTGTAGACTCGCATTTTATCAAAAAGGGCGTACCACACAACACTATATCAAGCATTCATTTGAATTATTTTTCGAGCTAAGCATTTCAAGTAAAATTCCAGTATTTATCTACATAATTATTATAACTCACAAAATATTAATAATAAATAATATATTAATAAGATTTTACGAAGACTTTTTACGTTAAGATTATATTAATAAAAGCCACTTTTTAAGTTATCTCTTTTTAATCATTTTTATATATTAATTCATCATAGAACAGTAACTTACATACTCATAGTCATATTACTTTTGTTGTTACATGTTCCTGAGTTAATATCATAGTACTGCGTCTCTCGCAGGTAGAACCTTGTACGAGAGATAGGAAGGGGCTACCTTTGGGAATGCCTTTTCCGTGGGACAAGTACCAAATGCCCGACCTACCCGATGCAGGTTTTAAATAGGGTTTGTCCTGCATTACTTTTAGGCGAATGCCGGGTATGATCCTTAAAATATAGCCCGGGGGCCCTAGTAACCCTTGGCTACCTTCCTACACCCTACCGCATCCCCCCTTTCAAATCCCTTTCCTATGCTATAAGAGGGGAGTTGCCACTATGTGGATTACCCTATACATAGCCTATCTACACCCAAAAAAAAAAAGAATGCCTTTTCCGCTCCGTTTTTGAACGAAGGTTCCCACAAGCCGAGGCATCTCAGCCTGTTCTGAGAGGTGTATGTTCCGGGGTCACAGACCTTGGGCATACGGTAAGAGTTGTCCGCTATTCCCATTGGAATAGTCGGCCAGCTGCCTCCTAAACTGGTCGAAGCACGGAGAAGGAAATGCTGCGTTCCCACAGCAAACTCCTCTCCCGCTATCGGAAGGGCGTGGGACAAGTACCCAATGCCCGACCTACCTGATGCAGGTTTTTCTAGGGTTTGTCCTGCATTTCTTTAGGAAAATGCCGAGTAGGATCCTTAAACCATAGTACGGGGGCCCTAGTTAACCCTTGGCTACCTTCCTCCACCCTTCCGCATCCTCCCTTTCAAATCCCTTTCCTATGCTATAAGAGGGGAGTTGCCACTATGTGGATTACCCTATACATAGCCTGTCGACACCCAAAAAAAAAATAGTACTGCGTAGAACTCATACTCTAATAGTTTTCTCGAACTGATCACATAAGATGTGTTTACAGTTTATTTGTTTGTGAGTGCTTATTTTTGGACAGACGGGTTCATGAACATAGGAAAGGATGGAAGTGTATGGATACTACCCGGTATTCGTCTAAATGTTAAGAAAGGAAACCCGGAGAGAAACCTACGTCAGACAGGTCGGACATTTAAAACTTGTCCCATGTCTTCCCGATAACGACAACTGCGTCTACTGTGGGAACGCAGAATTCCAAACTCGGCCTCGATCGGATTTTGAGGGCAGCTGGCCGATTTGTCCAAAGAGGATCAGCAAACAACTCTTAGCATATACTCAACGTCTTTGATCCCGGAACATTCACCCCTCTAATACGGACTGGGAGTCACGGCTTATTTTAAAATCCCGCTCTTAAACCCAGGAAGAGGAAAATCTGGAACAGGAAGTTCTCCTACCTTTATATATTCCCAGATCGTCTGTAATATTTCTTTATTGTGACACTTCTTTCTTCCTGGACTAAACAACGAATAAAACATTTTTCAATTTCATATCATTTCATTTTTACTACAGTTTTGCCTCCTGCACTGTCTACAATTAGTTGTATGTCTCATACTTGCTATGTAATATGCGTTTCATTTTCAAGGCTAATAGTTGATCATGTAATAACCGTTTTCATAAAAGAGTTAATAGGCGTGTGGCTCGCTCTGATAAACCTCATTTCTTTTAATAAATCGCATTGTCATCGACATTTTGTGCAATTTCACGTTGACGTCCCACTTAACCGTCTTAAAGAAGTAGGAGCTGAGCATCAGTGGTGCTGTCGATAACAAGGTTCGCAATCAATTACGGAAGACATGGGTAGTGGCCTCGGTGATTGATTAGAAATTCAATTCCTAGCTATCTGGAAGGAAACGACAAATTCAGTCCACATCTGCTTTTCTTCGGGACGGCTCTCTCCGATAATCCATCGCAATTCATTGAATTTTTCTTCTATTACTGTATTATGCTTTTACGAGAAATAGAATCATCTACAAAAATTTTATAACGTGTTTCTCAAAACCGTGTAAATATTCACCCAAATCTCATTCAGGCCATAAATGTTTTTATATTGTGAAACAATGGTAACACTATATTACATTGTTATTTCAGTGTTATATGAGAAGTAGGAGAGGTAAAGTTGAAATGTTTTCATTGGATATTAACTTTTTATCGGATTAACATATATAACATACGACACTTGTATTTCTATAATCATTTATAGGCAAATATTTATTTTATCAAAATAAGCCCCATTAAACGATGTTTTACACAATAATCTATTGAATTTTTGTGAAAAATATTTTCATGAGAATACTAACGGATATTTAACTACCTATAACCTCCTAAATAAACCGTCCTGTTATTAGTACTTGAATAAAATCTGAAGTACAAGATTTTATCGTAAAAAAAACTGTAATAATAGTTACAGTTGTTTCTTGAATTCAAGACGGTCGGTTAAAATAAAAACTTACTTCTACACGGACGTAACAAAATTTATTACAAAATAATTGAAAAATGAAGTACTCATTTTCTCATCCTTTCTTCAAAATATCATCTCTAACAACTTGTAATGAATGCGTAATTAAAGCAAAACGGATTTGTTTGTCAGGGAAACCTTCCCCTTTTTTTACACAACACACGTGAGCAGAAATTCACTTCCAATAGAGGTTTTCTCCATTTTGTAGGAAACGGAGTATTTTTTCAAAACAGCAATAAGTTTAAAAAATGTACAACTGTTACTTTTTATAAGAATGTTTTCTCAACCAGGACTGCATCATCTATCTGACATATTTTCCACAATTTAACGCCACAATAGATCGATTTAAGTCACTTAAATACTGTAGTTTTGCACTTAAATCAGTTGTGCAATCGAAATTATTAGAGAAATGCAAATTATTATTTATTTACTAATATTATAATGTACCAATGTTCAACCTCAGTTCAGAATTGGAATGTAGAAGAAGTGTTATACATGTGAACTTATAAAACAAAAGTGGTTCGATCCGTGCTTGACAAGAAATCAACACTTGACGGAATATTATCTCTGTATTTTATTGCGTAAGTAGAAAGAACTGTCGCATTTCCAAATGGAGAAAGTTCTGTGGAAATGTCATGCAAACTACTTGGATCCAGTAACGGCCAATTGGTGTTAGCTTATCATTTTTTATGAACCCATCTGATCCATATATTGGTTGCAGTGCGGACGGAGAATATGTTGTGACAACTATGACCAAAGCTGTTCTACATCACACGGGGAAAGTTCTGTGGACGCCGCCAGCGATATTCAAATCGTCCTGCGAGATCGACGTCCGATACTTCCCCTTCGATCAGCAGACCTGCTTCATGAAATTTGGTTCTTGGACATACGATGGCTACCAGGTATGTTGGTTTTAAATGAGTTAATATTGTCTTACAGCGTCCATTGTTACCGTTAATGAATTGCCAATGGAGCTTGAGGTCATTGCATCCGCTTCAGTAATGAACCTTGATCGTCATCTTGCAGACTCGAATGATTTAATCATATTTCTAAGTCTTATTCCAGCAGAATGTGCCTGGTCTTTGGTATTTTAAAGTCTTTCCGATACAACACTACTATTCGAATTTATACGGGGCGATCAAAAAATCTCATATTCAACTACATATTTATTTCCTATAGTAAGAACAATGTTTCTAGAATTTATATAAACATTCAAATATATATCCACGATAACTTAGCTGACTGGGACCTACTGTGCGGTTAATTCTTGACCCAGTTACCGACGACAGCTTTGCACAGCAACGTTGCAGACACCAGCCTAGGGACATAATGGCTCTGAGATTAACTGGTGTCAGCCTTAGGTAATGGTTACGTATTAGATTAGAGCACGGCGATTAGCATAGATTTCCTCTACGGCCCGGTCGATCAATTTCCATTGTCAGGACCGCCATCGTATTGATTCTAATCGCGTTGTGCGGCATCGTTAAATATGGCCAGACAAGCTTATCTCGCCACCCAACATCCGACCTACAACGAGGCGCGAAAAGAAAAAAAAACTTTCACGACCTCGCAGGCGTCAGCTTGTCTGAAAATAGCTTACAACAGTTCTCTCATTACCAGACCCTCTCACCACTGTCTATTATTTTGAAGGCCCAAAATAACTCCAGTACGTCTGTCCTAAAGCGAAAATTGTGTACACTAAATTATAAAACGATTGGAGCTTAGTCTGTTAAAACGAGCTGAAAAATTAAATATATAAACATGGTTACAAAAACTTAAGCAAATATTCGTGTCAAAGGAAAACATTAAATTACTTAATGGAATCGTCATGGATAGCTCAGTTGGTAGAGTTTTCGTCCGGTAAGCGGAGTTACCAGGTTCGATTCCTGGTACTGGTGCTATAATTCAATTAATTACATAGACTCTGTACGTTCAGCTTATAACAGATTTCATTCTAATCTTGAATTATTTAATGTTTGATGGAAATAAAACATATATCACTTGACTACTTACTTTATATCGACTTGCGTTCAATGGTACCAATTTTGTTGCATTATGATCTCGTTTAGCTCTTCCAGTATTTAGAAACAAACTTTTTGTCGATACTTCTTTGCTCATGTTCTGCAGTTAGTGGTCTACGTCTCTTAACCACAATCAAGGCGGGTTTTTCTTTGTAAACAATGGAGACTGTAGACCGCGCGCCTAGAGTCTGCGTGAAGTATGCGTCGAGAACTGGGATATAACAGTTGGTCCACATAGTGAAATAGAAACAGTAAAAGTCAGCGGATCCAGAATTATGAATAGGGCTATCTAGGAAGTCCAACAGCGAGATATAATAGTTTACATAAAACGCAACTAAACAGTTTTGACAGAACGATTCATAAAATCGCAGTTTGGAAGCAGACGTTTTGCTTCACATACTGAACTAATTTTCGCATAGAGAGACTTTGAGGAGATCTACGTCCAGCAACTGGCTGAGGGTGAGCTAATCCTGGTTCCAGCACAGCAGAGATCCAGAGAAACTACCGTGTGTTCAAAATCTAATGAGTAGAATCAGTGTATAATGGCCTGTTTAGTGTCTGTTTACTGCAAGCTACAAGAGTCCGAACTGGTACCAGTAGCACTGTCGTGAGTACAAAACAATTATTAATGACTGTAAACGATAATTAAATGGTATAGCCAGATTTCGTTTGCGTTTTTCTTTTCATTTGTTTTCATTTACTTTTTGTATTTAATATTGTATTTCGTTTACTTCAATGAGTTTGGATTGTTAATATTTTACTTCATTGTATTTGTTCTTCCTATCAAACCCAGTGATGACCCTGAGATAATGACAAATTCAACGTAATTGATTGTAAAATTATAAAGCTATATTTTCATAGAACGCCACGAATTAATAAAATAAAATTTGAAATATTTGTTTGTTAAATTGACGGAATTCGGCGTGCAAAGCAGGGATTATAATGTGTAGTTATCAACAATAAATTTTAAATACATAATAATTTTGTTAACTATTCCTATTAATTAAGATCTTCTTTTTTAATCATTACAATATATATGTATCGATGAAATATTTGCCTCTTAAGTTTTAGTCGTTAATAATTCTACTGTACAGCTCTGCATAGAATAATTGACACTTAGTGTGGTATTTATTTTATAACTTAAGTTTGGCTACTTCACCCAATTGTTAATTTTCATTTACTATAGACGTTTTTATATTTTCAGCCAATTTTATATATTTTACTAAACCTCTATGGTTGATGTATTAATAATGTAAGTTATAGACAGTATTTACAAGTAAGTTTAATAAGCTTAAAGTACATGTTTTTTATTAACTTTTTACCCGTCATTGATCGTTTCATCATATCATCGATTTAAAATAAAATTTCAAAAAAATCTAAGTTTTCTAGAAGTCTACTAGGCCTTTCATAATTCTCTACCTGGGTAAACGACAGCGTTTCCGCACTAGTTATTTGAAAGGTTTATTTAAATTTGTAGTAGTAATTCCATCCTCTGCTCACATCGCTTTGAGACTTATGTCTTCTTTAATGTTTCCTTATTTTATTTCAGCGTTCAGCATATTATATTTCACTTGAGTTACCTTCCAGTCCCCTTATTTGGTAACCTTATGTGTCTGTTTAGCAGTACAATAGAACGAGACTGTTAGGTATGATTTCTATTATTCATTCGTAGTATTTTTGTGATCTGATGTGTATGTTCCTCGAACATTAATTTTCTATTGTTTCATCAGTCTTAAACTGAAAGAGTTTGAGATGTTATTAAAAATTTATCTTTTCATTCTTGTCGTGATGTCATATTTCATCGTTAATTATAGAAGCGTACTATGACGTCATTCGTTTACCTCGCGCTGTTACCCGTGCAAACTCCTTTCATTTTTCGTAATGAAGTTAGGAGAGACAATGGCTTATCCTGCCAGCGGGAAGGTCGGCAGCCGATGTGTGACTTATTTCAGCAGGTCCCGTGTCGTGTCAGCCATTAGGGACTCGTTTACCACACAGACAATCGCTGCATGTCAGCCGTCGTCAACAGAGTGTATTATGCTACATAACCCGCTAATTACCCGAGGGCCATGGCTTTCGTTCAACGGAGGCTAGAGGTTGTAGGCTGCGTAATTAACGCGACCTGGATAAGTGCCAGCAAATTTTGCTTTGTTGTCCGAGCTGCGAGAAGTCAAGCGTATTCTTAACACACCACACGTACAGCAACGTATACAAACACTAAATCAGGCTTGAGAACTTATTACTGGAAACTAGATAGTTATTAACGAGAATTTATATTTCCCTCGGGTTTCTGTACGAAGTTTGAAAACACTTTCAAAAATGCTCTTCTGACATGCTAAAAAAAACGTTTGTATAAAGACAAAACGTGTCCGGGTCCAGTGATTTTACACAAAGGACGAATTCTTAGGAAAAACTACCACACTACACTCGGGACACCCATTGAAATATTTTCAAGTGTTGCAGCCTGCATATAGTCGAAAAGAACTTTTAAAGGATTTGTTAAATGTTACATTAACAGCGAGCACTACACGGGATGTAATAAACAACACCGATTACCCGATTAATCCACAATTAAATTAATAAACATTATCCTGAAACGTATCTGTTGTTTGGAAAAAATCCAATGAGATCGTTCGTATGATTACCCACTAATTTACAGCATATTGTAATTCAGATTTCCACGTATTCTAACGCATTCACCATTGGCTATTGACTAATAGTCAAAGGTCAAAGGCTTACCCCGATGTTTTTGCTGCAAAAAGAATTCTCGGGTTTCCACCTGTTAAAGCAGGTGGGCCGCGGTGGTACGGGAGCGGTCCCGGCGTGCTGACGGTTCTGAGGCGGGCTGCTGACTACGCGCTGATTGGCCCTCGCAGCGTGATACCTTATTGACCAATTACGCACCTCCCTGGGCTCCCATTAATCCATGGGGTGTATATATGTCACGGAATGAACGATTCCCGAAGAGTGCACACAGACCAAAAATGACTCCGGAATATTTCTCGGATTAAATACTTACAATTGAATTCATGGTCGCGACCCAACCGTCCTACTTGAAACAGGTTTTTCGAGGATTTTTCCTGCATCTCAGGCAAATATGTAGTCGGAGGGCCCCAGTTACCCAAAACTGGTATCATCCCGTCTCATGTTCCACTCTTAAAACCGTCCGAATTCCACACGCCATAAAAACATTTGATGGAGCAGGCACTACAACTATTCATTCACATCCCCAAATCCACATAAAATATTATTATCCAAATTACAATTTTCATTGATATTTTGATGAAATAGGTTCTGACTATTCCACTAGGATTAAATACGTTCTTAAACACAAGATGGTCCCGACACCTCGCCTGGAAGCTGACAGAGCTAACGGTCTTCGAAACTTCGCGTTTTAATTGCAGTTGTACCCGTGTTTAAACTCGAGAATTATATTTAATGGCCAACAGGTCTACCATAATTTCAGCACGTAAAATAAAATGAACGGCTTTCTCAAATTTCCTAGAAGCTATCAATAGATACCAAATACGAGGAAAATAAATGATTATATAAATACCACACAACGTGTCTGGAAACCCTGTTCTTTTCTTCAGGTGCTAAGAAAAATAAAAAAACATAAGAGCCTAGAGCGACACAACTCTACAGCACAGTAGACAAATCTCAAAAGAGATCAAAGTTAACTAAGGGTCAGCCCGTAAATTCAATTTTAGAAACCGTATGGTAATTATATCATTTTTTTTTGTATACATTTGGCTATTTCTCTTATTATTAATTTCGTATACAGACGTAAATTTTTCATTTATTGTTGTACTAAGATCACAGTATTTCAGTTTTGTACCATATTATGATTGCACTGACATATTGAATGGATAATTTCTCATTATTAATTATTTTAACGTGATCATAAAACAATGTATCCCAAAGAAGAACAATGCTAAGTTTTACATGAAAACATTGTAAATGTATTATAAATGTGAATTAGGACAAACGCCGTACAATATCATCAGAAATAAGAGAGTGGAAGCACTGAATATTATAAACAAATGGAAATTATCATTATGGTGCGCCTTTAGTTATCGATTTGTTACAAAATATTTTTAAACTGTTGCCTAAATTACTGCCTGGAAGCATGGGAATGTGGCTTGCCGGGGTCGTGCAGCAGACACAAGACAATGGCGGGGTGGATTGGAAAATCCACAAGTCCCGCAAGCAAGGTCATGGTCGGCCAAGGAAGGGGTAGACGACCTGGAGGGTATGGTCCTAAAATAGATTGAAGTGGGTCACGTGTGCACAAGGACCAACCAGGAGAGAAAGATTTTGAGGAGGCAGAGAGAGAAGTCTGCGAACACGAGGAGATGGATTTGGACCGTCGGTGAGAGTGGTCAGGGAGAGTTGATCCTGGAAGATTTTGGTTTTGCACGTGGGTCTCCGGTCGTCTACTGCGAATGCTGCGGAGAGAGAGAGAGTCGCCAACGGGAGTCGACCCAGTCCGAGCTGCAGACCTGGTAAGTCGCATTCCATGCTTCCGGGTATCGCGTCGGTTTGCCACGAGGAGAACCACGGTTAATCTTGAGAAAGGGAGGGGGTTACATGCATCCCTGGCAGGCTGGAGAGCTTTCGTTTTATATAAATTCTCATAAAATGAATTCTTGTTTTTATTAACTAAATATTGTATTTCCCTTTCCTGCAAGAACAATTCTTGCAGGTGGCGCACAACAAATCGCATATCATTAGTTAATTTGACTTTAAGCTCACCACATCATATTGTAAAGAATACTTTTAAAAATTAGAGAATGTATTAATTATGGTGAATTATATTTATCGACTGACCCTCAGTAAATTTCTATCTCTTGGAAACGTTAGGATTGGCATTCTGATTATTTTGTTTCATAAGTAGCTATGTATCAATCATTCTTTTTGAGGTCTTTCGTCTTACCTCAATCGTCACTTTATGTTAGTTAAATTTTGGTATTATATAGAAATCCAAAGTTTTTTAACTCCATATAACTCATGTCATTATTATTATTATTATCGTCATAATCATCATCATTCATTTAGACAAACGAGTTCAAGGTCCTTCGGTAAACATTATCTCTGAGCTGATAACTTGATTATTGGTTTATTCTCTGTTACAGATCGACCTGAAACACATAAACCAGAAGTACGGTGACAACAAAGTCGAAGTTGGGATAGATCTGCGGGAATATTACCCAAGTGTTGAATGGGATATTCTCGGTGTCCCTGCAGAACGGCACTCGAAGTTTTATCCCTGTTGCCCAGAACCATATCCTGGTAAGCATTCAAATCCTCATTATTTAAAAAGTACTAATATGTAAATCATTTGTCAGTTATTTAGTTTTGATGGAAAATGCAATTCAGCATGAAAGGAGCTATATTCTAATTCCAATACTCCAGTTGAATCACCTTGTTTTGACATAGTAGTACCACTTGACAATTACATAAGGATTAATTCCTCAATTAAATGAAACTCCGAATCTAGGGTAACGATATAACAGTACTCCAGGGTTTAATAAATACTCTAAATTACCACTCAGAATTATAATTCTCTCTAAACGAATTCAAAGCGTGAATAATCTATTTTAAATTAGCAACATTTATATTTTTCACCAAGATAATTGTGATGCAACAATTAATCACTTTGGAAGTAATTGAAATTTTAGTACCGAAAAGTTGAAAGATCACTTAACCCCAAAGGAAATTGTAGTGCCCGACTTTGGAACTTTAGATAGCAAAAGGAAGACTTAGTTGCTAATGGTATTTAAATTGAACATCGCTACAGACTACAATCCACTTGATCAAAGAACCGACGGCAAGAATTCTAGAGAGCAAAGTGAATCGATCAAACTGATTAATCTTTCATTAAGAGGTTAAGAGCTCTTAGAACTTCGGTTTGGAGTGATATTCGATGAACAGACATCCGCTTTTAGATTTCCGTAACTTTCTCATTTTAACAGCGTAAATTTGTCACAGTAAAGGATTTTGTAACACTTGAGTATTCCTGATAAAGCAGCTTTTGTCTAAATTATTGAAATCCTTCAAAACAATAAATCAGGATTAACGTTTAAACTTGGTATAATTCCCATCCATATAAAGCGTTGTTTTTTTCTCAACGAAACTGACCAACAAAGTGAAGAAACATCTAAAATAATAATTTGTATTGCTTATAATTTATAATTATAAATATATTTAAATGCATTTAATTAATTATGATAAAATTCTTACTTCAAATATATAAAACTTATTATACAGAAAAATTTCTGAAATTTCTATTCATCGCTTCACAATGAAAATCTTTTATGTGAGTCAGAATTTGTGACCTACAGTACCTTCAAATATTATTATTCTTCACTCAGTAACAAATTAATTTGTAACTTTATGGTGACAATAATATGAACTTTGAATAATTCACTAATTGAGATTGTATCATTTACTGAGTATCCAAAAATAACCTTTTTCGTTCAGTGCTAGGATTTCCATAATTTTTTCTACTCCGATTTTCGAACATCATCTCCAACTTGAAGCAAACATATCCCTCAGGGTGCTCACGTCCAGACTTCAATAAATGTCTTTTACATAGATTCACTCATGATGCTTTTCAAATTTCTTTCGGATATTCCGTTGATCAAAGAAATTGTTATCTGTCCGAGCACCTAAACTCTTAAGCCAAGCTTCCGCCACTTCGGACGTGACTTTTTATTATTATTATTATTAATTACAGTTTAATCGCATTAACATTTTGGTCATTAGTTACTTACTTCTGTTAAGTGCTACATTTGTATGACAATTAAATTACTTTATACAACTCAGTTTTCGTCGTAAGGTCAATGAGGTTGTTTATTGCTGCTGATGAGTTGCAAATCTCCATCATTGAATGGGCGGCTATGGTTGATCTTCTTATCTAGCAGTCAAAGAGGACATGAGGAATTGTTGTGGGCTCCTTGCATGAGCTGCATACCGGCTGCGGAGATCTGGAAATCAAGAATGAGTGAGTGAAACTGGAGTGCAATGTTCTTATTCTGGTTACAACAACCTGTTGTCTTCGAGATAGTTCTTTCGGGTGCGATATTTCTCTGATGCTGCTGACATTTCTGAGGATGACTCCGCATTCCTCTGGTTTCACAGGTCTACTCCACTTTTCTTCCAGTTCCTTGTAGGGCCCTACTCTGTAGTCTCTGCTGGTGCTGATTGGCAGGTTGCTGGATCTTCCTTGATGATTAGCTTCCATCTTCGCTATGAGATCTGCCCTGTCGTGTCCTACTATGTCCTTATGCGCCGGTAGCCAGGCTATAGTGATCCGGTTTCCGTTTTCTTGTATTTTCAATAAACTCTCTCTAATTCGATTTATGCAACCATTTCTGTGCGCTGTACTGGTTATTCTTTGTATTGCGTCCTCGGAGTCTGTTAAGATGATATTGTTGGCCTCCGGTGTTTCCAGACACAGTTCCGTGGCCATGAAGATGGCGTATAATTCTGCTGAAATTATCGATGCATTATGGTTTATAGCGATAGATTTTATTTGCCTGTCGTAACCATTGCGCACCCAACTCCATTTGAATTTTTGGACCCATCGGTTTAAATGACTCTGGGAGAATTATATCTTTGTAGGAACAGATAGACTTCAGCGTTTCAGTTTGTGTTGTGTGGGTTGCTTACATAGTTTATGTAGCGATATATCGATTGACAGTACGTTAAGCTTCCATGAGGGAATGCTTGCCTTGGTGGTGTGGTCTATCTCTGGAAAAGTCATTCCTTCCTTTGGTAATATATCTTTTCGCGTAGTGTAGTACGGGGTTAGGTTTCTAGGTGGTTTTTTCTCTGCATATCGAGGAGTGATGGTTTGTTCTCTTTTTATTGGGTTCGATGCCTCTCTTGCCTTGATCGCGTATCTAACTGCAATTACTTTCATTCTGCGTCTAGGCGGGATTTCGTTTCCCTCAAGTGTGAGTCTCGGTATTGGAGTGGTTTTATAACATCCGGTTATCACTCTCATCGCTTCGTTTTGGACAACGTTTAGTTTTCTTAGCATCCTTTTCTGTGCTGTCATATATATAATCTATGTTTTCTCTGATCATTGGCCTGAAGGTAAGACTCAATAGTTCCATCTTTGTTCCCCAGTTCTTGGCAGCTAGTAGCTTGAGGATTAATACACGTTTTTTGCTTTCTATGATTAGTTGCTCGATGGGAGTCTTGAACGTGAGTTTTGAGTCCCAGAAAATTCCCATAATCTTGTATTGTTTAACATATTAAATATTTTCATCATATATTTTTATAGGAATCTTTATTTGCTTGTATTTCCTTGAGAAGCACATTTCTTTGACTTTTCAAGGGTTAAAATTGAATCCCGTTTTTTCAGACCGCCTTGTTTAATGCGCCCTGCATTACTTCAGAGGACAGCTTGTTTTTAACGCAGATACTACTCAAGCCTTCAAAGGATATTTTTTATGTTCCGTAAACATTTTTTTTGAATTCCCAACAGATTAGAAACATTACTTTTATAAAATTTCATATCCCTATAGTCAAGAATAAGATTAAAATCTGAGAAAATCTGTGAAGGGATTCCTAATGAAGACATGACAACATATTACAATTGCTTATTTATTTCTCCTTGTCTTATTCAAATATGCATTCAGTATTTTTTGTTACTATATTTTCCACAATCATTCTTGTTTGTTAATATATATTCATCGACCAACTATTGCTTACGTATTTTAATCCACTTAATAAATAAGTAAAGTGCTGCTGAAACAAGACCAATATTTGTTTGCAAGATGTTTTACTAATATAATTATTAGCTCCAAGCTGGTCAAACACAAGTATAGTAGGCCTACTGTTGCACGTTTCCTAATCATGATGTTAACTTAGTAGCCAATGTCAACAATGCTCGTAAACATAATCTAGTAATTAATCTACGGATTAATCATACAAAATACCTAAAGATTATACATCGAGGAAACACAGTGCTACCAAAAGAAAGCGTTTCACTGTTCCCTAAATTGTAATTCTTAATGGTTAGAATTTTATATCACATATATTTTACTTGAAATCTTCCTCTATTATTTAGTTAGATTCCAAGTTGTTTGTTTATAATAAGATTCTATAATTGGTCTAACGCGACCTTTAGGAAAGTCAGAAACATGTAATAAATATACATTTTAATGTTTATTAAAAGAAAAAACGTAAATACGTAGATAAATCGGTTTAGCCCATTTTTATCCTACAATCACCTCTACCGTCAAGTTTTTATTACATTCATTTAATCAAGCTTATCTGCGGTACCAGAACTGTAAATCTCGGATATATAAATTCGTTTATTTTTGACGTGATACATTACGAAAATATTTTTTTAATGTAAACTCTCGCAGATAAAAATTCTATCGGGATTGTTTTGCATATCCAGAGTTTCAGATTGAGTTACCTCAAAATAATGTAAATATCTTACAACAAGATGGCAAAGTTTGTGAACAAATCACGAGAGAAACTTCCCTGCCGTATCTTCCAAAACATATATTTTCTGTTGCCCAGCGAGTTTTGGTGCGTATCTCAGAAGATAAATATTTTATGACAGGCAATTTTAAAACCAATGTCACATTCAGAAATATTCCTCGTTATTTTTCTGAAAATACCAAAATATGTTCACCTTCTATTTAATTGGTACTACATATATTTCATGAAACGATGAAACTTTGGTTCATCAACGAGTATAATTATTCGAAGACCTATAATTTATTGTACTAAAATAATAATACATAAAATCGTACGACAAGACATGACGCATATGTCCTCCAGTTATGATAGGGAAACTTAAGTATATATACCTCCAAAATAATTCTAATCCCTTCCTATGCTATTAAAGGGGAGTTGCCCTAAGTGGATTACCCTCATGTAGCCTATTGCCCTAAAAAAAAAATCTTCTCTCCCCGTTCAGAGAGCTCTGGAGGAGGCTACCTTTTGGGATGCCTTCACAACTCTCTGGCTTTTTGAACTAAGGTTCCCACAAGCCGAGGCACCTCGGCCTGTTTTGAGAGGTATATGTTCCGGGGTCGCAGACCTTGGGCATACGGTAAGAGTTGTCCGCTATTCCCATCGGCCAGCAGCCTCCTAAACTGGTCGAGGCACGGAGAAGGGAATGCTGCGTCCCCACAGCAAACTCCTCCCTCGCTATCGGAAGGGCGTGGGACAAGTACCAAATGCCCGACCTACCTGATTCTAGTTTTTCTAGGGCTTTCCCTGCATCCATTTTAGGCTAATTTCCAGGTAGGATCCTTAAACCATAGCGCCTTAGTTAACCCTTGACAACCTTTCTGTATCATTCCGCGTCACTCCTTTCACTCCCTTTCTTATGCTATAAGAGTAGCACTATGTGGATTACCCTATGCGATCATTGGAATAGTCGGCCACCTGCCTTCTAAACTGGTCGAGGCACGGAGAAGTGAATGCTGCGTCCCCTTTCCCGCCAGGAAGGGTGTGGGGCAAGTACCTAATGTACGAACTACCTGATGCAGGTTTTATACAGTTTGTCCTCCATCACTTTTAGTTGAATTGCCGGGTAGGATCCTTAAACCGTAGCCCGGGGGCCCTAGTTAACCCTTGGCTACCTTCCTCTGCTCTTCCACATCCTCCTTTTCAAATCCTTTCCTATGCTATTAAAGGGGAGTTTCCACCATGTGGATTACCCTCATGTAGCCTGTTACCTAAAAAAAAACTTTATTGCGCGACATGACGGACAATTGAAATTACAAATCGGAAAATTTTACGCTAACAAGTGTCAGAGCCGTCTTGGTGTAGCAAGGCAAAGTAAATGTAAAAAAAATTATACTTAATACCTTTACAAATCCTGCAAGATTCTTAAGTGTTAACAAGTGTAATGTATAAACTCATGTTTCTCTTTCATAATCTTAGCCCGTTGTTTGACCTCTGAAATCAGTTTCCACGTCAAACGATTTGCGCAATCATAGAATCCATTACATTATTTGTAGAGTTGAAAACGTAATGATAAGAATCAAAAAATTATTTGTGTCTGCACTGAGGCATTTCCTCAACTCTTTTATAGCATGTAATAATAATATTATATGGCTTCATATTATAGTGATATTACTTGTGTTTTAGATATCTTCTTCAACATCACGTTGAGACGCAAGACGCTATTCTACACCGTGAATCTGATCGTGCCTTGTGTAGGCATATCATACCTTTCCGTGCTGGTCTTCTACCTGCCCGCAGACTCCGGTGAGAAGATCGCTCTGTGCATCTCTATCCTCCTGTCGCAGACCATGTTCTTCCTCCTCATCTCCGAGATCATACCGTCCACGTCTCTCGCACTGCCACTGTTGGGAAAGTACCTTCTCTTCACCATGCTCCTCGTAGGGCTTTCGGTAGTAATAACCATCATGGTGCTGAACGTGCACTACCGGAAGCCCAGCACGCACAAAATGGCACCATGGGTCCGGAAGGTAATGTGCTTCCATTTCTCTACCTTTATTTTGTTCCCTATCCATATCTCTCAGTCTAGCCTAATTATATCAATACGCATCAATGTGTCATTATATGCCGGCATTAAAATGAAATACGCTTTAATTAATTTGGTGTTACATCAGTTGCCAGCTCCAATATCGTTTCAATTTTGACTTACAACTAGTTATTTCACGAGACTTTGCTCCCGTCATATTAATAAGTGTTCTTCATCGTCCCTGTATTAATTGGAAATATCATTTTTACGATAAACGCCTACAATGATTCAAATCGAATAAAGAAGGAACCAGTTGGCAAACAAAATTAATAATTTATCCATACAAACAACTTTAGAACCTGGCAATATGATACTTGATATAAAAACATAGTTGTAAAGATGCCATTGCTGCCGATGTCGTCTAGTTGTTGAGGCTTGTGTAGTGAGATGTGACGCTGTTATGCGGTTGCGACGGACGTCATAATCGTTCGGATAATTCTCTCTCTTCACTTAGCGCTGAATTAAAACTATCCGGGTTAAGAACTGGATTCGACTACCGTTAAAAACTGTAAACTTCTCTGGGTCACGGCTGAGATACGAATATTTTACCGTGTAACCGAATGCCTATAATTTTCTCTTTCCTCCTCCGATTTTGTCTCTTCAGCTCTCAACATTCCACTTTCGTTTCCAATCAAAGATATTTTTGTTTGAATGTTTGACCTCAGTCAATATCGTAAATAATTAAATATATTGCGTTTTCGTTTAACAAACTACTACCAAATGTTGAAAAATTTTGGTGTGCCCGTCTGCGAAACAGATGTTTCCGGGACTCAAATTAGTTTCATTTTCAGTTTTTGCTGTCATACACCCTCTTAACGCCGCATTATTTTCCGGAGGTATATTGTATCATTTTCCTTCGTACCAAAGACCTCCTTAGTCGCTCGAATATCTAACAAAACACCTCGGAAATGTGTCGCGTAACCTACTATTCATCACAACCGATTCATGAACTCTTACATTACATATGATACGCACTATTTTTTATTGTCATTTCATTCAGTAAATGGTTTGTACGTGTGCTAGTAGAAGCTATGTCTATCCAGTAAAATTTAAAACCTAAAACATTTTTAAAGTTAAAAATCATATCCCAACAACTTCACAAACATTTCAATCAAACAAAAAATTCCGCGAACTAATTACAGAGAGTCACAGGTTCCATAAAAATCAGATTAAATACTTACGACAAGTAAAAATAAAATTCTAAGGAATTGTCCAAAGTCAAAGAGAAACGCAGAATGTTTTATTTGATTACGTTAGTTAAATATGTATGTGCCTGAATACCTGTTTGATGTAGCAAATTTGTTGAAGTCATATACTAAACTTATCATATTTTAAAGATTGAAGTCTTTCCCGGTGTAATTGTTCGATAAACAGTTCTCGGTATTCACTCGGGTGTAGCATATTTCTAAGCGACGTTTCGACGACTAAAATCACTGGCGTATTTTCTTTCACAAAGTCCAAAGGTACTGGTGTAATATATTTGAGCTGCTTCGTAGCTGGCGGGAAAAAAATCTGTGTATATGGGTAATATCATGTCCATTGAGCGATACGTGAAGCAGCACGCACTGTTGGGCATACTCGTACACTTGTTCAACGGCCGAAAGATCTCGAGCGCGGAGATGAAAGGGAAGCTCTCTACAAACACCTAAACGAGCCAGGATAATCACGTCCGTTTGAGAATCGTAGACGCGGTACGTCGCGTAACAACCCTTAACATAGAATGAATTGCGAACAAAGAAAAACAACAACTGACAACAGGTCTGTACTTTTTATGTACAACTGCTAAAGCGAGTATATGCAATGGCCCCATTATTTATTTACTGATAAATGTAATCGTCCCAAAGAAAACGTGAGCATATAATTTCAAGCCTACAAATTTTACTGTAAAAGTAACTTTATAATCTAATGCTCTTGAAAGTGAACAAAAATACTTGTTTTTTAATGCATGTTAACATGTGTAAGCAAGCAAATTATTATTTGAGAAACTATATATCAAGATTCTATCAGCTTAATGGAATGTGAAGTATAAATTCGTGAAGGTTTATTGTAAGATAATAGACGGTAGTGATGACAGATTTGTATAGCGTTATTTATCGGTGTATGTATCAAAGCATGAATCATTTATAGAATAACAACTAAAACTTGACAAACAAATAGTGACGATATAACTTTTAATATACTCACAGCGTTATAAATAAAATTTGGTCTTGTTGATCATTGACCATCAGGAAAAAATTGTATATCACCATACTCATCGCACGGCGGAAAGTGTCATATCCCAAGCGTAGACAAGATGTGACCCAATATCCCACCGCATTTCCTTCATTTCCTCCTGGGTCAACTGAGTAAAGCGAGAGCGAACTTCATGGAGTTGACTGACGATCCCGTTTCCGCATAATTTATCATGCAATACGTAACGGAGTTTCTGACATTTATGTCAGCATTTATAGTTTTCTCATATTCGAAAATTTCTGCCTACAATAAGACTAAATGATTTCGGAAGTTGTCATCCCATCATCAGTTTTATCGCGGCAAATAATAACAGGATATTGCAATATCCCGTTCAAATCATATGCTTCTGTTTTATATTTTCTGAGACGGTTCTCAGTGATGGTTAACCTATAAAAGTATGTTATAGTCCCTCAATACCAATATCTTTCGAAGCATTTAATAGAATTCAGACATTGAAAACAAAATTATAGGTCGCTGTTATAAATGCGCCCAATCATTTTTATATAAAGGCGAATATTTATGATATATTACACCATAAAAATAGTTTATCAATATAATTTTAAGTCGTGTGTTACCCACAAGTCGTTTATTTAGTGTTTATTGTATCGGAACGTAAAAATAGTACCACATGGATCTTTTCATAACTATACAACACAGTTTCGAAGATTTTTTGCAGAATTATAGGCCTACCTCATAATTTAGAAGTGAAGTTTTCTAATCATGACAACAATTTATAATAAGTACAGAAAATCATTTTTTAATCATTTAATTCCTATGAACATCTGTTCATCCATCTCGTTTCCTTATTTGAAGTTTTCTATGGTTGGAGCACGATGATGTCAATCAATTTGTATATTTTACGTTTAACGTTAAAAAATCGTTCATTCGTAATGTGTCATATTTAGTTAAATGAAACTCCGTGCTAAATACCGGATATTTTCTGATCTATGTAAATAACTACGTAACATAATCAAATAAACAATACTTTCACAATTCAAGGTGTCATTTACTTACGATATTCAATCATTGCGATATTACATTTTGTACAATTCGTAATATAAATAGTTTATCGTAGAATTGAAGTAATTTAAAACTGAAATTTTAAGATTTAATGTTTATTCAGACAGCGTTGTGATAATTTGTCAAGAAAGTGAAGAGTTTCACTTACGCTGTACGAATTCTGCAGTTCCGCGATATTATTACAATTGATATCAGTGACTTAGTGTGCCTTACATAAAATTTTATATTACACCTGTTAATTTCTATCAAAATCAGATAACAATTTTTAATTGGTTTAGAGCCTGATATTTCTTACACTACTGTCGAATATTACATCCAAACTCTGTGGACAGGCATCGCGCGGCCGTAGCAAGTGTTGCGGGCGGGACCTTTCGCCCCTGTGTTCCTTACATTACCTTTTATAATAAAGATGTGAAAATCCCAATACCATTTTTATTTTTTAAAAAAAACAATATTCTATAACCTAAAAATTTCATGTCATAAATGTGTCTAATATACATTTTAAATTGAAACAGAAAGCGACTAATACTATCCGACCGTATTCAAAAATATATTATTTTTTAATTTGAACTTAATTTATTCAAGTTTTGAACATGAAACATAGGTAGCGATGCACGTCCATAGTATTCGAATTATGTACGTATTTTTGTTGTAAGTTCCAACATCACCATTCTTAGTTCTCTGAGTTGAGCATGCCGTTTCCTAACAGATATTCATCCGGCGCCTCCCGAAGCTGTTGCTGATGCGCGTTCCAGAGCAGCTGTTGGCAGACCTGGCGGCCAACAAGCGCCTCCTTAGGCAGGCCAAGAAGTCGAAGCTGAACGCGGCGGCGGTGGCGGCAGCAGCGGCGGCGTCTTCGTCAGCGGCGTCCTCACCCGACTCCTTGCGCCACCACCACCTGCACTTGCACCCCCGACCCGGGGGCTGCAACGGCCTCCACTCGGCCACCAATCGCTTCGGGGGTGGCGCTGGCCTCATCGGCGGCTTCAGCGGCCTGCCCTCAGTCGTGGGTCTCGACGGATCCCTCAGCGACGTCGGGACGAGAAAGAAGTATCCATTTGAACTCGAGAAGGCCATTCACAACGTAATGTTCATTCAGCATCATATGCAACGACAAGATGAGTTCGATGCGGTAAGTATAATTAATTAAATAGAAACATTCCTTTATTTTTTATTGATAGCTTATGATCGCGTCAACCTAAATGTTATTGGCGACCTTCTACATTACTTACATGATAAGGTACATGATATTGTCTTTGTTGCTACGGCGAAGAAAGTGATTACCTTCAGGATATATTTTCGCACTGGATATAAAAGCTAGTAAGATTGTGATTGCTTTTGGATCGGTGCAGATATCTTTAGTAGTGTAGTTGGTCTGTTTCAGATTTCGTTGTATTTTATGCATTCAAACAGAATATGTTGTATGGTGAGGGATCGGTTGCAGGGACTACGTATGGGTTGGGGTGTTCTGGAGAAGAGAGGGATTGATATGTAGGGATCTTTTCCTGAAGATTATCTGTTGATTTCTGTGTAGGTTCTTGGGAAGTAGCTGATCAGATGACGAGGTTACTTTCTGATGGAAGAGTCCATTTTTAACAATATGCCTTCTTGCTTGCCAAGTGGATTTGGTCTTATTTTTTAGCTCCTTGCATAGGTCCAAGGCATGTGTTAGATGATCTTGATGATGATCTTTTACGTTGGTAGTGAGGCGTCCGCTGTCTCGTTTCTCGCTATATGAGGTTCCAGATCAGGTGAATTGATTTATTTAATCCAACTTTGACAGCGATTT
Organism: Zhengitettix transpicula; assembly: GCA_037074705.1. NCBI lineage: Eukaryota > Metazoa > Arthropoda > Insecta > Orthoptera > Tetrigidae > Zhengitettix > Zhengitettix transpicula. The sequence goes on along the minus strand of CM073593.1, from coordinate 24,366,680 downwards.
TCCTACCGCAAGTGAGACGTCTGCATCAATTTTGCATCTGAATTTAAAACTGCAAGATAGTTTAAGGTTTAATATAGTTTACAGTCAAAATTGACAATATTTCGATGTGAAATTGGTGGCTGCATCTGGACCGCACGAAAGACACGTATCCTACTGGAAATCTATGAAATGAACAAAGATTTTTGGACAAATTAAAGGTGACTTTGGCTATAGTTTTATCATTCTGTAGATTATTGAAATTTCAAACTATTGGAATTAAAACTAAATTGATCAAATAATTCAAATAAAGCTTAAAACATCGTTACAATAGTTTTGCGATCTCGAGGTTACAATTAATGTATTGCCGAATTTCCAACGAAAATATGGCAACTTTACTCCAGAGTTAGAAGTAACTGAGGTGTGCGTTCCTTCCAGTCAAAGAAAAAATTAATATGTAACAATCTTCAGACAAGCTGTAAATTTATTAAATAGTATATCCTTATTATTGGGGACTTATAGTTTATTACTAGATAAGTGCCCGGCGTTGCCCGTGTACTTATTTAAATAAACCCGAAAAAGTATTAAATTCTACATTAGTCTTTAGTCAAGAAGTGACAACTTAAATTTAATTGATCCTACTTCCGTACATTCTTTCGACCGATAGTGCATTAATTGAACAGCTATAAAAAACAATGAATTTTATTGCATCAATCCCAGCAAACTTACCTCTGAATTTCTTAAGAATAGAATTCTTATATATACTCCTCGAGTATTGCAGGATATGATTGTCTCTCAGTCTTCAGACATTACGAAAGATTAAATTTATGAAATTGTTAGCTAGTTCACAATGTAAACAAATAGAGTCACTAATATGGAACGAAAATTAACTGGCATTTTCCGCATGGATCGTAAAGTATTTCGTATTGTTTTTAATTATCATTCTATGGAGTTTTGCTGGAGAAAGTTACACATTTATTTGAATGAATATATTTCGACTTTATTTCATTACGTAAAAAGGAACTATTTCATTTCTTCGTCGCGTAGTAACGCTATTTTCACGTTTTTTAGTTTTATTTCTTTACACATTTATGTTAGGGGTTTCTCACCCCCACAATACCGTTTCTCGAGTTTTGAAGAATATGTGTACCAATTTTTGTTGCAGTCAGTTCACGAGTTTAAATTTGTATAGAAATTAACGTAAATAGATACATACAAATATACATCATTTTTTATTATATAGATTTTGGTTGGTTTTTTTTTGTAGGAAGATCAAGACTGGGGTTTCGTGGCCATGGTGTTGGACCGGCTGTTCCTGTGGATCTTCACAATCGCGTCTATCGTGGGAACGTTCGCCATCCTGTGCGAGGCGCCCGCCCTGTACGACGACACCAAACCCATCGACATGGAATTGTCATCGGTGGCGCAGCAGCAGTTCTTGCCGGACCTGGAGTTCTAGTGGCGAAACAGCAGTCCCGCGCGTACCTAAGCGACGGGCAAGGTGTGCGCGGAGACTGTTCTCCAACTCCTTACTACTCCCCCCCCACAACGTTCCAAACGTAGTACGTAAATTATCGGTTGGCGCGTGGTTTCTAGCGTTGTTAATCTTGCGGCGTCAAGAGTCTTGGTTCTTCGTCTCAAAGCACGGTGACAAATGAGGGTTTGATCATAGTCGGGCTCAGTGATACGTCAGTGAGCCAGGGGATATTCGCTGTGTTAGTCATCGTATTTGGAATTATAAAATGCTGCCAGGTACAATTGTATAGAAACGTCGGTTTTAGGTTTGATGTGAAAAAGGACATCCGTCAGTATTAAGGACATTGGTGCTCACTGCAAGAAAAAATGCCATTTTTCGGCATATTGCAGTTTTTCGCATCTAGAAGTAGTGTTTACGATAGGGTACAAATCTTTTAACGCAGGATAATGTTCTCGGTCGCCCCCCCAGGACAGCGTTTTGTGACACGAAATGTTTTTGACTTAACACCAACGCCATTAAATTGGCGTTTGTGCAAGTCAAATACACAGTTTCGTGTTGCAACTGCTGACCTGAACGGCAACCGATTAAAGTTTTTACGTTAAAGAATAAAATTTTTCCGACTTATGCGGTGTTGATACTTTATACACGTACTTAGTAATAAAGAAACGTTACGAATCAAACGGAATAGCGCGTATTTGGATCTCGGTGAAGTAATTATATTTTCGACCTGTGGTTAATTTTCTGAAACACGAGGAGTCAAGTAATTCTACTTTCGTCAATTGAACTATATTCCATTACGAGTTAATTTCGTTCAGTTTAATATTAGACGCCAATTCCTCAAAGCTACCGGGTTATTACAAAATTGATTTTATTGGCTTTGAGCGCTGAAAGTATATTAAAGCGTTGCCGAGAATGTAAAATAATTGATTTTAAAGTCAATTCATGATTATTATACGTATTAAATTTTTAATACCTATTTCAGTACATATATCGTTAACAGATTTTGTATTCTAAATTCCGTAGGAAACGTTGAGGAACAAACTCCAATATCGTCTGAACGCATATATTCCTCTCCCACATTCCTCCCATATATTCCTCGTAATTTATTTCTTGAGGTTCAAGCAGAATTGCTGTGCACTGAACGTCTTACAGAGCTTCCTTGTCGGCGGGGTTGATGTCTTGAAAGCAGCTTCTGGGCCATTCATAAGATTTCGAGTGTTTAGGCCCACATGTCATCTGCTCCAAAGGATTGGAACTTATGTATTCATATCAGCTGACAGGTCGTCACAGAATCACCGAAGAAAAGGACGTAGCCTAAAAATATGTGTTTCTCCTCAGCAGTAATTAATTTTGACTTTAGATATATTTGTAATTTCGCCGCATGGAAATGAGTTCTGCAATTTTATTGACTGAAGAAGCAATACAAAATCCATTTTATGTGCCAAATAATATTGAAAATATTTTTTTGAAAAGAGTTGCGAGTTGTTGAAGACTGTGAATGTTTGTTGCAACTGTGAGACTTTTAGCAAATTTGATGTGAAATGACGCTTACAATTACCAAAGTATTATTATTTTTGAAGATAAATGTGGAGTAAGAAAGTGTTGTGGAACTCGTTATATATTATGGTGAAACGTTACGAATGTGATGAAAATGTTTCACTGAAATGAGACATTGTGTGACGTCTTCTAAAAGCCTATAGAGTATATTTCAAAACTGTTTCCTTGTTAAAAAAAATATTTAATGTCCAACGTTTGTAATTGTTATCAACATTTTTTCTTCGCAATCACGTATATTCTAAAAGGTTATTTGCAATCAATAAATGTAGGATTAAATGAAGGTGACGCGTTTGTTATGGCAAAGAAACTTGAACTAGTACAAACAATTTCGTTTCTCAAGTATTATTCCTTTTTACAGAAAATGGCAATAAAACGAGTTTAATATTGAAATTACTTGATATATATCAAAAAATTATATTTCGTGTTAAATTCATAATCAAAATATATTTTAGTCGTTTTAAAACCATCTTACTTGCTAACTTGGTTTCTAATATAATCAGTAAATAGCGATATAAATACAGAATAATTGGAGTAAAGGGATGTTTTTACCATTATGTTGTGTATTTGTATGTAATATTTAGTAACACCGACAAAGAATTGCATTTCAAGTCCCTTCATACGCTGTATTGTGTGGCGCGTCATGCAAAAAGATTGAACCAGGGTTTCTCTACTACCATAACTGTTTTTGATATTCGCTTTGATTACGATCCTTCGGTTCATTGGTGTAACGTACTAAGATAGTTTAGATAAATTCATATTTAAAAATTTTGTGGAACATTTTCGATATGTGAATAATGTATTAATAATTATAATTAAACTGAACGTTTATTTTTAATCACATTCATTAAGTATTGTAATTCTAGAAAATTTAAATAAAATAATGAAATCTGAAAACTTTCTTTTTCTCAGACATTTTATGATCCATAAAACATCTGAATTATATTAATGGCTACAAAATTGAATCCTTATCTTATTTGACTGTATAGTTCAATGCTGTACTACAGACGCCTTCATCGCAATATACGTGTAAAAAATTAGAATGGAAATTGAAGTAATTTACAGGTAAATCATTAATAATATCGTAAACGACCTCCATTTTTCAAGTCTACGTGAATTTACTTTAAACTGACTAATTGTCTCCTACAGAATATACACATCTCCTACTGCTTACCTATATAATTGTTAATTTCAAAAAGACCATTTCCCAGTAGTATTGAATTATATTATTCTTTAATTATACATCAAAAGTATTTTCAAGTCAAATTTTAAAATATAGCTGCGTTAACCACAATTAACGAAATGAAAGATGCGACTTAACAAAGCATAAGTTCCAGCGGAATAAATAAAACATCCCATATAGTATTGGTCGTGAGAAATAATAAACCGTTTCAGGTGTACAGTAGAAGGATGGAGGATGGGAGTATTGTTGTTAGGAGGGAATTGCTGTACCACTCGCGTATACAGTTCGTTTCTTAACTTTTACAGATGGGATTTTTGTCGTAAAACGTATCCTGAACTGAGCACAATATATTCCCTAGTGTTAATGGTTTCATATTATTTGTTACATTACCAAGTTTGTTCGTGTTAATGTGAAATCCGGTGAACATTATAAAACCGCAGGCCATTGGAGCACTATTTTGAGACCTTATAGTTCTCACAACTTATACATACTTCTCTGCATTACAGATGTTACGCAAGGAAGACTAGGTTGCTATATAATTTACCGTATGGTGAGGCAAAAGGTAAATACTTTAGTCAGAGTCTTGATCTCCCGTTTCATAATAGACAATTGTAACCCAGTCACAAGATTTACTTATACTATTTTTCCACGTAATATGCTATTAGCCCCTTTTGCGCATATTTAAGAAAATTAAGTTACTTTTCTTGATTAAGAAGAACATTTAAATGCAGATATATTGTGATATCCAAATTGAACGCCCCAGACCTACTCACAACCCCCTAGCATATTTGAAGTATCCGCGTATTTGTTTTTTTTTGTTAGGACCCTAAATGTAAGGCATGGTAGAAGTCGTGTGATATAGCAAGGTGAACGAAGTACGCAGTACATAAAAAACATGGAGTGGTGTATTGTCGTCATGAGGGAATCATCCTGGGAGACAAGCTGGAGTAGCGCTACTATCATTCTTAAAACATTTTATTATATCTTACCAATAGGATATATAGAAAGTGGCAAGGTCTTTTTACCACACCCTGTACTGCCGTCCCTTAATTTTTACGGATGAAACTTTAGGTGGACGACATATCCAGAACTGAACAAAATATATTTCATTTCGTCAATGTTTAAAGAATTATTTTTTACAGTATCATGTTGACGTATCAAACTTTCATGTTAAAGTGAGCTCCATCAGAAATACGAGAAATCGATCATGGAATTAACTATTTAAATGCAAAAATTATTTTCTTCTAGTATTTTAATAGTACTGTATAACAGTATTGTACCCTAATCGTCAACAATCCTAAAGTTTTGTACATTCTAGTTATATTATTTGCTGACGGTAAAGCCAAAAATCGTTTGTCTATTGTTATTGGCAGCAAGTAACTCCAATATCAAACGAGATATTGTATTTATGAGCCAAAATTTAGTATTTACCCATACTTCGCTTTCAGGACACAGGAATGTAAAGCAGGTAGATACCAGCTCATTGGTGCCGGCCTATAACATAATTGACTGTCTAATGACCGCTGGTGATCCATCACTGCCAGATACTCGCCTCACGACAATGTCAACAGAGCTTGTTTTGCCAACGACATCTGGTCGACGGAGGCTAACGAACTAATTGTTGCCCGCCAGGCCGGAAAACATTTGTGATGCGACTTTAATGGCCTATGCAAACAGTTTCAATTTGATAACGATCCATTCTTGACGTATCAATGGGTTCGTTCACTAAAACACTTCAATGCAGTATTTTCTATTCTTGTGATGGTAACTTTTGTTTAATTTAAAAAGTTAATCGAGGTTTGAATAATTAATCATGATTTATCTTAATAAACATAATTAAAAATTTATCGGCTTGACAATTTTAGTCTCGGGTCTTAATCCCTCGCTCCGTGATTGGTCAGCGTGTCTTTGAGTAAGTCATGTGACTGCTTCAGAAGGTGGTGCGTTATGAGTTGAGCCATTTTCCATTAGTGAAGATGATGATGACGATTATCTCTGGTTATATTCAAGGAGATGCTAATTATCCATTATCGTCTGCGACAAAATGCGGTCTCACAAATATCTACTATCACTATTCTTGTTTGTGAAGTTGAAAGAGATATTGTGTGTCCACTATGGTAGCGACAAAGATCTCGAGTCTGAATTAACAACCTTCAAGATACGCCTATGATCGATCACATGTCTACTCTCTTTTATCCTGTTGCAAGCGTTAATATATAATATTCCCTTTTTTCAAAGTTTTCCTTGAAGATTTGACGAATTCAAATTCATTGAATACTCGTTGACTCTCCGTCGCTATCCCTTGAACATGTTTTTGTTTGGAAACACGAAAAGTCTCCGCTACCGGATTCAGAAAAAATTCCACACACTAACTACGAGTTTGCTCAAACAGAAATATTTTGGAACTTTACAGATTAATAAATAATAACGGCTATAATATTAATTAAATACAGGTTTTGTGATTCCGTCATTTGTCACACTTGGCTTGGTTGACCATAAACAGAGACTTCAAATAGTATTCCATTTTTTTCTTGTAAAAAAACGTAGAAAGGTGCTGGACGTTTCGTTTGTATCGTCACATCTGCAGAAACGTATATTAGGAACATACACATGATTATCACCACAGTAGAAATGCACTTTTCAAAACTTTAGTCTTGGCTTTTAAATATTTTAAGCATTTTGCAGCATCTTAACTTTATTATTTTCCACTCTATGAATGACTCTGTTCTTTGCATCATGAAGTGTTTTAGATTTTATTTTCTACCAATTAATTTCACAAATGAGACGCGTTGAAAAACGGTTATAAGAAACCTAAGATACATTTTATTCGGTTTCATTAAATATATTGAAATAATTAACTAAAGAGTTTAATTAAAGAAAATTATTATTCATTAAAACAAATTTATTCATTAATGGTACAATTTATTAGCCCTACATTGGCACTTCAAATTCAATCAAAATTTACAAACCAATTTTTTTTATTATATAATTTGTGTCATTCACGGAAAAATACGATCTTTTATATTTTACAAACAATCAAATCTAATAACTGTTCTTCTCAGGGTCTTTACTAGGCTTGGTAAATAAGAACAATCAAGATTATAAATTAAAGAATTAACAATTCAAACAAATTGGAACTAACGGAATACGAAATGAAAAGAAACGAAATCTGACTATACCCTTAATTAACGTTTACAGAAATTTAATTATTTTGGTTTGTACTTACAACTGTACTTCTGGTACCAGACTTAATGATTTAGAAGCTTGGGACACAATTCACAAAAAGGCCATTAATCACAGACTCTACACTTGAACAAACACACGGTTGGATTTCTTGGATTACTCCTCCAGGAACTCGATTATCTACAACTCCGGTCAAGCGTCGGACGTATTAAATTTCAATACCTTTTGCGGAAAATGTTATTTCAGAGCGTGTATATATCTGAACGGGATGCTAAACCTTTTGTTTCAGCTTTTCAGATTTTTATATAACTTGTCTCTCCGTCCATGATCTTTTTACAAATGTAATGATTAACATATAAGTCTCTCAGTTGAAGTTTGGACCATTCTGTTCGTACTCTATATTTCGCTCCATCTCTCGACCACAAGATTCGCCAGACTGCAATCAACTGACTTTACGTACAAGCGCGCAGTTCACAACAAATCTCGCCGACAAAGAGCCTGCCGTCATTGTTGTTCTTTCAGATCGGTGCCGCTAAACAATTCATTATAATTTAAACAATTAATGGTCTCCTTAATTAGTATTACAATATGTATATATATAAATGTCAAATCCGTTTCAACCAATGAATGTGACGTAGAAGGATAACCACTTTTTGTGTAAGTTCACCCAATGGTCATACATAGCATTTTGCAAATATTTGATTACATTTATGTATATACGTGACTCTGTGGTATCATCGTTGTAATATATTACAAAAAATTAACGTAAATGTATTATCTTGATGCATCGATGGTAACGGTCACGCATTTTTTGACTTTACCTTCCAATTAAATTCATTTATGTTAATTAATATCACTTCAATTTCCTTATCAAACACATCATGATTCATTCAGTACTGATGCTGTCAAAAAATGAACGAAATAAAACTCCATAATATTAAAATTAATAGTCTAAATAATTTTAATGAATTTTTCGTGAACTATGCATTCTTCCCATTGTAGAACGTGCAACTAAGAGACGCAGCGTCAAATATTGGAAGTTTTCCTAGGATAGGAGCTCCAGTCGGTGAAGTAAAGCACAATACAACATGCAAAGTCAAACAATCGACAGCGGCTGCCGTCCATTCTGATCAGTTATAATCGAACTGAGCAGGCTATTCAGAAAACTGAATTGTATATTCCAGGGCAGCCACTGTAATTTCAACTACAATTGTTACCAGGATTACATACAATGTTTCCCTGCCATACTCTATTGTCGTACTTCAGCAATTCAAATGGCTTCAACGTTCGTTCACCAGTCGCTCCTAACATTATCGCTTGTAACTGACTTCCTGCAGTAAAAATAATAAACTTATTTGCACCAAAAACTATTATTGTTTCAGAGATTTTCAATCGGAATTAATTTACCAGCATAGAATAAAAAATACTACTAGTCCCAGATCAAGCATAATACTACATGATCGTTACTTCAATTATACTAAAAAATACTCACTAAAGTAAATAATGAATTAATTCGCCCATTCAAAATAAATACTAAAATGGGAACCAGGGATACTTATTTTACTAAAAACAACCAAATTCAAAACAAAAAACCAAGCACTGGCCAAAGAAATTAGATAAATTCGTGGAAAATTCAAAATAAAACATGAGACGTTAATGTAAATTTTTAAAAATCAAATATTATTATGATATATTTCAGAATTATTTTTCAATTGTCCATAGTATTATAATTATTTCATTGTCACGGTTGTGGACTTTCAATGTAGAATAATAAAAATAATAAAGTAATTTTCAAATTATAATTAATGGTAATTAAATATAACTGTAAAGACCAAATTCCATAAAATCCAAACCAGAAACAGCATCAAACAATATATATATATATATGATATAAATAAAAATTTGAGCTAAATAATTCGCACTAGGAGTTCTATCCTAAATTTTATCCACTTGCGGATTTCCATTTTGAAATACCAGTGGATGTGTTGCCATAATTATAAATTTAACTAAATCCTTGGCGCTACAACCCACATAGGTCCTTGGCCTCGATGACAATCACAGCCCAGTCTTCTGCTCGTTACTCCATCTTGTTACTCCCATCTTTCGTAGAACATCCTTATTTATAAATTTGCAAATAGAAAATTTTAATGAGATTTTTGAATATTCGAATAACGTTTATTGAGGTGATAATATCACAATGTACCGTAAGCTCATGAATAAATGTGTCTTCCTGTTACTGTTTTATATTAGTATGGATTACAATTTATTTGGCATAAAACAGTAGCATTTATATTAATATCCTAAACATGACAGTGATTAATAAATTAAATTATATACAATAATGGACCATTAATACGCCATGCCAATGAATGTCAGCTAGTAAGACTCTTCCTTAGGAGTCTGTGATTGGAAATTGAGACAATTATGCGCAGGAGACGTAAAAAATAGATTCAAGATTTATCGAGGCATATTTTTAACCAGTCATATTCACCAGGTTACCACGTTTTCTGTTTCTTCTCCCATACAGGTCCCAGTGTCTTGATGTTATTACAATCACGGCGTCAGAGTCCGTCACGACGCCTTCTCAGCGTCCGTCTATCCCGGATTTTATTGCCTCCCAGCAAGCGCTGACGACCCCTCTGTCCGAACTCTCCAGATCAACTCATATTTCGTTTTTCTCTCTCCAAACCACCGCCCACCACCAACGGCCATTGAACTGAAATGATTCACACACTGGCGTATACAATTTGGCTGTCTATGTTCCCTTTCTTTGCAACATTCCGAAGGTCATCTATCTCATAAACATTTCATTTATAAATGCACGTCCTAAATCTATTTAAAATCATACTTATATTACCTGATGATTCCGCGTTCAATGACACTAAGGCAGTAGTCAAGAACGATGGCCTGTGACTCAGATTGAAGGAGGGAAGGGGAGGGGATTCAGCGTGGAATAAACACACCACAACACGGTCAAGTTCTAGGCGATTACTGAAGTTGATTGGCTGCTCACAAGTAGGGGATAGCACGTATGAACACTAAACTGGGCCGCCAAAAATTTTGACGCACACTATAGGTTCATTGTAAAATTAGCTGGTAAACTACATACGTATACTAGAAGGAGATTCTGACTCGTTAGTTTCCTTACGACAAAGATCTAGAAATCAGTTTCAGGTTTAACAAAATGGTAAGTTCTCGTACAACGCTGATCCACAGCAATGAAAAACCTTCATTAACCCAAATTTCAAAATTGAAGTATCTGGTTATAAATCAATGTCAGTACGCGGGATATTATAAAAGTTCTCACCATTAATCCTAATTAACAACTAGTTCGATTCCGAATGAAAGAAAAGGTTAACATTTCTAATCCTACTTATCTTCTCGCGTTGATGTTAATCATTGTCATCGAACAAGAAACCCAGTCTACCAGAAAATTCTTCTGAAGTAATTAAAAAAGTACATCTTAACTTTTCATTTCATCTCGTTACTTGTCTATTTAAAAAAATTAAGTTCATGCATTTAAATTAATTTTTCTGTAATTTCTTGGGCTCGAATGTCTAACGTATCCTTAGGCTTCCCATCCGAAGAAATCACAAACCAAAGTCATCTGAGTTCTTGATGTAACGCTAAATTTGCTGTCTTTTCACTAGAAAGCTGTAAACCCGATTTTAATTAAACTTCATATCGTTGTTATTTTGGTGTAACAATGTTTCTAGCAATTTGGAACTAACTGCCTTCTTTAGAAAATGACGAACATTCACTGTTTATCTTTCAACTGATGACTTTGATGCTACTTTAAATTGTCACGTAACGTTTGAAATATTTAAAACTTAAAATTCAGTCTCATCGAATACTTTTTTTTGGAACATTTATAATAATGAAACAAAAACAGGATGTCAAGATATACGAGAAGACAATACCCATATACATAGAGGCAAGAACTACTAAATAGGAAATGGGTGCTAAGGTAATGAAATATAAGAACGCGATAACAGAAAAAGATAGACCAGATCATTTATAATTTTTTCTTTAGGAACCGTGCTCAAAATTAAATATAGACATATAAAACGAAGAAATTAATTGAATTTAGGTTTGTCGTTGTATTTTGCGTCTGGTGTGTATAAAATTTCTATGTTGGGTTAAATTAATTTTAAATTATTAATTGCGTAGCGAAATATTTTAAATACATATTTATATATACTAAATTTTAGGCTGAATACGCTATGTACATAATACACAGTCGGGGGTCCAGACGCGCTGTAAAGAGTTCTAAAGCTCATTTGGAATCCAATTTCCGCTTCATAATTTTAGCGTTCGACATGAAAATCATATTTTATGGCACACCACGAGAAGATTATCGGAGACTGTAAATGCCGCGTTGCAGCGGTTACTGTTGAAAGCAATTTCCGCGATAATAAATAAAATGTTATATGCATTAATCGGGGCGGCAGTCATCAACATTAGATTTTTGTGATTAAATGTCGGTTATTAAGTGAGATTTTTAGCAAAGCTGCCCGTTAATGGGTATATCGTAAAAAAATTCAATTTTGCTAATTTTTCCTCTTTGACAATGACAATTAAACGTGCTGGGCAAAAATAAAATTGCCATAATAATTATTTGCATTGATCACTGCCAGTACGATAATATTCACGTATTTATAATCATTTTTAAGTCAGAAATAAATTTACTGTGTATTTCTTGTTTAAAATTTACATTTAATTTACTGTTTTTGTTATAAAAAATATAGTTTTAATTATGAAGTAAATTGGAACCCATAATCGAATCGGGACTCACTGATTTACACACTAGTCGTCTAACTTCTGAGCTATATCTTCGGTTCGATTTTCGACTCAGTATGAAAATCTTGGATTTATTTTTATATATACTTCATTTTCGTACAATTTACTGTTGACATTCATTGAGGGTCTAATATTTAGAACTTATGAGTAAAGTAGGTAATTCGTAAATTTATTACAGTTCTCATTTATATATATATATAAAATTTATACAAATATATTAACAATTATATATATATTGTAATGCCAATTAATTAGGCCATTAATTGTTTGGACATAAATTTTGTATTGTTTGATAAATCCTTTATAGCGGTCTGATCGAACAAAGCGACAATGGAAAAGCAAGCTCAGCCGCTTTGTCGAAAAGTCAAAAATGGCGTATGCGCGTTAAAACTCGTGAGCACTAGGAGTTGTTGGTGGCGGGACATTTCAGAGGACGGAACGAATAATACTAGAGCAGAGACTAGCCATCGTTAATGTATTATTAAACAAAGTTGTGAATTTAAGACAAAGTAAAAACATTCACGGAAGTATTACCCCGTAAATATCGCTAAGTTAGCAGTTTTACGTCTATCAGCAGCCAGGAAAGGAGTGCAGTTTTACGTCTGTAGCCAGCCACGAATGGAAGTCTGTTTAAGTCCAAAGCGGCAAGAGACTAACAAATCTACGAATCATAGGATTCGTATCAGGCAATCAGACATAAGATAGCTGACAAAAAGGAGGATCCTCCGAGTTCCTTTGAGCCTATCAATTTTGACTTCAATAGTGTAAAATCTGTGAGTCGACATTTTAGAATCAATGTATAATCTTGCAATAGTGTATTTCCAGCCAAAAAGAATTCTGGTACCAGCTGGACACATGTAAGTAGCAAAACCAAAACTAATTATTAATTGTAAACGCTAATTAGAGGATAAGGTCAGATATCGTTCTCTTTTAAATTGTCAATCAGAGTTAATTTCTTTACTTTTAAATTTCTTTCATTCTAGCGACATATTGTTTAAGTTAATGGTAAACTGTTTGTTAATAAGATTTTTAAATCAAATTTTTGTGGCCATTATCAAACCCAGTAGAGGACCTGAGAGAGAGAAGAAATTAATATTTTAAATTGTTATTGTTTTTGAGTTAAATTTACAAAGTGAAAATAAATAAATAATTTTATGTATTAAATTTTATTAATTCTTTCATATATATATATATATATATATATATATATATATATATATATAAAGAATCTTTTATTCTAAATCTCAGCTATGACGCTTCATGATTATTCTTAACTATAAAGTCAAAAAGTATTCGATGGAAACTGGAATCGAACACCGGTCCATTATTTTCTTGGAGCATAAGATAAACCGCCGATGTATTTTTCGGTACATAATATTTCATATGTAGCTAAGTGAGGAATATATTGTGCTTTGGCATCAATAGCATCGAAATTCTTAAAATTAATTTAATATTCAACGATTTATAAATTTCTCTCCTATATTTATCGACTTAAATGTAACCTCACACACAAATTTATCTAATTTCCTTAATTTTGTATAAGAATTTATTAAATTTCATGTTTATATTTATTTAATATCTTTAATTCGACGTAAAAATTGTGATGGAAGTAATTTGTACTGATTAGTAAATCTAATCGACGGTGTAGGTCAGTGGGAGGGACAACATAGTACAAAACAGTGGAAAAAAATATTATTTTATTTTCTACGTCGTGAGATGAATAGTAACGTGATAAAAAGATTCCGTAAGTCTATAATTTCAGAGGAGAACAAGAATCAATTTTTAAATACGTAAGAAATTTATATTAGAAATAAGAAAAAGCTATTCGGAACACACAACTATATTCTCTCTTTAGAGAACTACGAGAAATCTGTAATGGGACAGGGAGCACATGGATGCATATAAAAGTATGCGAGTGAGGGTAATACATCAAAATATGGGGGCCTCGTTCACTTTGTGTACAGTGTTCGTTGCACTCTGACAGCGTAGTTTCAGATTCTGAGGGTTCTCAGGGCGTGCTTGCAAGTCGTAAATTTCTCTCTGACAGGTTGCCATCCTTGCAACCTCGCGGTCAAGAGCTGACTTGTCACAGTTGCCAGGCCGAACTTCGTATGGGCCGTACCTATCAGTGTACGCTCCAAATCAATTCTCGGCCTACGGCAACAAACGATTTCTCTCAAAACAGCTTACGTAAAGACATGAAGTTTTTATATTAACATAAGTAGCGTATATATAGCAATTTAAGTGTAATTTGTTTCAGAAATTATTGGATATCAGAGTGATGTTAATAAAAAGGTAGCAAATAACGAACATAAATATTTGTTAACCACTTTTCTTATTCGTACGGAAACACAGTTCGTATTGAGACATTTAGACTTCTGATTCTTCCATAAAACCCCGCGCCAAATATAATTGAAAAATTTGTCGGATATTAAATTCATAATGTCGTATGATCGAATAACTACTTTATAATATCACGTACTAAGTACTAAGTAGACTTAAAAACAGATAAAAAGTTCCCATCATCGTAAATTCTAGATATTCCAAATTAATGTTCTTCTTTAGTAATCGACCAAGCGAAAATAACGTAGGGTTAAAAGTTTCCTGGAAAACCGATCAAAACAACTTTACCGTTTAGACCAAGTGGATAAACGGATGGCGTTTTTCCGAGGTGAGAGAGCGATATAAAAAATAATTACTGGTCGAATATTGCACAATCTGGAAGGACAAGGAGAAGAGTCAGCGACATATAAATATAGGTAAAGGTAAATATGTTCTGAAATAAGTGATTATATATTGTAATGCCAATTAATTAGACCATTAATTGGTTTTAATAAAATTTAATTGTAGCGGCAGGAGCTTCCAAAGCGACAATGGAGCCAGGCTCTGTTTCTTTGTCGGAAAACCTAAATGGCGTATGCGCGCTAAAACGCGAGATCACTACGATAGTTCAGTTGGTGACGGGACATTTCGGAGGACGGAACAAATGATACTAGAGCAGAGACTATCCGTTGTTTAATGTATCATTAAACAAAGTGGTGAATTTAAGACAAAGTAAAAACGTTCACGGAAGCATTGAATCGTAAATATTGCTAAGTAAAAGCAGTGTACGTCTGTAGCCAGCCAGGAATAGTAAAGTTGCAGTTTAAGTCACAAGCGGTAAAAGACTATCAAATCTACAAATCACAGAATTCATATAAGCCAAGCAGAATTCATATAAGGGAAGCAGTCATCAGATAGCTGACAAAAAGGAGGATCAGCCGAGTTCCTGGGAGCCTATCAAGGTGGACTTCAAGAGTGTAAAATCTGTGAGCCAATATTAGAATCAGTGTAAAAATTTTGCAATAGTGTACTTCCGAAACCAAAAAGGAATGCTGGAACCAGCTGGACAGATTTGAGTAACAAAATACAAAATAATACGTAAACGTAATTAAAGAATATAAGTCTGATTTCGTTCTATTTTAATTGTCAAGTTAATTTCTTTTCTTTTTAATTTCTTTCTATCGACATATTGTCTAGGTGAATTGTAAACTGTTTGTTAATAAGATTTTTAAAACAATTTGTTGTGTCCCTTATCAAACCCAGTGAAGGCCCTGAGAAATTAATATTTTAAATTGTAATTGTTTGTGAGTTAAAGCAACAAAAAGGAAATTAATAATTAAGTTTTAAATTCTTGTTGATTATTTAATTTAAATTAAACGAGCTACCTATTTGATTTTTACATTTTGGCTACCACAACGTGGGGCAAATTTTATTTAATTAACGTCAATTGTTAATTTTTACAATATATATATATATATATATATATATATATATATATATATATTACGTAAAAAAGACTTATAACTATACTTAAATCAATATTATGCATTAACGCAGTAATAACATTCATTTTCAGTGCTCTTTAATTACAATCGCCTGCCTTCTGATAATCCAACCATTTTTATAAAATAAAAACATTATCATCCACTACATTTTTGTTATTTTAATTGCTGTATTAATGTTCAGCGAAACATAATTCTTATTCAAATTAATAAATAAGAAATCTTCAAAATATTTTCGCCGAACTGAATTCCTTCCACTCCGTTCTGAAATTTAGTTCAATTCAATAAAATTAGAATTTATTAAAGTAAGTATTAATTCCTCCTTCTGTTACATATTTCAAAATACAATTTTTGATTTTATATTGGTAATTAAATTGAAAATTTATTACGAAATATGAGATAAATTTGAGCCTCTTTATTTTCCCCTGAAATTTTGGTACCTTAAGGATTCTCGTTGCTTATGCTGTCGCAAGTATGAATCTCAATGTAAAAACTAATATCGTGTCTAATTATAGCCAATCTAGTAGATATTTCTGTCCCTCAGGCCTGGTTAAGTTACTTTATCTGACCGCTTCGGTAGCAGTTTTTCTCGTCGACAAGTACGGTCGATACGGTGAACCGTAAAAGAGAATTGCGTAGAATGAGAATACCCTGTGGCCGGCGGTTTATGCGCCCCCAGTGAGCTAATATGTTTCTCTGGTCTACCCCTGAAAATTGCTTCACCGGTCCAAATGATGACGCCGCACAAGCGGTTAAGAAAATCTACAATCAACGGCTACTTGATATACATATTATGATACCATCAAAACAAATTATTTTACTTTGATCATATTCCTGAGTTATAACAGGAACTTTAGTTAATAAGAGTAATTTAATGTAACTGACTTTATTTTACAAGCCTTTACTTCTTCCATAAAGAAAAATAATTAAAATAATAGTTATGGTGATCTATACTTTTTATATTTTTGATTGATTTATATGAAAACTAGGTTACTGCGAGACAGTTTCTTGATATCAACAATAGTAGTAAAAACTTATTATAAATTGTTTTGGGTTTGTCAGTATGCTAAAAAATTATATATATTGTAGACATTACCAATATGTAATGAAATGTTTTATTTAAATTGTTTCTTTAATTATTGGCGGCGTAACCTTAAGTCTGAGCATTGTAAAGAACAGCATTGTTTGGCACGAGCATTCAGAGACTATAATGGTTGCTACGAGCAGTGTATTGTGAAGAATCGGCCAATGGAGTCAGAATTTAGTAAAGTATAAGCTGAATATATCAGCTTATATATTAAAGGGATTTTCCACAGCAAAACCGGAGTGTGCTGATACTTACGACAGTAAAGTAGAAAGCCGCCAAGAAGCTTGTAAAGTGAGACGATAATGTCAGTAAAAATATAGTTCCACAAAAATTTAAAATAATCATACGCAAAACAAGAGGGTACGCAAAACTTTCTGTTGTAAACCTTTATCTATATCTATATAATAAAAAAGGATGTATATTTGTATGTATGTATGTATGTATGTATGTATTTACGTTGTTCTTTATACAAATTTTATCGCGTGGACAGAATGCAACAAAAATTGGTATACGTATTCTGCCAAAATCGAGAACCGGTACTGTGGGGATGATAAACCTGTAGCATAAAGGTGTAAAGAATTATAATTGATAAAATTAATAATTTTGTGTTAAATTAATGCGCGTCAAGAGATCATGACGTCACTGGACAAAGAGAGACGTTACTACGCGACGAACAAAGCAAATAGTTTCTTTTTCCATAAATATTTCCATTGGATAAAATTATAATTTATCCAGTAATTCTCCATGGAATAATAATAATAAAACAATACAATTTCCGCATGGATCGTAAAGTATTCGTAAGTTAATTTTCGTGCCATATTAAGTGACTCCAATATTGCGACCATTTGTTTACATTGTGAATTTATCAAACAATTTAATAATTCGTAATATCTGAAGACTGAGGGACAATTATATCCTGCAGTACACAATGAGTTATTAGGGAATAAATTCAGAGGTATGTTTGATGCAATATAATTCAATATATTTTATAGTACCGGGGATGGAGTGTTGATGAAATTACCACTCTTTCTGCATACGTAAGTAAAATCATTTATTGACTAAAGATTAATATAGAATTAAATACTTTTCTGGTTTATATAAATAATTACACGGGCAACGCCGGGCTCCCAGCTAGTACAAATATAAATTTACAGTCATATTTCTATAGATTGTGTTGTTGTTAGAATCTTTGTTTGAAATTTTTGTTATTGTATATTAAATTCATATTTTTCTTCTATTACTTTGGTGAAATTTGCAAATCACTCTCTTTATTCGAGGCCCTGTAAGCGACCCTGAAATTTAGATTCTCATCGAATCAGAGGCATTTACTTAAAAACATAAAATGTAAAGACAACGTAAACCAAAATTGACGAATAAAAAAATCTTTATCTCTTTAAAAATTTGGTTTAATTTCAGAGTAAAAACTTGTAAACTTTCTTCCATTGTTTACTTCTAGTTAAAAGTGTATACCACATAATTTGGCTCTCCAACGTGGAGCTTGTTTCTTTAATAACTTGTCGAATACCACAATATATATATATATATATATATATATATATATATATATATATATATATATATTGTAATGTACACAAATGAAATTTTTAGTTTAATTTGCGCCACGTTGTGGAAGCCATTATTTAATAATCAAAATTTATGCACATCAATTAGTGGGCTTTATTTAAATAAATAAAATTAATAAACTTTACAATCAACAATTTTTATTGTGGCAATAAATCAAACAATTATATAAATTTAAATATTTGATTTCTCACGGTCTTTACTGGGTTTGATAATGGACGAATCAATAATATCAACAAGAAATTACAATAAAAATGAAAAGAAATTTACTTGTCAATTAAATTAGAACAAAATTTAATTGTGAACGAAATTAAAAGTAAAAAGATTGACTCGTATTAACAATTTTAATCAAATAGAAGAGAACGAAATCTGACGTTTATCTTTTAATTACGTGTACATAATTTATTGTTTCGTAAATTGTTACTCACGTCTACCCAGCATTCCAGCGTACCTTTATTTTCGAGAACACTATTGTGGGTTGTTTTTTACACTGCTTCTACTCACTGATTCTACACTGTCTCTAAATCAAATATTTTTACGGTGTCAGGAACTCGTATGATCCTCCTTCCGTCATCTATCGGTTGACCGCTCGTCTTAGGTGATTTCTGCGACTTGTCGATTGGGTAGTCTTTATTGTTCCAGACTTAAACCGAAACTTTTGCTATATCTGGCCGGCTCCTCAATGTTTTAATGCAAACTGCTCCTTATATATCTCCTGCGAACTGAACTCCTCACTATCTTAATGCAACTCATTAACAATTTATTCCTGCGAACTGAACTCCTCAAAATCTTAATTCAAAACTGTACTTTCGTCTCAATGTTTCTTACGAACTGAACTCCTCAAGATCTTAATGCAAACCGTCCTCTCGTCTCGCAATTTGAGCACGCATACGCCATTTTGACTGACCTTCCGACAAAGGAACAGTGCTTGACTACATTGTCGATTCAAAGCTCTTGCCGCTACAAAGGATTTCTCAAACAATTTAGATTTTTAATTAATGTCTTAATTAATTGGCATTACAATTACAATATATATATATATATATATATATATATATATATATATATACATATGTGTGTGTGTGTGTGTATGTGTGTGTGTGTATGTGTGTGTGTGTGTGTATGTATGTATGAATGAGTGAATGTGTTTGTGTGCTCCGCATACATTATTAAAGGCCTGGAACAATTTCAGCGAAGCTGTCTTGCGATTCATACGACGTTAAATGTAGGAAAACCACCGTAGGGTTCAGATACCCCTAAGACCCCTTGGGGTTTGATGGTAACAGTCTATCATATTTTTAAAATAAAGTGAAAACGACCAATATTAATGTAAAATAATTAATTTTCGCGATCGCTGAGATTATTAGTGTCACGCTCGATGTAGTATAGGTCCAATTAGAACGTCTATCAGCAAATCTAGCCCGATTTAGAAAGCAAAATTATGCGAAAACAATCTATATCGGAATCGAACGTTTTAGTGGTCACTAAATAGAATCCTGATATTCACCATGCATTTTAAATTCAAGTTCATCTTCAACATAGGACGCGGGAAAGAAGTGATCGGTTTTGCTGTTGAATTCGAAATTTGGGATACGCTAAGTTTAATAGTGCCGGTTAAGTTGAAATACTGTAAGCAGGACGTTGGAATTAGAAAGACATAAATGGTCTAGAATTATCCCATCATTTCCGGTGTCATTGAAATAAACTATGACATTACCAATGAAGGAAATGTGGCATGTATCTTCCGTCTGTATGTGGTGGGATCAGAACGAGTAAACTGTAAAATAAACGCTGGGTGCATGGCGAAAAATTATTTAACTCTACACTAATCCCATCTTAAGAGAGTCAAAAATAGTCCCAGTTCCCTAAGGGTAAAAAATTATCGTTGACAGGGATGTTAAATTCCAGAACAGGAACTCGTTTTTCTTCACTTGCGCTATTTTATTAAATTCCAAAAGATAATGAAAGTTAAAAACAGTAAACTGTGCAATAAACGACGAATAGGTAATCGATATTGGTGAAATTCCAGGTTGCAAAGCTTGATGGAATGTCTCAAATACCAAATACGAACAAAGGAATTCTGCGGGGAATGTAACGGCCTAGTTGAATTAAAATTCTAAGTTTAAATATATATTATATACACACTAGAAAATAATTCATAATAATTAACTGTTGTATCAAATTAACTGATAAAAAATTGTTATGTCTCATAATAAAAATTATATTACGATTTTTCCGGTTTTAAATTGCTAGAGGTAATTACAACTTCGGTTTACAAAGATAAAATACACAAATATGTTATTTTTAAGGTGTTTTATAAATTTAAATCGTTGATGTGACCGGTAATAATCGAATTAAGAGATTCATAAGTAAAATACAATAGTGGTTAAATATGATTTCACCTAACGAGAGTATTCATATACGAAGAAAATATTTCACCGTTTTATTGACAGCAACGTCTGTCGAAAAGATGTTTGCAATTGAGAGCCTGGTTTTGTACTCGAGCAAGGCTTTTGTCTCCCCGGGGGCCTCATCCGATACAAAGCGCGGGAGCTGCTAAGCGCAAATCGACTTGAAGCTCGTAAAACTGTATTACTTCGGGATGACAATAAACGCCATAAACAACGGGATACTTTATAACGCGTCTCAGGCGACAAATACTCTGGCCGGTGTATGATTGCAAAGCTTTCACAAAAGAAAAACAGAATCCAATGTTAATTCACAAATATTTGATTTTGCTCCTATTATTTGTTTAGTTATGAATTAATGCATAATAAATTAATTTAATTAATTTCGTATTTTTGTAGAATGAGTAAGTGGTCTAATCCTACACAGAAAAACTCTTCATCAAGTCAGATATGATAAAAAAGGTAACATTTACGTATGAATGAAAATAATGAATAATAAATATCAAATTCAGACAAAAAACTGATAACATAAATTCCATACCACGTTTCTGGGATCCTTGTGCCTTTCGTCAGGTGCGAAGAAAACCAAGAGCGACACAACTGCACTTGTCACTTGGAAAAACTCAAAGGATATTAATTAACCTAGTTCGATATTACACTCAATGGTTATCCGACCCAAGAGTATTATAAAAATACTTTGTAATTTTTTAGTAATAAACCGAAAGTTCTGGACATTCTAACAGTCCAGCCGCCATTCACTTCGGCAAAGTAGAGACTGTGAATTTTTAGTTACTATAAAAATTTTAACTATTATTGAAATAATTCTTGGAATTTTTTTTAATCTACAACTATGTAAGTGTTTTGATTTAAGTGAAAGACATTTCTTTCTCTCATTTTGGCCCTGGAAGTAGAAGGAGGAAGTCGAAATTTATTTTTGTTAAATTTATAAGTATGGGAGTCAACCTATTATTGTCTTTTCCATTATATTTTATTATTAATATTTATATACAATTGAAGTTATACAACTAAACGGAAGAAACGTTCTGGAGTTCTTTGAAAATTTCAATGTCAATAAATTCTTATTTTTGGCCATTATACACTAATTATATTTAATTCAAGTCAGATATAGTTTTCATTTTCATTTATAAATATTAATAATTTTTAAATATTTTAAAATGTCTCTTATTATCCTCAAAATGTTGATAAATATAACTGTTCTAACCGAATAAATATTTCTGAATAAGATAGTAGATTCTTTATTTGTAACCCCACCTTAAGTTATTAAGTAACTCGATTCAAAGTCGGTTGCTACTAAAAACTAATTCTATGATAAAGTTCCCGAATTTAAATGGAAGTCAGGTTTACACTCATAAATTTTTCCCGCGTTACTTATGACAAATAATGATCAAATAGTTTGAATTTGAGTAATATACATGCATGCGTCAATATGCTGCGAAAGATGCGCTATAGTTTCAGACGAGTATGTAAGGAAGGCAACGCTTCTATAACTACAGCGGAAATAATTGCCATATATATGACAACAATACGATGTATGGAACAACCAAACAAAAATAATTTAATCATAACAGACTCACTGCCAGCAATAAATACAATAACCAACAAAAAGATTTGGAATGGTACCGTCGATAAAATCAGATAAAACCGTATGGCTATTCTAAACAGCAATAATAATGTAATGATAGGATGTATACTGGCACACAGAGGAATAGAGTGAAACGAATGAGCGGAGAATAGTGCAAAGATGGAGGCACCCCAACAAAAGAATAAAAACAACAGTCCAATATACACTAAAAATGACGGGGGACAAGCCTATGCCAGACTACTGGAGTAAAAATGGTACAAGTGTAGAAGAGGAAGGAAGGAAGGATTTTTCATAAGGAAGTCGACAACTTCAAGAAAATATCCTGCGCTAGAAATCTGTCACGGAGACAGCAGGTGGTTGTTACTAGGTTAAGAAGTCTCCATTCTAACTTCACGCACTCCTATCTATTCTCTAAATCACCGCAACCTACGTGTGACGTATGCAAATCTGCCCTGACGATCCAGAATATCCTCTACGACTGTCCAAAGCACGACAGGACTAGAATGGCCACAATTCAGAAATACACGAAAAAGAAGATATGTACCTCATCAGCGGCAATAAATAATCTACTAAAGTTTGGAAAGGAAACCGGCATTCAAGACATAATCTAAATAGGCAATGAATCTGAGACTAGGAATAAAATTTATAGTTAATATGAATTAATTGTAATAATTTCATGTAGTAGATGTTGTAAGTCGCAAATTACTATTACGTTGGGCTTTTGAACTGTAATATTCCTCGGTAACTAGTTACGACTTGCTTTATTAATTTAGTTGCAGACGTTGTAATGACGTTTTTATGCATCGCCAAAAATATAAATGTCTGTTATGTATTAAACCACATTCAGTTCTCTTCGTATCTTTATTTTCTTAGATACATAAAATACAGGAGCTTTCGGCGTTTGCCATAATCATCAGTTTTTTAAAATTATAATAAGATTAAAAAGAACAAAAGAACTAAATGCAATGTGAAGAGTGCGGCAAAATGTATATCGGTATGACGAGTATGGATACGGATAGTAGGTTCCATTACCACAAGGGAAATGTGAAAGACCAATCGAAGGCAAGCACGGCATTATCTCAACATTTAAAGGACACAGGACATAAATTTGAGTGGACTAAGTATGAGTTGTTAGATTTTGAAAACTCAACATATAAAAGAGGGTTGCTGGAAGGGCTAGATATTCAAGAGCATTTAGAAGAACTTGTGAATAAAAGAACGGATGCGGGGAATATGGTTTTCATTTGTGCAAATATAATCGAATAAATTAAAAGAATGGTACAAGGATGACAGTACATGGGTGAATTTTAAAATTAGAGGTACTTGCAATATATGTTAGAATAATTAGACTTTGTAAAAACTTTTAGGAAATAAAAATTAATGAAAATTTTAAAATAATGTAATGAAAAATGTATGTACCAGAAAATATTAAATCGATTATCGTAAATGAAAGTGAGTGATAAGTTCGAAGCAAGAGAAATTTGACTAACTAGAAACACTGATAGACGTAAGCATATACTATGTTATGAACGAGGAAAAATTGACGAAATGAACTTGATAAAAATCATTGAAGACATTTTACGGTAGATGACAGTATAGCGTGTTATTTAGGATAGGCGTCTTTTCATTGATTATACTGATATTTTAGTCAGTTTGGTAAAACGCGTGAGCAACCATGCTTAGCCAACATCAGCAGAAAGTATCGTTTGGTGCCAGTCCGGCTCGGGATTATAACTGTACCTCCATCGGGGGGTTTTCCCGTCCGCAAACAGCAGGTGCAAAGGGTCTCGCTGTTGAAATTCTCTACGTCGGTTTGCCTAAGAGATGTGATTGGTCCATAACAAATAAATGGACCAATAGAGAAACAGTTGGTCTCACAGGTCGGGAGAAGTGGATGCCTGGTCAGGCATTCTGACTGGAGAGGTTGCAGTGAGCGGTTGCTCTTGGTTTTTCATGAATTTAACAGCGAGACTCCACCAGACACACCAAATCGATGACCAGCTACGAGGGACGTCGCTGTGTTGCTGAGACCCCAGTCTGGTAACCAAAATCGCATGTTTCATGGTTGTGTAGAGCACTTTTTATAAAATTCGTTTCCCGGGCCTAGTTTGCCACAACATATCTGAGATTTTCATAACTGGCTAGTCGGGGGCAAAAGTTTATATCTGTACATATTTATATCTTTAATACATTAGCTAAGTATGTTGTTTTCGCAAAGTTACTCCCTCCTACCTCAAGTAAGCCGTTCTAGGAATTGAACCGTCGGAGACATTCTACGACTGGTAGCGAATGGAGTGCCACAACAGGTATGAAAATACTATTGAAAACGTATGTGATGTAATGTAAAAAATAATAATTTTTTTGTATGTAAAATTATGTTATGTATAATTGTTATTTTTTTTAAAAAAAACAGATGATAATGGTGAACGCCAAAAGCTCTTGTAGTTTATATACCTAAGAAAATGAAGATATGAAGGGAACTGTATGTAGTTTGATATATAACAAGTATATATAACCAAAAACGTTTGTCACTAGACAGCGTTTTTAAAAAAATTTAAATGCCAAAAAATGATTTGCCCATTCTGAGAAAAATAAGTGTTACAGTGTATTTTAGTTATAATATTCGTTTGAAATACAAAAAAAAATGTTGTTTTCTTCTATATGTAGGGCACCGAAATAACAATTTGGGTAACAAGAGGTCTCGCAGTCAAGCAAGAATATTTTAAGAAAATGATAGTTTGTAAAAAAGTTCTGAATACTCTAGAAATAAACGCCCATCTCATTAATCGTTTTTTATATCATTAAGATGTTTTCCTTGGCCTCAAAACTAAGTCAGCGCTAATAGGGACCGATTCTTCAACTATGGAAGAGGAACAATCTGTGCAGTCTCACTGAAAAAGAGATATAGTGGCCGACATAGTGGCGCGTTTCCTCGTTATTTTCTTGTCAAACTTACGTATGTAACAAATATTAACAACCTAAGCTACTAGATCTTTGACCTTAGAACTATAAGATAAAATCTTCTTATTTGTTAATAATATATTATAACCCAGTTATACATTTTTATCATTGCACTGTTTTCACGATTTAGATATAAGTGATTCAATAAATGTGAAACGAGAATCAGTGTTTGGCTAATGAAGGTTTGAAGCTATTTGAAATATAATAATTTTTAAAAAGTAACAGATAAAAATGATAATTTCCACGAGTAATTTGATAAAGCTAGATGCGTTACAGAGCACCATCATGAGAGCGTCAGGTTAAAGGTGTATAAATTTACAATACTCCTTGACCTACACGAAATGATCTTGCAGTTGTGCAATGTACTTTGGCAATCGTAGGCCACTTAAACTTTACTCGTTACGCGATTTCGCAGCTTCCTCGCCGCTGCCCATCTATTATTCACGCCGAGTTAACACGAACTATGGAAGGCAACAAACTTTCTTGGCAACAGATGTGTTTAAAAGCCAATTCCAGAAGTTCGTTCACATGTTTGATGTTTCGAAGATTTAAAATAAGTGATATGAAGACGGGCGTTAGCATTTTTCTTTTTGTTTCGTTGGGGGTGTGAACCTGTATAACAACTTCAGAACTTATAATAAGAGGCAATGGATCGTTTGAATTTCGAATTGAATCGTTATCAGGAACATTAAGAAAATACTTGTTACCTGAGAGTTAAATGAAATTAATTAATGATGAGACGCAATGGGGTTTTGTTCCATGAAATCGTTGTATTTCCACGTATTATATTATATTACTAGCTGGGTGCCCGGCGTTGCCCGAGATGTGCAAAACATTACGAAATATGCTGTCTTCAATAAAAAAAATAACAATTTTGAACATTTAAGTATTGTTTTTATCATAATTCTATGTATCTTCCAGTGCGTATTGCAAGATATAATTGGGAAACATATTGGTCCCTGATCCCGTTAAATATTCCACGTCAAAAGTCAAGTTATTTAAAAGAAAATTAATGCCATGGATTGTATAACCTTTCATAATAAATTATATTTATCACTTGATGTGGTATTGGTAGATTTAATTATACTTATTATTCAATCAAAATATTTTTGCTCAGCTTCATTTCTCAGAAATTGAACATCTATAACGTCGTTCCCAAAAATGGAAAACAAATATTGCTATCCTAACCTCAAATTTTTGTTTCACGACACAAATTGCACGCAATAATTTGTTTACATTTATACAAATTTATAGAAATACGTTGCGTAAAGTATAACTAATTGTACTTTTAATTCAATTTAAATGTTCCTATTTCTGTACATACCTTTGACTGATAGTGCATTAATTGAATAACGACCATAAAAACTTTCGGAGTTCCGTACGTCATTTTCAATACTTTTATAGTTACAAACATATAATTCAGCAGTCGTACCTTAGACAAATCTTATTATCTTCTGAAATATTATACAGGATACAATAGTACGTTATATTATGAAATTTTATAAATCTCGACCGACACACATTTGAATGTATTATAAGGCGCCATATTGGCTTTATCAAAGATAGCGGGATAATTAACTATTCCAAATTAACTTTGCGCAAGGATGGTAAAGTGTTTCGTATTGTTTTTTATTACTATTCGATGGAGTAATACTGGAAAAATTTTTACTTTTTATTCAATCAAAATATTTCTGCTTTATTTCATTACGAAATACAGAACTATATTTAGGATGCGTCAATGTCTTGAAAACTTATGACGTCATCGTCTCGCGCAGTAATTTAACACTAATTCGTAACTTATTTCAATTATAATTATTTCCATATTTATTCTAGGGGTTTCTCACCCCCACAGTACCGGTTCTCGATTTTGGCAGAATACGTATACCAATTTTTGTTGCATTCTGTCCACACGATAAAATTTGTATAAAGAACAACGTAAATACATACATACATACATACATACATACATACAAATATACATCCTTTTTTATTATATAGATATTTACTGATACACTTTTCCTTATCTTTCCTTATAGCTACAGCGCTTTGACAAAAGACTTGGATCGATGATGTTTTCGACATTATTTACAAAACATCCACACCAATCATTTAAAATCATCTTATAGTTTAGTTTTAGTACCCGAAATGTAAATACCCTCAAAATGGAAACATGAAATTTGAAATAAGTTACCGGAGTGAAATAAGTAGAATAAATTCATTATTATTTCTTATAGTCAAACGGTGAAATGATAACGTGGTCTCAACTTGAGATAAAGACATTTGCAGGAGAACGTGACTTGCCCTTTAATGCATTCAAGCAAGGTGGAAACTGTACAAAAACGTTTATGGGCATCATTTTAAAATAGTCCAACAAAGGAAAGCTTTCAATTATCTGAGTAGTAGAAGACATGCTATAATTGAAAAATTCTTATTATTAAAACTAGAACCTTTCTGAAAATAGCCAAGAAAGTGTTTCTTTGGATAGACGTGGCTGCTTAATTAAGCATATTGGGTTTTAAATTACCTATTTAACGGTTAGAAGTCAACAGTATAGTAAATTGTGTCTACATAGTCAGTACATTCAATTCAGACAGAGGCGAATATTAATATCATTTTTCAGATCAGTATTCATTTAGGTGTTTAGAAGTGTGCGGTAAAAACTTCAAATTATAGACCACAAGATGGCGGACGTATGTATTTATTCGAAAATCTGCCTTTCTGACACGAAAGAGTGAATGTTAGCTATTTTTATATTTATCTTTACATAACTATATGAATTTAATTGTGTGTTATTATTTTACTCTGGGAAATCACTCCCATGGTCTCAAAAATGTTCAGTAACCCATATAAGTACCTCGGATGTACATTTATATACTTTTAACAATACGTTATTATAATTTCAGAAAGCAATACTGTAAAATAATAATTAGTTCAATTTACATAACAGATAAAAATCGAGGTACTTTTATTTACAATGGCACAATATATTGCGGAGATTACCAACGTGTAATGTAAGTTTTATATAATAATTTTTCTTTAACATTATTGTCGACGTAATTATTGAGGTCAGAGCATTGTTTGGTGCAACAATGCAAATACTGTAATGGTTGCTACGCGATTATTGTCAGAAAAGCGTATGTAAGATGCTCAGAACTTCGGCGGAAACATTCAGAGTGGTTTTGGAGCCTGACCGGAGTGGTCATGGCGAAAGTGTGTTGGTCATGTAAGATGAGTCTGCTTGGGAGTACCAACGATTATGTTTTTAAGCTTGTCTTATGGGCTTCAACCAATCTAAATAATTAGGACGACTTTAAGTTTAGAAATAGTTGTTAGAAAAGCGCCGAAATTTTGTGAAGTGAAACTATAGATGAATCAGTGTTACGGCCTGTTGGTTAAATATTTTTCTTTAAAATAAAATAACTGTGGAGTGCACAATACGGTACCAGAGCATCTCTAAATAAAATGGTATATAAAAACATTACTTTGTAAACCGTTATGTAAATATAATTTACCGTTAGATTTCTCTAGATTTGCCAAATTTCTCTAGTTTTTGTTGTTGATGTTAGATTCTCTTATACAATTTTGTTATTGTAAATTAAATGTGTATTTTATTTTATAACTTTTGGTTACAATTGCAAATCACTATCATTATTAGAGGTCCAGTACACGGCTCTGAGATTACGATTATCGATAAAGATGTGGAAATTTGTTAAAAACATAAAAATGTACCAAATTTAAAGTAAATTAAAATTGTAATTAAATATTCTTTTGTTATCACTTTAAAATAATTTTGTTTAAATTCAAGGTAAAATCCTGTTAAGTTTCTTCCTTTTAAAAGATTGAATACCACATAATTTTCGCCACAACGTGTTGGCTTTATCTTTCTTTGTTTATATTGAAGATTACATAATTTTGGCTATGCAATATGTGGGCCATTTTATAATATCTTTTAAATTGGCTCTCCAACGTGGAGCTTGTTGATATTTTTTATTATTATATAATTTAGCATATTTCAATATTTTGGATTCGAAATTTAATGTCGATGGTGGATTATAAGATTATTCTGATAAACCCACGATTAAATTTTGGAAAAAAGGAATTAGTACCTCAGGAAATAAAGTAAACGAAAAGTCAGTTGGATTAATGTCAATGATGAAGAAATAATGATAACGGTAAAAATACTCTTATTGTCTTCAACAAATCCGAAAATATTATTTCAGAAATCTTCAGGATGTATTGAAAAAATTACGTATTATTAAGTAACATTAGTGTAAATTACGGATGCAAAAGTAGCGACTTTGACATAGATCCAGAAGTAATCAATTGGATAGAAATTTCGAGCGCAGGTTATGCTCTGAAATAATTTTATTGATGGAGAAATAAAGTGTTTTGTAAAGTGGGCAAACAAAGCGTTAAGAGGCAAATCAATGCTCCTGGAGACGGAATAGAAATCGAGGCTTCACTAACACTTGTCTGTACAGGTGTACCCAACATTACTGGCTAGTTTGATGTAACTTTGGTTTAATATTTAATTACTAATAAAAAATAATCACTCAAAATATTTTCTCATTTGTCATGACTGGAGAATTGTGTTCAATTTTTCATTTATGGAAACGAACAAACCCCTGAAAAATATTCTAGATCTGATCCTTGTGATGACAAAGACTCGCTGGAAGGAGCTCTTAATTAGGGCGCAAGATGTCATAACGACTCTTCCCTTTGTCTAAAGCGCGGCTCCATGGCGAACGCTTTCCTCGGAGCTGCCCGGTAAACATTGATTTGCCTCACAACGCTTTGTTTGCCTACTTTCCAAAACACGTTATTTCTCCACCATTAAAATTACTACGCTCGAAAATTCCTATCCAATTGATCATTTCTGGCTTTATATAAAAATAACATTTGTGTCCATAATATACGCTGTTGTTACTTAATAAGAAGCATCAATATTTGGCAGGTGAACCTTACTGTTTCATAGTTCAAAAAAGACCATTCGTAATAAAAAATTTGATATAAATATGGAAAGACATGAGTACTAATTACAATTTGAACTTTAAAAATATTTGCGGTCATACCTTTCCTGCACCAAATTTCCTATAAATTTTAAATGTTAACAGCGACGTTTCTGATCATAAAATGTTCTCAAGAAAAAATTTAGCTTTTGCTTATAATATTTTGTTTAGAATTAAATTATTCACTTCGTTTCTTTAAAAATGTACAATTTATTTAATAAGAACCTTTATACTGAACTGACTATATATATATATATATATATATATATATATATATATATATTGTGGTGGCCATCAATGTGTAATGAAAGAATTTTTTATAATTTCTTTAGTATTTGTATTGTCGGCGTAACAATAATTGCCCAGGTATTGGAAACAACAGTCAGCGCGGCATAAGAAGGTGGTGTGCGTATTATTGTCAGAGTGTATTTGAAAGCTTGGACGAGAAAACAAAACCAGTCTGATTTGGGTGTCCGGCCGATGGTGGTCATGGCGAGTTCGTAAAGATAGCCGAACGAATGTGGTCGGATTCAGCCTAGGATATTAAGTAGAACAGTGAAGTGGAAAGGCTGCATTAATATTCAGAACAGTTAATTAAAGTCGGCTGGTAGATGTAGGACGTAAAAGTGCTAGAATGAATAATTGAGACGTGTCCGGTGGTCAGTTGGCCGGGAATTGAGCAAAGTGAAACTAAAGGTGTGCTGATTTAGGTTGTGAACAGTGAATACCATGGCCTGTCAAATAAAATTATTTGAAATAGCCAGTGAAGTTTATAAACAATGTGTTATGAGAGAAGCCCTGATGATTGGGGAAGTAAACAAAATTCCGTTGTAAGCCTTATACAAAAATTGCGTACCGTCTGATTTCTTTACATTTCTCTGGATTTCAGATTTATTTCCAGTTTTTTTATGTTAACATTTTCATGTAATTTTAATTATTATTTTTGTAACATTTTGGTTTTTTTTCTTTGATTTGGTGATAATTGAAAATTACTGAGTTGACTCGAATTTCGATTTTTTTTAGGTTATTTTTATGAAACACGCCTCAATCTCTATGCGTACTTCCCTACCATGCCGTAAGGTGTTGAAATTATACACAAAAAAATCGGTAGAAATATTATCAATGACATTGACAGCATCAAATATTTATTTCAAGCAAATATCGTCCATTTGACATGTTTGAAAATTTACATCCCCCCCAACCCTTTCTTGGGGGAGTTAAACGGTTAGTTGAATGTAATAATTAAACTCTCTCACATCCATGACCGTGGATTCGACTGCAATGTCGATTGTTTTTGCATCATTATAATGTAATTCCACTCCACCTCAACCCTTAAGGGGAGCTCCATTCCCAATCCCGAAAGAGGTTGAAATATACACGGAGAAAATGTAGACAAATTTTATTAATCTAATTGATCCCGAAATATATTTAATTGACGCAAAAAAAACGCCGGTCAACATGTTTTAAAAATTCTATCCCCCATCCACATTCGCCCAAATCATCCCTACTTAGCCCACACTCGCGCGTTGCCAGATTGTCATTAATAAATTCAGCGACATCCATTACATTCGATTTGACTCGAATCTCTGATTCTTTCGCGTTATTTTCTTGTAAGACCCCTCCACCCCCACCCCTATCATGCCGGATATGCCCAGTATGTACCTGGTTTGTCCCATTGAAATTACCCCGAAGATTCTTTCGAATAATTATTCCGACGACCTTAATATAATTATGCAAATTAAAATTACAATAATTAGAAATCATTATTGCAGTTGTTTAAATTACGCCATTTGATAAATTATATACGTTCCTTCTTACTTCATATATTTCGAATTTTATTGGCATACAGTAAAATTCATTATAAAATTTACACAATATTTACCAACATTTCAATTCATCATCACAAGGAAGCCTGCGAGAGGATTTTCTCGCAGGTGAACCTCTCTAGAGAGCCCCCTACCTTTGGGGATGCCCTCACATCTCTGTTTTTTTAAACTAAGGTTCCCACATGCCGAGGCACCTCGGTCTGTTAAGAGAGGTGTATGTTCCAGGGTCGCAGACCTTGGGCATACGGTAAGAGTTGTCCGCTATTCCTATTGGAATAGTCGGCTAGCTGCCTTCTAAACTGGCCAAGGCATAGCGAGGGGTAAGCTGTGACCCCACAGCAAACCCCTCAACCGCCATCGGAAGGGCGTGGGACAAGTACCAAATGCCCGACATACCTGTTGCAGGTTTTTAAAGGGTTTGTCCTGCATTTCTTTTAGGCGAATGCCGAGTAGGATCCTTAAACCATAGCACGGGGGATCTATTTAACCCTTGGCTATCTTCCTCCACCCTTCCGCATCCCCCCTTTTAAATCCCTTTCCTATGCTATAAGATGGGAGTTGCCAGGATGTGGATTACCCTATACATAGCCTCTCTACACCCAAAAAAAATTGCAATTTTAAGAGTCTTATGTAAATATTAATTGTGATATGGGTTAAAAAATAAACCTTAGCTAATTTGGCCGTTTTAATGAATATTTTAATTTTATTCTGTTCCGCTGACTTCCAAACTAATGAAACGGAAACGAACCTTGTAATTTGGTGTCAAAGTACAAAGTCGTATGAAATGTTGTGAAGAAAAACTACTGAAATTTCAAAGCTGGCCTCTGATTCTGTAACTTTGATTGATAGCATGGAAAATCATTGGTGCATAGTACTAGCACATTTGCAATTATCAGACGTTCTTTGTAAAACCATTCATGCGTGGAATGAAAATAGCTGCAAATTTCTCAACTTTCTTTGAAGTGAAAATGAACTAATTTCAAATATAGCCAACACGGTCTTAACATCGTCATTAAAACTTCCTTGCTCATTGCGGATTCAATTATAACGCCCAATTTATTGCATCACACACTCATTAAATTCGCAAAAGAAACGAAAAGTAAGCGATTTTTTCGAGTACTTTCAAAAAAATGAGCTCAGTTTTTTAATTAACATCAAACGGAAATCAAACGGAAAATTTCGTTTATATGAAAGACATATATTTAAAGTATATCTGATCATTATCTTCTCAATAATATAAATTTTCTTAAAAGCACTAAAGGGATCTTTGGAATTTGATACTCATGTTGTTGGGGAAACTTATAAAGACGTTTTACAGGTGTTGTCGAAGAGAAAGGTTAAAAGTAGATTAAATAAAAGTGTTAAATATGTTTTGTGCCAAAAAGAAGAAAAGAAAAGATGGGAGTGAAGGATTGATATATCAGAAACTAGAGTCACGGGTAAGAACAAGAACTGAGCGGGATCAACGGTGAGTAAAATAAAGGTAGTCGTCGAAACGAGAGAAAGATAGTTCCAACTCGCACGTTTAATGGATTATCAGGCAATTTTTTTCTGCACTCAAATTTAGACATACTCAAAGCACTCTACGGAGTGAGTCTGCGAGGGCTATTCTCTCGCAGAGAATACCTGCGAGGGATGTTCTCTCGCAGAGAATACCTGCGAGGGATGTTCTCTCGCAGGCAGAACCTTGTAGGAGAGATACAAAGGCAACTCCTCTCCAGCTATCGGAAGGGCGTGGGACAAGTACCCAATGCCCGACCTACCCGATGCAGGTTTTTCTAAGGTTTTCCTTGCATTTATTTAGGCGAATGCCGGGTAGGATCCATAAAATATAGCCCGGGGGCCCTAGTAACCCTTGGCTACCTTCCTCTACCTTACCGCATCCACCCTTTCAAATCCCTTCCTATGCTATTAAAGGGGAGTTGCCCAATGTGGATCACCCTCATGTAGCCTGTTGCCCTAAAAAAAGTGCCTTTTCCTCTATTCCTGCGAGAGGATTCTCTCGCAGGTATCCTGCGAGGGATTTTCTCTCGCAGGCAGAACCTTTTAGGAGAGATACGAAGGGGCTACCTTTGGGTATACCTTTTCCTCTCCGTTTTTGAACTAAAGTTCCCACAAGCCGAGGCACCTCGGCCTGTTTCGAGAGGTGTATGTTCCGGGGTCGCAGACCTTGGGCATACGGTAAGAGTTGTTCGCTATTCCCATTGGAATAGTCGGCCAGCTGCCTCCTAAACTGGTCGAGGCACGGAGAAGGGAATGCTGCGTCCCCACAGCAAACTCCTCTCCCGCTATCGGAAGGGCGTGGGACAAGTACCCAATGCCCGACCTACCCGATGCAGGTTTTCCTAGGGTTTTCCCTGCATTCCTTCAGGCGAATGCCGGGTAGGATCCTTAAACTATAGCCCGGGGGCCCTAGTTAACCCTTGGCTACCTTCCCCCACCCTTCCGCATCCCCCCTTTCAAATCCCTTCCTATGCTATTAAAGGGGAGTTGCCCAATGTGGATTACCCTCATGTAGCCTGTTGCCCTAAAAAAAAAAAAAAAGTGCCTTTTCCTACTGGGTAAGCCTACGAGAGAATTCTCTCGCAGGTAACCTGCGAGGGATTTTCTCCGAGAGAATTCTCTCGCAGGTATCCTGCGAGGGATTTTCTCTCGCAGGCAGAACCTTTTAGGAGAGATACGAAAGGGCTACCTTTGGGTATACCTTTTCTTCTCCGTTTTTGAACTAAGGTTCCCACAAGCCGAGGCACCTCGGCCTGTTTTGAGAGGTGTATGTTCCGGGGTCGCAGACCTTGGGCATACGGTAAGAGTTGTTCGCTATTCCCATTGGAATAGTCGGCCAGCTGCCTCCTAAACTGGTCGAGGCACGGAGAATGGAATGCTACGTCCCCACAGAAAACTCCTCTCCCGCTATCGGAAGAGCGTGGGACAAGCACCCAATGCACGACCTACCTAATGCAAGTGTTTCTAGGCTTTTCCCTGCATTTCTTTAGGCGAATGCCGGGTAGGGTCCTTAAAATATAGCCCGGGGGCCCTAGTTAACCCTTTGCTACCTTCCTCTACCCTTCCACATCCCCCCTTTGAAATCCCTTCCTATGCTATTAAAGGGGAGTTGCTCAACGTGGATTACCCTCATGTAGCCTGTTGCCCTAAAAAAATAGACTTACTCAAGTATTCAGTTGTTACACTATAGGGGGAAGTTATATGCGGTCTTCATTGATTATACATAGGCTTTTGACTTTCTCAACAGACGACTAATACTAAACAAGCTGGAATCAATGATTGGAAAAGAACATTACCTGACGATAATAATCTCAAACATCTTGCATGAGAACCAAGTAGAAATAGATGACAGCATATCAGTATCGGACCCAATAATACAGACAAACGGGGTACTACAAGGAGACCCCCTAAGCCCGTTATTGTTTAATATTGCGACTGCAGATATAGCCGAATCGGTACCAACAGAAAACACGCGTCTCTATGTGTATGCAGATGACATGGTCATCACAGCAACCTCCAGATAAGATCTACAAGAGGCCTTAAACAATCTAAGGAACTGGGCTTAAGAAAATGAGCTAGAAATAAACCTTTAAAAGACAGCAGCAATGATATTCAGGAAAGGAGGCAGACACTTTATACCTCGGCAACAGACCAATAAGTGTTACAAACAGCTTCAAGTACCTTGGGATAACCTTACAACCGACAGGAAGCAAATTAACACTACACGTGAAAGAAAAAGTAATCGCAGCTATCAGAGAAATGCAAGATATTCGGATGATACGACAACTCTCCATAGACACGGCCATCTCCATCTACAAAGCAAAAGTCACCCCAATAGTCACATACGATTTGGAATTAATATGGGAGAAACTAAATAGAAAAAACCTGAAAGATATTGAAAAGATAAAAGCAACTTTTCTGAAAAAGATACAGCTGTGTGTCTCGAAATATACGCCATCACGACTTGCATATGAACTCACAAGGGAACCTTTCTACTTAGAAGACCTACGCTATACATCATCTACACCTACATATCAAAACGTGATCCAAGAACTAAAGGAAAAGAAGAGCCAGATATGGGACGATTTCTACAGTACCACCGCCATGATGACAAACGAATGGAGGAGAGCATCATACGAACTACGACACACAGTAACCCGTTTCGCCGTGCACGGTTTTCACCACAAGATTTGTAAATCAAAAAGCTTTCATAAACCAGATGTGAATTGTGTTTGTGAATTATGTGAAATGGTGTGTGACAGATATTACGCATGGTGGTGTTCCAGAAGATCTATCTCAATGACAGAATTTTGTAAAGAGTGACTCAAACTACTTTACACATTGTGTGAAATTCCTTATATTGTTAATTGATACAGATCGAACATTAAATAGAAAAGTGATTTTTAATTAAATATCTCATTTATCAATACGTAATATAACTTTTTCAGATTAATAATTGTATTTCAACAATTATTTACTGTTAAAAAAATGTTCTTGTCAGAAACATGTAACAGCTAATACAAAATAATTGTTGCAATAATAACGTTTTACACTATATTCTCAATACTATTAAGTGTGGGAAAACATAAATAATAATTTGTAAGGATAGTAAATTCAAATATTATATACTGGTATATACGCATAATCGCAAGTTTTACAAAACCAATTCAAATCCGACCAATAACGTAATTTATAAACATGTCATTCCATCAAATATAACCAAACCTTTAACACATTTTTTTATTTACCGAATCTATTCACCATCTCATGAAAGAAAACTATGTAAATGTCATCGGTTTTGAAACAAATTTTGGTCACTAACCATTCCATAAATTGGCCAATTATTGTAATTTGAGATAAAGTTTCTACTTGACGCTATTGGATTTGGTCTACCGGGACGACTGTTGGACTGTCATTTTCCTTCACACATTCTTAATTTAGGACTGGTACATGTCTCGATTCTCCTTCGGTCTTAAACCCAGTTTTTTGACTGCGATGAGCACAAACAGTAATTTCCATGTCGGATTTCAAACACGTAATCTCTGTTTCTTTTAACAAAAATGGGAGCCGAATTTGACCTTGAAACTCTTCCTTGCACCGACGAATCAAATTCGTGCGACGTTGTCACAGTAGTGTCTATGCAGCTGTAATAAGTGTTTGCTGTCATTATTGACGATGTGGCAACGTTTGTCAAATTCCTTACTCTCAATTTTCTGACAGTCAAGAAGGCTGCAAAGCTGATAAGAAAGACGACAGTAATCCTGAACAAAAGACAAGTACTAACGCACCCAAGAAAACAAAACAAAACATTCAGGTTCATAAATATAAGGCGCTTAGTCAACCATTAGGTCCAACAAAAATATTATATGAAGAAGAAACCAGTGCTCCACGTATCCTTTTGGAACAGTTAAAGACTCTTATACTAAATGCTACGGACTCAAAGAACCCAAGAACCATTATTAGAGATTACCAAATATCCTCTATGTATTGGACTCTTTGTACCCACACTTAAATGATAAAACGGCAAAAAGTAGAATAAAAAGGTTCGTAAATTTAGTCAAGAAACAAGAGAGTGATACATATTCAGAAGCAGACGCCTCTTCCTAATAAAAACAAACTATAACTACAGTACAGTGGAATTTGCAACAGTTGCAGCTTCAAATAAGTTAATATAATTAATTATCCTATTATTATGATAAATAATTAACAAATGTAAATGTAAGAAACCCACATTTTGAAATGTAAAATTAATTTTTCAAACTGTTAAATTGTATGTATAGTATTGGAATCAATGTGAATCGCAGCATACTTACGTAAACAAGCACTATTTGTAATTTATTTATGGGTCGCCAATGACCAAGTTGTTAACGCGACTATTATAAACTTTTAATAAAAAACAAAAGGCTGCCATTTGAAACAGGCTATAGATGCTGGACTACGTGTTTCAGCAGGAAGCAGATCTGTTACGTGGACCACAACGAGTCCACCATTCTTTTCAGGCAGCTTCACCGTGTACCTAACAGAAGAAACACTGAGTGCGAGGTACCCCATCCCAGTTTCTAGAGCAGATCCCTGACAGAGGTCGGACGACTACCTAATGACGATGTGGCTTCAGCGTCTGCCGACCTCATCTCGGGTTGGTCGTTCGCAACCAACAGAACGTCCCTCTGTGCAACGGTTAATTTCCAATTCATTTGACTGTCCTTTATTTTGCTGAAATCCCGCCGCTATTGTGCATTTAATGAATAATTCCATCTGAATCGCAATTGTAATTGTTGTTCGATCCAGACGACAGCCGCATGTTTTAACTTAATGCATGTTTTCAGTGATAAATGTGTTGCCATACTTTTAATTTTGTTAATTCGGTCTTTGAAACTATCTATTTGACAGATGATTTTGATTTATGCCACTTCAGGTTGTTTTGATTATTACCCGTCCCATAGTGAATGACCCTTGTTTTAACATCTACGAGGACATAAAAAGCTCTGCATTGTAATTCATACCGGAATTAATTATCTACAGAAGTCCCTAAAATCAATCCAAAATTGGGTTATATTTATTTATTTTGATATATCATCTTTTTGTGTTTGTTAACCAACACATTAAAAAATTCGTAAGGGGTTGTCTGTGGAATTGAGGGCGGGATTAGCTCGGGAAGTAATCAAATATTGAAAATAAATGCAAAATATTTTACTCGTGAACTGGGTCGTATGGAATATTTCGGGAGGGAATAATTGGCAAGAACTGAAAGGTAGACTTTTTAACCGAAAGACATAATAAGGTTGTAAATCCGAATTTTCTTGGGATAGTCGGATTTCCAACATTATTTGGAGAGATTATCATAAACTCAAAACCAAAGCAAGCTTAAAAAAATTGAACGTAGTAATTTTCAAGTTGGCCAATGGAAACTAATTTCCCGAAAAACACTTAAAGGAGAGTTTACCAGCAGCAAGATAATCCAGAAATGAATAAGAAGGATATCCAATACCGACAAAAAAGGGTAATATATTGTAGTAATTGGTAATTAAGACATTGTTCTAATTGGAAAGTTGGATTGTAGAGGACCCATTATTAGTGGATATAGAGCGGACGCCGCAACAATCCGGCGAGGCAAAGAAAACATTGTTGGGCAGTTGAGAGAGTTTACGCGCTCAAAATCTAAGAGACGAAGTTTTTACAGTTGGGCAGCGGACAGCGAACAGTTCGAAAGCTTTACAGTGGGGCAGTCAGAACGAAAGAATGTGGTCCAGTTACAAACATGCTCTCAAATATTGAAAAGTAAAGCAATCTTCAGTCGAGAAGGAGAGAGTGCAACTAATGTTATATTCGGTGGTCGAGCGAAAATTCATCATGCTGGCCATAGACAAACCAATGAAGGACCTTTTCAACTAAAGTTACGAGATCTGCAAATCCAGGTTGGAGTAAAGCATCGAGAACCTACCAAATTGTGTTAGACCAACTAACAAACTACGCCAATTAGAATTTGTTGACATTTAGTCTGTGAGTACTAGAATCAGTGATATCCCCAAATTTTGTGCACGAAAAACCTAAAATGAGACCTGGGCGGCCGTAAGTAGAGAAATACTTTGAAATCATTTGTAAACCACTTTTAAAAGATAAAAGTCAGATCGTTTTTTAATTATTTAAATATCGATAAAATGAGATCGTTAATTCTTGATAAATTAAAAACTGTTTAAATTCAATCTGTAGTATTATTTCTTCTACAACAAATTTCGTCTATGTTTCAGACGCATTAACTTCCATAAAAGGTAAATGTAATTTTGATTGTATAAATTCAGCCATTTATCAAACCCAGTTTAAGACCCTGAGATTCCAAATATTTTGTGTTTTAAAATTGATAATAAATTTTGTTTGTTCATTAAAGTTAATAGTTGTTCATTTAAAACGCCACATAATCATTGATTCCCATATAATTGTAAAGTAAATTTGTGTTTTTTTTTCATTATTAAATTTTTAATTATTACAATATATAATACCACACAACGTTTCTGTGATCCTTGTGCCTTTCATACTTGATTAAAACCACAATGACCCACGTGACACCTACAGCAAACATTGTGTTGTTTACAAAATCTCTTGCTCTAATTGTAATTCTTGCTACATAGGGTAAACAAAACGTTTCCTTCATACACGTATCAAAGAACATATATCTAATATCAAACTTCCCATTGATAATTAATCTGTAGTAGATAGATAGATTTATTCACCATTAGCCCTCTAAAGAGGAAATAGGATTCGTCACAAATGTACAGTAGATAAATTACATAGAAACATATAATACACAAAAACACACACAAAAATTCATATCTGTTTACATTTGTCTAGTCACTACAATCATACACACTATCTTTAGGAAACACGCACACGACACTAATCACTTCCTGGTATTCATCTCCTGTCGCTAGGTACGGAGGGATGTCGTCATGGATATTTACTAAAACAGAAAGCAGAGGCAGGAAAACAGAACCAAAAGGGGAAAACTGGACAAACTATTTACATATTTATAGCATATTCAGCAAGTTTGTAGGCAAGGCAGTTTAACGAATGTGAGACCGATTCAAAAATTCGTGTACGGAGTAATAAGTTTCATTTACAAGGAAAGTTTTACACTCCTTGACGAAAGAGTTGTAGTTTTTGATGTTCTTTACATGTTCAATAAGGCTGATAAATAGTGCGATACCGGAATAATGAACGCTAGACTCGTAGAGACTCAGGCTGTGCTTGTCACACCTGAGAACTGAACGGTTTCTTGTGTCGTAGCCATGATTGTCCCCGTTACTTGCAAAAAGGTTCATGTTGCGTTTAACAAATTTTAGTACTTCTAATATGTAAGCGCTAGGTAGAGTCAGAATATGAAGTCATTTGAACAGCGGTCTGCAGGTTTCTCTAGCATCTGAACCTGATATCCTAACATATAAACAGTTCTAAACTTACATTTGATTGTAATCCTAAGTTTTTACACATTGACAATAATTCCAGACTCATTTCAGAGATGCTTCACATTAAATCAATCATCACAGCTATTAATGTACAAACGGACACTATTAACCTCAATAATTGCTATGATCCCTTATTATTACGCTAAACCTTTGTTTTCTCCTTTTTCGTTGCTCCCTTATTGTTACGCCAACCATTCGGCTCTCCCATTGTCGTTCCGTCTTCGTCGCTTTTGAGTGTTGTCAACTGACCAAGGCAGTTGTGTTTTTCTAGGCTCTTCTTAGCACCTGACGATAGGAACAAAGATCCCAGAAACGTTGTGTGGTATTTATATTGCCCTTTTTTGTCTGTATTGGCTATATTTCGTATTCATTATTTTCCATCAGACGTATTTTTTTTCATAAACCAGAAATATTTTAGTAAATTTGAAAAGTGAGTGAATGATTTCATTTTTTGTTCAACAGAAAAAGTGCTTTCAATAAAACTCAGTCAGAAGGATATGTAAGTGATTTAATAGATGATAGAAAAATCTTGATAGTACCAAAAATCAAACCCAGGACCACTATTTAAAACGCGGTCGCTTTAATCAATGCGTTACACGCATAGACCTAAACACGGATAAACATACAATTTATTGAACCTGATTCTTATTAGCCTCATCTTAGAGATTGCGTACTCATCTGTGGTCCTGGGTTTGTTTCCAGTCCAGAATTTTCTATAGTAATTTGTTGATCATGTTTTATTCTTATTTTTGTCTCCTACATTTATAATAATATTAATTGTTATTCTGATATTGTACAACTGTTTGTCATATTACTGGCTTTACACAGCAACCTCTTAATTATAGTTTCGTAATACAAAGAAGATTATTGTATATATATCAAGTGTTTCCTGAAAACTGGTTCCATAATTCTCTGTACTAGTAACAATTTAGAAGCGTTTATACAATATGGACAGGAAATATGTTCTCGCAAATTTTTATATATTTATACACGCCTGTTTGATATATCCCTTCAACCTTCCTTATAAGATAGTTTTTTTAATAATTATTTTCGCTGTACAAATAGTACACAGCTGACAGAAGCTCTAGCAACAACTCACGGATACAATATGCCAAGCATAATATAATACAATGACAATTTCCACAATTCCTATTGTAACACTAGGCCAACTGCCCCTAAACTGGTCAAGGCATGGAGAAGGAAATGCTGCGTCCCTGGAGCAAACCCAACCCTGGTCATCGTAGGACGTGGTACACTAACTAACTACCTGATCTCGACGTACATTATGTAGGTTTTCTAGGATTTACCCTGAATCACTTTTATCCATATACCGGGTTGGATCCTTTGAGTATATCCCTGTGGCCCTAATTAACCCTTGGTTACCTTGTTCTACCATTCTACATCTTCCATTCAACTTCCCTTCCCATGATATTGGAGAAGATTGGCCACCACGTGGATTGCCCTAAAGAAATAAAAAAATCTAAAAATTAATGTTTTTTTAATATTGACTTAATATGGGAAACACCAAAGTAAGCAGGGTCGTAGGATGCTTCGAATAGGTATGCATAATTTTTTTTAAATTCAGCGACAAAATATTGTAACGCGTGTATTTAGGTTTAAGTTTTTCTTTGTCTCGGAAGTGTTGTTTGCTGTGGTCTTGAGAATTCGAAACCGTGTACGTGCGTGGGGTTGGAGGA
The DNA here is from genome assembly GCA_037074705.1 of Zhengitettix transpicula. Classification (NCBI taxonomy): domain Eukaryota; kingdom Metazoa; phylum Arthropoda; class Insecta; order Orthoptera; family Tetrigidae; genus Zhengitettix; species Zhengitettix transpicula. The sequence continues at coordinate 24,323,548 of CM073593.1, read as the reverse complement.
GATAAATATTTCCATCCAAGTAATTTCGTGTCCTGTCTCTATTGTTGGCCTCAACATGACAGAATAGTTAGCCATTGTTGACTACGTAACTGCAGCTGCGTGCTATAAATCTTGTGACAATGGAAGAATCAGTCAACTGGCATTTCGACGAAGTTTTCTAACAATGAAAAAAGTAAAAGAATGAGAGGATATAATGGAGGGGACGGAGATAAGCTTTTGAAACTGGACAGTTGTTCTGCGCTCACCGAAACTGGTGGATGTGATTAAGAGTTGTTCCGTAAAGTTGTTGTCTCTGATATAGTTCGAGGCAGAATCGTCGTGAGAAAGGGGCCACAATTTGTTAGTGAAGAGTTCACAGAATAGCACCACACAATTTAGTACGACGGCTTGCCAGCATTCAATCCCGGAGGCCGACGCCTTAGCCAGCAATCAACCCCTGAGTCAACACTGCACTTAACCCGTTCTGCCGACTGTGATATACGGAGACGTCGGTACGAGAGCTACAGCAGGCAACATAACACAGAATAGCAGTACGCATTTGGTACGGACAGCAGATCTCTTCTATGTAAAAACCACAGGTGCCTGAGATAAGAGTTTTCATGTTTAACTTTAATAAACTTATATAAAATTTCTTTATTGGTCAAATATTTATTTTGATTTAACGTAAAAACCCAGCCCACAAATATAATTCTTTACAATATGCTGTGTCAATAAAGCAAGACTTATAATAATAATTAAACGCAATTTAGTAATTATTTTTATTTGACGTTTGGGTTTATAAAGTGTGAGGTTAATTTTCAGGAATGCTTACAGAATTTCTGAGATTTATTTCTTATAACAAAATTTGTTTATTTATCTTGTGGATGAACGTTCCACCGGAATTTATCTTTCCGTAGGGAATTATGTAAGCATACACACATCTTTCTAATAATTTAAGAAGATTGCGTTAAGGCAGTTGAGCGTTATGACGGCGTTGTGAATTTCTTACATTCCGTTCTGATCGTGTTAGTACTTTAATTTGTTGGAGATTCCCGATTGGTGTCGAGGGAATGTGAACCACACGAAGCATTTTGTTGTACCCGGCATATCTCCTTTGATTTTGATAATTGTAACTTGAGATTGTGAGTCGTCTAGTTTATTCACAGTTAGTCGCGCCCCCTAAAGTAACACAGTTAGTCGCTTTAAGTCCGGGAGACCTAAAGTTAACTATTTCGTTTCTTATTACTTTTCTGAATCTATTATTTTGAATGTTTTTACAGACATAAAATATACGCACTTTAGACACATATATACATCATTCATACAATCAATTACTGTCTGGTTTAATTAAAACTTGCAATTTTATTCAAAATATTTGTTAAAGAAATTCTACTATTAAAAAAATTCAAATTTTCCAATACCACAATATTATTTAGAAATATAATTATCAAACATTGAGACTATAATTTTGTAAACATCAGTTAGATGCCAGTGTCTGAAATATAATTGTTTAAAAATTCAGTTTTTGATGAAATGCTCATAAATAATATTTACATACATAATACTACCATGATATCAATAAGTTCATTATTGGTAAAATAAATTCATTAATCAGAATCTGGATCAATTTTTGTAGAATTTTTGAGAAAGTATTCTTGGCAAATTCCTTTTGTGTGTATACGCAAACACAAAAAACCTTCACGCTTTTCACAACAATATTGTGTTTCACACTGTTTCTTAGTTTCCTTGAAACATGGCCTGCAGTATTTTCTAAATAGAGTTCGTCAATTTCATTATCCGTATCCGAGTCATCAGTCCTAGTTCCTAAAATATCTTCATTTTCTGGTGCATCTGATGATTCTTCAATATCGCCTACTGATACAACATTTGCGTCATAATTATCCTGTTCTAAAAGAAGACGAAAAATTTAATCAACTTTAGGATTAGTGAAGTTGTATATTGTAATAATCAACCGGTTGGGTTTATTTAAATAAAATAATTAATAAAATTTAATACATAAAATTATTTATTTTCACTTTGTGGCTTCTAACTCAAAAACAATTACAATTTATACTATTAATTTCTCATGGTCTTCACTGGGTTTGATAATTGACACATCAAATTCATTTTAAATTCTTATTAACAAACAGTTAACATTTACCTAACAATATGTCGATAGAAAAAAATTAAAAAGAAAATAAATTAACTTTGATTGACAATTAAAAGAGAACGAAATATGACTCTAGCCTTTAATTACGTTTACAATTAATCATTAGTTTGGTTTTGTTACTTACAACTGTCCAGCTCGTACCAGCATACTTTTTGGTTTCGGAAGTACACTATTGCACTGATTCTAAAATGTTGACTCACAGATTTTACTCTATTGAAGTCAAAACTGATAGGCTCCCAGGAACTCGAATGGTCCTCCTGAATGTCAGCTAGATGTCTGCTCGCCTTATACGAATCCTATGATTCGTTTTTCTTGTTTTTTTTTTAGGGCAACAGGCTACATGAGGGTAATCCGCGCTGGGCAACCAACGGCCATACCATGTTGAAAGCACCGGTTCTCGTCCTATGATTCGTAGATCTGTTAGTCTTTTACCAATTTGGACTTAAACTGCAACTTTACTATTCCGGCTGGATGTAGACGTAAACTCTCTTAGACTCTCCTGGCTGGCTGTAGACGTAAACTGCTTTTACTTAGCGATATTTACGATGTAATACTTCCGTGAATGTTTTTACTTTGTCTTAAATTCACAACTTTGTTTAATAATACATTAACGACGGCTAGTCTCGGCTATAGTATTATTTGTCCCGTCCTCTGAAATGTCCCGCCACCAACTGACTCCTAGTTCTCTCGAGTTTTAGCGCGCATACGCCTTTTTTTACTTTTCGACAAAGCAAAGTGAGCTCGCTTTTCATTGTCGCATAGTTCGATCAGACCGCTATAATGGATTTATCAAACAATTAAAATTTTACGTCCAAACAATTAATGGGCTAATTAACTGGCATTACAATATTTTTTTACTCATTTTCCACAATTGTTCACAAAACAAAAACGGAAAGTTGTAATAGAAAACCACAAATGTTACCACTTATGAAACTAAAAATTTAAGTATGAAATGAGAAATATTTGATACTAAAACTGAATTATTGTCAATGATTTTTACGAAAAGTAACTATATTATCACTCAAGGCCGGGAAAAATACTGGCGGGAGTGGTCCCAGTAGGTCCTCTGGACCGAATATACGCTACTTCCTTATTCAAACGTCATTTTCCGAGAAACTGCAGTTGATATTGGAGTGGCAGATTATTTTAAACACATTCCTTTGAGACATCATAAAAGTTCATCCCTGTATCTGACTCGGATTCTGAGATAACAAAAACCTTATATTGCATGGGCCCCTGGAAGTAGCGCGACTAACGGAGAAATTATTTTATAATGATTTTAAATTGGATATCCTGTTTTATTCCTCGTGCATTCACTATTAACGAATTAAAAATCCATTTATCTGCATTTACTGCACATCTTGCTTTCTTCCATCCAATTTGGAATCATCTGAAGAATGCATGCCTGATTTTCCCAAATTCCGTGACAAATGTAGCCAGTAGTAATAAATATATTTGAAATTTACTAATGTCGCCATCGATGTGAGTAGTCGATTCAAACAGATAAACAAATTTTACTTTTCAATTTCCACATAGAATTCTGAAAATATTAAGTGATTCGTTGCGGCTTTTATTAAGGAAAATGTTTATCTTATAGAAAGTCCCCTTTCCAGTATTTTCTCCTGGGCGATGCGTTGTGCAAAGTAATTTACTTTGAGGTCTCCATTTCTCCGGAATTCACATTCTTGTAGCATAAGACGGCTAAAGTGAATATCGATTGCTTCCCGGCCACTAGTCGTCTGCTGACCCGGGCAAGCAGAGGGCGTGGCAGGGTTCGAGATGCGGATAAACTAGTGGAGTATCTCATGTACACAAATAAACACTTCATAACAACTTCAGATATGATGCCAAATCTCAATTAAAGAATTTGTTTTCATTCTTTAAATACATTTCTCACAAACACCACTGAGTGAACTTCGGAAATTTAAATCTGATATTAGAACTTCAAGGAAGCTATAAAACCTTTACAGAAAAATATAATGCAGTTTAATCCATAATAATACGTTATATCCTACAATAAATTAGGTGGCCCTTAATTTTCTCTCATGTTCGCGATCTTTGACAGAAAAAATATCATATCATTAAAACCGAATGAATACAGAACTTTATAAATGACATATTACCAATTGTCTCTAGAAATTAGGTAAACAGATTCATTCACATATATCTAAGTGTGAAGGAATTCCTTAAAAGAAAAGAAAAAACAACAGCCTATAAGTTAGAAATTTATTACAAAAAATTTAAAACATTATAGTAAAACAAACGTGTAGTTTCATTCCATATTGACTTGTTTAATAATTAACGGAATTGGTCTTATTTTTAAAACCTTCATTAATTTAAATTTAGTAAAATATATTAAAGACAAGTTTAACATAATTTTATTTACAAAATTAATTGTTTAGATTAAAATTATTGTTATATCGGTCAAACTAAAGGTTCTTTAAGAACTGGAATCAGTGAAACAACTTTAAATTTATCGCCCAAAATTATTCAGTTGTGTCAAAACACATTTATTTAAATAAATCATAATTTCTATTCGGATAATGTAATAAATTTCGATGAAGAATGAAAATGTTATTCTAGTTTTATGAGCGAAATGTTTCATGTGAGATTCAATAACTCGTCCCTTAATTTGAATAATATTTATGATTCCTAGTTATTGTATATAATTTTTACAGCTGTGTAAATGTAACAGTCATTTCGCCTCCTACGTGTGTGCAAACCGTAACTTATAAATTTACGTTCATCTATATTTCAAATAATTAATTGAAAGTAACGTTCTAAATTCTTTTACAGAATTGTCAAAATGTAAAATTTTGGTTTGTTTTTAGAATTTTTATATTACGAATTTATAACATAATTGAAAGTTTCAACACCTGAAGAGGTCCCAAAACTTTATGGACGAAACGTAGAGTATGTTTTATTTTAATATTTCAAATTTTTCTTACTTTATTATTTTTGACTGAAAGGCTGATGTTTTCCTTGTTTATTTAAATAAAGTCAGATAATTATATTTGAATTTATAAAAAAAAAACTGTGTTCAAGGAATGACAATTGCGAACATCATTTCTTTATTCTCACAATATTATTTTGTAATTATAACTACCTCAGCTTTAATATTACACTTTTTCATGTTTCATCAATTTATCCAAACACTTGTGGATATTATGTTTTGAAAACCGCTCCGTTCATTTTTGTGTCTCCTCATCTTCGCTTTAAGTTTGCAACCCCCTTCATATTCCTTCTTGTGTCATTCATGAGGTAGATTATAGGAGTTTTGGAGGGAGAAAAAAGAAATATTGTCGTAATATGCAGATGAAAAAATTCTTCAAAAGGATAAAATACTTTACAAATCTTGTAATAATATAAATAAATAAATAAATATATATATATATATATACATATATATATAGAAGTGATTCGCTAAAAGTGAAAGAAGAGTTTCTCAGTCTGTAACAATATTATATTATATATTTACACTTTATTCTATTTTCTACGTTTATTCATGGTTTTACAATTGCTTCAATATTCCTTGTTCACACATCAATTAGCCAATTCTGACACTAGGTACACATATAACTTATTCACTTGGGGTCTTACTCTCATATGTCTGCCTCTGTCTGCCACCGAATCAACATCTTCAAGTTCCAACCGCTAACAAGTTCCCACAGCCGATTAGCAAGCATGTGTACAGTACGTTTCCTCATGGAAGAAATGCTCGCAGCCTCTCCAAGTCAAAAACTACCGTGGGCTCTTAGGGTGCAAAATTTATACAGTTCTCCTTCAATCTACACGAGGAAAAAGCTCCCATAATACTTAATACAGGAATCCCTTGACAAGTATGGTAAATCAATCTTTGAGATATGATTCAGAACCGCAATAATCGTACATCCAAAAAAATGAAAATAATTGTTATAAATCCTGTATTTGCTTATTATTACAATCTTGTAACCATATAAAAAGCAAATCTTTCATTTCTATCATCAACGTACTTCTGTTTCTGACTGGTTGGCTTTGCCTAGGTTTGGTTTGTTTTCACCATTATAAAATAATTTAATGACGTATCCTAGTTAATTGGTTTCTGTTTATTAGCTTTGTTCGTGTCCATGGATAAGCATAACTATTTTTCAAAAAATATTGTAATCGGCATGACTGCATAACTGCGTTTTCCGCTTCGGACTGAAGACGGTATCGTGAATCATCCACTCTTGCCAAAGGTTTGCGTCGTTAAAAAAACCTCACTATTCTAAACTTATATCGGATACTACAAGGAAGGTATCATAAATTTATTGCGCATAATTAAAACATAATTAATAACAACCGCACAAATCTCGGGTTTCCTATCTATGTGACAAAATCATTTTGCATTCTGGACCGTCATCCAAGTCACACTGGTGACAGAAAGGTCAGCTGAGCTTCATTAAATTTACCAGCAGCAAAACCACCCACAAACACAACTTCATCCTTTCCCCCAAAATTAATTTTTCTTTTTATCTGTATATACAAAGGAGCAGCTGTATGAATGTAACATCATTTGTGATTAAATATATCATTGCCAATCACTCGCCATATATTTTGATGTGAACACTTGACTTGCCGCCAACAAGTCAAGCAAGGACTCAAGGCAAGCAGCCTAAGCAGAAAATTGAAGGTGACGGTATACCAAACAGTTATAAGACCAGTGGTAATGTATGGATCAGAGACACGGACAATGACTGTGGTTGATGAAGAGCTCCTTAGAAGATGGGAGAAGAAAATACTCAGAAAGATTTTCGGAGCAGTAAATGAGGAAGGACAATGGAAAATACGGAGAAATAAGGAATTGAAATAATTATATGGATATGCAGACCTGGCATCGGAAATGAAGAGAAATAGTTTAAGATTTCTGGGACATGTGGAGCGAATGACGAGGAACAGAGCTGTAAAGAAGGTTTACAGAGGAAATCCAGGTGGCAGAATGGGTAAATGGAGACCACGAAAACGATGGCTGCATGATGTAGAGGATGATCTTCGAAGGATGGGAGTAATAAGATGGAGGAAGCGAGCAGAGGACCGACTGGTCTGTGATTGTCAGAGATACCAAGGAGTTGGTTACATGCACGTCGAAACTAATTTATTTGTGAATTCTAGCAAAAGGAAAGTTATTTTACGGTCTGATGGTCACCGTTCGAAATTTCATAACTGCAAAGCTAGTGTCTTCTTTAACTGTTATATTTTATTTAGTTAAAATCTCATAGTTTCATTCATTTTGTAGTGGAAATCAATAATAATACATTACAGAAATTTTCTACACAGCAATTCCCACCAATTTGAAATATTAAAATATGTTACAAATTTTACAGTTAGGCTATCGTCAGTGAAGATATATGACGACAGTTCCGAAGATATGTTTGTTACCTAATAACATCCTAATATAAACGCATCCTCCCGCGCACTTCAGAAAAAAATGCAATTGAGGCTCGTGCGTCAGAGTAAAACTAATGAATTGCATTCGCTAATTGAAATACGCAAAATTTATAGCCTATAATGTTCCAAACATTGCCATGATGTATGTAGCAATTAAATGAAGTACGAAGCACTAGAACTTTCCAATTAAATTAATTACCGGTCGGTTTGGTGATATTAAAAAACTACTTCCGCTTTCTCGTCATTGACAATTTATCTGTAGAAAAAAAAATTGTTTGTCTGTCTATTCAGAAATCGGGACTTACATTTGTTTCGTTTCAATTACTATCACAGCAAACGAAGTGTTAAATTTATTCCCAGTATGTACAATAAACGTTCTATGTAGCACCATTGATTGACGACATTGTTAATTTACATGACACATTAGAGTATGATTTTCCGATTTTCCTCAGTCTTAATTACTAATTTCTTATAAATTCAAGAATAGAGAGAAAGCTTTCACAAGCTCAAGACGTAGAGGCCATGAAATTAAATTGAATTTAACTTTCAGGACGGAAAAATCTGGACCTGACCAGGGATTGATCCTGAGAGCTCCTCTGACCGGTCGGAAGCTCTGCCACTGAGCCACCAAAGTCGACTCCAGATCCGGTACAAAATTATTCCGTCCATTAAACCTGGTGCATGCTCACCTACATTTTTTTTACTAAATCATAATTCTTACATGCCATAAATTTTAGTATCTCAATGAATAACGGATTTTATATGTAAATTGATCAAGGGTTTCAGAATTTCAATTCAAGCATAAAGAGAAAGCATTCAGAAGCTCAAACAATAGAAGCTTGGTCCGGTCGAGATTTCTTCATCCTGATACTTCAATTTCTCATCAATTTTATTTACTAATTTAAATGATTTTTTCGTGCACTTAGTAAAGAGCAGTCAGCTAACTTTTCGAGCAGATAAATATAGATCTTAACGAAAACTTGTTGATCTTAGACTGGTTCATAAACCGAGATGAGATAATAAGCCACCAAAGGAATATTGGCTATAAGTGGGAAACATTAAGAATCGAAACAAAAGACATCTGAAGAAGTTTCCAAAGCTAATTTTCTCTGGAATGCTGAAACAGGAGTAGGATAGTGTCTGAAGTTCTTAGCGGAAACCGTAAAATTTAAATGTGCCCAATAATAAACCATAAAATGAATTCTGTAGTGAGAAGCAAAATTATGAAACTGCAAAGGAGGACAGATAATTCATGTGGTATAGAGAATTAATTCAGAAAGAACGGAGAGGTGGTAGAAAACAGGAAAAGGAAAGATAACAATAAGAAAGTGGTTAATTCCGCCAAATAGTTACTCGTTGAACAAGCAGCAGAGTCGGGACTTAACGTACGAGATTTACTTTGGTATTATTAATCAGGAAAGCAACAGGAAACTAACAACGATAGAAACACATGAACGTCTCACGTTTAAATCACATGTAATTTAATTTACATACCGTCATCAGATAATACTGTTCAGAATCAGAACCGAACTAGGACTACAAGAGAATACAGGGTTAAATTTATTTCTATTTTCTAAAATAAACTATATGTAAATTAATGGAAATAATTTTATATTTTATGAGCCCTATTATAAAAGTATTCCAAAACATTATCTTACTGTCAATGGTTTTTTTAGAATAACGAAATACATTAGAGTAATCCACGTGGTGGCAACTCCCCTTTAATAGAATATGAAGGGGGATGCAGAAGGGTAGAGGAAGGTAGCCAAGAGTAAACTAGAGCCTTTTTTTTTTAGGGCAATAGGCTACATGAGGGTAATCCACTTAGGGCAACTCCCCTTTAATAGCATAGGAAGGGATTTGAAAGGGGGGATGCGGAAGGGTAGAGGAAGGTAGCCAAGGGTTAACTAGGGCCCCCGGGCTATATTTTAAGGATCCTACCCGGCATTCGCCTAAAGGAATGCAGGGAAAACCTTAGAAAAACCTGCATCGGGTAGGTCGGGCATTGGGTACTTGTCCCACGCCCTTCCGATAGCGGGAGAGGAGTTTGCTGTGGGGACGCAGCTTACCCCTCGCCATGCCTTGGCCTGTTTAGGAGGCAGCTGGCCGACTATTCCAATAGGAATAGCGGACAACTCTTGCCGTATGCCCAAGGTCTGCGACCCCGGAACATACACCTCTCAAAACAGACCAAGGTGCCTCGGCATGTGGGAACCTTAGTTCAAAAAAACCAGAGAGATGTGAGAGCATCCCCAAAGGTAGCCCCCGCCAGAGCTCTCTGGCAGGCTTCCTTCCCCGTGGCTGTAGTTTAAGTAGGATCCTACCCGACATTCGCCTAGAAGTGATACAGGACAAACCGTAGAAGTCCTGCATGAGGCATTTGGTACTTGTCCCACGCCCTTCCGATGGCGGGAGTGGGGTTTGTTGTGAGGGCGCAGTTTTCCCCTCTCCGTGCCTTGACCAGTTTAGGAGGCAGCTGGCCGACTATTCCAATAGGAATAGCGAACAACATTTACCGTATGCCCAACGTCTGCGACCCCGGATCATACACCTCTCAAAACAGGGCGAGGTGCGTAGTTATGCATTATGTTTTTAATAACATGAAACTACAGCGTTATTTAACGAAAATATAAGTAGCAAATAAACAAATAAAATTAAGTTTTAAATTAAACACTATACAAGTTTGCTGGAATCCTTATTGTCTTCGTCAGTTTCGTGACCTGGTTTTCTCGGCGTGTCATTCTCATAGCTGTTATGATTTTTCTTGTCCTGAAGAAAGTAACGTTGTGTAATATTTAATTGATCATTTAATATTGTGTGATTATTGGAAAAATTATTTTCATCAGTTTAATATGTTTGTATATGTTTGATGAAAACGATAAAATATTGTAGGTACAAATTACTAATAATTTAATTGATTAAACCCTTACTTTAATACAGTCACATAATTTTTTTAAAATGTAAATTACATTAAAATGTCAACTACTTTATGTAGATCGCCATGATCTTTCGGTTTTCACTAGCCATATTCATCTGTAAAAACAGTTAAACTATTTAGTACATTATTGAAATTAAATTATGTGTATACCATATATCAATATATTACAACACAGAGATTTAATAACATTTTATATACCTGTAGCGGAATTACAATCATGTTGGCAACAGTTGAGTCAACGCGTCGCAGATAATATACGAGGCAGCGATAAAATATTATTGCTAAAAACAGAATGCAGTATCGTCGTGGTATTATTGTTGTTGACATCATTACATTTTGAAAATAAAAAGTTCCTGAGTTTTAACGGACTTGAGAGTTCTTTAATTAATTTATATAGTACAGACGCTATATACTTGATAATTTAATTAAAATATTTCTCTACGCCAACATTTTTACATGGGTATATAACACATCCTATTATTACCAATAGCGTAACACGTTTGGTGTTTAATGGCCCAGCTCCTACTAACTGGTCGTGTTGTATCTACCACAAAAACAACTTCCAAATCGATATATCAAGGATATCGATTGGAGACAGATAATTACAAAGGCTTAAACTTAAATTCTTATTTATACGATATCAAAAATTTTTGCGTAATGTTTACCAGTATCACCTGTTTCGTTTCTGGTGTTCATAGAAAAAATAATAATAGGATGTAATATATAAAGATGCTTGTATACTCTCAACAACGTTATTTGTCGGGCCGTGAATGAAGTGCAACATTTTTGGTTTCTGAACTATTAGACCCAGTTAGTCGTTTGAATAGAAAGTAATTGGTAAAGCAAATTAAAGATAATTATAGTGTTTCGCCAATGTTTCAAGTAACATAATTTTAAAAAAGGAAATATTTACGACTGATTTAAAATCTTCTATCTTTCTTTCTATATAATAAAAAAGGATGTATATTTGTATGTATGTATGTATTTACGTTGTTCTTTATACAAATTTTATCGCGTGGACAGAATGCAACAAAAATTGGTACACATATTCTTCAAAACACGAGAAACGGTACTGTGAGGGTGAGAAACGCCTAGCATACATGTGGAAAGAATTATAATTAAAAACCGTGATCATAAAATATTAAATTATTGCGCGCCAAGAGACAATGACGTCACGCGAGAGAAAGATGTTACTACGCAACGAACAAAGGAAATATTTCCTTTATTAGGAATTAAATAAAGCAGAAATATTTTCTTTAAATAAAAAGTATAATTTTATACAGCAATACTCCATCGAGTGGTAATAAAGAAGAATACGAATTACTTTACCATCCTTGCGTAAAATGTAAGTTAATTTTCGCGCTATATTAGTTGTGAGTCTAGCTAACAATTTCATCAATGTAATATTTCGTAATGTATGAAGACTGAGTGACGATTATATCCTGAAATACTCAAGGAATATATTTAAGTATTCAATTAAATACTTTTTCGAGTTTTTATAAATAAGTACACGAGCAACGCCGGGCACCCAGCTAGTAATGAATATGAAAGATAACCAATTCAGACAAAAAGGTAAGATAAATACCACACAACATTTCTGGAATCCTTGTTCCTTTCGTCAGGTATTAAGAAGAGCCTAGAGCGACACAACTGCACTTTTCAGTTGACAAAACTCAAAATATAACTGAAAAGTTCAGCTGTGTCGCCCTAGGGTCTTCTTAACACCTGACGAAAGGTACAAGAATCCCAGAAACGTTGTGTGGTATATTAACTTTTTGTCTGAATTACCTATCTTTCTTATTCATTAACATACTTTTCAATGAAGGTGCACCAAGTACGTTACAAAATTATTGGTTCTCATTTGTTGTAAGCAATCGTAAAGATTTTTCCTATCTAAAAACGTCCTTTGTTATTTTTCGAAATTTAATTTTTCCCAGTAATTTATGTAAATATGAAGAGACTTCAGATTGACACTCCCTACATACATTTAAAAAAAACAAGCTATTAATCATTAAAATTAACTTCATTAATACGATAACGCGAAGAGTAAAGAGGAACTCGTTTAATTATACCGCTACGTAATACTATCCATCATCGTACTCGGCTCGGCTTGTTGCCTGCCTATCTTCGTCGGGTTGTTTTCCTCAGATCCCTTCAGAGGCGTTGTTTTTACGAAGTATGCGAGCTATTTTTTTTTGTCTCTTTCTGAAGTCTGAAACCTGAGAATGTAAATTATGCCTTTGCTGAGGATTAGTTGTTTGTTGGGCGCTGCTGTTGCAGAGTCCACGCATAACGCGGTTTTGCCGAAGGGAGTTTGGAAGGGGGCGCTGAGGAGGTTTGGCATACATGACTCGAGGGCTCGACAACAATGCAGGTCAAGAATGCAGACGACGGTGATGCGAAAGAAAACAGTGATAAACGCGGATGCCAGAGGCCGCCAATAAATCCTTCGAGAGCGTTAAACGACTTGAGAATGTTTCGCAAGGGCGGGTATTACAATATTAATACAGCGATTATTTTATATTATAATTATTATTATAAATGTTGTATTTTTACGTCTGTTTATATGAAATAGATAATGCAGTTTTCTGACCATTTGAAGACAATATTTATTTATTGAATTAAGACTGCGTTTCGGAACGTTTTTGTACCTTCATCGGGTCTTTCCTAAATATGCTAAATGCAAAAAACTAATTTGACATAATTAAAAAACAACACAAACTTTAGAAGTTCTTCCAAGCTACACACTAGAGCGGTGTTGCTTCTTAATATGACATCAAAATAATTTTTAACATTTAGCATATTTAGGAAAGACCTGATGAAGGTACAAACACGTACCGAAACGTTGTCTTAATTCAATAAATAAATATTGTCTTTAATTGGTCAGAAAACTGATTTATCTATAATTATTATTAGTTTATTGCTACTTCACGGAGAAAAAATATTTCTTAAATTTATTTTATATATACTGGCAAGTGCTTTAATTTTAAAGGCAACGTAACTCTTAACTTTAAATCTCCAAGGCCACCGTTTTTTTTTCAAAAATGATAAAATTGTTTTGAAATATTTGTAAAACCATATCTTTTAATTTATGGAACTTGTCACACTTATTACAAATATTTTTAAATTCTCTATGAAACACAGATTTACTAATATTGTATCATTTTAGTATTGTGTTTAAAACGACAGTGGTACCAGAGTACAATACCATAATTTCTATATCCTTCTTGTATCCATTCAGAGATTATTTAAATTATAAGTAACTACTGCAAGTCCTGATAGCGTCACAAATAAAATTTTAGAGATATTTTAAGACCGCAGTCCTACTAAAAGCTGACAAAAAATTACAAATATAATTGAATTTTATTTTTTACTTAAAATTTGTTTTTGTATTTCTGTATGCCAAAATAGTTGTTCAGATAAAAACTCAATTAAATATATTGAGAAATCCTATAAGATATAAATTTTATTGTTTTTTAAAACAAATAAAACTAGTTCCTACTTAAATGACATAAATTCAGTCCTGTTATGCATTTTTGATCATCATAAGCTTTGTTAATCAAAGTTAGCCAGACCATTTTTTCTGGATAATATTTTTTTATATTCGATTGAGGTTTGTACTAAAACAGATTTTACCCTTTCCTTACATAGGAATCTCGGATTATATCTCAGTTATAATATTTCTATAACGATTTACATGACATTTAAATTAAGTATGTTCAATACTTAAAAAAATAAATTCGTTTTTGAAGTTTTACAAGGAGCCGGTTATCGTCTTGCAGAACACGTATCCACTAGCTGATTGTCGGATAGTTACGTGACCCTACAGTCAACGTCTTACTGATTTCCCCTGTGGTTACTGTTGCTTCTATTTTAAAACTCCGTCCTTGCATTAACCTAGATCTGAAATTCTATTTCTGAGAAATATATATCAGCTCAGAATATATACGATGTTTACTCGGTATAAGTGCAATGAATAGCGGTTATATTTATATTTCGTGACTCACATTTGTTAGCGATGTTAGATGCACGTTTTCTACGTGGAACACGGGACAAATATAAGATGATACGATTTTTAGTAAGTAAAAACATAACTCTACCTTGATTTTCTCTGTTTTACTATTACCAGCTGGTAAAAATTCTGAGTTTCGAATTTTTACAGAGATGAAATTTTCCTCGACTTAACAACACGCTAGTTCCCCTTCTAAAGGATACAATTCAAGGACGATTTCGTTTCGACTGATTTTATAGTAAGCACTGGACAGAGTGTAGGGTCACGAGTGCCCTCTTACAACTACGTAGTTACGCTTAAGTGCATGCCGTGAAGGGTTCGTGATCAAGTAGCTGCTAGCTATCAAGTTCTCGTTAAAGATGACCTGCCTCTCAACACTTCACGTCCGTCATTGGGGAAATGGTGCAGTCGTATATGACCCAAAATACTAATTCATCGAGGGCTTCAATCACTAAGCAGACCACTGGTAAAAATTCTGAGTTCCGAATTTTTACAGTTGACTATAATTTACAGGAAAATAACAAGACAAAACATACCTTCCAAAAATACTTGGCGATATCAAGCGAAATTAAATTAATATTAACAGCGCAAAAGTAAAGGCAAACAATTTTACTAAAATGCACAAACAGCCGCCTCAAAATAAAAGACACAACGTTGGTTCAAGAGAGAAAATGTAAATATTTGGTGTAGGGTGTACATTGGAACGAGACCTCTTAATAAAATAGAAATGCCAAATCGAACTTTATAAATAATTTAATTTTGAAAAGTCATATTCGTCTACAATACATAAATTTTATTTGTTCCACTCGTAAAATCTTCAAATATTGTTTCCATTCTCTTACTTTTATTGAAGTCGTTAAAAAATTCGCCATTTGGTGTATTTTTTCTACCTCCAGAAATTTTTAATATATTCGCCTTCACAAACGTAGGACGTGATGAATTTATTTTTACCTATCATTGTTCCAGCACGTACATGTTTTGGAATCAATCTATTATATACCAGAGCTTTGTCACATGGTACGCCAACGGTTGGGAACTTCATTTCTGATTCCATAAAATTTAGCGCACCATCAACTTGTAATACCGTGAAGCAAACAAATTTGAACATAAAAACTTATCATATAATTAATAAAGTTACTGCAAATTTTTGTCGCGATCACAAACTAGTATTGTAAAGAAATCGGTTAAAGTGGTTGGAAAAATCCTTTTTGGAAACTTTCACTTAAAAATAATTTACCAGACCTTTACCTAATTTAGTTCCATTTCTTAGCATCAAATTATTGAATAGAGATTCTGAGCACACTCTGAAAAATCTTCGAAATACATGGCTTAATTAAGTTTTTATTATTTTTAATGGGCCAAAGGCCCTTAAAGTCCTTGCCCCCTTGAAAGCACGCACGGCCAAGCATGAGGACCTACCACTTTCTACATCCCCTCTGCACGTCGTGCTGTTACTAAACTAACTTGCAACACAAGGAATGGGAACTTGTGTTTGATCCGCACCTTATTTGGGGGTAACAGGATACATGAGGATAATCCACGTGGTGCATGGAAGAGGTTTGAAAGGAATGGTAGGGTACAGGAAGGTAGCCAAGGGTTAACTACGACCTCCGGGCTGAGGTTTAAGGATCCTAACCGACATTCGTCTAAAAGTAATGCAGGACAAACCCGACAAAAACCTGCATCAGGTAGGTCGGCATTGTGTACTTGTCCCGCGCCCTTCCGATAGCAGGAGAGGAGTTTGCTGTGGGGACGCAGTATTCCCTTCTCCGTGCCTCGACCAGTTTAGGAGGCAGCTGGCCGAATGTTCCAATAGGAACAGCGAACAACCCTTACCGTATGCCCATGGTCTGTGACCCCGGAACATACACCTCTCAAACCAACTTTTTATATAGGTTAGCTTTTATCAATCAGTTACTTTAATCCTGACGCGAGAGACATTACTTTTTGCCATGTGACGTAACTTTTATTTTGATACAATAAATATTACGGGTATTTATGCAGGAATTTGGACAAATAAATTTTGATAAATTACCGGAATTAATTCAAATATACTCTGTAATATCGTTGAAAACTGTTAATTAATACAGTGAATGGTATTATAGGATAAGCTAATTGATTTGTTATAATGGTTCTTCTTCCTTTCAATTTCATATCCAATTTGCTGCTTGAAATTTAACAAATTTTAAATGTTTTTGGTAAACTCTACAGACGTTTTACAGAAAATTATTTTCATATTTTTCGTTGCTTATATTGACGTTTATGTGTAAGGTATGTTAATTCCTTCTTTTTTGTCTACTGAAATATTATTATATTTACATAAATTTATTTACAGTCGCATCAACAGCTCTGTTATTAGCGACTCAGTATGGGAATGGTATTTGGGATAACAGGTAACATGGGGATAATCCACGTGGTGAAAGGAAGAGATTTGAAAGGAATGGTAGGGTAGAGAAAGGTAGCCAAGGGTTAACGAGGGCCCCCGGGCTATGGTTTAAGAATAATAACCGACATTCACCTAAAAGCGATGCAGGACAAACCTTAGAAAACCTGCATCAGCTAGGTCGGGCGCTTGGTACTTGTCCCACGCCGTTCCGACGGTGGGAAAGAGGTTTGCTGTAGGGACGCAGTATTCCCTTTTCCGCGCCTTGACAAATTTAGGAGGCAGCTGGTCGACTGTTCCAATGAGAACAGCGAACGACTCTTACCGTATTGCCAATGTGTGCGACCCCGGAACAGGCTGTGAGACCCTTAGTTCAAAAAAGCAGAGAGGGAAAGGCATCCCCTCCGTCTCTCCAGAAAGATTCTGCCTTCCAGAGAACAGCTCTCTCAGGCCGTGTGCCTTCGTCATCCGCACCTGAGGGCATAATACACTTTAATACGGTCATTCACGGAGATAGCTTGAGAGGAAGGCAGAATGAAGAACGTAGGGCTGAGTGAAAAAAGTGCCGATAATTCAACCTGAAGGGTTTCCTTACTGAGAAAAGAACCTCAGCGATAGTTACATGGGTTGAAGGGCACAGTGAGCTACAATACTGCTCTATTGCGATAGACATATGCAAATTGTTTGGTTGGAAGGATTAAGTTAGTAGTTTGTTGTAGGTATCATGATTGTCGATCCTCTTTTCGTCGTAGACTCCAGATCTTCGTACAAGTCCTGAAAACCCTGTAAGCAAGCGTGGTCAATTATTACGTTTTAAGACAATCATGAGGGGTCGGGATGGAGGAGCAGTTGTTTGGGGCGTTTGTGTTTGTGTGAGAATCATGCCATATTTTCAATACATTACGAAGTAAATATTCTAGTGTGTAGGTTAAAAATATTTAATAACTGTTATACATTTGATGTGATCGATAAATTTCTTGCGTAGTCAACATTTTAAGACGTATTAGTACTTTTCAAGTTAGAAAATCCACAGAAACGCCAGTGATTCAAAAATCAAGAAAAATTGTATTGTTCTAATATTAATGCAGCCAGAGTTACCGAAACGTATCCCGTCTCCATCACAAATCTTCATCAAAAACACTTTCAAAGGTTTTTCAGTAACAACGCATTCGATATTTACCGCCTACAGACTCCGCTTAAAATTCCAAAGTCGATTGATTTGAATAAATTTAATGGTTGACAACTTGCCAAGTAAGAACGTGATCCATCTTCTCACTGATGTAGTTTCTTACGCCATTAATGTTTGAGATGAATTGTTCCGAAAACGAAAAGTTTTCTTACGTATATTTAAATTTCTGAAATTCCTAAAAACTTACAATCAGCAAAATGGTAAACAAAATGATTTATACGTAACAAAGTTAACATGATAATTATTACGCAAGGTATAGACGTAATATCATATCAAAGATACCACGTAACGAAATTAATATTATTTACGTAATTGAACATACATCTTTACCTTGTTTCATTGTATGTACTTTAAGTGTTACAATAAATATATAATATTAATAATTAACTGTTATTATTTACCATGATAAATTCACACTCTTCGTTTACAAGAGACGGATTCGGTCTCAATTCCATGCCAATAATAATAATAATATTTCAGTCGACCTCCTGTGGTATAGGGATCAGCGTGACTGCCTTACAGAGGACCCGGGTTTGAATACCGGCGAAGGCATGGACGTTCGTGTACGTGAGTGAAACTCTCGGTAAATCATAAATATAAAAAATGATTTACCATACTGAGTTACTAATAACAGAGCTGTTGATGCGACTGTAAATAAATCTATAGAAAAATATTAATATTTCAGAAGACAAAGAAGTAGGAATTACTAACATACCTTACACATAAACGTCAATACAAGCAACGAAAAATTTGAAAATAATTTTCTGTAAAACGTCTGTAGAGTTTACCAAAAACATTAAAAATTTGTTAAATTTCAGGCAGCAAATTGGATATGAAATAGAAAGTAAGAAGAACCACGATAACAAATCAATTAGCTAATCCTATAATACCATTCACTGTATAATTAACAGTTTGCAACGATAATAAAGAGTACATTTTAATTAATTCCAGTAATTTATCAAAATTTATATGTCCAAATTCCTGCATAAATACACGTAATATTTATTGTATCAAAATAAAAGTCACGTCACATGGCAAAAATTAATGTCTCCCGCGTCAGGATTAAAATAATTGATTGATAAAACCTAACGTATATAAAAAGTTTGGCCTGTTTTGAGAGGTGTATGTTCCGGGGTCACAGACCTTGGACATACGGTAAGAGTTATCCGCTACTCCTATTGGGAATAGTCGGCCAGCTGCCTCCTAAACCGGTCAAGGCACGGCGAGGAGAAAGCTGCGACCCCACAGCTAACCCCTCACCCACAACCGGAAGTGCGTGGGACAAGTACCAAATGCCCGACCTACCTGATGCAGGTTTTTCTAGGGTTTTCCCTGCATCACTTGTAGGCGAATTGCCCGGCAGGGTCCTTAAACCATAGCCTGGGGACCCTAGTTAACCCTTGGCTACCTTCCTCTACCCTTCCACATCCCCCCTTTCAAATCCCTTCCAATGCTATTAAAGGGAAGTTGCCACCACGTTTATTAGGTAGTAATCCGCATAGGTAGTAATCCGCATAGAAGCGGCCACGCTGAACACAATGTCGTTTACCGCACATCGATAATTGCAGACGTTTAGGAGATATAGCTGTTTTTCTGAGTTTTTTTTAAATTTTGTCTTTATACTTCCAAATAATTATTTTTCTTCCGAATCTTGGTCTTTTCGCGAAATTTAGGTATCTATCCGCATAGAAGCGGCCATGCTGAACACAATGTCGTTGACCGCAGATCGATAACCACAGCAGTTTATGTGATACAGTTGTTTTTCTGTTTTTTTTTTTAATATTGCCCTTATTCTTCCAAAGTTTCGTGTAGCCTGTTACCCTTATAAAAATTTAGCGGATAAACGTTGGAAGCGAGCCTAGCTCTCGCAGGCAGATTTTTTTAGGCGAGACGGAGACGGCAACCTTTGGGGATGCCTTTTCCTCACTCCGTACTTGAACTGAAGTAGCCTCAAGCCCAGGCACGTCAGCCTCTTTTGATAGGTGCATGTTACCCGGTCGCAGAACTTGGACATACGGTAACAGTTGTCCGTTTTTCCTATTGGTAATTCCTATTTTAGTGCGTTTATAACAGTAATGTGCTTGCAGTTGCTTCTTAGAAGTCTCTATTTATGGCCTCTCTTCAGCGATCATCGGAATAGTCGGCCATCTGCCTCCTAAACTGGTCGAGGCACGGAGAAATGAATGCTGCGTCCCCTCTCCCGCCAGGAAGGGTGTGTGGCAAGTACCTACTGTCCGAACTACCTGATGCAGGTTTTATACGGTTTGTCCTGCATCACTTTTAGGCTAATTGCTGGATAGGATCCTTAAACTATAGCCCGGGTGCCCTGATTAACCCTTAGCTACCTTCTTCTACCGTTAGCATCCCTACTTTCAAATACCTTCCTGAGCTATTAAAGGGAAGTTCCACCATGTGGATTACCCTCATGTAACCTGTCACTCTGAAAATAAAAAATAAAAATAGTGACGAAGTTAGGATAGATGGAAAAATGTTGTGCTGATAAAAATATGCCAGCATTTTTTTACTTTTGGAGAAGACAATTTAATCCAAATATGAAAACCGCGGTCATTCAATTTTTTAGTATGAAAATTATTTGTTATGGAGACATTTACACATAGATTTGTATTGATTAATCCCACCAATTATCCTAAGATAAAGAGTAAATTATTTTATATCCCTTATTTAAATATAGATTCGTAATGGTTCATCCCACCAATGATCTTAAGATAAAGAGTAAATAACTATCAATGGATTACATAATATTTTTTTTATTTAACTCACTTTTAACGTTTTAGTTTTGCTTCTAAATTAATTAAATTATTTTTATTTAAACCTTATACTTAAAACCCCCAAATATAATCAAAAGCATTAAATTTTACTGTACGGTACTTTTATAATCCCTGTACTAATCATGGCTCTTTTCCACACCCCTCAAGCCAAGCTTTCTTAGTACGGTTTTTGAATAGGTGGAAGAAATTAATTTATATTTGTGCGCATTCTAGCTTGGCAGACTGAAGGAATCTTCAGTTTATTCTAGGAAAAAAATTGCATTTTTAGAATAGTGTCTGGCCGATAGTGGGGGGGGGGGTTGTGAATTACACGCAGATTAAGGCGTTGGAAGCAGTTGGTAGTTCAAAGAATCTTATGAACAATCACGGACAGTCGCGATAGAAAGAGTTTTTTTCCGTGCTTACTCATTTGTTACTTTTCTAAGTTATTTTCTTCATTTAAGTTTAATCTTTCTTATTATTTTATTGAGTTAGTAAATCAACAGTCATGACTGAAAGAAAATAGTCAAATTTGTGATTCATGTTAATGAAATTTTTAAGAACATTTAATATTAAAATATTTATTCTAAAGTCTGTTCATTTCAAGCCTATACATATTATTTTTATTTTACAGGTATCCATTTCTAAATTTTTTTATTTGTAGTGCCAAAAAATTAGGCTACTTATGAAAGGTTTTATTTTGTCATTACTCATACGGAAAACAAAATTATAAGACCTAAAACTATAAAAACTCCCCATAAATTTTATCTTTTATACCGTACTCAAAAGGGAATATTTTCCTTACTTGAGAAATATAGGTGGAAGAATTATTGTAGAAATTTATTATTTATGCTTTCGAATACGTTTATTGAGTGTAATAGATAATGGACTAGATAGTCTGTGAATATATTGTAGTGAATAACATCGGTAAGTGGCCGCCCTTGTCTGCGGGCCTGAGAAGGAATAAATTAAACGGCTACGTGCGTGCGAGAGGCTCCAAGAATCCATGGGTACGCGTCCCTTTTTTTAATCGTTTGGGGGGGGGGCGGAGTAAGAATATATACTCCGAACCCGGGTGAAAGTGGACAGACGCAGGCAGACAGACGTAGAGAGGACTGAAAGTGGAGTGAGAGAGGCGAGAGGATGGAAAATTTGGCGAGCGGTAAGCAACAAAAGATTTTGGAGAGACGTCCATCGCGGGGAAGCCGAAGAAGCAGATCGTGTGCTGCTTACTACAAGACCATTGATCCACTGCAAGTCGGCTGACGCCACAAGTTAAAGTAAGGATCACGATTTCTGTAAAGTGCTTTCAAAAGTTAAAGATTTTTTACACAGTACGGAAATAGGCTCTGTTCTTGAATAGCTACCGAGCCGCCCACATTACCCTGAAGAGAAGGAGAATTTTATAACCAAGCCGGAGCTAATGATAATTTTTTTTGCAGACTATATGTATATCTGCTGGCGCCCAATAAAATTTTTTAATATATTTTATAAAAATGTAATAAAGTTTTTTATATATAGTAATAAAGTCTAATCATTGCAATATATTTGATCATTATATTATAAACCTTTTTACTTTCATCCTAGGACCTAATTAAACCCTAAAGAGACAAAATAACAGTCTCTAAAAAAATATTAATGTTGAGCGTATTTTCAGAATTGTATTTGAAGTATCCATTTTATTGTTGTGTGAATATTGCTAAATTGCCAAACCACAAACACCTACAAGTCCACAATCCCCAGATTAATTCTGTGGGATACCGAACATGTAACTCGTAATGAAACTGTCGAAGCGTATGAAATATGAGCACATTATTCTTAACGGCAAAGATCGTTTTCCGGAAACCGGAAAGCGACTGGTCAGGCCATAACTCATTTCAGGCCACAGAGGGCAGCAGCGCCACTTCGTAAAGGTCTCTGCAGCAAATTTCCCTGGAGTTTTTACTGGGACAGAAGAAAAGTACAACTGCAGGCAGTGCTCACAAAACAATTAAAGAACTCATTGTTAAAAATGCTACAATATTTCCTCTCATTAATAATTCCTATCGTAAGATTTTCGTAACCAAGACATTGGAACGAGAAGTATTCAGTCATATTACTTAATGGTACATCGTAATAAAGTAATTATTTACGTAATGGGTATAAAATAATTTCATCAGAAGCATATATTGACTCCAACAAATTATCGATTAAAGTATTGTATTGAATACAATTCACACATTCAGAAACTTTTTTTAGAGTAACAGGCTACATCAGGGTAATCCATGTTGTGGAATTGGGGAATGCGGAAAGGTAGAGCAAGGTAGACAAGTGTTAACTAGGGCCCCCGGGCTGTGGTTTAAGGATCCTATCCGGCAATTCACCTGAACGTGATGCAGGAAAAACCCTAGAAAAACCTGCATCAGGTAGGTCGGGCATTTGGTACTTGTCCCACGGCCTTCCAATGGTGGGAGTTTGGTTTGCTGTGGGGTCGCAGATTTCCCCTCGCCGTGCCTTGACCAATTTAGGAGGCTTTTACAGACTATCGCAGCTGACTCAGCCGCTAGGGGAGGTGTAGAGTTAACCTCCACCAAACTGTAAGGGATCGTCAGGAAGAAGAAGGTGTAAACAGGCTATGTATAGGGTAATTTACATAGTGGCAACTCCCCTCTTATAGCATAGGAAAGGGAGTGAAAGGGGGAATACGGAAAGGTAGAGCAAGGTAACAAAGGGTTCTGCCCGCTTACGAACTTCTCTGCAAGCATCAGCGATCCACCTATCAGCATGGTTGACTTCTCATCCCCAGCAAACAGGAAGTAGAAGAGCGACAGTCAAAGAGAAAACAGTGTGCAATGCTCATAACCTATATTAACTGCATGTATTTCTGTTTTACGATATCAAAGTTCAGCTCTTGCACCTGTTGAGTTCACATCAAAGACATATACAAACAACATAGACTGGACAAGTCGCCTCCAGTATAAATGCTAAGCATTTTCCGATAAGCCATTCAGTAAATAATATACAAAAGGAAATTTCCACTCCTGTTAAGAGCAGTTACCATTAGTGTTTACACTAATTTCTCTCTTGCTACCAGACCGTCATCATTGTTCTCACATCCAACATGGCCCCATGTGTTTCAATTATCATTTGATAATTTGTAAAAAAATATATATTACCTCATATATTCAAAAATTTCACCATCAGTAGTATATGTGAAGTGGACTGACTAAAAAATGGCAGTCAGTGTTGTTTGTTGCTGCCACCCAGAGCGCTGTAACGCTGAGGTAGCCTTTCAATTATTTTTAAATACCTCTTTGGTTCACACACAACCGAACGTATTTCGTGTTCGTAAAATATTCAAGAAGTAAAAATAAAAATATTTTACACTCCACAAGTATGGTTATTAATCACATCAAGTTATATTACATATTATTTATTTTCTTCTGTGTGGCTCCCACGTGGAATCTCAACCAAGAAAAATCCGCCACAAGCGTATGGAGCTAACCTCCATTGAACTTCGCGCGATCGTCTGTTCGCCTAGGATGTTCTCTACTAGCATCGCTGGCGACTTATCCCCCAGCTGTAGCGGAGAGGAAGAAGAAGAGATTCATCGCTGACATCTCATCCGCAGCAGTAGCAAAGAGACGAAGATATTCGATCGCCGGGAGTAACACGCTAGTCAAAGAAACTTTATTAAGTGTATTGTTGTACCAGAACAGTTCAGTTCTAGCAATCAAACTTTGCAGTTCGAACGTTCAGTTAGTTCTAGCTCATGTATTCGTTCAATCCACACAGAACAGATCGTTGTTCCTATTCCTGTTCATTATAATTTCAAGAAATTGAAATAAAAACTGTTTTACATCTTACAAGTTTCGCTATATTACGTATTATTTATTTTCTCTTGCGTGGACCACACGTATAGGAGTCATATTAAACTAAGCAAATCCGCCACAAACGAACGACGTTCCACTGAACGACGAACCCGTTGCATTACCACACTGACCACAACAAGACCTTAGCTTTACCGTTAAATTTTTTTTTATTTTTCGAATATCGCAATGCCCGGTTCGTAAATTTGTCGAGTTGGGTGATATAAAATAGATTCATAATAGTTCCCCTCACAAGAAGCCATCAGATAAAAAGTAAATTATCATTTTATCAATCGATTACTTTAATTTGTTTGAATTTAATTCAATTTTAAATTCTGGTTTTCCATTAAATTATAATTTTTTAAATTAATTTTTATGTCATTTAGACCCCATTAATAAAATCCCCACATATACGTTAATAGCAATAAATTATTCTGAGTTACGATTCGTTGGTAAGGAATCGTAATTAAATATTGCTGACTATGAATTTTTGTGGATCTCCCGATTAAAGTCACTGAATGTTAAATCATCACTCGCTGGATCACTCAGTTGTTTGCCTGCGAAAAGTTTTTTTTTAGGAATTTATGGTTATATTTTTATTGCATCCATAGCTAGTTAGTAATTTATTATTGGGTGCGTATATAAATAACTTTTTATAGTGAAAGGTATATACAGAATTAATATGTGAGTTCAAATTTATACACTTAGTTTTGGGTTCCTATTTGTTGTCAGGGAAGAACAGAATTGGTCCCCTTTAACTGTTAACCCGCTATGGATCTCGTTCTAAATTCTGAAGATTGATGGCAGTTGCCGTCTTGAGCCGCATGGCTACGACAAATGACCATGTTGACCGACCTGACAACTGTCTGCGAAGCAAGAAACACTCCACCAGGCCTGAGTAATGAAGCGCTTTTGTTACTTGATACAATTACAGACCTCTAGGAGAACAGCAATCACTTATGCGCTCTGGTGAATGGCCGGTAATTTGCCTGGAGGCTACGACGCCCACTTCTCAGTCCACTAACCTCGGAACTTGCATTACGGAGATTTCGCTGGACAAATTGTCATGAAGAGAGGCTAAATTAAACAAACCTGAACTCTCATATACTCTCCAGTAGCTTACCGCCGATTCAGAATGTTCGGTTTCGTGATAAATGAAGTAATAGAACAGGCAAATGGTCATGTTAATCATCCAAACGAAGATGGAATCAGCTTTAGTTTTCGAAACGTTATCTATAATTCCTTTTTTTTTTCATGATTTTCATGATTCATAAATTTTAACAAGATTCCGATCTCTATAAAAATGACATTATAGCTGACAGGTTCAGAAATGAAAAATATTCGTAATTGTACTTTGTAATACTTTCTCATTTATCTTGTAAGATTTTAAATATACTGCTTGATTGAAAAAATATTCTAACGTTATGGCCGCAGATAATAACTGCACTGATAACTCCAAAATAATTTGACAATAATAGTCACATAGAATTACTTTGTTTTCTGAGTTTAATATTTTTATAACACATATAGATTTAATTTTAGATCCGTACTAATGCCAGTGACTTTCGTGTGAGTTTTACTGCATTAAAATTAGACCTCCAGGAAAATGCCTCCATTCATCAATATTGCATAATATTTGCATACTTCATCTAAATTGTTTTGCATTTTGCCAACCAAATTTGTGGCTAATTAAAAAAAATTATTTGGACACGACTCAAAATTTTTGAACGTTTATTTCATATTCTTTAAATTTTCAGCCATTCGACTTTTTAAAGAGCGTTTTGTTTGTCCGATATATCACACATTGCAAATTGAACAATTGTTTCTGAAAATAATATTTTTTATCTAAAATGTTAATTTTATCTTTAGTATTTTAGACTAAGTATTAAATTATTGGAACATTTAAAAATTGACACGAATACCGTATTATTATCAGCAGACAGACCAATAAGTTCATATTATATTTTCACAAACGGTAGAATTATAACAACAGGTGAATTTTTAATTTAGTACTTAATTTTAATCAATCTAATTTGGACATATATACAAAATAAAATGTAAAGGATAAGAATTAAGTAGAAGAATTTTTATAATTTGAACAATATTATCTTTATTTTAGCATTGATATTATCTACCGTAGTATAAACAATAATTATTTTGATAAAAATCATGTAATTAAGGACTTTCTCAATACATTTATTTGGGATATAAATTGGTGATTATCATATTCTTTGACAAATTAGGCTGGTTTATTCATTTATAACTTCTCAAGAAATATATTGATAATACAAGTTGAATATATTTGTAAAACAAGAGTTTTATAGAAAAACGCTCTAAATAAGATTAGTTTGAGGGATACTGATTGTATTTTATCTTCTTCTTACTTTATCCTGAAAATTGTCTATTTTAGTAAGTGTAACCGGTTCTTAGTTCTAAATGAAAGAATTTGTTATCCTGCGCATGATTCGGAAATTTCATCAGAAACAGAAAAATGCGTACTTCCAGCTGTCACTTATGTACAATAATAACGAGATAAGAATCCATCGCCGTTCTATAAACCAATAATTTCAAGAGCGCTCGTATTTCATTAATTGTGTATGATGGAAGCTCTGCTACCTGTTAATAACAGTTTCCACTGCGACGTTGCTTTAGCGTAGAGATAACCTCCTAGCGTACCAGTTAGTGTCTCTAAATTAATGAGGATGCTTACAGTCTGTGTCAAACTTGTGTCAAGTTATCAGACCGGAACTGAATTCAACTAGTTAGAAGTCTCTCATTATCGAAGCTGCAAGAGGAGTCATTTAATGGACAACGTTACTTCACGTATATTTTATATGTAATATTAAAAGTGAAGATTGTTATTAAGATTTTACTAATTCGAATTAATTTGTGAAGGTCAAAATTATTAGTATTATCTATATATAATAAGTTAAATTAATCTCATTATTGTCGAAGTTCAGTTATGTTAACATTAGAAATATAATTTATTTTGCGAAATATGAATCGTTATTCGCGTATAGTGTAAATTTCTGCCGGAATATAACAGGAGAAATGGTAATATATTTTTTTTAATTTTCAAAAAAATTCGCATTTTTACTCGTGCAGAGATACAATGATTTTTTCGCAACCAATGTCGATGCTTACGAATTTAATACATGACACAAAAACGACTTACGCAAACAGGATAGAACACGGTCAGTTTTAAAGGAAAGAGTCTATTTATATTTGTCATTAATAAACTCCCAAACAACAATAACAGCTTGCTTAACTTAGCCATAATAAATGGAAGTTGAAAAGGAACCACCAGAATTTGATTCAACACTCTTATTAGGATTAATTTACAGAATTAAATTGATATAAATTTAAGTTAATATTATTATTGTGCATGCAAAAAAAATATTATATAATTTTTATCTTACAATAAAAAATAATTGTAGCGTATTATACATAACTGTAAAATCCATTGTTCATTCTACTGTCTTGGAAGTCGACAGTCCTAATGTATAGCTCGGTAATACTAATATGGGATAGGTAAGTTCATCCGGTTGACTACGTAGACCTACTTAAATTTATCGATGCTAATCATATTTCGTAGAACTATAAATACCGGAATTAAAATAATGAAACGTTAACTTTAATTTATATTAAATGACTACGCATAAATTCATGAATAAATGGTCTTGAGTAAAAAAATATTTTCATTAACAAAATTTAATTTTCTGTAGATAATTTACTGATATGTTTTTCTATTTATTTATTTATATTATTCTAAATAGTCAGATATTATTTCATCCTTACTAAATGACTGCAGTGCTAATGTATCGTTCTGTATATAATAATAATAATAATAATAAATAATTTTGATACAAATTTTAGTTTTAGCTCTGATTTCAATAAAGCTCATCATTAAAGAGATATATTTTTCATTTAGATTTTCTCTTTCTAATTATTTAAGCATTTTATGAGAAAAAACGTACGTTATTACATGTGTTAAAGATTTTAATAACAAATTGTAAATTAAATTTTGTTTGCTGTAATATATTTAATACTGCATTATATTTTTTAGACCCTCGTATTATAAACATGTATTTTCTTCAAGGCTCTATGGAAGTAGTAGTGTACACGGTACCTCTAAATCTATAACCGAGAGTGGTTCGGAAGATTCCGTGCGTCGTACGTGTGTCGCCGGCAAGATGTTCCTTATTGACGAAGCCAAGTCACAAATTTCGACGGTGAGCAAAGAGATTTCCCCGAGGGGCCCGAAATAAGCCGTATTTGCGGTGGAGTTGCGGTCACCGTGGTCTCTAGTAAGGTCTGCAGGGAAAGTACGAGAGAAAGCAGAAATTCCTTACATAAAAGTATACATGACTCACCTAACATTAAATTAGTCCGTAAAATAAAACATGTTCCATGTTTAAAGGAGACCAATTCTATGTCATCCCATTAATAAAACGATTTAATATTGTCACATAGTAACTAAAGAAATTTAATAAAACTTATTTATATTCATGTATTATTTAAAATTGAAAACTTAAAATATAAGTACCCATTAATGCAAATTTAATATATTAGTTTTATAGTGAGTGCAAATGAATATATATATATATATATATATATATATATATATTTAATAAATTTCAAATAAAGATTGATTTAATTTGGCCCCACGTTGGGCGCCAATTTGTAATGAATAGAAGAATTAATTAAATGAATTGCCCGGTGTTGTGGAATATAATGAATGAATTAACAAACACTATTTTATTTATAATTTGTTGGGCCTCCTAAATAAAACAAAACCTTTATAAGACAATTTACTTTATTCAATAGAAATTTATAATATTTTATCTGAGAATAATTACACTAAACGTTTCAATGTTTAGAGATTTTATAACTCTTTCTCATGGTCATTTATCTGGGCCTGCTAAGTAAAGAAACATTTATATTTATATAATTTGCGTTACACAATCATAGAATTTACAAACTAAAAGTTAAACAATGAAAACAAAACAAGAAAGCTAAATCTGATGAATACCTTTAATTACCGTAAAAAAAACTTAATTTAAATTGGTTTCTAATTTGGCTAGTACCAGACTAAGCTCTCCTGGGCTCGGACACACAATTTACACTAAAAAGGCCATGAATCACTGACTCTACACTTGATTGTACAAAGCACGGTCGTAGTTTTGTAATTTCTCCTATGGGAACTGGAACTGCTTCTTCCTCCGGATTCTTAGTTAGACAGATTGTTGCTAAATTGTCTTTATGTGGAAACTGATGGCGGTCTCGGTACTCGTAGCAAATTTTTAATGTGGCGCGGATTATAAATTGGTACCGCTAAACAATCCCTAATAATTATTCAATTATTAAAATCATAAATGGCCTTTTTAATTAGTATTATATATATATATTTATATATATATATATATATATATATATATTGTAATAATCAAACGGTTACTTTTTAATTTGCCCCACGTTGCGGTAGCCAAAATGTAATAATCAAACGGGTGTCCAAATAACAAAGATTAATTTTTATTTACAACAAACAATTTATTTATAAAAAATTATCAATGATACAAGTTTAAAAACATATATCTCAATCTCTCATGGGTCTTTACTGGACAGAACATTTAACTTAATCAAAGAACCCAACATTTATCTTTAAATTAATAGAAATATTTACTCGTCTAGCATATGGACGAAATTAATTATTGACAAACTTATTCTACCAGATTGTTTCTAAATTTAAAGAGTTTATTTTATTACCAAAAAAGAAAAGAACGATATCTGACTGTATCTTTAATTCGGTTTCCACATATTAATACCATGAAATTTCAACTTACGATTACTCAGGAAAATTTGGCTCGTTCGTACACACACACTTTATATACTGGACGTTTTAAACACTGACTCTAACACACACTGTTGGTTTGATGAAAGCTGGTTCTCCGTTCGTGAAGGACATATCACTTGCTCGTGGTGAAAACTACTCGACGCTGGATGCAGTGTCCTGGTCTCCTACCATCGAAGACAGTGGTCTAATTTTGATATTACAACAGATTAGACTTCAGCATACAAAAATGTTTATCGTTGAATATTTGGCTATTTCTCTTGCAGGCTGCAACTTATAAAACATTCTCCTCCCTTAACCGATGTCTGTCTTAGTCATTCTTTGGAGGTCGCAGAATAACTATCCCACTCTAACTCACTTCTCGATGATTTCAGTACGGCTCTCTAACTCTAACTAACTTCTCAAAATCTTATCTTCCGCTTATATGCCTCAGTCTTCCTTTTTCCTTTGTTCCAAAACTACGTCGCAACTGCCCGTTGACAGTTTCCTCCATTATCCCGAGATCTCTTCCTTAGTTAGCAAATAGCTAGCTACTCTGTCTTGTCACAAAGCCGACAATCGAGACAGGTCTAATTTGTCTTTGCACCCTCAATTACTTTGGACTTGTCTTCTCACTCCCACTCGCACGTGCGCTGTTCTAAATTCTCCAGACCGCTCAAACTGCACCCTCAATCCTAAGTAAACAACATTACAACTTCCTCCGGCAGTCCAGCCCATTAATCAGAAACAATGCCTGCCTTAACAGATTTATTTTGCGACAGGCCACCCGCATGTGCATTGCTCTGAATTCTCAATACTAATCCTAAGTACACAACATTACAAAACTGTCCTCCGGCAGTCCAGACCATTAATCAGAAACAATGCCTGCCTAAACAGATTTATTTTGCGACAGGCAACCCGCATGTGCATTGCTCTGAATTCTCAATACCAATCCTAAGTAAACACATTACAACTTCCTCCGACATCCCAGAACATTAATCAGAAACAATGCCTGCCTTTCAAGGCATTACAATATATATATATATATATATATATATATATATATATATATACTCGTGAGAAATAGAAAGTCTTTTGTGATGCGTAGTACGAGAAGGGAGAAAATGGAGCGAAGTATTGTCGTCAGAGTGGAACTGTCCCTTGGAGACAAGCTGGAGTAACGCTACTCACCTTAAATGCATTCATAATATTCTTACGAACGGAATATACAAAGAGCGCTAGTCTCTTTTTGTCTTAACTTGTTCTTATAACCTCTTACGTTTTATTGATGAGGTTTCTTTAGTTTTAGACTTAATTTTGTCTGTAATACATGCCACAAACAGTATCGAATTTTAATTTATAATCTTTCTCAGTTCTCGGCTCAATTTTTAAGACTATTGTACTGATACAGCCTCGTCTATCTTGACACCCAATACTGCGATTACAATTCATACCCCGTAAAAATAAAAATAAATGACGAAGACTGAATTACAGTTTTATACAGGAATTCATGTTTCAAAAGAAGATTATTAATGACGATAAGCCATTTATAAATATGCTTGATAATTAATATCTAGAACAAATGCATAAATTATATTCAACTTACTTCCTGATATCATGTCCTCCGCTAAAAAAACATTGTTGAAAGAAAATGTGGTAAATGTCTTGTAAATTAGGTTTACATACTTATATTTAACTGTAGAGAAAAATACTATAAATAAAAATATAATCAAATTAATTAAACACATTTCAGTCTCTACCAAACAATGGAAATTTTAAGTTTTAAAACCTCCATTGTATCATAAAGACTCAATGTTTATTAATATTTCTCATTTCCTACAATTGTATTTGACTGTATTGATGGTCCATTTTTGTCTAATTAATTATTAAATTATAAATTACATTAAATAGTTAAATATTACTATCTTATAGGGGTATGCGGTGCATGCAATAAATTAGAAGAAAATCATAGAAGTTGTCAACTGAAGACGTAACAATTAATAAGTAAGGATTTTCTATTTCATTTACGGGCCACACGCTTTATAAATTTTCATTTTTTTTTATGCATACATTTATTTTTCAGTTAATATTCCCTGTTGTTTTTGACTCTGTTTAAAACCATGATTAGACATTTAATGGACACATTTCCGTAGAAAATAAAGATAAATAGTTTTCATTTATTTACAAGAGTCTAATCTGTGACAGAGGCATGGTGGTGTATTAAGACTTTCTCTCGATTGCAGCGCTCAGAATCGATTACAGCCCTTTGCCCCAGTGACTGATGGTCTGTGTTCTGGAAGCCCGTCACTGCGAAATAGAGAAATTCTTGTTTCCTAGAAAAGAAACAACTGTAGCACTGGCACTGTACTCTCAAGTAGGTAAATTCCTGTTTTAATGAAATGTGTAATTGTACCAGGGAATCCTCACTTCTGGAGTGTGCTTGACGATGTTATGAATCTCAATAAAGGAAAAGGATTCAATTATATCACTAAACATTATAAGATACATTTCTCAACATTCTAACCAGCGATCTTGAGATGCGTCGTAGGTGTCATGTCTACACAGCGTATCAAACGCCCAGTAAATTGTCAAAACTGCAGTGATAAGGATATGGGAAAATTCAGATTGAATCAGTATTTGGCGCATTAGCTCATGTTGCATGAAATTTAATCAAATCATAAAGTTCAGAGAGAAGTTTCAAAGAC
This sequence comes from Zhengitettix transpicula, assembly GCA_037074705.1. Classification (NCBI taxonomy): domain Eukaryota; kingdom Metazoa; phylum Arthropoda; class Insecta; order Orthoptera; family Tetrigidae; genus Zhengitettix; species Zhengitettix transpicula. Next base: position 24,290,320 of record CM073593.1, on the reverse strand, counting down.
ATACGTTTATGATTCAGGTTAGCGAAGGCAATATAATGAACTTCACATGACGTATTTTTTTTAATATTATTTTTTATAGAAACAATCTGTAATTAATATTCTTCGCAGGTTATATCCGAAATAAACTTGATTTTTTTGGGGTAACAGGCTACATGAGGGTAATACACATAGTGGCAACTCCCCTTTAATAGCATAGGAAGGAATTTGAAAGGGGGGATGCGAAAGGGTAGAGGAAGATAGCCAAGGGTTAACTAGGGCCCCCGGGCTATAGTTTAAGGATCCTTCCTGGCATTCGCGTAAAAGTAATGCAGGGAAAACCCTAGAAAAACCTGCATCAGGTAGGTCGGGCATTGGGTACTTGTCCCACGCCCTTCCGATAGCGGGAGAAAAGTTTGCTGTGGGGACGCAGCATTCACTTCTCCGTGCCTCGACCAATTTAGGAGGCAGCTGGCCGACTATTCCAATGGGAATAGCGGACAACTCTTACCGTATGCCCAAGGTCTGTGACCCCGGAACATACACCTCTCAGAACAGGACGAGGTGCCTTGGCTTGTGGGAACCTTAGTTCAAAAAAGGAGAGGAAAAGGCATCCTTTTTTTTTAGGGCAACAGGCTACATGAGGGTGATCCACATTGGGCAACTCCCCTTTAATAGCATAGGAAGGGATTAGAAAGGGGGGATGCGGAAGGGTAGAGGAAGGTAGCCAAGGGTTAACTAGGGCCCCCGGGCTATAGTTTAAGGATCCTACCCGGCATTCGCCTAAAGAAATGCAGGGAAAACCCTAGAAAAACCTGCATCGGGTAGGTCGGGCATTGGGTACTTGTCCCTTCCGATAGCGGGAGAGGAGTTTGCTGTGGGGACGCAGCATTCCCTTCTCCGTGCCTCGACCAGTTTAGGAGGCAGCTGGCCGACTATTCCAATAGGAATAGAGGACAACTCTTGCCGTATGCCCAAGGTCTGCGACCCCGGAACATACACCTCTCATAACAGACCGAGGTGCCTCGGCATGTGGGAACCTTAGTTCAAAAAACCAGAGAGATGTGAGAGTATCCCCAAAGGTAGCCCCCGCCAGAGCTCTCTGGGAAGGTTCACTTATTCCAGGAAAAGGCATCCCTAAAGGTAGCCCCTTCGTATCTTTCCTACAAGGTTTTGCCTGCGAGAGGATCCTGTCGCAGGCTTTATCCTCCCTTTTTCCTGTCTTCCCACATGACGTCTTTTTTTTTAGGGCAACAGGCTGCATGAGGGTGATCCACATTGGGCAACTCCCCTTTAATAGCATAGGAAGGGATCTGAAAGGGGGAATGCGGAAGGGTAGAGGAAGGTAGCCAAGGGTTAACTAGGGCCCCGGGCTATATTTTAGGGTCCTACCCGGCATTCGCCTAAAGAAATGCAGGGAAAACCCTAGAAAAACCTGTATCAGGTAGGTCGGGCATTGGGTACTTGTCTCACGCCCTTGCGATAGCGAGAGAAGAGTTTGCTGTGGGGACCAGATTTCCCTTTTCCGTGCTTCGACCAGTTTAGGAGATAGCTGGCCGACTGTTCCAATGGGAATAGAAGACAACTCTTACCGTATGCCCAAGGTCTGTGACCACGGAACATACACATCTCAGAACAGGCCGTGTTGCCTCGACTTGTGGAAACCTTAGTTCAAAAACGGTAGCCCCTTCGTATCTCTCCTACAAGGTTCTGCCATCACACACAAAATTTTTACATAAACTGTACTGAAAAACGCATGCTAGACAGCTGTCATTGAACCAATGTTATATTTACATACAATATCCATTCTTCATGGAAGTCCTGAATTTAGGCAGTGAAGAATGTAATCTAGAAAAATTATAAGCGAACCTGTCTAAACAATCGACGCATCTGACGGGTAGTCGACTTGAGTAGTTCAGATGGGAAGAGAAACACGTACAAAGTATAGATCCTGGATACTATTCTAGATAGTTCCGGCCATAATTTTTCGATTCTGATACTACATCAGTCATGTTTTGCAAACCGTGCATATGAACTATCGCTCAATTTACGTGTGTATACGTTGTTATCAATGTCTATATGTGAAATAAAATTGAAATCGTACGCAATCAAATTACAGTCACTCCGTTTTTTTGAACCTATTTTCGATATAAATGGGATCAAATTTGGGTCATGACATCGAAAATTAATTCTGGTTAATGTTTGAAAACGTTTAATAAACGAAATAGACAATTAAAGGTTGCCTGCTTCATATATCGAAATCATGTTGAATAAAAACAAAAATAACTTTGATTAGATGGGACCGTAATTCATTCAACTTTTGTGTACACCAACTTGGAAACCGACGTTACCTGGGTTTTCATATTTAAACTCAGCGACATCCATAAACACGGATTTTTCTCAAATTTAGGTTGTGTTTCGCGTTATTTTTTCTAACGCCCATCCACCACCAACCGTAAGGACGCTTCCATCCCTTACCGTAATGGGTCGAATTTATACACACGAAAAACATCGGGAGAAATACTATTATTCTCATTGACACCGAAAAATACTTATCCGACGCAAATATCGACCGTTTAAGCATGTTTGAATTCCCCCCCCCCCAACTCCTGGGGGTTGTAGATGTGTCTTACCCCCACAGTGTTTGTTTCCGGCTCTAAATGGTACATGTGTACGAAACGTGGTCAAATTTTCTCCACAGGTGTAGATTTTTAATCGGAACATACATTACCCGAACAGACTATTTCATTTGTTAGATAGATTATTTAGTTAAAACAGAGAAAATAAATTAGTATTCTAATTCACCTTTTCAATACGGCAATATAACCTGATTTCACTAATATTTTTTCTTAATTAAAGGTGGTACCAACTGTGTCTACGAGCAGACAAGTAAAGAAATTTATAAGCATTAATTTGAAAATAATAATTCCATATCAATGTTAATGAATTCTGTCTGGTAAAACGTAATTATACCGAAAGTTGGTCCACTTTCTTATATGTTATCTACCGTTTCGGATATTCACATGACATAATTCACTTGTAATAACGACGATACGTGATTGTCAGTTATCGATCGCTCAGAGGCCGCATATGTCTTCGGTGACACGGGATACACGATATCTCTCCTTTTTATTTTCTCTCTACATATAGCCGTGTATGTGTAATTCGCCCTACAGCCTCACCCCACACCACACGCCCCTCACCAATCGCAGGAATATGGACAGCGTCATAGCAGGACGTCGGCTCACAATTAAAATGTGAACTAAATTCATGTATTTCGCACGTTATTTTTCCCAGGCAACGTGCTTCATGCTGCGATTTTAGGTGAAACGCGAATTATTTTATATTTTAAAACTGAAACAAGGTAAAAAAATAGAACCACCAGTTCCAGTCGTTATTGCTATTAACGTTTTACCCCAGGTACAACGCACGCAACTCCAATTTAATAGAATATCGATAATGGGTGATATATGAATACTAATGACCAATTCAGAGAATGTGCTGCCATTATTAAGAATTAAAAGATAAATTGACGATAATATTATAATGTATTGTACGATGTCACGCAATATACAAAAATATCGATATGACTTGGAGAAATCGTATAATTTTAAAACAATCGTTCTTTTTATCTACTTATTTTTGATGGCTCGACAGACCATAAGGACGACTGCCTGACAGTCATCTTACTTGACACATTCTGGATTTCTAAGTCACACGTGGTCAATGAGTCGATTCTCATTCACTCTCAGTATTAACTACAGTTTACGTGACCATGACAACCACAAACATCCATACCCGTGCCGGTATTTGAACCCGGGACCTCTGTAATGCAAGGCAATGACGCTGACAACTCGAATATTCAGTTAAAAAATAAATAATTATATTTCATACTTTCAGGGCTCTTTGGTACATTATGAAACGTAACAATATTAATGTTTATGTTATTTAAATTGGGTAATATTGGAAATATGTAAATGGAACCGATTCTGATATCTCCTAGACAAGGACATTATAATACTACAAGTTTCCTACAGCAAAAATAGACGCATGAAATACCTGAATACTGCATCAGGGTGATCGAATACCGATTCCGAGTTACTGAAATTAAAAATAGATAATTAATATTGTTATCTAGTCTTCTAATGCATAAAATAGGCTGTGTTATGTATGTGTGTATGTACCGCATACAAATCTACACCCGTGTAGCAAATTAGACCAAATTTAGTTCACGTGTTCTTTTCGAACCAGAAACAACCACTGTTGTGGTTAAAAACGTATACCATCCTCAGGGTCGCGGATGTAAATTTTCAAACATGCTCAATAGGCCGATATTTGTATCGGATAATATTTCTTCTGGGGAAATGAGATTTATAGCATTTCTCCTAATGTTCGTGTATAATTTAAACCCCTTACGGCATAGAAGGGGAGCACCTTTAGGAATAGGGGTGGAGGGGCGTTACATAAAGCAAGTACAACCAAGATTGGAGTCAAATCCGGGGTTATGGATGTCGTTGTGTTTAATTATGACAACCCGGGAAACACCGGGCTTCCAGCTAATATACCATAAACGTAATGTTACACAATTAAATTATTTTATTGGGTACATTTAAAACATCATGAATACTAATTAAAAACCTCACACTATATTATCCCTCAGAATGTAGAAATAAATCAATTATGATCCAAAATTAACTAATAATTTATAAGCATTGCTAAATCTATACATTTTGTAAATATTATATATATATGTATATATATATATATATATATATATATATATATATATATATTGTAATGCCAAACAATTAATGTCCTAATTACGATATTAATTGTTTGAACATAAAATTTAAATTCTTTGAAAAATCCATTATAGCGGAAGGAGTTTCCAAAGCGACAATGTAGCCCAGCTCTGTTCCTTTGTCGGAAGGTCAAAACTGGCGAATGCGTGCTAAAACTCAAGACGATAGTTCAGTTGGTGACTATAATTTAACAGAGTTGGTTGGTGCCAGAACATTTCGGTGGACGGAACAAGTGATACTAGAGCAGAGACTAGCCGTCGTTTAATGTATTCTTATTAGACAAAGTAAAACATTCACGGAAGCATTACATCGAAACTTGCTAAATAAAAGCAGTTTTACGTTTGTAGTCAGCCACGAATCGAAGGCAGCAGTTTACGTCCATAGCCAGCCATAAATAGTAAAAGACTAGCAAATCTACAAACCACAGAATTCATATAAGGCAAGCTGTCAACAGATAGCTGACAAAAAGGAGGATCATCCGAGTTCCTGATATCCTATCAATTTTGACTAGAACCAGTGTAAAATCTGTGAATCTTAGAATCAGTGTAAAATCTCGCAATAGTGTATTTTCGAAACCAAAAGGAATGCTGGAATCAACTGGACAGATGTGAGTAACAAAATACAAAATAATAATTTATGTAAACGTAATTAAAAGATAGAAGTCAGATTTCGTTCTATTTTAATTGCCACTTAATATCTCTTTTTTTGTTTATTTGTATCGACGTATTGTTTAGGTAAATGTGATTTGTTTGTTAATAAGATTTTCAAATCAAATTGTTGTGTCCATTATCAAACCCAGTGAAGACCCTGAGAATTTAATATTTTAAACTTGTAATTGTTTTAAATTATTTCCACAAAATAAATAAATCTTTTGTTTGTTAATTGATTATCTTTTCATTTAATAAAAAACCATCCATTTAATCATTACATTTTGACGCTTAACATGAGGTAAATTTCATTTAATTAAATCATTGTTAATTATTACATTTATGGCACCACAACGTGGGGAAAATTTCAGATAAATAAAGCTATTCTTTTGACTATTACAATATATATGTATATATGAATATTCAAAAGTCCTCATCTGCCCCATATCGCCACTCTCATAAAATGTGAAAACATTATAAATGAATGTAATAGATTAATAATGTACTATAAATAAATATATTTTTGTACTATAACAAAATATATTTTTGTTTAAACTTAAAAGTTGTATTTCTCTAAACAACTTTTCTGTTAGATTTAATTTGATTGGTGCACATTTCATTAGAATAACCATAATGCACTCTTCATTTAAAAATTTCCTCACATTGTAACGAATGCATATTTATTATATTATTCTTACAAATATTACGTATGCAATTTTGTGCGCATCCAAACTATTTTTTTTGTAGAATGCCACAGCGATGACATTGCTTTCGACAATCAATGGTTAAAGTTGGCTATTCGGGCGAGAACTGCTCCAGATGCATACAAATTGCAAGAATTTCATATCGCAAGGCTCTCAGAACCCCCATCTCAATACGGAGAATATTGCTCTGCCGCAATTCCCGATATATTTGAGTTTGATATAAGCCATACACTTCACCCTCTCTTGTTCGTTGGTAACGCGCAGTTGACATTGGGCGAATTATGCTTTCAGTGCACAACGCCCTTATTAAAACATCGAAATTTATAGATTGGAAATCGTTTAAATGACCAGAAATACAGTAACTAAAACAGGCTTTTGAAAACTTGCGTGTTTGGATGAATCTGATTAATTAAAAGTCGTAAGAAGATAATTTAACCATAAACTGTTTAATGATACGTCTCTTCATTAACTATAGTGACATTTTATTGCTAAATATAAGTGTAGGTTCAAAATTGTTTAATGTAGTGGAAACGTTTTGTGAATCATTATCGGATAGTTGCAAGTTCCTTAGACATCCATTCCGGATTAAATTGTTCATAGTCTTAGTTTCAAGGTTATTTGATTCAGTCGTATGATACCATTTTTTTTTTCATTTTTTTTAGGGCAACAGGCTATCCAGGTGATCCACATTGGGCAACTCCCCTTTAATAACGTAGGAAGGGATTTGAAAGGGGGGAGGCGGAAGGGTAGAGGAAGGTAGCCAAGGGTTACTAGGGCCCCCGGGCTATAGTTTAAGGATCCTACCCGGCATTCGCCTTAAGAAATGCAGGGAAACCCCTAGAAAAACCTGCATCAGATAGGTCGGGCATTGGGTACTTGTCCCACGCCCTTCCGATAGCGGGAGAGGAGTTTGCAGTGGAGACGCAGCATTCTCTTCTCCGTGCCTCGACCAGTTTAGGAGGCAGCTGGCCGACTATTCCAATGGGAACTCTGCCCGTATGCCCAAGGTCTGCGACCCCGGAACATACACCCCTCAAAACAGGCCGAGGTACCATTTAATCTGTACGTAGTTATATCACTCCTAACATACTTTACATGCGACTTGTTGAATGAATTCTGAGAAAAATTATTAAAGATGCTAACACAGCTGATTAGCAGAATTTATGACACTGTAAAGAGCTAAAATGATTTTTTTCGTGTTAGTATGATAAGACTAATATACAAATAAAATTTTGAACATTATACTGAACAAGTGATTGGACAAGAACATCTTGAATAGAAAACGAGAGGAATCAAAATGCCATAGTAATTCAACAAACATATTCTGGAGACATTAGAATTTGTGAACTTTCGGTGCGGTGTGCCAGTGAGAAAAAATTATATATGTTATGACGAACTGTTCTTATAAATTCGGTCCCCCAAATAATCATTCACTGTAAACAATTTCCACATTTGTCTACGACCTCCAACCTTTCTGGAAAACGCAATCGCCTACTTACAAGAGTCTCTCAGTTCACTTTGACATTGTGAAAGCTCCACCATCCTTAATTATTAAATATATCCCCTGACACGCCAGGCTGTTAAATAAATTAACTGCCGCGCTAAATTCGTCCTTTCACTTCCCAGGAACGTGTGAACACCCTCCAGCGAAACAGATACTCCTCACAATAGGGGTGTTAATCGAGACACTGTGAAACTTGAGTATACTTTTGATTTAAGGGAATGTCGAAACAACCTACAATGGTTTACCTCAATTAACTAATTAATAATAACACAAAAATAAACATCAGTCTACTGAAGATCCTATAAATTTTGTTTTTATATTGCCCAATTATCATGGAGTATATAAATAATTTTTCGAATTTTAAGCCCTCCGATAAGTCTTTTTACAATGTTCATAGAGGATCATGAAATATTTATGGGCGTGTTAAATCACACGGCTTTAAATAATAACTTTTAACGTGTATGAATTTTAACAAAATCTATCAATTTAGTAACTGTAATTTAGTGAACATTGATTGCGAGAAACGTGCAGGCAAAACAAAGCTTCATAAAAATTGTTGACCTTAAAGTGTTTTTTCCTGTAGAGTTTAAAATTAGATTCTTTATCATAATTATAAATGACAATATTTTCTGTGTTACAATTTAGAGAAAAGTGCAACTTCACAAATATAATGTTTCAAAAGATTCTTAATATCAAATTAGGTGTTAAATTTCAGTAAATTTTTGCATTAGTCAGGTAATATTTGATACAGGCGAGTTGTCATTTAAATAGAAAATTAAAAAACGCAACAAATAAATTATAGGTACGGGGAAAAAATTGAAAAGTTCGTTAAGTCAAATTAATTCGTAATTTTAACGAGTTTGTTGGTAATACATTTTGGATATAATTGGATTTTTTTCATGAGAAAATCGATATATTTTAGGTCAATGAGAATTTAAAAAATATAATCATTTTTTGACAGTAGTATAATTCGATTAATGGATTGAAACAAACGTATTGATGTGCGATTAAAAACGTATATTTTTTCTTGTTTTAAATTTAAATTTCAGGTTACATACAGATTTTGATATATAATTGAGCGATTTTTAAATTTTTTCCAAAATGAACCGTATTTATTGATAGTAAATTGACTCCAGTCCGTCGGTGGTATTCACTGTAGAGACAAGAAGTTAAGAACCCACACTCCCAGTCATCATATTAAAAATAATCAGTTACAGACCGCTAACAAATAACACATTATTGGTCGGATATGTTAGGTGTGGGGGCAGATTTGGTCTTGAAGGGAAAATTGTGATAGGAGGTTGATAGAAGGATCAGTAAAATTTTAGGCGTGGCATGAAACGGCCGTACTTTTAAAAATGTCTGGATAGAACCAGAGAATAGAGTTTGTTGGAGACTGTGGAGGGGAGTTAATAAGGAGAACGAAGTTGATGTGTTTTTGTGGAAATCGAAGTTCAAGTATAGATGGACTTGATCTCATAACGGCTAAGATGCTTCAAGAATTACCAGATGAAGGTTTCAGATTACTCTTGTACTTGTTTAATGCAATAATAAGGTTAAGTTACTGGCCCAAATCCCTAAAAATTGCAAAAATAATTATGATTCCAAAACCCGGCAAAGATATAACTGACGTCACTTCATATCGTCCCATAAGTCTGCTATCAACACTATCCAAATTGCTTGAAAAGATCATACTGAAAAGAATCAGAGTAGACAGCAGTAATCAAGACTGGATCCCGGATCATCAATTTGGTTTCCGACAGTCGCATTCAACAATTCAACAATGCCATAGAATTGTGGACGTAGTTAACAAAGCTATGGAGAACCAGCAGTACTGCACAGCAATATTCTTAGACGTAAGCCAGGCCTTTGATAAGGTTTGGCATTCAGGTCTACAAGTTAAGATTAAAAGAACTCTGCCTGACCAATACTTCAACTTATTAAAATCATTCCTTGACCAAAGAGAATTTCTTACTTACGTAAATGGAGAAAGTTCAAACCGTTATCCCATTCTCTCCGGGGTGCCACAGGGCAACATCCTTGGCCCCCTATTATACGTCTTATACACTTCCGACTTGCCAGCCTCAATGGACGTAAGCACAAGTACCTTTGCTGATGATACAGCAATACTGTCAACACATACAGACCCTGATTCCGCATCACAGAAACTTCAAGAACATCTACAAAAAATAGAGATCTGGCTAAAAAGATGGAAAATAAAAGTAAATGCATCGAAATAATCCCACATAACATTTACCCTTAAAAAGGAACATTGTCCTATAGTAAAGCTCAATCAGGAAGAAATTCCAAAAGCAGACTCAGTCAAATATCTTGGTCTTCACTTAGACCCCAAGCTGAAATGGAGGGATCACATAAATAAAAAGAAAAAGCAAATAGAAATAAAAACTAAATTATTAAACTGGACGAAAATCAAAATTATCAATAGAAAACAAATTACTCATTTACAAAACAGTGATAAAACCTATATGGACGTACGGAATAGAGCTCTGGGGATGTGCAGCCAAGTCTCACATCGCTATCATGCAAAGAGTACAATCAAAACTCCTCCGCACTATTACAAATGCTCCCTGGTATGTATCCAAATTCAGTTTACATACTGACCTCAATACACCATATGTAGCAGACGTCTTCAAAGATAAAAATAGTAAACACCATACTGTACTTCAATCCCACACCAATAGACTACTAGAGCCGTTACTACAACGTAATAACAATCGAAGACTGAAGACTGGCCAAGACTGGCCAATAGACTACAATAAAAACTGAGGTGGCGTTGTTGAACCCTCACCTCTCCTCGACATCAGTACAAGACCCTATTATTAAATTGTACATGTTAGCAAATTAGCTAAAAGATCATTAGTAATCTGATTGCTAATAAAAATATAATATAATAATAATAAAAAAAAAGTATAGATGACGGAAGAACAGAGTTTTCGATGTTTACCAACGCTGCAAATGTGCAACATCAGGGCCTACTTTCCGAGAACAACCTCGGGCGTTCCACGATTGGTCTTCATCCTGTCGCAAGAGCGAACTACAAATATTCACAAAGCCAGCCAAATTCTGAAATACAATAGCTTTCAACCTTTTGACGATTATATTCATCTCAAAATGAACTCAAAATAAGGATTTGGAGGAATCTATTATAAATTTGTCGAAACCCTGTCAGTAATACGATTTTGACAAACTCTGATTCCTCCAAATTCCCTTTGACATGAATGCGTCCGTTTAAAGAACGAAAACCACTGCAGTTTAGAATTTCACTAAAGAAGAACACATTCGAGACCGATTTGTTCGGCAGGTTAATAAATACGTTACTATATTAAGTTTTCTAATATTACCTGTATTTATCGTAACTATGACCGTCCACGCTATATTCTTACAATCTTTTCATGTAGAACAGCCGACTTCAAAAATCTTGGTATTGTAATTTGTGTACATGTCCTTAGAAACAAAATAGTATCAATTTATTTTATCAGAATATACTTTGCCGAATAAAATGTTGACGAATCGTCTGTTCTCCGTTATATTTTGGCAGAAACGTCTTGCCGTTTTAGACGCCCTTTTATAAAACGAAGTACTATGAGTTTTAAATTGTGATAGCTGAATATATCTATTATAACGAAAAGAAAATTACTTTGAAGGAGAGCGATTTCTAGCTTATATCGAAGAGGAAGATCAAGATTTAAGCGGGATCTAAGACTATACAGGGAAGTGATCACGTGGGTGTCCTCATGAACGGGAACTGAGCTAGAGAACGCTAGGGTTACGGAGAGAGACGTCTGTACTGAAAGAAACGCCGCCATAGAATTTTATCTCCAAGGAGAGGAAAGAGAGAATCGCATTGTCCGATCTACCCACCCCAGGCAAGCAACAAAAGGGGCTTCACAGACAAGACGGCGTCAGCAGAAATCGCTTCCTTTTTGCTGAAAACACACAGGGCACCGCTAGCAAATTGCCGAGATAGATTTGCGTCGTTCCTGCTGCGGGCGCTGTGGAATAAAATCTCACTACTTTCACAGAGACCGAGATAGGTGGTTGAGGAAAAGTACTTCGCACGAAACCGTCCCTGATGTATTTACTCTTGTTCAATTGTAATATTTTTTTAGGTAAAATGAAGTTTACCGTACGAATAATTGACTGCAGAAATTTGAGTTCAAGTTTGCTCAGTTGTTAACTTACTCTACACAGTCTGAGAGGATAAGTTGAAATATTCGTACAAAATTTTGTTCTATTTAATTCATCATTGTTGCTATCTATATCAATTTATAAATTAAATATGCATATAACACATTTTTTACGGTAAATATTACAAAATATTAAAGCGGAGACTGGAGTTCTAGATACACAGCGAGCTGGTAATATCTAGATTTTATATGTTACATTATAACGTTCAGCAGCTATTTGTGGTATCCCTCCCGTTAATTACCAGGTCGTTACGGCAGTCATAATTTAAGTCCTATTATTACTAAGATTCATGCATCATGTTGGTATGAGAACCGGCTCCAATAAAATGATTGAACACTTACTAGATCAAGAAACCAAGTTTAGAATAAGAAAAGAGGCCTGTTTCACTGGAACGCTCGGATTTGAAGTAGGATATTCTCTAGTTGGAGAGAACAAAGACGAATTGAGTGATAAACTCGACAGAAGCCTGAAAGGTTGAAAATGTTGCAGAAAATTCCGATGTAACCACAATCTCGTATCCTTCACGAATATGAGGATTCTTTACTCATATCTACGTGGCAGGTTCCTATTCCAGATATACCAATAAAATAAGGAGATGTTTTCTGAAAATATATAAGCCATGAAATATGTCCTTCATACTTCAAAGGTGGATGTAAATGAAAATTTAGAAATTCCTTGTCACTTAGAAAGTTGATGTTTTAATTATTTTTATTATCTTAAGACGGATAATTAAGGTTATTTAAATAAAAAAATCTTTCCTTCGTTTTATTTTAATCTTTCGACTGTAGTGGTAGGTTTTTAAATGATGAAGTAAAGGATATTTTACAGAATTTATTAATTAATTATCTGAACATGGACAAAAAATACAGTGTTCAGTTAGTCTGACAAAACAATCTGATCCCTTAATCTCAGTTAAACATGGTCTACGGTAATTCCCCCAGGCGCGTCAAGGATTGAGATACTTGGCAGTTACCTTCGTTGATGTCTGGCCGTTATCGTGTGGCACCCTCGATCTATCCGGATCCTCTCGAAACTGCAAGTGTCCTCTCGAAACTGCAAGTTTGGGGCTGCACATTCGTCGCTGGCGACTGTTTGTCCCTCTGTGTCAATACTTTCTTTTCAGCCCCCTCGCTGGATGTCAAATATCGATCGTCTCGATCATCTTTGGATCGATCTTTCCTGAACCAAGAAATGTCATTGGTTCAGGCAGTCACGTGTTAACTCAAATTTCTGGGATTTTCAGGGAGACGTTTTCCACGGTTTGACAGTCCAGGTAACTTCCGAGGGTCACCATCATACGTGTCCAATTTCAGACTGAAGGGATTATGTCCCCGCCTCGGCGGCGCCTGCTGAAATTCCAACTTACCAAGCTCTCAACCCTTGCTAAAATCTATTTATATTAAAATCAAACATATATATATATATATATATATATATATATATCAATAATAAAACTATCGCGCTACACGACAATAAGGTCATCATAAGCTGGAATTACAAACATTTACAATAGAAATGACAGCAATGTTATTCTGTAGGAAACCAAATATACAGTTCTTACTAACAACTCACCTATCACAAATTTAATTTGTACTCACAAAAACAGCTTTCTTCCTTATTTACATGTTAAAATTAAAATGACGTTCTTCTTGATTAAAAGATACGGAATAAACGAAGACAATATTTGGTTTAATAAAGAGCGTAAGTTTTCCCAACGTATATTCTGTATAAAGAGTTCTTGGGTTTCCGGTCTGGTAACGTGATTTGAGCACAACGTTTCCATGGCTGACACCGCCATCTTCGTCTCGACAATAGTTCACCTGACGAAGATGGCGGTGTCAGCCATGGAAACGTTGGGTTCAAATCACATTACCAGACCGGAAAGCCGAGAACTCTTTATAAAGATTTGGTTTATTTAAATAGTTTTATTTATTATGTCACGAAATATTAATTTTCACATCATATGAAGCATCTATTATTCTCCTCAAATTGTATAAATGCAAATAAATATATTATTATCCAAAACTATATTTGTATATTTATAATTTTTTCCCCGCTGACGTGCCAATTCCACATTTTCATGAACATTATTTAGGAGGACATTTAGAAATACTTCAACTTCATCTTTATTCATCACCGAAAGAATATTATCAACGTATTTTACTAATAAAATAGGGCCAATTCCAATCTTAAACACGTATAATCCATAAAAATCCCTGATGCACTAACCGAAAGGTAACCGCCCATTGGTAGACGAGTCATTTGGTGGTATATATAATCAATAACGTTAAATTATCCTTCATTCTAACAAATACGAATTCCGTCCATAAATATCGACTAACTTTTAATACGTTTATCACCCTTTTAATAGGTGTGTATTTTTGATCCGTGATACCGAATCCAGTTTCTCAATTTTACTTAACAGTTCTTTAAGATCAATAGCGTTATTAATGTCGTATTTATTTTTATCGCTATATATTTCTTAAGAATATTATCAAAGAATAAGGATAAATAAAAGCACTGACTAGACCTCCAGTCAATAATTGTGCGCATTTTATAATTAGGTTTGTGTGTTTTTAGAAATTATCTGATACATGGTTCAACAAGCTGAATTCATTCAAGTGATAGCTTATATTCTTTTTTTTTTGAAAAATTTATTCTTAACTAGATTAGCAAAATAATTAGTTACGTTTCCTTGTACCCTAAAGTTATTGCAGCCATATAAATTTCTACAGATTACCGGCTGAATGACACAGCTTGAATCACTAACGCAAAATATTGAGGCTTGAATGAATCGTCTACTGTTAATTTTTCACAAGTCTGCGTAACATATACAGTGCAACTTATGCTCAAGAGGGCCTGCGACCCTATAACGGCAAAGGACACATGTCATTAATAACATTAATAATAATAGGCAGTGTAAGATAATACAATGTAATAACCACTTTCATAGAAAATACCTCTGTTGATCTCCAAATATTCTGGCATACAATAAAATTTATTTACAGCAGGGAAAATTGAATTGCCGTTTCCAATAACGTTTTAATTCATTTCACTATGATTTCTACCAATGATAGCTCAATAACATCCAGTACGACTTTTCCTACAATTCACATGTGTCTCATTAAATTTCTCATGCTAATAATCTTAATAGTTGTCGTCGACTCTCACTTGCAGACTTAAAATGCCGCTACTGGTTAGATCCTACTGCAGACTCCCAAAAAAATTATCCGTTCCAGCTCGTACCGCAGACTTAAACTGCCGCTACTGGTTAGATTCCATTTCAGACTGAACTGAACTCTCGTCAAAGCTTTCAACCTCAAAAACGCCGCCGACAACAATACCATCAGAAAACTCCACATTCTTATGCAACGCTGACTATTGCCTACAATACCTGGGCCGCAATATTAAGCTGGCAATCCAATTTATTATTATTAATTAATTATAAAAATCCTTTCATTATACACATTAGTATTCATTACAACATATATGATTGCTATATGAATACTAATAACCAATTCAGAGAAAGTGCTACCATTATTAAGTAAGAAACGATAAATGAGAGATAAAATTATAATGTACGATGTTACGCAATATGCAAAAATATCGAGATGTCACGGGGAAATCTTATAATTTTAAAACAATTGTGCTGTTTATTTATTTTTAATGGCTTGACATCCCATAAGAGTGACAAGAGGTCAGTGTGTCGAATCAGCCTCAGTCTTACGGCAGTGGAACGTATTCTGAAGAAGGCCTCTGGCCCTATAACTTCAAAGTACACTTGTCCTTAATAATAACAATAGTCAGTGTAAGATGACTAATGGTGACGGTTGACCAAAAGCTCATGACGTTGTCTACACGTGGTATTCAGGCTCGATCATATCAGCTCTGTGTACGTAGGAATAGTAACTGACCTACCCAACGTTTTCCATGAATCGAGAGAGCGGCCTATCGCTTGTTTGATGTAAGCGGGGGTCTGCTTCTAGCAGTATGATTAATTAACATGGAGATAATGGAGCTGATGGGTAGATAATCCATCAAATGCACCGCCTACATGCACATTCCTCAATGGCATTAGCGTCCACTTGACCCACGTACAAATTGAGTAAACTGTACTTGCGTAACTTGAAATAACATGAACTTTGTTTATATAAAACATAGTCCATGAATATTTAAATTATGCAATTGAGAATTTGTAACACTTTATTTAAAGTTCAAATCCCTAGTCAATTCACGAAACGATTACGAGTACGAGCTGGAACGGATAAATTTTTTGGGAGTCTGCAATGGGAGCTAACCGGTAGCGGCATTTTAAGTCTGCAAGTGAGAGTCGACGAATGCAAAGTCAACTACTAAGATTATTAGCATGAGAAATTGAAGGAGACACGTGTGAATTGTAGGAAAAGTCGTACAGGATGTTATTGAACTATCATTGGTGGAAATCATAGTGCGTTGAATTGAAACGTTATTGGAAACGGCAATTCAATTTTCCCTGCTGTCAATAAATTTTACTGTATGCCAGAATATTTGGAGATGAACAGAGGTATCTTCTATTAAATTGGTTATTACATTGTATTATCTTACAATGCCTATTATTATTAATGTTAGTAAAGACATGTGTCCGTTGCCGTTATAAGATAAAGTGCTAATACCTAATCATTTATATTATAACCTGAAATCATAAAAAAAATCAAGTATGATGCTTTAAAATAGAGAATTTCACATTTAGAAAAAATGTTCGTTTCATAAATAACAATAATATTTAGTAAGCAACCTAAAATATCCAACTGAAGAAATTTTTATCAACATGTGTGTGTTGCCGGCGCTCTAGTATCATTAACTTTTGTTTAGTAATCACCATAAGTTTAAATTTTCAACGATACAGACAAATGTGACACACTAAGTGGTTGGAGAAACTTTGTTAAACTTGACACTACGTCTCATCCAACATTCAGGTTATCAGCTGTTCAAATTAAATTTTGATTTATGCTTATATTACTAAATGAGAGTTCGTTTCCAAGAAACAAACATATTAACAAGGAGTCATGATTTGTAATATGTTAAATGTCTGCTAACTCAGAGGTTGAATTGACACCTTGTGAAAACCACGTTGATGATCGAAACGTTTATCCATCCACTTTGTGTATCACAATTGTCTGTTTCTATTTGCAAAATCAGCTCGCTAAAATTTCTATTCAAGACTGAAGTGGAAATTAATTAATTCATATAAGTTAGTATCAACGATATTCAAATGTATAAATCTAAATGTTGAGGTCATTTTTGATAAGAAGCGCTCACTCCAGTTTAGAATGTCAAATGCTTTTCGAGGACCACAAATCTGATCATTACATCCAGATCTTTCTTATTTAGTTTCTCTTTTAAAAATCAGGGTCCACTTTCGCCATATCTAAAAAGATTTCATCTTTGGACACTTCTTAAACTTCCTTTTCATTTATTCGGTAAGTGAACGTCTTTTCAATATTTTGTTTATTCCACGTCGGACGTGTATGACTAGTTTTACATTCCTCTGTTTGTGACTTTTCACGACAAAACAAATCATTTAGACACCGTTAACAGATATACCCCTCGAAATAACCACAAGAACGTTTTGAATTGTGCAAAATTAATCCCCAAAGTTTTAACAACGCATACGTTCCAGCATTTCTAACTTATACTACGTATAGTGGACTGCCCAAGCACAAATTCTAAATAGGAAAGTTGGCTCCTACTACCACGCAATTCAGGCTTAGCCCTTTCAAAATTTCTCACGTCTGGCAACGTCGCATAGGCAGTGATAAAACTTTCCGTAGCCTTACACCAGACGTTTATAAATCATGAAAAGTCTATGTGTAGTAGAATATTGTTACACATTTTATATCTATATAAATGGTTTACTCGCCTGAGAACCTGTTGTTTTTGGGTTTTTTCGGAAGAATAGGGAGAAGTTGAAGCAGATCGTGGTGTTAAGTTTACTAAGTCACCAAAAATCGAAACAGTGATGACGTGATTGTATGCCATCACAAATATCTAATTCTGATATGAAATCTACATACAATAAAACAATTGATGTCTTTATACAGACACTTTTTATTTTTAATTTTAAATTATGATAACCTTTTTGAATGTTCACCAGATATTATCCTACAAAGGAGTTATTTACAAAAGATTAGATTTAAAGTATGATTGCACAAAAGAAACAAAAAAAATTAACTTACCAAATTAACATTAAACGAACACAACTAAACGAAACACGTTACTAAATTCACCGTTTTTATAACGGGGGTCCGAGGCACACAATACACTTAATCCTAACAAGATTGAAGGAAGCCTAAATGACATTCTGTAGTTTTGAGGGTTTAGTAATACCAGTCCGGTGACCTTGGCGATACAATTTATATTAACAAAACAGAATAAATAATTTAGAAAACTAAGGAGTTGTAAACATAGCTTAATTGTATCGTTGTGAGAATTGAGTGTGTCTTTCGTGCTTTTGATGTGTATTTTTTATGATAGGTTACGTTTGAATAAATTTGGTTCAACATCTAACACCTGAAAATTTATTCCAATTAAAATCAGCATTTTTCTCCGATCTATGGTTTGTTACTACAGTGTGGTTGGCCGTTTTATAATTAGTCTTATGCTCTTTTAGTCTTGTTTCTAATACACGCTTCGTCTCACCAATATAGGATTTACCACAGTTAAATTCGCTACAATTAATTTTAGAACTACATTACGTTGAGAATATTTGTCTTTACTCCCCTTAATGAATTTGTTACGCTTATTGTTTATTCTTAATACAACTGAGACGTGAAAATCTTTTTCACTTAATGAACCATGCTAAGTTTTTCCATATTCAAAAACGTTCCATTGTCAATTATTTAATGTTGTTATTACTATGGTTAAGTTTATTAATTCTTATGGAGATGTGTTTATTTATGAATGTCGGGGAATACGCATTAGTAATAAAAATATTTTTAACTATTTTGATATTATTTTTGTGGAATTTGGGTTATATAACAATATTTCTCTACCTATAAGGTTGTATATAATGGCTTCCGTTTAGTGTAAAAATAAAAATATAAGGTCATCAATTGTTTTATTAATTCAAAACAGACGTTAAATTAAAAACTTGAAATATACATAGTTAAAATAAAATTGAATAGTTTAAAAAATGAAATCAAAAAATGGCAATTTTCAAGAACAAAACAAAGAATTAATTTACGAAATTCCTGAAATTTACAATAATAAAAATTTAGTTGCGAACAAATATTTTTCTAGATAAGTAGTTTCGATGGCGGACTCTGCCAAGTTTCTCAACTTCAGATGAGAATAGAAAGTTAGCCAATTCAGTCAATAATTGTAAAAAAAAAAATAACTCAAATTTGAGTTTTGTCAACTGACAAGTGTAGTTGTGTCGCTCTAGGCTCTTTCTCACACCTGAGAAAAGGGACAAGGATCGCTGAAACAATGTGTGGTATTTATATTATCACTTTTTTGTCTGAATCGGCAATCTTTCTTGTTCATTATTTTCAATCAGACGTAGTTTATTTCATTACAAATGAGAAAGATGGCAGCTGGCATCGAAATGTCGTGACAAAGTTTTCGTTGACCCGGTTGGAAACTAAAGAACAAGTAATCTGGCATGTACACAGGGAAAACCTTCGGTTATTGATGAATACATTTAATAATTTCATAATTATCAGCAATTAGATTACTGGCGTATAACATTTTTAATTAGAATAAATTTAAATTTATCAGCAGGAATAAAGCTTATTATGTTGTTAATCAATGTCATGATTTAGTGATAACGTTTAATAATCCGGTGATTTATTAGCTATTAGTACTTGACATAGACATATCGCTTTTCGTCAGTGTTATATTTTTTGTCCTCACCCTAATTCGAAGGACAATATATAAAAGTTCAATAACCTCATACAATTACATATTTTAGAATAGACGATATTTTACCAGCTTGGACTTCGGCGTTGTGATTCATTTTCTACTAAATCGATTCTTGTGAACAATGAATGAGCAGTGCTCAGGGGAAGCATGCTGCGGTTATTATTTTGTCTCGGATACTGGACAGTGACGTATAGGATTTCATACGCTACTATCGGATGTCTTCCCTCGCCCCATCCGGGAGACGGAAGGCTGCGATCCTTCATACGAAGCACCTGAGCAGGGCTGAGACCTGCTGTTGCTTCTCACCTATATCTCGGTGACCGATGGCCGGTCAACGAAGCTATTTGTTCCTGAGCTACGGCTTACAGCGCCAAGGTAGCACGCCCTGGAGAGCGCCATTACTGAGAAGTGAGGGTTGGCACCATGACAAATTATTCCACACACGTTTTCCACGCTTGAGAAATGTGCCTATAAAACCCACAAAGCTTTAAAACCCACTTACCGAAAACGTATAGAAAAAGAGAATGTGGCCAAATTGTAAAGTAATCAGATATTAGCCACCTCCGAGGCATATTCATTAAATTAATTGGAAACTTTAAATTGTAACAATATGCATAAAAGTAATATTTTTTATCCTTTTTAAATGTTTCGATGAGGTGGTACTATGGATATAACATCATATTTTCTTGTTGGAGAAAATTGACTGATTTTGTTAACTTTTCTCAAATATTAAGACCCATTTTTATGAAGCAGTTTATGTTATTGAATAGAGCCGCGGGATCGTACTTACCGATATCTAACTGCAACATATCCCATGTAGATACAAAATGGATTATAGTACAGTAATACAGGAAAGTAGTGCCGAATAAAATTTAATTGTAAAATATATAATTTGGCCAAAAGTGAGAAAGTTATAGCATGTAAACTAACAATTGGTTATTGTTGATTTGTTGGACGGCCATCTGCCTTTTTAATACAATATGTTACAAATTTATGTTTCAACAATAGTATTTAATTTTAAGGTTTAACGCCTGTTAAAAATAATAATTCTAAAAACTACCTTCGTTCAAAGGAACTTAAATAAGAAAAAAAAAATTTTAAGTTCCGGACGCTTGAAAGTAGATTAGCATATTTTCTAACGGCGAATAACTACTTATAGTATATATAAAGTCACTAACAAGGCAATCAGGGTTTCTGAACCGTTTTGTATTACTTAAATTAGAACTTATTTTTGTCCGTAATTTAGCCATTTATTTGTCTGGTTAGTATAATTTTAACACAGACATTTTTTATTTTATAATTAAAAACATATTCAGGAATCGAACTCAATTTACAAACAAAAAAGCTTTCCATGTAATTTTACAAATACTTGTTTGTTGGTCACGTTTCCTGACTTCTCATTTTTGTTCTAACTTAAAAACCCCGTATTAAACGAACTACTTAGCCCCGTTGTGCTTGATAGTTACTTGAAATAATACAGTCCCACCACGTTATCGCAACAACCACTGAAATAAATTAATTTTATGCCTGTAGAATGCCTAGAGCTTGTTGTTGGCTGCACAACTCGGCTTGATATGCTTTCTCTCTTATTTTTCCTGCTATAAATCGAGCTTGACTGCCGTTTCTACACGTTCTTTCACGCACCTTTGTTCGACTTTTCCGCAGAAAACTTATCCCCGGCTCTTTCTCAAACGCCTTATCTCAAACGTGACTTACCACAATGACACTTAACTCTATTCTGCTCCTTAAAAGATATGGACCTGGAATGAGAATGAAATGCTGCGGCGGTATAAAACTCAGTTGAAATTAAAGTAAAGTTTCTTAAAAGTGTCGGAAGAAAGATTAAATTACGTGCGAATTTCAAAAGAGAATTTTTCAAATGTAAAAATTATATAATACCTTAGAATAAGGCCACCTAGGAAATAATTTCTGTACACAATAAACAATAGTTGATCACACATTTTAATTGAATTCTTAAGTAAAAAACAACGTTTCTCTTTCTCTCCTTGGCTCCTCAGTCCCCTGAGAACCTTACATGAAAAATTGCGGAATATTTTTGAGTTGCACGTAGTCAGCGTAGCAATTATTTTTCAGCCTTAAAGCCCAGTTATTTTAACCATGACGATCACAAGCATCAAAGCCCATGTCGGGATTGAACCCGGGTCCTCTGTATCGCGAGGCGGTGACTCTAACCACTACACCGCAACAGGTCGGGAAAAAATAAGTTTATCGAATTGAATTATTAAAATAGCATCTGTAATTATATCAAATCTTACAGAATTAATGTATCGTGTAATTGAAACGAGAACTTACACAATTGGATTATTCATATGGATAAAGAGCATATATGATGAATGGGAAACAGCTCTATCAATGTGCGAAAATAATTTAATATTCACTGTACGTAAACAAATACACAACATTTATACAAACACAAAATAATAGACAAAAAAATCCCGTTTTTTGACAGATCCACTGAACATGAAATGTTAGAGAACGACGGCTTTCCCGGTGAATCTGTTGTAGATGTAATTCTGGGGTCTCAACCCGGGCCAACTGTTTGTTGAATAACAGCGTTTCGACAGAAAGCCCCGCCATCGTCATCAGATTGACTGCAGCGGTATAAAACTCAGTTGAAATTAAAGTAAAGTTTCTTAAAAGTGTCCGAAGAAAGATAAAATTAAGTTCGAATTTCAAAAGAGTTTGTCTGAGACGATGGCGGAGCTTGCTGTCGAAACGTTGTTATTCAACAAATAATTGTCCAGGGTTGAGACCCGAGAATTATATCTATATGAAATGTTAACATGACAATTTCACTTAAGTCTTAACTCACGGTCCCGTGGGGTAAAATGTCTGTATCATTAAATCGTCAAGCCAATAGTTTTTAGTTCACAATACAGTTTCTGACGGCGGCAAGCTCAGGGGGATCCAGTTTGTCTGATGACGTCATCAAGTGACGTACGGGTTTATCACATAGCATGCCTTTCTCTTAGTTACATGCAAGACAATAAAATGAGTATAAACCAAACAATAATTCCTTTAAATTAAAAGTATATACAAGTAGTCTGATTACTGACTACGAAAAGTAATACACTGTAATATCGACATATTCCTTTCCTCTCTTATCTCTCCGATAAAAAAAACATATCTTCCTGGCCAAGCTGCAACAATGTCTAGACCGATGTCTAATTAATCGTTAAAATAATTCAATTTAAATAAAATTCTCGCCAGAAATTTAACATGTAATCTGCTTATTTTATAATGCAGTAATGCAAATTTATTAGAAAATTATGCGCGTCGTCAAAATAAATGCATAAAATATTAATCACAGCGGCATAGAATCTCCAGACAAAAATATTTGTTTACCGCACGAAATAAATAAACGCAATAAAAAATTATTAAAACACACACAAAACAAAGTAAATTTTGAAAACGGTGACTGACGTACCATAACATGACACAACTGTATTATTAAATTGAAGAATAATTATTTCTGTAACTCATGAAAAGACACCATAATATTTATTTATTTTCAATTTCGGTTGCATTGTAAATGAGAATCTGTTCCTCACTAACAGCAGATGGTTACTCGACGTTGGCAATAGGAGAAACTTGGTATTCGTTAACTTCTGCCGCCAGATGTTGGCGTGGTTGGAACTTCCTTTCCGTGAAGCAAGCCCATGAACTCTAACTTCTCTTCAAACACATCGTTGCTGCAGCACACAACTGTGTAGACCTTTAAAACAGGTTCGTTTAGAACAAAAAGTTTGCTTCACCAAATTAAATACGGCACCTAGAAGTTACTATAATATCAGCTGTCAAAGCTATAGCACAAACCTTTGTGTAAAATGTAAAGTAAAAAAAAAAATGAATATACACATTTATGATGTAATTCTTAGAAATGTAAATATATTAAATAAATTCAATGCTTCCCTTTTATTTTTCATTAAACGAAATTAACCGGGCACATTGTAATATACCCACTAATTACACACATTTTAGATAATTAATTAGACACTAATTACGAATTTAGAAATTTTTTGGGAGATCTTAAATACCCGAAAAGGCTTGTGAAACACGTACTGTATTTGTAGTTTGGTTTTCCCCACCCTAGAGAAGCTGTGTTTATTTAATGAATATCGTAAGCAGGTGGTCTCATAATAAATAACTTACGAAATAATACTGGAATAGTAGTCGAATATCGAGCTTCGTAACGGTGTTTCAAGAAAAAAAAATTACTTACTACGGTAAAAAAAAATAGCATTGTTCAGCTAGTCCTTGATTGACAAACTTCGATCCGAGTGCTGGTACACGAACATAATTAGAACGTATAGGACGTGAGAGGTAACGAGTCGTACGAAAAGCGCAGTAGGAGAAGGTATAATATGGAGGGGAGTATCGTCGTCAAGGTCACTATCCCTTGGAGAGAAGCTGGAGTAATGCTACTTCAACTCTTAAAAAAAAGTTCATTATACAGGATAAGTAAAAATTATTGCTTTAGTTAAGAAAAATTATTTGTGGACAAACGACTGAACCTAGATAATGTTTATATATACAAGTATACGGTCAACTTCACATAAAACTTTGACATATTATCTATTTGGTAATATCTGTACAATTTTTGTGTTACTCATGGTTCGTCTATAAAAGAGGCAATAATTTTTACTCACTGTGTTTTCTTACGAACGGGATGGACAGACAGTGAAACGGTATTTTTACCACATCCTGTACTTACCATCTCTTAATTTCTCAAAACACAATATATTTCCACTTTCCAATGTTTTCATAACAGTTTTTACACCACCAAGTTTCCGTGACAAAGGTTCGTATTAAAGTGAGTTCCAGTCTACAGCAACTACAATCTCAGGCCTGTGGTCGATTGCGCATTGTATTTGGGTAAAACTAGTTACTTAACTCCTGTCATATTATTTGGCCATAATTTATCCTGATGAAAGAAATTTTTCCCCCTTGTTTAACCGGCAGTCAAAAGCGTAGTGAGAATATTCCTGCTTGTTAGTCACTTTTTAAAAATTACTCTTTTTAGTCTATTATTTTTGTTTTATTATTTCGACTAAATTTCCAGCATTATACCACTGTGATCAAAAAGTAAGGTGAAATTGTCATTTAAAATTCCCGGGTATTAGGATGGCAGGTAAATTTTTTCCCAAAAGGTTGGTAGGACTGTCTATAATATTTTCCAAGCGTCTGTTTGTTAAAAGGTTTAATTAACTCCGAGTTACACGTGTTTTTGTAAACAACCAAAAGCGAATTTTTCGATTTTTGTAATGGGTGATTTTATTGAGCAAAGAACTTGCATCAAATTTGTTTGCGGAACGAATATTCTTCTGCGGACACGTTGAAAATGTTTCGGAAGGCCCTTGGTGATCAAACTATGGCACAAAAAACGTTTATAAGTGGTACAACGAGTTCAAAGAGGGCCGAGAACGCGTTGAAGATGAACCGCGCTCTGGACGACCATCAACGTCTACCGACGAGGGCCACGTCCAAAAAATCAAAGATTTGGTGCTTGAAAATCGTCAATGGACAAATAGAGATCTCGCTGATAGTGTTGGAATATCATTTGGCTCAGCCCAAACCATTTTGCAGAATTTTTTAAATCTCAAACGCGTCAAGTCTAGATTGGTGCCAAAATCGCTCAATTTTTTGGAAAAAAAAGCGTCGCGTTGATGTGTGTGAAACTTTGCTGTCTATCAGGACCACCTGAAATGTATCATTACTGGAGACGAGACTTGGATTTACGCATACGACCCTGAAACCACCGACCAATCCAGCGAATTTCGTGCAAAAGGTGAAGCAAGACCGAAAAGACCACGGCAAAGTCGATCCAAAATTCAAGGTCATGTTGACAGTTTTCTTTGATTATCGTGGTGTGGTGCACTATGAATTCCTTCCGCCGGGCCAAACTGTTAACAAAGAATATTATTTGAGCGTTATGCGTCGTTTGCGTGAAGCTATTCGTCTGAAACGGGCGGAATTATGGGCGTACAACTCTTGGTTCCTTCATCACGATAATGCACCATGTCATACTGCATTGGTTCTTTGTGACTTTTTTTACCAAAAAGTCGACTCATATCGTTCCTCAAGCACCGTATTCGCCTGATTTGGCTCCGTGCGACTTCTGGCTATTCAGCAAACTCAAAGGGCCAATGCGGGGACGTCGTTTTGACACGATTGAGGAGATAAAAACCGAATCGAAGAAGGTCTTGAAGGCTGTACCGGAAAAAGATTATTCCGACTGTTTCGAAGACTAGAAAAAGCGTTGGAAAAAGTGCGTTTTAACGGACGCGGATTACTTTGAAGGGGATGAAATTGATTTGGAAGAATAAATAAAGAATTTATATTTTATAAATAAATTTACCTTACCTTTTGTTCACAGTGGTATATTTCGTTATTTTGCAAGTGGCGCCCAAGAGACAAGTAAGTTAAATGTCCAAAGGCATATTTTATTATTATTGCCAATGATTTTTAAGACAAACCGACGCGGTGCTACTACATTATATTCTATACTTTCATTCCAGGCTTTTTTTTTCCAAATTGCAAACGGGTTTCCTTATGAGATTCAACAGGAATTTCTGTTAAAAATTTAAGTTGGTATTCTCTAACTGTCCCTGACCCTAGTTTCATTATGGAAAGATTCGCCATGACTCACACCTTTCTGAAAAATATCACATATTAATTCTCACTTTACGTAACAGCTTCTTCGCCAGTACCTCACAAAGCTTTCTCCTTATATTTTCTGACATTTAATGAACTTCTACTATTCAATGTAGTTTATTATTGGTTATACGCGATTAATTTTACAGATGACTTTCTATTTAACATGTATTCTCACTTCCAATCTAAGCATGCATAATGACTCCAACAGAGAATGAACATAAATGTGTCTTATCTGTGAATCCATAAAATGCAACAGGCTGAAAATTTAACGGCCCTTCCCTGCAAGCCGCGTGGAAGACCGCCACTAACATTCCATCAAGCTGCACATCCTACGCCCCAAGTCCTTTCCGCTATACGGCACGATGCCCACCACTCGTATTTGCATATTCAGGCGCCAAGCTCATCTTCTCGACTCTAATCTCACTAATACGTGGGGCAGAAACGCAACACACTCTCCAGAAAGCCGTCATGAGCAACTTCCACAAAAGGCCCGCGTTACAAGATTGGTCGACCCGGCCCGAGCTACGGGCATCAATGCTCTTAAGGCGGAAGCTATACCATATTCCGTGAATAAATAAAAAAATATTCTCCGGCTTCTGTGTGTAGCAACGGTCCTAAAATATTCATAGCCACAGGAAGGTAAGAACCATGTTACATTGCGGCTGCAATGCATACTCTTGCATATAGAATGTTGTTGCTTCGTTTCTTTCGAACGATAGAAACGAAGTTCTCAACGTACTGTTATAACTATATACATAAATAAAAAGGATTATCGTATGTAAGAAAATAACATGCTAAATAACAAAACGGAAATTAATTTTGAACAATAACATTAAAAACTGAGTGGACGTTTCGATCAACTGTTCTGATCTTTGTCAGTACAATCACCAGACATAGTGAAATAACTATTTCTCGCATGCTTAAATAAAATTAAGTTAATTTAAACGAGATATTACTCTCTGCGGACTCTCCCGCTATCGGAAGGGCGTAAGACAAGTACCCAATGCCCGGCCTACCCGATGCAGGTTTTTCTAAGGTTTTCCCTGCATTTCTTTAGGCGAATGCCGGGTAGGATTCTTAAAATATAGCCCGGGGGCCCTAGTAACCCTTGGCCACCTTCCTCTACCCTTCCGCATCCCCACTTTCAAATCCCTTCCTATGCTATTAAAGGGGAGTTGCCCAATGTGGATCACCCTCATGTAGCCTGTTACCCTTAATAAAAAAAAATTACTCTCTGCGGAAACCAAGGCCTGCGATGGCTATTCTCTCGCATGCAGTACCTGCAAGGGATATTCTCTCGCAGGTAGATATGAGATATGAAGGGGCTACCTTTGGAGATGCCTTTTCCTCTCCGTTTTTGAACTAAGGTTCCCACAAGCCGAGGCACCCCGGCCTGTTTTGTGAGGTGTATGTTCCGGGGTCTCATCTCATATCTTGGACATACGGTAAGAGTTGTCCCCTATTCCCATTGGAATAGTCGGCCAGCTGCCTCCTAAACTGGTCGAGGCACGGAGAAGGTAATGCTGCGTCCCCACAGCAAACTCCTCTCCCGCTATCGGAAGGGCGTCGGACAAGTATCCAATGCCCGACCTATCTGATGCAGGTTTTTCTAGGGTTTTCCCTGCATTTACTTAGGCGAATGCCGGGTAGGATCCTTAAAAAATAGCCCGGGGGCCCTGTAACCCTTGGCTACCTTCCTCTACCCTTCCGCATCCCCCTTTCAAATCTCTTCCTATGCTATTAAAGGGGAGTTGCCCAAAGTGGATTATCCTCATGTAGCCTGTTGCCCTAAACAAAAAAAAATACTCTCTGCGAGAGAATTCTCTCGCAGGTGAACCTTCCCAGAGATTTCTGCCGGAGGCTAACTTTGGGGATGTCTTCACATCTCTCTGGTTTTTTGAACTAAGGTTCCCACATGCCGAGGCACCTCGGCCTGTTTTGAGATGTGTATGTTCCGGGGTCTCAGACCTTGGGCATACGGTAAGAGTATTTTACTGTTCCCATTGGAACAGTCGGCCAGCTACCTCCTAAACTGGTCGAGGCACGGAGAATGCAATGCTGCATCCCCACAGCAACTCCTCTCCCGCTATCAGAAGGACGTGGGACAAGTACCCAAAGACCGACGTACCTAATGCAGGTTTTTGTAGGATTCGTCCTGCATTACTTTTAGGTGAATGCCGGGTAGGATCCTTAAACTATAGCCCGGGGGCCCTAGTTAGCCCTTGGCTACCTTCTTCTACCCTCCCGCATCCCACCTTTCAAATGCCTTACTATGGTATTAAAGGGGAGTTGCCATCATGTGGATTACCCTCATGTAGCCTGTTACCCTAAAAATAAAAAATAAAAATTACTCTCCAATTGCCTAATAATGTTTATTTTCATAAAATATTAAATTATAAAACTGAATTCATTATCGATTAGAAATTATCTGAGATCTGACCTCAGACTTTGATTGTAACTTATTTCGTAAACTGGACGTTTTATTACCTCAAATTGTTAATGAGTAGTAAATTTCAGTGACGTTTCCAAAAGCTGCTACTACCAATTCCGTGTTTCAATACCACTTTCAAGTTTATGCTCCATCAAGAACCATATTAAATTTTCATAAGCACATTTTCATCGGATGTACTGCAGTCACACTTTTAGTGATTCCTTCGGAATATATGAATAGATGCGGTCATAATTTTAAAACGGAAATTTTGAAGTGTTTGGGTTACGAATCATTTCCACCTTAACGACGAGGCTGTAGAGGTCTTGAGAACGACTCACCTGAGATAAGCAGGTGCTTAGGAAACTCTCACTGTAGCGAATTGCTTCAAGGAGCCGTAATCACAAGACATGGAACCATTCGCCGAAACTGCACGACCTGCATATCTCGTTCAATTCCCGCTGATGGTATCTCCTTGCCAGGGCGGCGAATGGATATCCCCATCTCCGAGAAAATTACAATACACGCCAGAGGCACGCACAAACAACTTCCCCTTGAGGCTAACACCGGCTTTTTTTTATCGGGGAAAGCACTGTACAAAACCACAGAAATTGCCCGTCCATGATCGTTTTTATTACTATTTCTGTTTTAAGTCTCATTAGCATCAATAAAATTTTAAGTTACATAATTGCTGATTCAATTAATTATCATTATTCTGTATCTACGATTTTAACCATTTTTCTCTAAATGTACTGTAGCATAGAAAAATAATTAATATTGTTTAAAGACAGAATGCCACATTATGTAATAAACACTTTT
This sequence comes from Zhengitettix transpicula, assembly GCA_037074705.1. Classification (NCBI taxonomy): domain Eukaryota; kingdom Metazoa; phylum Arthropoda; class Insecta; order Orthoptera; family Tetrigidae; genus Zhengitettix; species Zhengitettix transpicula. The sequence continues at coordinate 24,260,651 of CM073593.1, read as the reverse complement.
AAGTAAGGGAAAAAATTGAAGGAAGTAGAAATCAAACAGAACTTTTTAAAAAGGTAACAAATTTATTTATTTAACAAAATTTAGTATTCGTTTGAATTTACTTTTTTAATATTATGCCTCGACTTTTGTAGAACTCAATTTCAGGGCCGCCTATCGGACCTCTAATAAAGATAGTACAAAAAATGAATTTTAATTTACAATAAAAACAACTATTCATAATATTAAAGTTACATCATTCTATTAAAGTAAATCGAAATCTGACGGCAAGCGATATTTACATATAAGGTTTACAGATTAAAATTTGTTGAATTACATACCATTTTCTGGTCTTCTGAGGCTAATGCACAAGTAATTAGCTTTTTATTTACAACACTTTTCACTAACAGTCCATTTGTACTGGTTCTAATTTCTTTTCGTTTGCAAATACTTTGGAGAACTTTCGATGTCTTTCTGTTTCTGAATGTCTAATCGTTTACAGATCGTACGCCGCTTGCTGACCAATTGCTTTTTACCGTTCAATTTCCACTCTATGAATATGTGATTAGTAGTCCTTAGAGTCTGCGTTCTCAATATCCGAAAACGACTGGGAACAGGCAAATCGCAACTCGATGTTCAGAACTAGCGACTCGTAACTAGAGCTGATAACTGCAGAAATGAGAACTTACAAACACACTCTGTTCTGTATACTGGACCATCGGAAGGGCGTGGGACAAGTACCAAATGCCCGACTTACCTGATGTAGGTTTTTCTAGGGTTTCTCCTTTTTTAGGATGGTAGGAAATTTAAACCATAGCCCGGGGATCCTAGTTAACCCTTGGCTACTTTCCTCTACCTTTCCGAATCCCCCATTTTAATCCCTTTCCTATGCTATAAGAGAGGAGTTTCACTACGTGGATTACCCTATACATAGCCTGTCTACACCTTCTTCCTACTGAGAAGTGACAACTACTGCGAACTGGCAACTACTCCTCTCTGAAGTCCGTTAAAGTCCCGAACGTCTATTTATGCCTTTTTGACAATCACTTTGTAGCAGCCATTATCGGCTCCGCATACTCGCCAAACAATACAGTTACTCACAACTCTACAGCCTCAGAGTAACGCCGCCAATATTATTTTTTTAGGGCAACAGGCTACATGAGGGTAATCCACGTTGGGAAACTCCCCTTTAATAGAATAGGAAGGGATTTGAAAGGGTGGATGCGGAAGGGTAGAGGAAGGTAGCCAAGGGCTACTAGGGCCCCCGGGCTATAGTTTAAGGATCCTACCCGGAATTCGCCTAATGAAATGCAGGTAAAACCCTAGAAAAACCGGCATCAGGTATGTCGGGCATTGGGTACTTGTCCCACGCCCTTCCGATAGCGGGAGAGGAGTTTGCTGTGGGGACGCAGCATTCGCTTCTCCGTACCTCGTTTAGTTTAGGAGGCAGCTGGCCAACTGTTCCAATGGGAACAGAGAACATCTCTTACCATATGCCCAAGGTCTGTGACCCGGAAAACATACACGTCTCACTACAGGCCGATGTGCCTCGGCTTGTGGGAACCTTAGTTCAAAAACGGTGAGGAAGAGGCATCCCCGAAGGTAGCCCCTTCGTGTCTCTCCTACAAGGTTCTACCTGCGAGAGAATATCCCTCGCAGGTACTGCCTGCGAGAGAATAGCCCTCGCAGGCCTTCCCAACGCCGTCAATATATATTTTTTCGGGAACAGGCTACATGAGGGTATTCCACATGGTGGTAACTCCCCTTTAATAGCACAAGAAGGGATCTGAAATGTGGGATGCGGAAGGGTAGAGGAAGGTAGCCAAAGGTCAACTAGGGCCCCCGGGCTATAGTTTATGGATCCTACCCAGCATTCACCTAAAAGTAATGCAGGGAAAATCCTAGAAAAACCTGCATCAGGTAGGTCGGGCATTGGGTACTTGTCCCACGCCCTTCCGATAGCGGGAGAAGAGTTTGCTGTGGGGACGCAGCATTCCCTTCTCCGTCCCTCGACCAGTTTGGGAGGCAGCTGACCGACTGTTACAATGGGAACAGCAAATAACTCTTACCGTATGCCCGGAACATACACCTCTCAATACAGGCCGAGGTGCCTAAACGCCGCCAATTATGACAGAAACAAATTTATTTATTAATTACATTTTTGTAACTGTAACAGTACATAAAAATTTAGAGAGTTAATGAATTTTGTAATAATTATAATTGGGAATTGTTCTTTTATTTTATAAATTGACTAAAAGGAGATTTTTAATATTGATTTTGGTATGACAATTTTATTTTACAGAATTAATTATCGTACAACATTTAACATTCCTAACCGAATAAATGACCCCCAAAAAAAGATAAATTGGAATTTCTCAGTGTGTCTATGGGCCGTGTAGCAGAGTAATTTAGTTCCGGTACAACATAACGACATACTTCGATCACTATTCATCGGTCCCACGTGATATGCTGAGTACGGGAAACTGGTGGGTATTTTACTTCCGCTGATGCACAGGCAAGTGGCTTCGTGACGTCTGGTTGGCGGTCTTCCTCTAGCAACTCAGGAAATTTCTCCTTATCCAGACTTCTCATCCTCAAACTCAATTCTATCTCCGGTTAAACACTACTCCTGTTCTGCTGCAACACTGCCCGCTTATCCGTGAGCTTTTCTCCGCCCTCTGGAAGTCGTTTCTACTAGTCTGTGGGTTTGTGAGCTCCAGTCAGGTTTTTTTTCTCGAAGCGCCGCTTCATTGTTGGCAAAATCGACGTCATGGTGTAGTTTTGTAATAGGCGTTAGAAATTTCTGTTGTGGTCGGTGAACTTTGTTTACGAGAAAGTCACACACGAAATATGACACGTATCTCAGATTGTAAGGGGTTTTAATCTCCAGCCGATTAACAGTGGACGAAAGAGGCCTCTTGCTACGTTTCTTAATTATTTATATTCAAGAATGATATATAGAAGAAATAAAACCATTCTTATTGCAAAAAGTCTAATTTATTTGCAAAAATTATTACATTAATATTGACGTTTTTATATATTTGATTTATATTTTTCATTTTTTAAATAATTTAACTACATCAGGAATGTCGTTTTTGGAATCAGATATTTTTTCTCTTATGTCAGTAATGTAGAGATCGGAAATGAATAAAAATCGGTTAAAAATATCAATTAAATTATTCTGCTACACGCCCCATATAAACCCTGAGAAATTCCCATTTTAATTTTTTTGGGGCCTATACTGACTTAGAGATGGTAATTGTTTTACGATAGTTTTATCTGTATAATTAATTCTGTAAATAACATTGTGAAACCAAAATCAATATTAAAAATCTTATTATATTCCATTTATAAAATAAAATAACGCTCCCCCAATTATAATTATTACAAAATTCATGATCGGGATAATTTTTGAATTCTTTATTTCTTTGTTCTAAAGCTTCTTCCGATAAAGTTTCTATTGGTAAAAGGGTATCGGCAATTCTTTTCTTTCCGTAAAATACAATTTTACGAACAGTGGGTGTGAGTGACCAGAACGAATATTATTCATTGAATAATTTGAATGTTTCCCATGCATATTCTCCAATCGTATCTGCATCAGTATTCTGCGAAAAATTGATCGCTGATAATATAACACTGAATAGATGAATAATTTCTACATATTTGTAATTCTAATTTATAAATATTTCCTGAAATTTCCTTGTAATATTCCATCATTAGAAGATCGAAATCCACGTCGAGTTCAAATGTAAACAATGCAACCCAACTGCCTGCCTCAATGTACGATCAATAATGACAGGGTGATATTGAGTATTACAAGACTTTAATAGTCGATGTTAAGGCTACTATTACGTTTCTTGATACCTGCGATAATCATAAGAATGCCTTAAGAAATGATATTAGTGACGCGATTTGTGAATACGTAATGAAAAATCATAAGATGGATAGGTTTAAATCTACATAATTTTAAAAGACTGTCATTTCGCGATGGGCGATTGGGGGGCGGCTGATTGTTGCAAAATATATTCTAGAACGTTTGGTTAACAAAATATGTAAATTCCGAAAAGGTGTTTTTTTTAAATTCGTTTATAATTAATTGTCTAAGTTAGTTAGTTATACTAAGATTCAAATATAATCACTGTGAAATACATTTCCATAATTTTTATTTAAAAAATCCAAAACGTATGTACTTTTTGAATTAAATGTGTTAATAAATATCTCAATAATTATACTGGATTTAAAAAATGTGAAAAACGTATGAAATATAAAAGTTATAACCTTTTTAAGATAATTGCGTTTTCACGACTTGCCAATGAGGCACATTTTACGGACAAAAGATACAACTTTGAAGGCATTTTATACGAAAAAACATGACCACATAATATTTAATTTATTTGATATTTTTGTTTGAACAATTACTAATTAATATGTACAATGAGAAAAATATATTTTTAAAAAGAATTTTTTTTTGTTTCTATGCGCGACTTTTCAGTTGTCTGTGCGATTGCGGAGATACTAAAACTCGATTTACTGAACCGAGAGGGTGATCAACTATTTATGGCTTTTGTCTCATTATGAATTGGAAGACCAATCCATTTGTTTTACGTAGCCTAACAATATGAAGCGTTGTAGCCAGTGAATCTAGAGAAATGTGTTGACAGAGTTCCCATTTTTTTTTATCTGAGAATCTGGTGACATCTTTGAAGATTTATACCAGTTGCACTGGATGCAGAGGCACGAGTTTGTGCAGCCGCAATATTCAACCCTGCTATTTTAGTGGTGGACATTTTCAGGACGTCACCCGATACCGCAGAATCAACGTCCAACATTCACCACACGACGGCAACATTCCGCATTCACGTGAGTGAGACGCGGAAAATATTAGCCCAAAATGATGTTTTGAATAATTTTTCCTTTGTTCATGATTAGGGGGATTTCTGAATGAGTATAATCCAATGTATGATAATATTAGGCCATGATGATTATTTAACGTCCAAGATATAATTAGAAAAAAATACTTTATCGTAGATCTTGAAGTGCTTGCAGATTTGTCGTTTCTATTTTTATGAACTATTACGTTAATATTTGACAAAATTGTGCAATTTTCCTTTCAGTTTATGCTATTTGATGATTTAATGGCAAAAAATTAATTTGAGAGTACACACAATTAATTGGACGATTTAATTGACTTTTATTAATTGGAAGAAATATAATATACATATATATTTATATAATGCAATGCTTGTTAATTAAGGCATTGTTTTGATTGAGAATTTAAATTGTTGAAGAAACATTATTTACGAGGGATACCGGAACCACAACAAGCAACAATGAAAAGAGAGTATTGTTGACTTGGTAAGGAGAAAAATTACGCGCTCAAAATTGCGAGGCGGTTGAGAAGTTTTGGAGTTGGCAGTCAGCAGCGAGGAGCAAAGGCCAAAAGTCTAATTCGAGGAGCGAAAGAGTAAAGTCGGTGATCAGAAAGGACAGAATAATGTTTGTTGTTGGTTTATAGCGAGAAGTTTTCAGTTGGCAGTCAGAACGAAGGAATGTGGTCCAGTCACAAACACGCTTTCAAATATTACAAAGTAAAGCAATCTTCAGTCGGGAAGGAGACACAGTGAGACTAGTGTTGTATTCGGTGGTCGAACGTAGATTCATCATGCTGGCCACAGACAAACTAGTGAGTTGCGCCTACAACATGGCTCACGAGATCTACGAATCCAGGTTGCAGTAAGTCGTCGAGAGATAACCAACTTCTTTTTTTGTTTAGTTTTAAAACCAACAGTGCTCATTAGAATCTGTGAATTAATAGAAGCTGTTAAACCCCACCATTGTGCTTCGGAAGTTGAAAGAATCCTTTCCTACCGTAAGTAGCAAGAAAACCGTAAAAATTTTGTAAACCGATTTAAAAGATAACGTCAGATCGTTCTTTAGTTTTGATAGAATAAATTGTTTAAAGTCAATCTTGTAGAATAAGTTTGTCAATAATTTAATTTCGTCTATGTCGTCAAGGCGAATAGATATTCCCTTTTAAATTTAAATGTAAATTTTGTGTTATTTGATTGTTTAAATATTCTGCCCTAATCAAACCCAGTTTGAGACCCTGATATCCCTTTTATATTTTGTATTTTTTGTATAATTGTTTTAAAGTATTGTCATAATAAATCATGTTTGTTGTTTAAAGTTAATAGTTTTTCATTTAAAAGCGCACATAAAATAATTATTACAATATATATATATATATATATATATATATATATTGTAATAAACACCTGATTATTGATTAATTTAAATTAGCCCCACGTTGGGCGCCATTTATGTAATAAACACCTGATTATTGATTAATTTAAATTAGCCCCACGTTGTGGTAGCTATTTATGTAATAATCAACATGTTAGGGTTATTCAAATGAAATGATTAGTTAAATTATTAATACTTAAAGTTTTTTTATTTATTAAAAAATGTACATTATTAGCCCTATCTTTCTCCGCAGGTCTTTGACAAAATTTACAAAACTTTACTTTAATTATTTACAATTTATGTTGTTCTAGTGAATACACATCAATATTTACAATCCAATATGTTGAAAATATCTTAATCTAAGGGTCACTACTGGGTTTTATAATTAGAACACAATGTATAATCTGACTTAACAATTCAAAATATAAAAATATTAACCTATAACAATATGAAATATAAGTGGAAAGAAAGCTGAACGAAATCTGGCTCTATCCTTTTAATTATCGTTTACAAGTTTATCAAAGTTTTGGTTACTCACGGATCGTCTGTCTGGTACCAGATCTCTCTCTTGTATCGTGAACACTACCACACTTTAATTTTAATATCAGGCCTTGGTTTTCACTGATTCTACACTTCACTTTAAAATTTGACAAGATTGGCTGTATTTCATTGACTGCTCCGCTCCACAATAATTTACCAATGTTCTCCTGGAACGATTCCTCCACGAAGATTTTTGAAAGTTCTATTCTGTCAAAAACTGCTATTACTTTCCAATATTTACGATGCAATACTTCCGTGAATGTTTTACTTTGTATTAATTCACAACTTTAACTGGTAATACATTAACGACGTCTAGTCTCTGCTAGTGTTTTATTTGTTCTCTCCCTTGAAATGTTTCGCCGCCAACTGCATTCCTAGTGCATCCCGAGTTTTTGCGCTCAATTTCCCATTTCGGCTTTCCGACAAAGGAAAAGAACTCGCCGCCGTTGTTGTCTTTGTTTAATAGCTCATACCGTTACAATTCAATTTTTATCCGCTACACTTTAATTATTTAAAAACAATTAATGGTCTTATTAATTGGCATTACAATATATATAAATGTATCATAGGTTTCGATACTAAAATTATAGGCCACAGTTAGTCATAAGGGAAAGTTTTATAACTATAGAATTATCGTTATTCATGATGAAATATTATAGTTTCATCGAGGCATTAGAAATTTGTCAAGTAATCACGTAGGATCGACTTCATCACGGCGAATAATATTAAATAAATTTCATATGATAATGTCACGACTCAGCTTTATTTATTAAAATTCTCTTTGAGAACCAGCATCTTGATTAAATTCTCCGCGTGTTCATGGTTGGTGTGTCAAAGAACACGATTATAAACACATTTAATGTTATTAAGCACTTAGGAAAGTCCGTGAAAGCAATGTAAATTACATTATCTGCTGATGTCATGTTCAGGGCCGTAATCGCGGGTGTAATGGCTAATTATATTCCAAAACGACTCTACCCTTCGAATACTATAAAGCTTCCCTCGTAAAGAACACAGGGTTGATCCTTAGACGCGAGCTGTGACAAGAAAAGAGTTTCAGAATAAATCAACCTGCTCATATATCCTTTTAGGCTAGTTGGATACTGTGATAAAAGGTTTATAATATAGCTCGTCACAGGTTCTATTACTAAAGCTAAGTATTAAACAAGAATTAGTAAGACAACGAGGTAAAAAATAATGCTTTATATTACAAATTGGAAACTTGATAAAAATAAAAATAGGAGTTTTCATCGAAGCACCTTAATGAACAAAAGTTTTGGGTGAGGAAAATTGGATATTGAAAGACAGCAGCCGTAATTAGGCGGATCAGTCATTATGTAGTTATTGAAGATAAAGCTGGTGGATCAATCTCACGAGGAATCTCGAATCAATTTAACTTATTGATGCATTTTAATAAAGTAAGTTCAGAAAATCTGCAATTTTTACCATTAACTCGGTTATATTATAGCCCTAAAAAGCTATTACGTTTCGGCTAAGACCTGAGATGTATGTTTAATTAATTTATTATATTATGTTGATGTAATTGTTTTAAATATTGCTGTCAAACACACTTATTCCACTTGAAAAACGTGATATTTTAACTGAGAAAAATCAAATATGTGATAGAATGTTCTCCATCGAAATATTAAAAAATACGATACAAGAAAACTAAATCAATATCCTTACATTTATATTATTTTATGATTTAATATCGATCTGGATTAATTCTACCATTTGAAAATGAATATTTCTTATAGTATGAGACTTAGTAACAGTACATTACAAATACTTATCAATGACTCGCAATGTTATAACACAATCTTTTCTTACATTTTCGTGAAAAAATTAATCCATCTTTATCGAAAATATAAAATTTCTACTCTCTTTTACAGCTGTGTTCTCTGTATCTATGGCTTTAAATTAGGAAACAGTCATATCAAATGCATAAGTGTCAAGAATTTCGTCTACATGAAACAAAACTAGACAACAATGTTATTCAAATAAATTCCATGACGAAGTATGAAGCTAGAAAACTATAGTCCGATAAAAATTAGATGATCCCTGGCGAAATGAGTTAAATTCGTTCCATAAAAATCTTCTGGAGAATCTAGTTCTGAAATTGTTGAGGTGGCAATGCGAGCAGTTGGATTACAGTCATATAAACCAGTCTGGTTAGGAACCAGACGAGGCGTGATACAGACGTGACGTGAATTAAAATCCTCCGCCGCATATTTATTTAATCACTGTCAGCGAACCGTCAGGACGCGTCTGCAACACCAATTACTTTCAAAATAGTAAAACAGCCCAAATCAGAAATTTTATTCCCTAACATATTGATGAGTACCCTTTTTATTAAAGCGTAACAAATATTCCAGCAGACCTGGACGTAAACTGTCGGGAGTTTCAACATAAATTTAATTATTTGGCGCAAACAACTCAGAGGAAGCAAAACTCATAACAGCCAGAAAATTTAATTAACTGGTAATATTAAATTCTGCTAAATTGAGTGCCTTTTTACATCATTTTGACGCAAAAATATCCTATGGTTCTAAACGTATCTTTAATAATAAAAATCTATCAGACTTAATACAATATAGAAACTAATAACGACCATAACAATTGACTTCAACATAAATAAGTTCTTCTTTAATTCACGTTTTCTGTTTTTATTAAAAAAATTTCATAACAGGGGTATTCTTATATAATTTCAAGACTAGAGAACATAGCAAAATGAATAAGCTCACTAAAAAAAACACGCTTGTATTTCTAAATGAATGATAGAATAAACAAACTACCAGGTATAATTTAAATTTTTATGTAGAAAAATAAAAGGATTGTGCACTGATAATATATGGAAACAGATGGGTATCCGAGGGATACAAATATTGATTGAGAGGATGTTTCTGCACTTCATAGTGAAAATCCCTCTATTTCCGGATCTCGAAAACGCACGTGTGATCACTTTAATTGTTCTGATGCAATAATATTTTCCCTGAAAGCCAAATCTGATCCCACGAACTTTTGCGTTTCGATTATTTGAACGGTTAAAATAGTAAAACACCGTTCTAATTGTACCATTCTCAGATATTCGATTAACAGGATTCCTCTATCGCCCCAGAAATCGTCGATGTCTCTGTATGTCTCTTAGAAACTGGAGAAACAGGACTGTTGGTTAAATTCTAGTGTGTAACGTTGAATCCATATTTAATCCACTCTCGCATATCGACAGAGAAAATTACATATATTTAAGTGCTTCTTCGGACTCTCCGAATAGGGAACGAGGATGCCTTGATGCCTAAATTCCGGCGGGCTGGGTCCGGCACCCTGAGGAGGATAGAAGAAAGATTAGCCTGCAAAACCACATACCCCCTCGAGTCCGACTCCAACGTGCAGGGATATAGAAAAACAAAACCCAGCTGGCTTACTGGGACCCTGGAGGATACACGCACCCCGAGGTACCAAATTGCCGGAAAGGCGGCTTTGGTCGGCAGCGAACATAGCTCCGTTAGCACAAGTCCTCAGGGTCGCCCCACAGGGTAGGGATTCACTTACCCGAAGGCCACTGAAACTTGTCGGGCCACTCTAGTTTCCCAGAATGGCTCTCAAGTTAGGGATATCTGCCTCACACAGCAACAGGATATTGCCACGAGGAGAATTATGGCCAATGCAGTTTTCTCATCGGATAATTAAGAGGTGGAGACGAGTAGCCACCACTCGGCACATTAGCCTCCCGGAGTGCGGTTGGAGCTGGGATCACCAACACCTTCCACACCCCAGAACACTTGGCGACCGCCTTGAGTCAATCTCCACCACCTCCTGGCAGAACAGGGTGGTACCTTCTCAGAAAGACCCCTAAGAGAACAACGCACCGTCCCTTCTGCCTCACCTTCCCACGTGCCGCAACAGCAGGAAGGCCTCTTAACCAGAGTTCTATTTTCATAAGTATTCCTCCTACTACAAAGAATAGTACGATTCGACGGTCCTTTCGCAACCTCTCCCAGACATGACACCTGAAAGCAATGAAACCGTTACCCACGTACATGGGTTTTGAAATAATGAAGACAGTTAAGGAGAGAACGAAGTGTGGACTGCCATGGGTATCATCTCGGATACTTTCAACCATGAGCAGCTCATGGAGGTGACACCTCAAATGACTTGATCCCACCGTTCACCAATGCCTCTATTCATGCCGTACTCTCAAAGCCTCATCTTACATGACACATTCTGTAATTAAGAGTGTAGATTCTTCCTCTTCTTTGACCCCAGTTTTCGTCACCAGCACGAGCACAATCATCCATGTCCATGCTGGGATTCGAACCTGGAACCTCTGTGATGTGAGGCACTTACGCTGGCCAAAACGTTCCAATTACCGTTCAGAAAGTTTTGTGAGATAAACTAATTTTAGGTGTTGTTGCCCTTTTTAGTCATTATTCACGAATATCATACTGAACACTTTCACTGCCACGTATATTAACAGTAGATATTAAAGGGGTTGTTGCCATACACATTTACCTCCTGTTACGAATTTTGGTCGATTTATACTTTCTTTTATGTTGAATTCCTTAACTGTACTATAGTTCATTTATAACAATACACGTACAACAGTGAATTCAATATATTTCCCACAGCTAATTTTTTTATAATATTACATGCAAATTTGCACGGCGTCTACTGACAGTTGTGCAACAGGATGAAATAAAATTCTGTTAGTGCTGCCATTTAAGGGCGATTCCCAGACTTTTAAAAGCACCCACTAAAGTCAGCAACTTTTATTTTCTTCATACTTTTTTAACCCAAGGCTTAATTCCCATTCCATTAAGATTTTGGACTCAATAATGCCTATATCACCATAGCTTATTATGCTGCGCAAACTGGTAGTACGTATTCGTGAAATAGTTTTTAAGGTTTGCCGGAATTTGAGCGCGTATGTAACCATTTTTGCGGTAAGGTAGTAGACTTTTAACGAGTAATTGTAAAATTGTTTTTTAAGTTATAGTAGGCTTCTACTAATGTAAATGTGTTTCTAAGATTCTTGATTCCTGAGACTTTCTCTCAATTTGACATAGTAATTTCAACAAATAAATTCGTTGTAGAAAAACTAAATAACTGGGGATTGATGCAAGCATGCGAGGGCAATTCTCTCGCAAACAGAACCTTGTAGGAGAGACACGAAGGGGCTACCTTTGGGGATGCCTTTTCCTCTCCGTTTTTGAACTAAGGTTCCCACAAGCCGAGGCACCTCGGCCTGTTCTGAGAGGTGTATGTTCCGGGGTCACAGACCTTGGACATACGGTAAGAGTTGTCCGCTATTCCCATTGGAATAGTCGTCCAGCTGCCTCCTAAACTGGTCGAGGCACGGAGAATGGAATACTACGTCCCCACAACAAACTCCTCTCCCGCTATCGGAAGGGCGTGGAATAATTACACAATGCGCGACCTACCTGATGCAGGTTTTTCTAGGGTTTTCCCTGCATTTCTTTAGGCGAATGCCGGGTAGGATCCTTAAAATATCGCCCGGGGGCCTTCGTCAACCCTTGGCTACCTTCCTCTACCCTTCCGCATCCCCCCTTTCAAATCCATTCCTATGTTATTAAAGGGGAGTTGCCCAACGTGGATTATCCTCATGTAGCCTGTTACCCTAAAAAAATAAAAAACTGGAATTTTTTTGATTCCGCCCCCTGTTGAATTATAACATAGGTGTGAACAGATCTGGCTCACTATATTTTCTTGTGTGGAAGTACAACTTTCCAATTATTCGATTCAACTCTCAATAAATTGTACTATTGATATCAGTCTAACGACAGCCAGTACTACTTTTCCTATAAAAACTAATGTTTGTCTCCTTCAGTATCTAGAAAGGGTTTAACTATCTCTTTAAAACCAGCAACCTTGATTCTCTATGTTCTACACGTCGACTTTTACATGCAGACTCATTAGCAGGGTCTACAAGTAATCATAATAAAGTGTCCTCACTGTCTGACTGCCACGCCAGAGACTTGGAGCCCCAAAACAATCCCCACACATCTGAAGGAGAACACTTTTATGTCTGAAAGACGTGAATTCTCATTTAGGAGATATTACTGAGTTAATCGACGCATAATACATCAGATTTTCTATTTAAAGTCTCATACTTCCTACTTGTACGATCTGTTTGTCCTTTCCGAAAACTTTTTATCAATAATTTCAAATAGAATATCTATATTATAAAAAAGATGTGTTCCAAACATCAAATGCGTGTATCTGAACTTTTAAAAAGTATTTGAAGGTGTAATTAATGTTATTTCTTTATATATTAATATGACATAACATGTCTAAATCTCAGGTTTTTAAAAAATCTGACGATTTTTAATGTAACAGCAGTATAATATTTTTTTTATATAAAAAGCGACTGTTTTTATATTTACAACCGTATGGTTCGTATTACATATTTATTTACTTAACAATTAATTTTATAATAATTTTAAATAATCATAAATAGCGTAACATAGAGTATAACATGTCTTGGGATAATTATTATTCATTAGTAACTTCGATATAAGCACTTGACACAATAACACCCACTTCTATCGTAACATTAATCTTGTTTTCTTGTGAAGACTAATACTGCTCCATTTCGGTTTATGACCGCATTAATGGTTATGTAATCGCGGGGGAGACGTATATGAGAAGTCAGTTAGCCATTTTAGCTAATGTAGCATGATAGGTTAAATCGAATATAAATATCGTCTAACATTCACATATACACATATATTGTGGTAACAGAATTAGGATAAATCGAAGCCCCACTGTGGGGTGCCAATTAATGTGATATAAACAATTTAATAATTTTAGATTAATAAAATTCAAGATCTTTAAATGAATTTACAATTATGTTTATTAGATAATCCCATGTTTCTGCGTCAATTAATGTGGTAAACAAATATTTAATGGTTTAAAACAATTTATTAAAAGGGAACTATAGACGGATTTAATAAATGAAATGATAACTCACAAATCTAATTATAAATACAGAAAATTTATTACAATTTAAATTTAAATAATTTTTATACGTGAATGCCACGGATTTAATGGTATTCTTGAAACCTTCCGGGTCGCTTATCTGGTCTCAAACAGTAATAGGAACCCGCAATTGAATAATTCATTTTTATATTTATAGAATATTTAAATTAATATACTAGTTTTACAATCTGAAACTGACATAAGATATCTGACGGTAAGGAATATTATACAAAGTTTGCACAGTATTAATTTTACATACCAGACATCGGAGCAGTTCTCGTATCACGCCAAATAGTTCGCTTCACAAATTATACCAACTTTTGAGTTTAGATCACAAATTATTTAATTAATTTTAATGAAACAGGCCATAATATTACACTTTCTACACCATTTCAGTCAGCATTCGCGATTAAATCACAAGCACACCACAGACGATCGTCAGTTGATTTCCAATATTTCGGGGAATAGTGATAATATCTACAGCAAGGAAAATTGAATTACACTTTCCAAATATACGTCCGATTCAACTCTCAATAAATTTTTCTATTGAAATCTGTCCAACGGCAGATAGTACAACTTTTCCTATAAAAATTTATGTTTGTCTCCTTCAGTATCTAGAAAGGGTTTAACTATCCCTTTAACACCAGCAACCTTGACCATCTATCTTTTACACGTCGACTTTTACTTGCAGAATCATTAGCAGGGACTACAAGCAATCATAATAACGAGTCCTCACTGTCTGCCTGCCACGCACAGATACTGAAGCTAACCTCCCGGTCAGCTCCCCTCGGTCATCGCCCATCAGAGGCTACATTTCGTCAAAGCTTTCATTATTACGCACCGCCGACAATAATACTCTCGAAACACTCCACATTCTTACGCAATGCTGACTGGGCACACTATTACAATGATAATACAAATATTGAATAATTTATAAAAAGCCTTCATTAGATATTTTGGTGGTTATTACAATATATTAAATGTATAGTTGAAACAAAATCATATCACAGAATATTACAGCTTCTTAATTGTTTTACTAATTATTACAAATAAAAATATTAAAGTTGTGTTATCAATATTGCTTCACGATTACCTAAACGAGACTCGAATGTGTTATATATTGTAATAATTAAAAATAAAGCGTTAATTAATTTAACTATTTTGCTTCACGTTGAACGCCAATATGTAATAATTAAATGGAATGTTTTTTATTAAATGAAAAGATAATCAAGTAACAAAAAAAATATTTATTTATTTTGTGGCAATAACTCAAAAACAATTACAATTTAAAATATTAATTTCTCAGGGCCTTCAATGGGTTTGATAATGGACACAACAAATTGATTTTAAAATCTTATTAACAAACAGTTCACATTTACCTAAACAATACGTCGATAGAAATAAATTAAAAAGAAAAGAAATTAACTTTGATTGACAATTAAAAGAGAACGAAATCTGACTCTATCCTTTAATTACGTTTACAATTAATCGTTAGTTTTGGTTTTGTTACTTACTTAGTGTCCAGCTGGTTCCAGCATTCCTTTTGGTTTCGAAAGTACACTATTGCGAAATTTTACACTGATTCTAAGATTCACAGATTTTACACTATTGAAGTCAAAATTGATAGGCTCCCAGGAACTCGGAAGATCCTACTTTTTGTCATCTATCTGATTTCTGCTTGCTTATACGAATCCTATGATCGCTTTGGACTTAAACTGACTTCCTTTCCTGGCTGGCTACAGACGTAAAACTGCACTCCTTTCCTGGCTGCTGATAGACGTAAAAACTGCTAACGTAGCGATATTTTCGGGGTAATACTTCCGTGAATGTTTTTACTTTGTCTTAAATTCACAACTTTGTTTAATAATACATTAACGATGGCTAGTCGCTGCTCTAGTATTATTCGTTCCGTCCTCTGTAATGTCCCGCCACCAACTAACTCTTAGTACTCTCCAGTTTTAGCGCGCATACGCCATTTTTGACTTTCCGACAAAGTAACAGAGCTCGGCTCCATTGTTGTTTGGGAAGCTCCTGCCGCTACAATTAAATTTTATTAAAACCAATTAATGGCCTAATTAATTGGCATTACAATATATACCACATTTAAATTATTTATGTTAAATTAATTAATCGAGTAAAACTCACGTGCTACAGCCTGATGGAATTTTCGGTTTTCATGCTATAACTTTAATTGAGTTAAGACTTAGACTTAAACAGAACAGTGGTTATCATTATCTTTCCTCCAAATACTTTCTTCTCGCAATTACCCTTCTAGAAATTCTCATTAACCTTACAATAAATGCAAACACGTCCTACTAACTTGTAGTTTATTCGTGTTTACGTCTACACAGGGTAAATATTACAGTTCATTGAGATTCGTTGATTCGGAAACAGCTAGTGAATCTGTCCTTGTGGCAACGGAACCCGTTGAGACAGTTAACTGTTCCGAGCAATACATTCATGAGATAATTGCCGGTATCTAGGGCAGCGAACCTGTTCCTCCAACGCATATATAATTTACGAACGTTGGTGGTGGCATTGTGCGATGCATCCACAGGTGTGGACTTGCGCAGTGTGGTGCAGTGCCTTTCCCGTGTCATATATTTCATTCATAGGGCTCGGGATGCCGTGGGTCGGTGTATGTATCCCCGGAGACTGGCGTCGACCGCGCTCACTGATTGGTTTTAAATATCTCACGGCCGATGTTTAATGTACCATTTCGGACGTCCTCGACGTGAAATCAATACCAAAATAAATAAATCCGTACGTGCTAATTTTATGCCAACGAAGAATACCGCTCAAGATTATATAACATTATTTCGTCTTTATGCCAGCAGTGGTACGAGAAAGATTAAAAAAAACGCTTTCTTTAATTAAATTTTTGTCGTAAGTGTTGTACGAACGATTGAGGAAATTTTTTTGTTACCTTTCTCATATGTTTAATATAGGTTTATGTAGCCTATTGATACAGCTAAACGTATTTCCCACACTGGAAAAAGACACACAAACGCCATGAACATATTTCTCTTCTTTGTGTTACTTTTGCATAATAGTTTTTCGGTACATGAAATTAAGTTAGGATAAAATTACAAAAGGTCCTTGAGATTTGGAACTGAACCATGGCAACAATGTGGTTATCGGTCTACTGGAACCTTTCCGATGCAAATTATTTCATTTTCCTTGGCTGTGATCCATTTTGTTTTTCATAAACTCTCTTCTGGATTATTCCTTAAACTAACCTCAGATCATCAAATGAACTACTGACTTTGGATCAGTGTTTCTTTTTTTTTATAATTTTGAAGGTGAAATATTTACAATTTTATATCACTAGCGTCATCATATGTTCCTTTGCTTGGTACTCAATATTGTATGGCAAATATTTTTTGTTAATCGAAAACCAAAATAATCAAACGGTAGAAGCAGGTAATTGAGTAAAGTTAACCGTAGTAGTTAATATAGCGTCCGTGAGGGAAAATAGCCATGACGTGGAGATTCTAATTAAACTCTGGTGTGCATAAATGTGGCTGTAAGGAATTAATTAAAATGTTCAATATAATTAAATCATTTTGTAATATTAAACAAAACCAAGTAATAACCAAAATAAGTGAGAAAATAAAAACTTGTTCATATCTATAAGTAAAATGTGCAGTAAATTTTATTAAACTTGCTGACTCACAAATAACTTATTATAATTTAATTAACATATTTATGATATAAATGTTTATTCAACAAAATAATTTTTTTATTAAAAGCGTATAATTTATTTTACACAATTCAATTAATTAAGTTCTGTACATTCCATTGATGGCTAGTGCATTAATAAATAATTACGTTAGGCTGCCATTTAGGTCTAATAATTATTTATGGAATTGTAATGAGCCAGCTCAGTCCAATAGAATCTACGACATAGACTCGTGGCTGTTTCGGAGAGAGTAGCTGAATGGCTGTGATTGGGAACGATGAATTATTGGTGAAGGCAGCTGCAGCAGCTAGAGCACTTCTCTACTCTACTAGATTGTTAATCTTGTCTGTGGTTTGCTTGCCTGTCGCACTAGACCTGGAGTTGAAAGTGGGGAATCCAATGAACAATGGAAATAATTTCCAAATTTTTTGTTTGCGCCAAGTGAAAATCGTAAAGTTGATCTGATGGAAGTTATTCAAAGTTTTGAAACCTTTATTGCGTTGAAATTGCTATTGCGTTTTACGAAACTTCTTCATAAAATCATCAGACACTTAAATATTTCTCTAACTCATATGATACAGTAAATAAACCAAAATCAGTATATAGTAGGAATTTTATGTGACCTTGCCAAAACACTTTAATAAGTTTTCCATAATCGAAGTACTGTGAAGTTACTGACTTCCCAGACTCAACTTAAAGGTTCATATTCTGGTAACATTTTTGATTTTGGATTAAAGCGTCCATCATCTGGCATTCCGTTTACGGAGGATACTGGAAACTTAATGAAGACTAAACAAGATCCCTTAGAGCAAATAGACAGTGCTGCACTTAACCTTTTACTTTTTTAGTTTTTCAGAAAACGACTAATCAATTGAAAAATTTTACAATATTTTATATAACACTAGGATCTGAAACTCTGATAAATATATCAAGTTAAAAAACCAAGATTATTAATATAGCATGCGGATAATAAATTAAATTAAAACAATTTAAATTGTTAGAATATTACCAAAGTACGGTGATTTGAACATTATAAAATTAATTAATTTTTCGTACTTTTACCCGATATTGGTAAAATTATTGGAGCTCATTGATCAGGAAAACAAATTTTACTTTTCTAAAAGGGTTTTTAAACAATAAAGGAGGCTCTTAAAAAATTGGTACTCTTCTCTGACATGCCAGTACAAATAAATAATAGTCATGAAATTACAATCAATTAATAGGAGCAGAATTTTATTTCAAGAAACGAAATTAAAAAAACAAGGAAGAACAGTAGAAAGGACTGTATTAAAATAGCTTCATAAGAGTAAAAAGAAATTCTAATAATGTTTTGACCAAAATTGTGCGTAAGTGAAACTTGATTAATGAACTCATAAAATTATTTTAAAATAAACAGTCTGGAAATAAGATTATAAAATATCCGTGCCATTGTAATTAAAATTTATTTAGCGTATAAATTATTTAGTAGCAATAGTTGTAATACGGGGACCTGGTCACGGGCGAGAAAAGGTAGAGAAATTAGGGTGGGAATCTTTGCAGACAGAACAAAGATAGACTTTGCGGTCTTTTTAAATCACAAACGGGCAACAAATCGAAGAAAGACATACGGGATAAGATCGAAAAATAAACTTACATTGTGAGAGGTGATCACAAATTTATAATCAAAACAATACCGAAGAAATCCGACTTATGGAAATTCTCATTTTTAAACAAATCGATAGGCGAACAATTTACCTGCAGCAGTGTTTGATGAAAATCTTCCAATAAGAATGTTCAAGAATAATATTAATAAATTAGTGAAGTGAAATATATTTTTTATTATTTTTATAAAAAAAAGTTTATGTCTATATTTTTTCTTTAGTAAAGGAAGTGAAGTGTGGAAAGAGTGAACAAATTTTAAGGACAGATTTCTAAGACATATCTTTTTTTCTTCTTTTAAATTGTTTTATTTATTTGTTATACTTATGTTTTAACTTCGGGGATTCCTTCTCTTCTCTCTCGTTTTTTGAACTAAGGTTCCCACAAGCCGAGGCACCTCAGCCTGTTTTAAGAGGTGTATGTTCCGGGGTCGCAAACGTTGGGCATACGGTAAGAGTTGTCCGCTATTCCTATTTGAATAGTCAGCCAACTGCCTCCTAAACCGGTCATGGCACGGATAGGGGAAGGATAAGCTGCGACCCCACAACAAACCGCCATTGGAAGTGCGTGGGATGAGTACCAAATGCCCGACCTGTCTGATGCAGGTTTTTCTAGGATTTTACCTGTATCAGTTTTAGGCTAATTTCCGGGTAGGATCTTTAAACCATAGCGCGGGGGCCCTAGTTAACCCTTGGCAATCTTTCTCTACCATTCCGCATGCCCCCTTTCACTCCCTTTCCTATGCTATAAGAGGGGAATTGCCACTATACATAGCCTACCTACACCTTCTTCTTCGGTGCAATTATTTACTTATTGCACACCCTTTAAACAAATATTCTTGAAAAGGTGTATGGAATATGAACTAAAACCAAAAACTAATAGTTAATGTTCTATTTAATTCATTTTTATTATCTCTATTACAGTAATGGTTTTGTTATTTATTTATGGACAATGACGTAATAAATTCGGATTCGTGAGACCAGCGGCAAAAATTAATGCCTTTGAGAAGGTCCAGTCGTTGAGACTCAAATTTTTGTCGTTACAGATGTGCAGTGAAGCTTCACAGTTGTGAAGTAAATTAGAGACGTGAATAACCGCTGTTTTTAACAACGTTTTCTTGTTGGGTGAAACAGCGATGTATATTTTGCACGCTATCAATTTGTGTTAATTATGAATAAGACTCATGGAGAGTAATATCGGACGAGCCTGCGAATATGGCTGTAGTTGCAATATGTGACCCGAGCGAATGGATTAGTATTGACTGCAAATGCACATGAGATGTGGGCTGCCGACATCTAGGCGCAGGGATTACAGCGTTGGAACTCCAACAACGCAGATCCGAGACTGTTCGTCATCCCTTATCCACTGCCAGATTTCATCACCAGTCGGAGGTTTACTTTGCAAACTCATACTTTTCATACTTATAGAACGATTTTGTAATATTTATTTTACGGAATCAGTCAGAGGTTTACGTTGCAAACTCGAACTTTTCATACTTATAGAACGATTTTGCACTATTTATTTTAGAGAATTTAGTATTTGAATTTAATAATTCTTTGTTACAGTTCCAATTAGAATGCAGCTCAACTCTGTGAGAAAGAGATCTTAAATAAAATTTATAATAATTATGAAAAATTATAAATATTGATTTAGCTAAATTGAATATAGAAAATCAAATTTGTAATTACCCATCTCCATTCAAATAGTCATTATTTTACTTATGAATCATTACAACACTAATAACATTTTGTATAATACTGAAGTTGGCAACTTATGTTATTTTCAAAGGGCGAAATGGTTATACTTTCATTATTTTTTGCGAATATATGTATAATTAGCCAAGCTTTCTATGATAAAGGAATTGGGGATGGCCTAATTTACTGACAAACATAGATAAATCATTTGATTTCAGATACGAATAATATTTGACTTCTTAAAAACATTCAGCTGGCCTATCTACAATTTTTCGTTTCATAGTAGCTGGGATTGTAATACCTAATCAGTTTCTTTACAGACAAAACCGTTCTGTTTATGAGCCGTATTTTGGGCTATTAAATTGTAATGTATGATCCATTAGAAATAATCTCAAATATTTTTAAGTATAAAATAATATTCAATAACCTTTTTTTCTGTTTTTAAGAGTTTTTCTAAAAGAGAGAAAGTTTACTTTGTCTTCATTTACAGTCTAGTAGAAAATTTAAAGAGAACTGTGAGCCTGATGTGAATTTCAACTATGAGTATTTATCTAATTTGAAAATTTTATAACAACTTGAAAAAAAATAACGTTTAGGTTCTCTACTAACAGCTCTTGATAAGGAATAGCCGGCTGCTTATAAATAAACATCGTCTTTGTACTGATAAAAACCTATGTAGGTACACGTAAACAGCATGAGTGTTTAAAAATAGCTCCATGCACATAAATAAACGAATATTTGGAAATTCTATATCTTGAGGTTTGTCTACAAAAGCGTATAATACTGAAGTACCGAAAAATTTAAAGATTAATTGATGAAAAATACATATATAATAGTGTGCATCAGGTTTCTTTATAAATAAATTTTAAGTGAAAGAATCTTGGCTCAGTTATGATATGAACTTTACTATATATACTATTACGTTCGTATTTAGCTTTTATTTAGCAAGAAGTCAGTGACCATAGTTTAAATTTATTATGTTTTACTTCCCATTTCTTATTTGTATTTCGCAACTTTAATGCAGTAAATAATATGAAATATTTAAAGATAAGGGTTTAATACCTTAAAAACTGCTCAGACACAGCAGCTGTACGTCCACAAATTCTTATTATTATTGGTTATAAATTCTTCCCATCTCATTTATTAATTGTGTGCTAACCAAACTATAGAGAATAACAAAGTGTGCTAGATAAATTCCCTAAATGTCTCCACTTTAACTAGTTCTTGCATTAACTCTTCCAGAGAGTTGCGCAGTCCGATGGTCTTATTCAATATTGACGCGTGTGACTTGTCGTCGTTATGCTTGCTAAATTAACGAAATATGAATCATCATCTTCCGGCTTGTTATATTCAGAAATTAACGCGCTAACATGTCGATATTCTGGAAACATAAATTGACAGACGCTTAAATCATACACCTTAAAATACCGTCCTGAAACGTGCTTCAAAATTGTTGCACTAAAGTAACAAATAAAAATTCGGTTCATAAATATGTATGACATGAAACCGTACGAGATGCGATCAGGTTTTTGCATCTTAATTTTTCGTCACACCTTCATGACGGCATCTATACAGACACAGCAATTTTTTAGGTTGTAATTAAACTTTTTCAATAACTTCATTGGTGGTGAATCAATGTACTTCCGAAGTGCAGAATACTCTTTCCGTTTCTGTTATAATGCATGTAAATTTAATCCATTGTTACAACTGATACGTATCCATAAAGGGTTTTTCATAAAGTAACAGAATAAACTTCAATTCAAGTAACGATAATGCACCTACAATCCAAGCCTGTACGCTCCTGACGTGTAGTTTTCAGACGGAATGGTTCGTAAAAATGCTCTGGGAATACATTTATCATACTTTAATTACCTACCTACTTCACGAAATAATTTTACTTATTTTTAATAAGCTATGATAACTAGTTAATTTTTTTAAAATGTGTTTCACCCAAGTAACAATATATTCTGTGCGTTATGGTCTCCTCAAAAAAAGTAGGATCTGAAAATTTCAAACATAAACGCGTTCCTACATCTACTTTAAAATTTCTAATCTTAAGAAACCACTATCTAACTTATTACAGTCCACAAAATTCTCCTTGTAACAACATTCCCCGTGTAGTAAGACCTGGTATAAAAACTTTATGACAATATTTATGTCAATATTTATCGAAAAAAAGCAGGTTCGCAAAAATGCAATGAAGTTGGATTTAGAAAGATCATCCCAGAATCCATGAAAGAAGCATTTGTGGTATAACAATCAATCATATTTTGCTAGAGTCAGCGTGCAGGAAAAAAAACGATTTCGTGAGAGAAAATTAGTATCCAGGCAAGTGATTGACGGTATGCCTAAATCTGAAAGCGTTCATTTTGTGGGCGGAAAGGAATTTTGGTGATGTGTCTTCATAATTTCTTCAGAAAACTATGGAATTAAAATAATAGTGGTTTATATGGGAATATTCATAATTAAAATGGTATGTCACGTTAACGAGGATATGGTAGATGTTGATCTATAATAATATCAATGATTGTAACAACAGAATCCTCATAATTTATTTTAGAAAACAAATACTTTTTGTGGATCTCTTAAAGAATCAGTCGCTGTTAGATTTTACGAATAAGTTAATCATTAAAAATTTTCCTCTAAATTATCATTGAAGACTACTGTGATTTATATTACAGCCAAAACATTATGACCACTGCCCACCGCGAGATTAAATGTTACCAGATGACGTTGCGGGCACGAGATGGGGCAATATAAGCGGATCAGATACGTTTGAGCAATCATTTGATAATAGCAAAAAAAGAGGAAATCCACTGACGTAAGTGACTTTGACAAAAGGCAGATTGTTATGGCTCAGCGCATGGGAAGGAGCATCTCGGAAACAGCGAAGAGGCCTGCGTGTTCTAGTGCTACAGTTGTGAGCATATTATTCCTACTTTCAATCATACGTAAGCAATCGCTCTTTTCAAATCACATTCCAAAATTCGTTTCCTGAATTTAGTCCAATGATGGCAGGTGTTACACAAGGACCAATACTGTACGTATTAAACTCTTCCTAAATACGAACTACAGAACACACCACCATGTCCACATTTGCCGAAGACACAGTTATTGTCGCTGCCGACGAAGGCCCAATTCAAGCTTCGAAATGTGCACCTGGACAAGACAGAAGATTGGACGAAACAATGGAGAGTGTCTACATATACGGTGAAGTCTCAACATATTACTTTTTCACTTCAAAAAACCTATGCCCAAAAGTGTAACTAAATTCGACAGAACTACCAGAAACAACACTAGTAAAATATCTCGGTCTACATTTAGATACTAATCTAAACATATTACTTTTTCACTTCAAAAAACCTATGCCCAAAAGTGTAACTAAATTCGACAGAACTACCAGAAACAACACTAGTAAAATATCTCGGCCTACATTTAGATACTAATCTAAACTCGAAATATATCGAAATAAAAAGGAAAGAATCACAACTCAAAGTAATTAAATTATCATGACTGATTAATAAAAGGTCTAAGCTCTCCTTATACAACAAAATACTACTGTGAAAAACAATAATCAAGCCTACATTGACATACGGTATAGAACTATGGGGCACAGGCAGCAAATCCAACCTGGAGATTCTAAGAAGATTTGAAACAAAAACGTTAAGATACGTATGGAACCCGCCGTGGTTCGTATCAAACAAAACTCTATACAAAGATTTGGAAATCTCAACTATAATTATAACTGATGTCTTAACCGAACGAAGTAACAGGCACCAGAAGAGATTTAGCAACCATCCAAACCAACAATCAGTGAACATGCTGGACAATGTATAGGCTAAAGCGACACCATATTTCCTTAATTGTGACTCATACCTTGTACATCATTTACTAATTGTTCCAAGTGAACATATTGTAAATTAGCAGCAATAAAAAAATCTATGGATAATAGTTTAAAGTGGTTGAAGTATACACAATACGTTACTTGTTAATATTGTGTTTCGATTTAAATACTACATTTTATAACTAATAAGCTGGTGTGTTTCAAATTTAATTAATAAGAAGTTAGAAGATTATAATTTTTGATTATTAATAAATGTAATTGCAGTAAAATTAAATTTACTGTATTTCTGCCGTAGCAGTTTATAAAAACATAAACCCCGGTCTTTGAGAAGAGTTAATTAACTACTTATACTATTGTTATTATTAGATTTCAATTTATCAGTTGAGCCAATTTTAAGGAAATCATTTTCCCTCCAAACAATCTTGCCCTTTTAGCAAAGAGATTTTTAACATTTATATGTTATTACGTAATATTAATTACAGAAATAATTACCTTTGAATTTTTACAGCCAAAGTGGATTTTTCCATTACCCAAATCTAAAAATTAACGCAACTTCAGCTCTGGGTTGCTCGTAAAGTCTTTAAGAATTACATATGACTAAACTGGTGCAACATTAATCCAAACATTGATTCATTTGATAAACAATGACTTCATTATAAAACAAAAAGGTTTGATCAATATTCTGGTTATTCCCTAGTCTTGAAGCGAATTGGTAAGCCCAATGCAGCTGAGCAGTAAAAGAGAAGTTAAGACTGGGATGTTTTAGAACTTTCCTAGCACGATCTCTGTGTTCGCAAATTGACGACGTGAGGAAATAAAATCTTTTGAATGTATTTTAGAGTTGCTCCGTCAGCTTTCCGTTTGATATGCGAGTGAGAACTGTGACCCTAATGGAGTAACCACGCCGCTTTTATGGTGTCCCTTTCTGCAAAGCACCGACGCTTTTTATCCATTGCAGCCTCAGGAGAGCTCTCAGAGGCAGCTGTTGCGACTTGAAATGTCCTAACCTCTCAAACTACTCTCGGTGTTTCACTGCTAGAAAGATGGCGAAGTTTTTTGTGGAATATTTCTAGGCTCCTGGAATATGGCTCAATACTTGATGGTACTTCACAAAAGTATTAGTTTGTAAAAACATAGTATCGTATTTTTCCTATAATTTGTTATTTCAGTAACATATTTCTAAGTATAAAGATACCAATACATCTTTTATAATTAAGGTATGCTTAACCGTGGGGGATAAATGTATGGTATTATTATCAATAAAATAATTTTTATATTCGTCAGTATTCGGTAATCTTTTATAAGTCTACGTAGACTTACAAGATGTGAAGAAACGCCAAAAAATCTGAATTACTTGGTAAGGAGTTGTATAAATTCCTTGCTTTGACCTTGAAGCTCTTCCTTGCGCCGTCGAATAAAACTCATGCGACGCTGTCACATATTCTGCACGCAGTAGCAGTAAGGACCTCTTTTTATCATTAATGACGTTTGTAGGGTTCTCTGTTCTTATTCGCTGACAGCCAGAACGGCTCCAATTTGAATAGCAAACCTTTTTAGTTCACAGAATATCGGAACACTATGACAGTATATGTTAGCATTTTCTTTAATAATTTTCTTAAATAAAGTTGCTCTTTGATTCATTTTCATTCACAATTTATTTTAAAGTTGCAAAAATCTAAAAAAAGGTATCGTGAATTATTAAATTCATTTTACGACCGTATCTGCAAATCAAATTGACGACAAAATTTAATTTTTAGGAGCCTTCCCTCAAAAAACTTGATAAAATGCAGACCTCAGTTTACCAGTGTTTTATTTCTTCAGTCATCGCTCTCGTTTGATTATAAATCTAGTTATATTTATTTTAATAAGAAACAATCGTATCGTAAGATAAATTAAACTGCAGCAGAAATACACAAATGTATTTAAACACCACGTTGGTGACACTAAAACGAGAAACACTCCGAAAGCTCAAATTTCAATTCCTGGTTTATCGTGTCAACAAAGGGACTTTATTTTAATTCACTTCGAATACCACTAAGCCCTACCGATACATTTACATTTGATCAGAGGCAATTACTCAACATTTAACGTTTTGTGACAGCAACGGTACTCCACTGGGTTGCTCAGAATGACACAGTAACTCAATTAACGTGAATTGAATGTAAGTGCCAAATCCTGGCATATGTGTAATTTCCCCCATCCTCTCCACATCACATGACATCAAATGTGTGAACAGCGCTGTACATAACACCATGTCCCGGATGTGTTAAAATCCCGCTCTATTGCACTTACAAAGCAATAAATTGTAATATAGCATTATGTTATGAAACAGCGTTGTAGAAACAGCATTTTTGACGTGATTGATGATGAAGGAAGTTGTCACATCAAATCGTAAGTTATAAAACCTCCATGACAATCTTCAACCAATTAATACTTGGAGAAAGTAAAATTGTATGCTCTTAAATCACAAGATGTCCCATTCACTCTACAACGTCAAACAATCCAAATCCACAGCTGAATGAACTGTCGATATCTACCGTTACTCGCCACACGACATATATGATACGGATTGAAATTCGAAAACTCAAGCTCCAACTCGGAGAAAAATATACGTAGTGTAAGATAATAAACTCTAATGTACCTATCATTTATTCAATCTATATGGTGTTATTCTTGTGGCCAGTGAGACACTGTCGCAACAAGTGATATCATCGGAAAACCGGTGACCAAAATCCATTTAATTTGACTCCTGAGCAGTGCATCCTGTTGAGGAACTCCACCTTTCATAACGACCTGGGCTAACTCTGGGCCATCCACCAAGTGTGCCAATTTTTTAATAACAATATAACGAGACATTAAAATATCATTATTGCCTACATCTCAGAAATAACATTACAGCAACTAGTAAACAGATGACTATAACTCTATTATTATTTTCAAGATTTTATCACTTTTATTACTTTGAAAGTGCCAAAATTTGGACTGAATAACACTTTATATAACAAATTTCATATTGTTTCAATATTTTTAACATAAATTTAACCAATAATATTGATAGTAATATATGATTATGTCCATTGGGTCGAAAGCTCCTTGTTGTTGAATAAATTATTTTTATAATGAAAAAATTTACAACTGATTTAAAATAATTAATAAGAAAGATAGCCAATTCCGACAAAAATGTGATAATATTTTCTTCGCACCTGAGGATAGGCACAAGGATACCAGAAACAGTGTGTGGTATTTATATTTTTTTGTCTTAATCAGCTATCTTTCTTATTAATTAAAATATTTTTAAGTTGACTAAAAGTGGTTTAATTCATGTTAAGAATAAACTAACATTTACATATATTTAATTTTCTTTTCAAATTAAAAATACCAAAAGAGTATTAAAAAAACAAAAATGTTTTCTTCAATAATTTAAATTTAATATTTCTGATTAAATCTCGATATGTACCCAAATTTAAGGTCAATGATTACCATATTGATGTTCATATCTATTACAAATTATGGATATAAACTAATTAGACGTGCCATTTTGAACAATGAAGTATTTCTAAATTTCCATTCTCAGGATTTTTTCGATAAAATTGATGTCACATCTGGACCGCAGGTTGTGTAGTCATATTTGTCTTTCGGGATTTCCATGATACAGATGAGTATCCTGTTAGAAACCGATTCACACAATATTTTATTAATTACTAAGGAACAAATAAATTTACATTTTGAAAGCTTGTATACTTAAATAATTACTCAGGTAATTTTGGTAATCGAGTATCTCTTAACAATTATAATAATCTGACACATATACTTTCTATTTTTGACGTGTATTGAGCACTAAGATATACTGGAGTGAGGAAGATTGTCTAGAACGTTTCATTAATAAAATGTAAATGAAAATAATTATTAATCATCATAATTCATCTACCATTTGCATCAATTTATAAAAATCGCTGTCGTTAAATTTTGTAAGAGAAAGAATATTAACTCAATTGTCAAGCGTCATGTCAATCGCTGAAAAGACTCGAAATGATAAGGAATATGTTAATTTCTCCTAGAAATAAAAAAAAAATTGGTGTTCCTATTTCACTTATATGACCAAATAAATCTATTTTTAATATTTTAAGCATAAATTATAATACTCAATACTATATGTGGAGATTCATGGGCGTATTAACCTGAAATTATTGGAATGATTTTATAGTTCCTTTTAAAATATAGATTTGTAATGATTTTACAATTCATACTACCTGTATATCTAACACGTGTTTCCATCGTTTTATAGAATCCAATGAGGTTTCAAGTGTAAATCAATTAATTATTAATTAGTTTCAATCAACTGTAAAATTGGAGTTTCATACAGTGATTCTGCTTAGTAGCTAAATCGAAAGGAAAAAAGTGAACGTATTTCCATTAGGATTATCATATGTAATCCGAAATGCTGTTGATGGTGCTCTTTGAATTACCAGTTATAATAATTTTCTGTAAAGATAAAGCTGTACTCAAAAACGAATGATTGAATTTTTGGATTAAATGAAACTTGTGATTGTTATATGTAATTGTAAACGCTCGAAGAAACTGAAACTACTGCAGGAAATATAGTTTTATTAAGTTCACTAAATTATTCAGTATCTTGAGAGTTAAAATATAAAGCTCTTGGGGAACAATTCTCTAACTAATTAACTGTCAGAAAGTTTACATACGATTACAAGCTGAATTTGAAGAGACATAGAGCTAGTATGCGGATTCCTTCGATTTATTTTTATATTTTTCCTATTCACGCCCTAATAAACATGGTTTATGCGGCCCTAAATCTTTTATTGGCTTCTCAGCGTTTTTCTTAATAATTTTAGGATGCCAGTGGAAAACCAAATGAAACAGTTCAGCTCTTCCAATAACGAGTTAGAGCATTCCACATTGAATTAGGACAATCATTCCGATTTTTCTCAGTTAATTTTTCTTTTGTAAATACCATTTATGTTACCGACAAACGCTAGTCAGTAAGCACCTTGTTCGCATGCATTGATCAGGAACGATAGAAATATTATTCTTAATGTGGGACGGTTCATCTAAAATGTCAGGAAAGATTGAGATATCCTCAGAAACACAGCCACATTCCAAATTTAATAAATGAAATTATGGTTGAGATATTCTTCACAAAACCGAAATTTCGTGTTTCGCTACGGTGTTTCATAAAAGAAAACTAATGGGCTAACATAACAAATATAGCTTATTGTTCTGCCGTACGTTTATTGGGAAACTCGGGTTAGAGAGTTAGAAACCAATAAAAAACAGAACGCACGGTTCGATATTAATTTTACCCCTAAAATAAATGCATTATTAGTGACAAATCACAAAGAGAAACAGCAAAGATGAAAAAAATTATGATAAAAACATTTTAAAGAGGACTGTATCCAACAGAAGTGATAAAAAAGATACCGAAAAATCTCCAAAGTGTAGTTGTTTCGTGTGTTTACCTCTGATATATTAATGATTGGCTGGATATGACGTCCAAAAAGAAGTGAGTTTTTTTATTAGAAAATAGCTACCAAGCCAATGAATAGCTAGAGATTAAGATGGGTATTAATTCCTTGTATATAGTAAGTTGTCTGCTCACTAAAGTTATTTTATTATTTAAATTGGCTACCAACATTTATTTGATAATAAAAATTAAATAACAAAATTATTTTTCTATTTTTTAACATTTTTCTATTCTTATTTATATAAATAAAATATTTTAAGCCTGCATACCAGAAATGCGTATCCGTGATAAACAACTTTTTAAATCTTTTGTAAATTTACACTAGTATTTCCTTTATTTTATTTTTATAATTAATTCCGAACGAATATTTAAAATGTCTAATTTAACTTATTTTATTAGAAACTAACTGATGCCCGGCGTTGCCTGAGTTGTAATATTCTAACTCCATAACCCCGGATATGACTCAAATCTCGTTTTTTGCGTTATTTTTTTGTAATCTCTAAAGGTACACTATCACTTAGACACCGAAAAAGTTTCTTTTCAAGAAAATGACGGCCGTTTTACATGTTAGAAATTTCCCCCGCCCTGTGGGTTGAACATCAAGTTGAATGTCAATTAAACTCAGCGATATCCATAATCCCGGATTTGACTCCAAACTCTGTTGTTTTTGCTTTATGTTTATATAACGCCCCTCCACCCCCACGTCTGAGGGTGCCATCTATGCCAAAATAAGTTGAAATTTTACACAAACAGCATCGGGAAACATACTATAAATTTCATTGACCCCTGAAATATTTATTTAACGCAAATATCAGCCGTTTTAGACGTGTTTTGTATCCGGTTATAAAAGACGAAATATTCTCCATTGGTGTATATTTGTATGCGGAACATGCATAAAGAGAAACCCACAAACAGTCTTTTCTATTTATTAGGAAATTTTTAGGGATTCACCTTTAGTTTATAGAACACTTATAAAGTATGATAGGACTCATACACCACGACAAAAGTATCTATAGTATGTTATAAATAGAGATAAAGGCGATAGGCTAGAAAATTTTACTGGAGCAAAATTACAAACCGTAAGACAAAAAACAGAAACCAAATTGTAAATGATGGTTTAATAATCGATTTTATGAAGTTCAGGAGCGGATAAACCTATACACCGGCTGTTGATAATTTTCACAGAACATCTAAAAGAATGGTAACGCAGGAAAAATAGAGAAATGTCTGCACACGAAACGTATCTAGTAGTTTACTCTTTATAATGTTTATATTATTCACGAGAATATTAACAAAGGGGTGTCTCTGGAATAAGGTTATTTTAGAGAACAGACATGGTACATAGAAGTTTTTATTTGACCTTATGCGAGTAATCAGTAGGTGAAACAGGCAGCTAAATAATTTTGAACACCTACTTTTGAATTCATACATTGTACTAAAACATTCTACAGCACTAATAGACATGGTTTGACAAATAACGATTTTTTTTCACTCAGGCTAGACATACTATATATTTAATAATTGAATTATATGGCATTTGGATTAGCTATATTATGCGTTCTTTGAATTATACGTAACAGACGGTTATATTCGTATTTTTTCTCCATTTACTAACGAAGATACTAAGTATTCGTTTTAAGAAATTACCAAGAGACAAAGAACCTCGAGAATAACGCTAGAAACTCTAGCTGTCGCAGGACCAGATTGGATTATGTAAGTGCAATAAATCTGAGTTTCCGGTGCAGATGTATTCGGAAGTGAGTCGTGTCCGGTTCGGCGAACTCGGACTTTGAAATGGCCTTCTCCATCACGACAATAACTCAGAGGTTGGCCAGCCGCAATTCCGCCGCCAATAATATCTTGCGGTTAGTTTGGAATGAGTCCCGCGCGCTCAGCGACATTCCGCAACTTCCACAGCGCCGGAACTTCCACAGTAATAAACACAACTTTTGCTCTCAGTCAATAGCTCCGTTTCCCCAACTGAGTTAGAATCCACAAACATTTGCGCAAGTTCAGTAGCTCGTCGAAGCAAAAATAGTTTCTCTGTAAACCGGAATGCCACGCCCGAGGTTAACGCGCGTTGGATTCAATTAAACTTTTTTCCATCAAATAAGTTACATATTTACTTTTCTTAAAAACGGCCGGCTCAAAGAAACTTTCTGATGAGGTAATATCAGTAATAAAATGTTATAGCTTGTGCAAATACTTTTTATATACAACCCTGCCGTTTTAAGGAATTTTTAGTATCACTGTTCATAATACAAGATTAATAATGTTTATGCTGAATTTACAAGAAAAATATAGGCAAAAACCTATTTTTGACTGGAGACTAGTGCATTATAATTAGTTTATACACAGAAATTAAATACTATTTTCAACCATACTAGTTATAAATAACTACTGGGCGGAATCCGTGTGTGATATGTATTTAAATACTGTTTTTTAGAGTAACAGGCAACATGAGGGTAATTCACGTGGTGGCAACTCCCATTTAATAGCATAGAAAGGGATTTCAAAGGGAGTGTGCTGAACCGGAACGGTATAGAAAGACATACAAGGGTTAACTGGGGCTGCCGGGCTGTGATTTAAGGATCCTACCAGGAACATACACCTCTCAAAACATGATGAGGTGCCTCGGCGTGTGAGAACCCTTAGTTCAAAAACGTAGAGAGGAAAAGGCATCCCCAAATGTAGCCCTGCGTTTTAAGTGTATGTAAAAAAGCCCTCATACTGAACAACAAGAAGAAATACATTAGTCTAACTAGAGGGGCACTGAGAACTAATAGGTACATTTGTCTTCAAAAACATTTCATAACCCCATTATCTATGTGAACCGCAACACACATTTGATCTAGTTTTATTATTCGTCTATGACTCACAAGTGTATAAAATACAAACTTCAAGTATATTACTTTCCATATACTTTCTCAATTCGAGTATTTCCTTTTTCATATCTTTGATATGTGCATCATAAATACTAAGAGAATGTAAAATTTAACTTCCAAATTAATCTAAGCTATAACAAAACAGCGATTTGAGAATCTAACTATGCTATTTATAAATTATTTAGATTCAGGGAAATATCGTCAAACACGATAAATGACAACGTGTAATCAGTTCATTAATTAAATTGTGTGTAATAAACTTCGTGTTATTCCATGAAGAAGAAAGACAAAATATTATGATTAATAATTGTTATTCTAATTATTATAATATAAGGTATTGAATTATTAATATTATAGCGCGTTATCAGGATAGGCGTCTATTCATTGATTATACTGATATTTTAGTCTGTTTGTTTAAACGCGTGAGCAACCGTGTTTAGCCAACATCAGCAGAAAGTACCGTTTGGTGCCAGTCAGACTGGGGATTGTAACTGTACCTCCATCGGGGGGTTTTTCCCGTCAGAAAACAGCAGGTGCAGAAGGTCTCGCTGTTGAAATTCTCTACGTCGGTTTGCCTAAGACCTGTGATTGGTCCATAACAAATTAAATGGACCAATAGAGAAACAGTTGGTCTCACAGGTCGGGAGAAGTGGATGTCTGGTCAGGCATTCTGACTGGAGAGGTGGCAGTGAGCAGTTGCTCTGGGTTTTTCAAGAAGTTATCAGCGAGACTCCACGAGACACACCAAATCGCTGACTAGCCTGCGAGGGACGTCGCTGTGTTTCTGAGACCCCAGTCTGGTAACCAATATCGCATGTTTCATGGTTGGGTAGAGCACTTGGTATAAATTCGTTTTTCGGGCCTAGTTTGCCACAACATACCTGAGTTTTCATAACTGGCTAGTCGGGGGCAAAAATTTATAATTGTATATATTTACATCTTTAATAAATTAGCTAAGTATGGAAAGGGCTGTTGTTTTCCCAAAGTTACTTCCTCCTACCGCAGGTAGGCCGTTCTAGGAATAGGACCGTTGGAGACATGCTACGGTTGGTAGCGAACGGAGTGTCACAATATTAATTTAAAGCGTAATATTGGTAAACACATTAGTTCAGTCAGATGTTACGAAAAATCGTATCATATTTAATGCATAAACGATTTGGTAACTCATTACAAAAATTGATACCCCTTCCCGTATGCAACACGAAAGACATATTTGATCTTTAACGAATAAGCGGAGTAGGGAAAAGATGTTTTCACCTATCTTACTCTTTAAATTAAAATTATTTTTTTGAACTAGTCTCTTTGTATTTAACTAATAAAATATTTCATCGATACAATAATAAAACACTTAAATAACAATTATTATTGACAATATTGTGTGTCTATTTTTGCGCAGTTCAAAGAGAAAACAATGATATCAGTTTTAGTTTCAATCAACAAATATCTATTCACAATTAAAATGAGAAAAGTAAAGGAAAGAAACTGCATTGGCTTTGGACATGAACATTCTTTACTTTCCTGCATCTGAATTTATTAATTTCATTCTTTGCTTGCCAAAAAATTCCAATACTTTCTTCGATAATAAGACTCGACAAACTGAAAACTCATTTTAATTAAATCTTTTATCTCAGGTACAAAAATACGAATCATTGTCAGTAGTTCCTGGTTCATGCTTCTTAAAATAACATGGAATATAAATTCACATTTTTAAAATTTTGCACTTTGCTGATGCTCATCAATGTTCAACATGAAAATAATCTACTAAAAACCTTTGCGAAACGAGCATTTGAGATTATAAACTATTTTAAGAGTACGTTTGCAATTTCTGCATAACTAAATGAACCAACAACATATTTTTATTCATTCCATTACGCTGCACACAAAACGGGCACATCGTGTTTAATTAATTCTGAAGATTACAAGCTGTTTTTAATCTCTTGTTAAATGCTTTTACCGGCGCTGTCCGTGTAGGAAGAAAAAAAATTTTAATTAAAATTTTAAAAATAATATTTGTTGTCTTTAAGAGATTTAATTTCGTGGTTAATGAGAAAGTTCAAAGCGCTCCCTTCATAACCTTCAGCTTTAAATAACTTCTTTTTTTGACGCATTTCAGCATCAGCCATACTGACAACACTGATAATTGATTGCGATTCCATTCGTCATAAAATTAGGAAATATGACAGCTCAAAAAATGATTGCATACATAGATAGAAAGCACAGCAATGAAAGACATAACGGTGGGTTTCGTGAGTCATGAACGATTAGGGCTGGATAAAACATACTTTAAATCTCTGAATAGATATGAATATAATCGTCATTCATAAGTTATTTATAATAATTTCTCAAAACTAGTATTATTTATATTTGCATCACAGTTTTGTACTATACACTTACTTACGACAAAAAAGTTCATAAATGGGTATTTTAATACCTATATAATCTCATACACTTCCAAATAATAATAATTTATACAACAATAAACCAAAACAGTGTCAAAAATTAATTAATGATATATTATCGCGCCTTCGGCGCATTGTGCCATTATCACATGAATACATGTGATTTTTACCATTAATTGCGTTTACAAATCATTTGAGTTACAAGACCTCGTTCAGTATTCAAACTACGTTTGAACAATTATAACAACATTTATTACTAATTCAATTATGTTTAATTAAATTGATAGTAATAATTTTATAAA
Source organism: Zhengitettix transpicula (assembly GCA_037074705.1). Taxonomy (NCBI): domain Eukaryota; kingdom Metazoa; phylum Arthropoda; class Insecta; order Orthoptera; family Tetrigidae; genus Zhengitettix; species Zhengitettix transpicula. Next base: position 24,224,967 of record CM073593.1, on the reverse strand, counting down.
TACAAAACAATATTTTTGATAGTAAATAAATATAAAGGAGAGATAGTGTTACGTAATTATATTCAAGTGAAAAACTATGTTTTATATACTAATACTTCGAAAGACAACCATTTAAATATGGCTAATAATTGAAAAAAAATATGCTATATCTTTAATGACTACAATTTACTATGTTATAACAACAGATGTTAAGAACAACAATAACTACAAGAGTTTTGGTATTCAATATAAAAATATTCTACTGAAAGGCGCGTTTTACTCAGTACAGAAGTTTCTTGACCGTTCCCCTAATAATTAATAAAAAAAACTGCAAAAGTGTTCAATGTGTTGCTCATAAAACTACTTATTTCATAACTTTCTCAGTCTCTGTTTTTGTTTGTTTGTTGCATTTACGACCCGGAGATTGCAGGATCCTCGTCGCTCTGTTTCGTGAAGTGACTTGTCCTTCGTTTGTCTTTCCCCCTAGTGTGTGTGTGTCAAGTTTTGTGTTATTTTTGTGTGATGTGTAAATTATATATTTTATGATAGTCAATTTTCGAATCATTAATTATTCACCAGTACATATTGCATATTTTTATTAGAACTGTAAATATGATATTGTACCCTTAGTAACGTTAAAGTATTATTATTTCTGTTATTATCAATATATTTTACTTTTGTTGGTCAGGGAAATTTGTGTTCCAGAATTATAGCTAACTTCAAATTATTTATAATTGCAGCATCTAATTATTATATTGTAATTTTATGTATTGACGTGTCCTATTGCCCCATACGAGATGTAATGAATAAAATAAATAAAATCTAACAGTTATTTGATCACATGTTTCCTTAATTGACCAAAGAAAATTAGCAAAATCCAATTATTTTTATTCTTTTACAAATGTATTTTTATATGCTCACCAATTTTCAAGTCGATAATCAAAGCGATAAATTCAGAAATTCTGTGACTCGTGTTTCCGCGAGATATTCTCATATATAGGAAACGACTCTAACATGAAAATAGCTCCTTTTTATCCGCCAAGACAGCCCAGAAGAAATATGAAGCGACAGGCAATAGAGAAAGGGCGACCAGACCAGTTGCGGATCAATCAGACTGTCTCGGGCGTAGAAGATATCTCGGCCGGGCTCCGCCGGAAATCCGTCACGACCGTTCGGAATCTCGAAAGCTCTTTATCCTGGCCTAAGAGGTATTCAACCCAAACCCAGTCTCCGCAGGTTGCCTAACTAGACTGAGGTGCAGAATCATATTTTTAGTGTGTAGAAAGAGAACTGAGCTTGCTGTTTAATTTGAAAGGACTCACATTATCCTCAAGTTTCTGAAAATAAGGCATTAATTGAAAATTATTTTTCATTACAATCAATAAATTAACAATAATAAAATATATTTAACAATATTGTTTGTAATTTAAAAATAATTTATTAATAAAAAATTTATTAAAAAGCGCTTCGTTTCAGTCTTTATTTGTACGCTCATCAGGCTGAGGAACGACTGAAAGGTTTGTCCTTATGTTATGAACCTTTCTGGTAATGTCCTAAATGTAATTTTATGAAGAACTTATTTCAAGTCGAAAAACATAATTTTATAGTAATTTATCAGACAAAAGTATAAAATATTTAAAACCATTCAATATCATTACGCCATAATATTTACTTATTATTTTTGCATATCTTTTGTTACCAATATACAGTTTCTGCTTTCATAACATTTCAATTATGAGAAACTATTTATTTAACCTCTCAAATTATTTTATGAATATTGAACCAATACAATTAGGGATAACAAAAAATCTTTTATGAAGAAACAACAATAGTTTTAATTGTTGCGTAGCGTCCTTTCAAAAGTAGCCATTCAAAATGAGTCAACATCCGCTCTGTTCAAAGTCATTGTTAAGAGAAATGATGTAAACTGTACGAGCATAGAGCTCGTGTGTGTGGAAGTGTGTCTTGATGAATTGTGTGCACGTATGCTTGGGTCTGCTGACACTTGGGCTGCACCAGATTGCCTATAAACTGCATTATGTCTAGTTCAAACACCTAATAACTGATTAAACGGTATAACGCTTGCATAAAGCCGCCCCGTGGAGGATTAGAGGCGCAAACATCTCTCCCCATTTTCCTGCGTCCCTAAAGCAATCTGGCGAACAAAAGGCTGGTGATTTTATCCCACATTTGTGGTTATAAGATCACATCCATTAATTGTTTTCTTGTCTGAATAACAAATACCCGCTATGAAATTGATAATGTTTTCGATAATTAGTTCCCCTGTATTACTTTAAAATCTTATTTTAATGTATTCCAATATTTTAACTTTGGACATAACTATTCTTTTGCAATACTATCGACTCAGATCCAAATATTTTTAAATGTTAGTAATCCTGATAAATTCTGCTTGTGTAGGACATAATATACAAATTAAGCTTTTACTAACAGCCATAATTTCCATATTTTATAATGGCAGTAATTCACTTACCGTACGTTTGTGTGTACGTTCCGCATACCAATCTAAACCCGTAGAGAAAATTTGAATAAATTTCGTACACATGTTCCCTTAGAACCGGATACAAACACTGTCGGGGAACGATACAACTACAACCGCAGGGGCGGTGGTAGAAATTTTCAAACAGGCAAAAAAGTCGATATTTGCGTTGATTAAATATTTTTCGGGATCAATGATATTAATAGTATTTCTTTTGATATTGTTTCATTTAAAAACTCTTGGAATAGGAGGTGAACACCCTTAGGAGTGAGAGTGGAGGTGCGTTACATAAAAATAACGCGAAAACAACCGAGATTCGAGTCAAATCCAGGGTTATGAATGTCGTTGAGTTTAATTATTCAACTTGCTAGTTAAGTTGTACTACCAAGGGCGGGGATGGACAGGGTTGGATATTTTCAAACATGCTGAAACGGCTGATAATTTGTGTTGATTAAATATTGTTTGTTGTCAATGAGATTGATAATAAAAACAAACATACACTAAATTTTGAAATAAATTAGAAAAAAGATTGTGTCAATTATATAGTCAATAAAAAATAATTAAAAATGAATAATTAAATGTTATAAACGCCATTGTATTGGTCAGAAAAATTTATTGTCATGATTTAAATATAGTATTTGACAGACACAACGTTTCATCCCTGGATGGGACCTCTTCAGGTGCACAGTTTTTGTTTAGATTAAAGTGTTGAACTAAATAAAGCTACTGAAATATACAAATCATATTCATAAAACTTGTTTTAACGAGTTTCGTACTTTAACTTCCACATTTGCATTTACGTATTCTCTGTTGTCTTGCACTGCGTAACACCGTGAATACCTGCGAACAGTTAATGTTAATATTTAGCAGCTTCTATTGCCCTTGTATGTATGTCTGCCTTAACGAGGTCGCCCTGTAAACGCATACACATCAGAGATAATTTCATATCGGAGAGAGGCAGCTGAGTGGCACGGCTTAGGTAACTGGAGAATTTAAGTCCTGTTGTAGGCCGGACAGAAAAGCGACTTCTTGTACAACGCGAGAGACAGGCGTGCTCAGAGCTGTTTTATCGCTTTGATGTTGACAGAAGCTAATCCTGCACAGCAGGGTGGCAGATTGTAGGGCTGAAAGTCGTCGTCGTAATCCCGGGGCATGCTGTCAGATACACGACTTGTTCCTTTTGGACGTTTGCTATGTACTCCGGAATGACGGAAGAAGTATCAGCAGGTATTGTTTTAACGATGCTTTGAGCAATCCGATCCGAACGTGCTGATTTAAGTATCATTTGTTTTATAAAGCTATTAATAATGTCAAAACAAATAACACCACAATATTACTAATCACTACTTACCAGCAATTATGAAACTAGGCCGATTTTAATTCATTAGAATGTAATAATTATGATTTACCAAGTTTTTTTGTTACCAGAGTCTCTCTGAGTTGTACTGAACCAACAAATAATATATCTGAAACGGCTACGACCTTAACACTCTGAACTAATGTCGACTATAATGGTTTAAAAGATTGGAGTAGTTAGTGCACATAAAATAATTGCAAATAATCAGATATTGTTTTCTCTGAGTTAATCTCGCGATTTTTATTAACTTTCAAATAAACCTTCGCGCGGCGTATTTTTTATTTGCTATAAACAATACTAATTAACTTCATTGTGCTATTTCATATTATATGAAATTATTTAGTAATCTACAATAATTGTAAAGTGTATTGTAATGCCAATTAATTAGGCCATTAATTGTTTGGACATAAAATTTGATAAATCCATTATAGCGGCCTGATCGAACAAAGCGACAATGTAAAAGCAAGCTCAGCCGCTTTTGTTGAAAAGTCAAAATGGCGTTTGCGCGCATGAAAGTCTAGCAGTTTACGTCTATAGCCAGCCAGGAAAGGAGGTCAGTTTTTTTTAGTCTACAGCCAGCTAGGATAGAGTTGGTGCTGAAAGATTGCTGTGGACAGATGAAGTTTTTCTGGTGAGCAGCAAAGAGCGGAATAGTAAAGTTGACAGTTTAAGTCTACAGCAAGGAGCTAAAGAAAGGTTAGTTCGCTCCGAAAGAGCAAACAGTGAAAACAAATCTTCAAGGAGCTACGTTGCAGTTTAAGTCCAATTCAGTAAATTTCTAATAAATCTACGAATCATAGGATTCCTGTGAGGCAAGCAGACATCAGATAGCTGACATTCAGGAGAATCAATCGAGTTCCTGGGAGCCTATCAATTTTGATTTCAATAGTGTAAAATCTGTGAGTCGACATTTTAGAATCAGTGTATAATCTTGCAATAGAGTACTTCCGAAACCAAAAAGAATGCTGGTACCATCTGGACAGTATGTAAGTAACAAATCCAAAACTAATGATTAATTGTAAACGCTAATTAAAGGATAAAGTCAGATTTCGTTCTCTTTTAATTGTCAATCAGAGTTAATTTCGTTACTTTTCAATTTCTTTCATTCTACTGACATATTGTTTAGGTAAATTGTAAATTGTTTTGTTAATAAGATTTTAAATCAATTTGTTGTGTACATTATTAAACACTGAGAGAAAGATCTCAAATTTTGTTGTAATTATCTTTATCGCCACAAAATAAAATAAAAATATTTTGTTTGTTAATTTTTTATTACTATTTAATTTAATAAAGCTTCATATTTGATTATTACATAAATGTACCACAACGTGGGGCAAATATATTAAATTATTATTATTTGATTATTACATAAATGGCGCTTCAACGTGAGGCAAATTAAATTAAAATTAAATTAAAAAGGTAAATTATTGATTATTACAGTACATACCATTTGTTGCGGTCCGGAAGCCAACTATCGAATTACCAAGGGGCTATTATGTAACGCGTGTATTTAGGTTTAAGTTTTTCTTTGTCTCGGAAATGTTGTTTGTTTGGTCTTGAGAATTCGAAACCGTGCACGTGCGTGGGGGTGGAGGAGATAAATATATACATCCAAGTAATTTCGTGTCATGTCTCGATTGTTGGCCTCGACATGACAGAATAGTTAGCCATTGTTGACTTCGGAACTGCAGCTGCGTGCTATAAATCTTGTAACAATGGAAGAATCAGTAAAACTGACGAAGTTTTCTAACAATGAAAAAAGTAAAAGACTGAGAGGATATAAGGGAGGAGAAAAGCTTTTGGAAAAGACAGTTGTTCTGCGCTCTCCGAAGCTGGTGGATGTGATTAAGAGAGGCTCCGTAGAGTTGTTGTCTCTGATATAGTTCGAGGCAGAATCGTCGTGAGAAAGGGGCCACAATTTGTTAGTGAAGAGTTCACAGAATTGCACCACACAATTTAGTACGACGGCTTGCCAGCATTCAATCCCGGAGGCCGACGCCTTAGCCAGTGATCAACCCCTGAGTCGACGCCAGAACGTCGGTACGAGAGCTACAGCAAGCAACACAACGCAGAATAGCAGTACGCATTTGGTACGGGCAGCAGATCTCTTCAATGTAAAAACCGCAGGTGTCTGAGATAAGAGTTTTCATGTTTAACTTTAATAAACTTATATAAAATTTCATTATTGGTCAAATATTTATTTTGATTTAACGAAAAATAACCAGCGCACAAAAATAATTCTTTACATGTATTGCAGTTCTACGTTTCCTTGGTCCCAAACTTTCTTCATAATACTTCCACGGACTATCAGGGAGTTTATCACTTCTTATACTGACAGACGATTAATTACCGTGCATAGCGACTGTATGTTCAATTCACAGAAGACATTATACGAGTATCCCATTTTTTTATATGTATTCCTATTTTAGTTCCCCCAAATTTTTTCCAAACAAGAAAATAAATCACAGTATTTATGAATTAAAATCAGTACGTTGGTATTCATTTCCACATACAATTAAAGAGCTCCTCGAAGGAAAATAAGAAGCAGAAAGCAATTTACATAAAATTTCCCTTCTTCAATAGGTCCTAGAATTAGTCCATGAAGGAAAAGTGACTTGTAAATTGTAGGTGAGCCGAATTTAGGTGAATGAAGAATTTTCGCAACGCATCAGGAGTCGACAAGGATATTTTAGTGGTTAGAACGTCCGCCCGGTAAGTGGAAGGTCCTGGGTTAGTTTTCCGGTTCGGTCGACATTTTTCCTGATTCTTAAAATAAACAATAGATATTTTAAACCTTTATCTTACATGTTTGTTGACCTATATTTTACGTTTTACTGATAAAACATTTGAAACTGAAGTAACAACCTGGTCACCATATAATGCTGTAAAATGTACTACCAGGGAGTCCGCTGTCTGAAAATATATCCTACAATTTTCTAATTCTTGTACAGACCTGACTTTTATATAAGAAATCGTACGTCACTAAGTTCTCCAGTTGTTTTAAAATTAAGTGTTGGACACGTAATCCTGTAACATAGTGAAGTCGGACGTTTTACTGCAAAAAAAAAACATTACGAGCTGTCACGTATACGACGGTGTTAACCAGGCTCTCGAGGTAGGTAATACTATTAGAATAACGAGGAAATAAATGTCTTAATGCAGATGTCACACGGCAGTTTCAGTCAAGAATAACGGGTATAAAGTGGGACAGGCCCTGTTAGTTCTGTTCCTATGAGCCAACTCGGCAGACGCTTAGTGCACAACTGACACGGCTTTGTACAACCAACAATTTATGAGGCGTCTGCAAAACTAACGTCTGTCTCTGAGTAGCCATCTCGCTAAGTCCCTTGTTGCTCTGGAGAGGGCAATATTCCAAGAGCGCAGCAGATAAATCTCACGCCCCCTCCACCAGAATTACACGTGAATTAGTGCCTTTGGTCATTACAAAAGCTAAAACCCCAACTTTAATGTAAGTAATGTATCCATAGGCAAATAAAAATGTCCATGTATGCTTTCTAAGGTTCCGATAATGTACTAAGTGCCTACGATTAATGTACCCCTCTTCATCATTCATCCTGAATGCAACGCAATAAACGCATTTCATTCTGAGCGTTTATTGGACCATTCTAACCTATGAACGAAAACAGGTAGGCCATTACAACGTGTCGTAACGATTAATGTTACTTTTCCCGATATGCACTTGCCTCTTTTGCTCTTATTTTAAAGATATACCTCATAAATAGGAAAAATTTACGTATGTTTTATGAGAGGAATGGATTGAGATTCGTTTATGGATGAGGAAGGTTAACTAAATTTGATTCCACGATATACTACGTAAATTACTTCCTGAGAAATAATGTGGTTCCTGAGATGACTGTGGTATTTATATAATATCTTTTGTCTGAATTCGGTTTTCTTTCATAAACACTCGCAAAATGTTGAATTTTATCAAATTGTATCAAGTACAACGTTAGTAATCACACTGCCTAGAAAAACTATGAATGTCAAGTTTAACCATGAGATTTATAATTTTTAGAATGAAAGTTTTTAAATTAAAAGTGTATTTATAATTATCAGCTGAAAAAAGGAAAAATGTACACTCAAATCTTATTTTTTATGTAAATGCCCAAAGGCATTGTAACTCAAACTCACCCACGATATGAATAATTCATTCCTAAGGAAAGCGAGTTAATTTCTTTATTTATTCTTTAAATCATATTATACGTTTAATTTCTCTATTTACCTGTATTTATTCGTACCAGTCAATTTTCCTGATATTTTTACTTCAATTTAACATGGATGATTTTTCCGTAACTCATTTTATTCTAAATCAAGCGTCACTAGTGAAGGTGTGTGGCTCAGATTAACAGAGCGGAGGTCAGGTAGCCTTGGAATAAAAACAAATATCACAGCTATCTAACGCGGTCAAGGTCTAGGCGCATATTGAATACGACTGCCAACGCACGGGAAAGGCGTTGCACTGGCGAAGAAAGACATTGAACTTGGTTGCCAAGAAATGTGACGCGCACTATATTTCCATATCATTCACAACTTCGTCTAAACTTCCTTACGTTGCTTTTTCGTGTCCTAAAACGTAATTTCAGATTCATTATTAAAAAATTAATGAAAGATTATTTGTTAGGTTTGTGATTTAAAACATTGTTTTTTTACGTATTTTTCATTTCTATACAATAATTAAATATTTACAAAGACTTATTAAAATTTATCAGATTTCATTTCAAATAAATGTAACACTTTCTGTCATGAGTGAAGGTGGTTTTGAATCGGAATAGTGTGGTATATATACATATTAGTTAACTCAAAACAGAATACATATTACGCTTTAACATAATACTGTATAAATAAAATACAAAACGTTTGATACCCTATTGTTTTATTTTATCATCCACGTAAACCTCTGAAGGGTATGAAGTCTTAGTGGACTGCATCTTCGGATTGTTCTTCTGTTCATTTTTTACTGATATGGTGAATTAAACTGTTTCAGGATGATATGTCTCTCCACGCTATTTACGTTACATAATGTATCTGTCTCGCTGTTTCTATTATAACTGCTACTGATATTTGGTAAATTTTAAATCTATCTGATTCTGCGAGAGGATTCTCTCGCAGGTAACCTGCGAGGGTTTTTCTCTCGCAGGCAGAACCTTTTAGGAGATATACGAAGGGGCTGCCTTTGGGTATGCCTTTTCCTCTCCGTTTTTGAACTAAGGTTCCCACAAGCCGAGGCTGCCTCGGCCTGTTTTGAGAGGTGTATGTTCCGGGGTCGCAGACCTTGGGCATACGGTAAGAGTTGTCCGCTATTCCCATTGGAATAGTCGGCCAGCTGCCTCCTAAACTGGTCGAGGCACGGAGAAGGGAATGCTGCGTCCCCACAGAAAACTCCTCTCCCGCTATCGGAAGGGCGTGGGACAAGTACCCAATGCCCGACCTACCCGATGCAGGTTTTTCTAGGGTTTTCCCTGCATTTCTTTAGGCGAATGCCAGGTAGGATCCTTAAAATATAGCCCGGGGGCCCTAGTTAACCCTTGGATACGTTCCTCTACCCTTCCACATCCCCCTTTCAAATCCCTTCCTATGCTATTAAAGGGAGTTGCCACCTTGTGGATTACCCTCATGTAGCCTGTTACCTAAAAAAAACTGATTCTAAATTGTAACTACCTCCGCTAGCTCTCTCATTACTTGCTTCGCTTTTTTATGGGTTGCCCCTCCATTTCAGAATTCTGTTCCGTATTGTGATTGGGTATCTTTATATTATTTGCATTTAGATGAATCCTCGCATGAGTTCTTTGTCTTCAGCTTCCGTCTCATAGCGGCCTCCCAAAGGAATAATTGCATCGGGAAGGGTTGTTTTAATGTTCTGTTGGTTTGGCAGACATAGTACGATATTCTAATGGCACGGCTAAAGGATGAGCCACAATACCTCTGCAGATTTTATTGGAACTGCAAATTGTTTTCCGATTCTAGTTCCTGTATCTGTCTCATAATAAAAACAATGATATATATCATGCATAATTTCTCCACATTCTAGTGCTGTTATAACTGAAACTGCTTAATGCTGATTGTCAACTTATTCCAGTCACCACTTCCATACCCAACTACTGTCAGTTGCTCATATTCACTTATAACTTCTGGAAAAATTATTGCTTGCAAGAATTGTTATTATAACCTTCAAAAATAAATAATATTGTCCAGCAATATCTTAGACATAATCCAGGCATTTGATAACGTATATAAAATAAAAAGATACTTGCCTAAGTTCTATAAATTGTTGGAATCATTCTTCACCAACCGCAAATTCCGTACAGGAGTGAAACAAGACGTCTCATCTATACATCCACTTAATGCAGGAGTTCCTCAGGGCAGTAGCTTAGGCCCCCTGTTGTATTTGTTGTTCACATCTGATCTTCCAACGGTCGAAAATATTGTTCTAGAAACGTTTGCAGATGCATTCAGATATAGACCAGGCTTCATCTCTCATACAAAAATATCTTAACTTACTTCAAGTATGGTTTCAGAAATGGAGAATAAAAATAAATGAAAAAAAGTCGCCTCATGTGACGTTTACATTATGTAAAAAAAATTGTGCACCGATCTCTATAAACAACACAAAGATTCCTAAATCACCATCTGTCAATTATTTGGTTCAACATCTCGATAGCAGACTCAATTGGAAAATCCACATAACCAAGAAAAGAAAACAAATGGATATTAAACAAAATGAAATGGACTGGTTAGTAGGACGCAAATCACACCTCTCTATAGAAAATAAACTACTTCTATACAAAACCATACTTATACCAATATGGAGCTACGGGATAGAATTATGGGGATGTGCCAGTAAGTCAAATACTGAAATAATCCAAAGTTTAAAATATTAAGAGCCATCGTACATAACATACACAATTAATTAAAAATACCCACTGTTATGGAAACTGCCCATCAAAAGAGTGTTAGTCATCACGAAAAGCCTGATTCACATTCAAATCCATTATCACAACCACTAATAGAAAATTATGTAACTAGAAGCCTGAAAAGAAAATGGCCATCACATCTGTAGACAAGATTTAGGAGTTCTCTTCGCTGGAGGGGATCTCATCATGCCATAATGCACAATATGTGTATAACATGGTAAAGCTACCACATTAGCTTATAGATTAAAATGTAATCTGATTGCTGATAAATGTAATATTAAAAAAATTAATCACATATTTTCCCTGTTCTCGTCTGATTGAACTTGGAATTATGCTATCATATTCAATTTCTGTCAGTTTCTCTCAGTTGATGTCTCTTAATTTTTCTTATTGGTAATATCTATTACTTTACTGAATCCTGATGAACAATTAATAAAAACAAATTATTTTATGTAAGCCCCCCACATTAACGATTATATAAAATACACTTTCCTAGATGTCCCCCATTAATATAATAATAATATTAATATTTTTTGATTCTCAAATATTAATTCTTCAAGGTTTCGTCTAACAAAATTCAATTTCACGTTTGTTAGAAAAGTGCCCAAAATGTAAAAAAAAGCAATTACAGGGATAAGCTACTATAAAATAACAAAAAATCCCCTAATTATCATCTGTAGCATGATAAAAATCCACGCAACATTTCTAGCCACATAATCAGGTAAATAATTAATAAATAGTATCTGATGGTAAATTTGTTAGAACGATATAAACTATTATGAATAATTACTGGTTTATTGTGGATTCAAGCACATTATTCTACCGCCAGTGACCAAAAAATGGCTTGAATTGTGTATGTGAGTGATGATTCCTAACACAGGTGCATTTGTTTATCTAGTTGTGTTCCGTCGTTGGAAATAATTTGCTCCCGGGACAATCCAGTAATGGGCAAAGCTGTGTGACGAGAGCACTGCAGCACGCACAGCCATTCTTGCGGAACATTGGGAATCCCAATGCACATTACCCAATTGCACCGGTGCGCAATATTTGAGGCGGCTAATTATTCTCTGAAATCGGGCAGCTCTGTTCCCCGTTAACGACCAGGTCATTACACTATCACTGTCGTATTTTGTGTCAGCGAATCATATTCGAACCATAATTCAAATGGAAATGCGAAAAAAAAAACCCTGCCCCTCGTTTTGCTTCACCGTACATTTTTATCCTTTGTGCATGTCGTTGAGGTAGAGAATTTTGAAGTACTCAGCTCGGGTTCCATGTTTGTAAAATACAGATACGCCAAAATCGCCTCGTACAATCAAATATGTATTTTGAATACATCTGTTACAAAGTCACAGGGAATAAATAAGATATAAATAAATTATGAACAACATACGAGTATTGTCTTCTGAAGCCGTAGATGATAAATTTTATCATTTATGGGGAATGTAGACTATTATCTAACTTTTATTCTTAAATTATTTTATATTATCTGACTACCGTTCCCTCATATGTCAATGAAGACAATGTCAACGTTAAGATTTGCAATCCAAATTTCTCATCCAGTAAGAGTGTATCTCTACATTATACGGCCGAAAATAGTTTGATCTCCGATTAATGTCAGTATCTCCGAAGTGTTTTCCAAAGGTCTCCGTGATAGATCGGAAAACTAAAATTACGTCATCGTCCATCACCTTCAAAATAATCGATTGCAAATAGCACCTCACATGAACTGCAAGCTCCCTGCTATTTTTCTTCGTAGCATGTATTTAGTGCTACTACCAACAATTAACAATCCGAGGCACCGAGGCCTGTTTTAAGAGGTGTATCTTCAGTGGTCAAAGACCTTTGACATACGGTAAGAGTTCCATTGGAACAGTCGGCCAACTGCCTCCTAAACTGCTCGAGGCACGGAGAAGGGAATGCTGCGTCACCACAGCAAACCCCTCTTTTGCAATAGGAATGGCGTGGTACAAGTACGAAATGCTCGGCCTACCTGTTGCAGGTTTAATAGGGTTTGTCCTGGATCACTTTTAGGCAAATGCCGGGTAGGATCCTTATACTATAGCCCGGAGGCTACCTTCCTCTACCCTTCCGCATCCCCTCTTTCAAATCCTTTCCTATGCTATTAAAGGAGCGTTGACACCATATGGATTATCCTCATGGAGAATGTTAATCTAAAAATTAAATCCGCGTGAATATATTCAACTATGTCAAATCTTCGCCGAATTGTAAAAACACGAGGCGATTTAACACGTTGAATAGGATGCGTTCATCATTTTTAAATCGTTATTTATAACTCATTCTTCTGGTTTTACATTTAATACTTTTTGTTACATCTTCTATAAGATTATTATGCAGCTATCTTTATGCCTCTACTCATAACAACATTTTGTTTACCCGCCAGTATGTTCCAGTTAAAACAGAAAATTTAATTGGTCTGTGTGATTTTAAGCTTAATAATGTTCAAATAACAATTTAAAAAGCTCTACAAATTATTTACCACTTCAGAAAAAAAGCATTAATACGGTTTATGTGTCAGTCAAACTAAATCATTCTCCGAGCAGAAAATATCATTACTCTGAACGTTCGTCGTTATGTCTATAGAAGACGGATGGAAGTTTAATGTTACCAAAACATTCCTTATGGTTCTTTATAACACCGATATAAAGTTTCATAGAAATCTGTCCCACTGTTTCCTCATGAAAAGCGAACAAAATAAACCTGTGAGACAGACAGGTAAGATTCCTAATTCACGAACGTAAAGACGAAAAAAAAATTTAAAGTAAACAGATGTAAAAATTATATTGCCATTAGATATTATATCACACTATTTATAGGTGAGAAAACTACATATTTCTCAAAATGCATTATTTTTAATACGCTGCCTTGTTGACACTTGAATAAAGTTTTAATAATGTTTGTGGAAAATCACGTCTTAAAAAATTCATTTAATGATTGAAACAATAGATTCATTCCATTAAATAGATCATGACTTCATTATATAATAAATTAATAGTTTTATTTACGAATTTTTTCTTTCCACCATATCACATTGTGTCCATGAAAAATATAACTAGATGGAAAACATAAAAAACAATGAAATTACACAAAATAAGCAAGAAATAAATTATTTAATAATTCAAATCCAACTATAAGCTTAATGCAAACGCAACTGTTTAAATACGCAAGTATACAGAAATCTGTAATTTATGTAGGTCACACAAAAGCCTAATTTCCTTCTCAATTTATCTCTAGGACACAGAAAACACTAGGCAACCCCTTCCCTTAGCTGGGCTGAACCGTATATTTTCAGTAAGGGTATCAGAATCTTGTACGTATCCCTTGAAGAAGAACGACTTGTTTACTGTTTGGAACATCGGTCTTTCAATCCTCCATTTCGATGGATGACCTTTTCTACCTAGCCAAATGTAATTTACTTCTATTTATTACTCATTTTGCAGACATTTCTTTTATAAATAAAGTAATGGAACAACCGAACATCTCTGTAATAAATAATTAGATCAAAATACGAAAGCTCATATTGAGAAGAATTTTTTACCAGTACTCAAATTATCCATTAACAATTATCTAATAAATAAATAAAAACTTGGAGCATTTAGTACTTCTAAAAATTGCTAATAAATCTAATATTGGTTGGTATATATAATTTTTTAAATAATTAGCGAATCGTATGCTCCAAATATTTTTCACTTTACCCATTTTAATCTGAATGGAGAAAGTTCAACAAGTTTTATTCATACACAACCTAAGAATTTTATTATGTGGGTTATTGCTAATGATTTAAGTATAATGAAACTATTAATGACAATATCATTGACATTTTTCAAAGGTTTCTCTCTGTCTCTGAATTTCATTCTTCTCTTCAGATGTGATACTGAGTTTCGTACTACGGAAATAGTTTTTTTTATAAATAAAATATGAAAATTAGTATGACTTGTATAAATATAATTAATGTAACATTTATTATATATATTTTTAAAAGTTACTTTACCAATATCAGCGACCTCTTCATTTGCATGTTATTAACAAAATATTGATTGAACAGAAAAATTTATAATGGCGATGGAAACAGTCTATATTTTTCTGTTTTATTCATATAATGTTAATTATATGCATCTGAAAAGGTCCTTGATCATGGGGAAGAAACGTTTTGTCTTTTATGTAAATTTATATAATAAATTCGTGACTTATTTTACATTAATTTTATAAATTCTTTTTGTTTTATCTTTCCTAAACCAAAAAAGTCATATCATAATGTATCCTCCAGTTTTCATTCTGAAAAGAACGTTTAACAGGAAATGTATATATTGTTTATCGTGGAATAAATGAGCTGAAACAACAATCAATTTCACTTAATAATAAATTAGAAATATTATTAAATATATATCTATAAAATTTAGATGACTGAAAAATACTGCCAAATTAATTTAGTCTAACTTTTGGTTTAAAAAAATTATTTTATTTTACAAAACTTAAGTCCATTGGACAGCTGCCTCTTAGTCGCACATCAATATTGATTGCCTCCTTTTCAGTGTATTGGAAGGTTGAGCGTAGATTGCTCCTGACAGGTGTCCAGATTCTTATTGGCCAGTCTCTTGGGCTTGTCACTTTCATTTATGGCCAAAGAGGAGTTCTTACAACTTTCTTCTGAAGCATGATTGGACTTTATTCATTAATATCAAAATCCCGGAATTCAGGTTTACAATATAAATTACATAAAATAAGTTAAATATTATCATATTCCTCGTAAGTGAAAGGTGACACGACAGTAAAATTATAGAGAACAGTTCATATTGCGTAATACATTGGATGAATTTTGGATACGTTTTCATTTTACTACTTAAAAACACGGTTACAATGGGTATCGTAATAATATCATTTAGATTCTTAACTTACTAAGAATCAGGATATCTTCTATATAATAAAAAGGATGTATATTTGTATGTATGTATTTACGATAATCTTTATACAAATTTAAACGCGTGTACAGATTGCAACAAAACTTGGTACAAATGTTCTTAAAAACACGATAAACGATACTGCTGGGGTGAGAAACATATAGCGTAAATTTGAAAATAATTATAATTGAAAAACGTGATAATTTTGTGTTAAATTACTGCGCACTAGGGCCGTGAAGTCACGCGAGAGAGACTTTACTACGCAACAAACAAAGGAAATAGTTCATTTCTCCGTAATAAAATAAAGAGGAAATAATTTCATTTATTTAAAAGTGTAAATTTATTCAGAAATACTCCATCGAATGATAATAAAGAATAATACGAAATACTTAAAGGTACTTGCGGAAAATGTAAGTTAATTTTCGTTCCGTATTACTCACTCCAATATGGCGACCATTTGTTTACAATGTGAATCTAGCTAACAATTTCATCAATTTAATCTTTCGTAGTGTCTGAAGACTGAGCGACAATTAAGAACCATGATATACGAAAATATATTTTTACGTTATTTAAGATATTTGGCAATAATGCTTATTCCCTAATCATAAACACCCTCTGACGACTAGAAAATGAAACCATCATATAAAAATATGTTTAAGGAAGCCACGGGATTATATCATCATCTTAATATAAAAATAATAATCGTATATTAGTAGAAAATTTTAAATATTTTAGTCAATCCTCATATAAAATTGTTATTGTTAAAAATTTATGCAAATTTAAGGACAAATGAAAACAGACGACGTTTATTTTACAACAAAAGTGAATTAATTCTTTGGATAAGCGTAAATGTTAAATGTAAGACTACTACTTAGGCATAAAAAAATTAGTATCAAAATAATTCAATAAATTCCAGTTTTCTAAGAGTAGTTATAACTATCGTTTCAATAGTAACAGACGATACAGGAAATTTTTGACCCGCCTGTATTTCCATTGGTTATTTTACTTTTGCTCTCGTCATTTTCATTCACAGTAGTTAAGGTTTAGGCCTGGTTCCAAAACCTGCTCTGAAAAGCTTGAGTCTTCCAGTCAATTAGAGATCGACTTATTCTGTATGAAAACGCTTTCTTTAGGAATCGCAACATAGAAACTCCCGAGAAAAGCCTTTGTGTGCCAAACCCGCGATGAAATACAGCCACTTAAGAGATGCGGTATTGTGTTTCGTAAATCTCTCGAAAATCCAGATGAATTTCCGTATGCATAAAATTAAAATAGTACATTCGTTGGCCAAAACCTTTCACAAGAGATGTAAAGTCTAAATCATTGAACAATAACACAATAATTCAACATAACTCAATTGTAATACCGTTTAGAAAACAGGAAATCTTTATGTACTTAAATTTTATTTTTAAATGTTGTTTATATTAAAAATAAACTATTTTAATGCCGGATTTTTAATAGAAGCGTTTATAGACTAAAATTCTGGTATGACGAACCAAATTCTATTGTGACATACTGTACTATTAAAATGTGGTAGAATAAATTATAGGAAATATTTTGGGAAACAAGTTTCTTAAAATTTCTTACTATATCTCAGCGTGTACATTAAGATGTAATTTTAAGAAACATATTAATGCAAAAGAAAAGTAATATGTATCATAATTATAATTATCTGACATATTTTATTTTTACAATTAATAAATAAACTGGTTATACATCAGAAAAAAATTCACAAATCAACTGTTAAAAATATAATTTCACAACGTTTCCATCTCTATTTAGGATTTTATCAGGTATACATTGGTGAATCAATCTAACATTTAAAGAAAATATATTTAACCGTCTGTTGACAAAATTTAATGTGTAAAATGATATAGAAATTATTTAACTTATAATTAGTATACAATTCCAAGTTATTTGGCTATTTTTCTTACTATAAATTTTAAATCAGACATAATTTTTTCATTTCAAGGGAATTTAATAGTTGTAGAAATTTTTTTGTTACCTATTATAATTACTATGAATAATCCCTATCTCTAATTTATGATAAATCGTTAGAGTTTAGCGTAATATTAAAAAATTATGTGGGACTAATTATACCAGTACATTACATTCATGAAATTCTGACTGTGCATTCTGTTACTCAATGATAATATTTTGTGACACCCTATAAATTATATTTATACATAATTATTTTAAAATTTATCATGGGATGTATGACTTAATTCATTTTTTTAGATAATTGAATTGTAATTTGCGATAGAAGAGCTTCCAATCAGGGACGAAACGTTGTATTGGTTGAATATTATGTTTTTAAATAAGATAATTTCCGCACTATTATTGTAACTTATGATATAAAAATTATTTGAAAACGTATGACGTCAGCAATAAGACCTTTTCTGTTCCTACTAGTTCCGGCAAAAATCACGCACATGAAACGAAGTAAAACGTCCATTATTTTATTTAAAATTATTTTTAATTTGACGCCAGTAATTTCAAAACAAAAAATCTTAAAATCCTTTGTCCACGGTACATAATTCCACTTAAGCACGAGTAGAGTAAAAGAATTCCTCGTAACAGGAATTAATCGCCTCTTCCTGAGTGTAACACACATATTTATAAATCCTGCGTGTTTATTCGTCGAAAGTTCTCAATGAAAGAAAATAACTTCTCATAACAAAAAAAAAATCACTTACAGTAAATCTTTACCTACCTCCCTTGCACATATTTTGGATTTAGTGTTAAATTTAACGACAAAAATAAAAGAAAATACTGATGTTCGAGATTGTAATTGTTTAATTTTTAAACTAGCAATTTAACTCAAACAACCAACTTTTACCGTAGATGATGAATTAGACAGTGATCATTATTATATTATACGCTATATGCATACTTTCATTGTCCCAAAGTTACTCCCCATTCTCTCATTTTCATGAATTTAATTACATCATATTAAATAGTGATAATTATAATCATTAAAGTTATTTGGCTGTTCTAGAAATCGTTTCATGTAAAATCCGAGTCTCCGCAGGCAAACCTTTGTGTTATTTGTGATTTAGCGACTGTTTAGCTCTGTGTAAGGGCTCAGATCGCAGCACAACAACCGAGAAATTATCTCTCTCAACCGTTAACTCTCCTTGTTTCAGAGCAGAGGTAGTCAATACCACCGCCTAGTCTATAACTCTCCAAGCAGCACTTCGACAAAGAGCTGGGAACTGGTAGTTTCAGAACTACGGCACTTTGTTCCTAATCGAGCGTGTTTTAACATACATTCCGTGGATGTGGAAATTGACTACATATAGCTGTTATAAATGCATTTGGAATAAATTAAATAATTTTCCTCAATTGGCATCAATCCATATCGTCCAACCACGAATTCTATTTATAATATGTAGTGTTTCTAAATTAATAAATAAAAATATTTCAAGCTGGAGTACGCCTAAAGAAGCTGTAGAAAATGGTATAAATAATAACAGGAACAATTGCAGTCAGAAAAAATTCAAAAATAATAATTAGCATACTTTACTGTAGGTTTTATTTTCATAAAAGAAACATCAGCGTCAATAGATTCCAACGGGGCAGTAACGACCAGTATAGCAGAAAAAATTAATTTATAACAATATAATTTGAATTTTGTACACGTTTCGATCAACTGTTGTGATCTTTGTCAATACTATCGCCGAACTGAAGTTATATAGTCAAAGTTACAGCACTTTACAAAGAATATGAATACAAAATATAAATTAACAAAGATTATTTAATAAGCCGTCATTAATACAGTTAAAATGAGAAGTGTTCTGTTAAACATTTAAAGGAAATTTTGTTGGTCTGCATGTGTAACATTTATGAGATTATCCTTTTATTAAAATTACTTTCTTTATCTAGAGTCAACCTCCTGCGGTGTAGGAGTCAGCGTGGCTGCCTCACATCACGTAGGTCCATCGTTCGAATACCCGCGAAGGCATGAATCTTGATGAGCGTGAGAGAAACTGTCGTCAAATCAGTCCCCCGACCCGGAAAAATGAAGTTAATTCGCTAATAACCGGAGCCGTTGATGCGACTGTAAATAAATAAATATAAAAATAATAATAGTATTATCAAAATTGAAAGAATTATTGATACAAATAATGTTTTGCAATCGAATAATGTTTATAAAGTAGACATTTTACATTGGTTTTATTTTCTTTAATTCTAGTTAACAAAAATATGAAAACCAATTAGTTACTAATGTATTGTCTATAAAAGATACAGAGACACCCAGAAAAATATTTTAGTGACTTCAAATAAAATAATAATGATTTTTAAAATTGGTTTAGTTTAAAATATTATTCATTCTTTACTGAAAACTAATAAATTTGAGTATTTTTATTCTTCCCTTGAGCGTCTTTCCGGTTTTTTAAAGTTGTTGGTGACTTTGCGCGAGTCCGGATAATTTAAAAAATTGACGAGAAGGAAGCAAATAGCACTTATACACAGTGCAGGCTGTCCATTTCTCTCTTACATTTTTTAAGAAGGAGAGGAAAAGAAAGGGTAATTTAGTGAGAGGGCGATGCGGATCTGGATCCTGGTGACAGCGATTGAAATTCTGCGATGGCGCCACCTCCTACTCTTTTGCTTCCGCCCCTAATGACTTCCTCTACAACAGCTCCCCCTCGCTCCATTGTCGCGCTTCCACCGGAGGCACCTCCCGATACATCATCTCTACGAATTCGTCAAAATTGCGTTCTACGAGAAATGTTTTATCGCTTTTATGAATAAATATTGCTGGATGACTGTCAATGTGCATCAAGAGTTGCACATAAAATTTTATATATAACGGTTTCTGAATCAATTGCCAACAATTAAAGTCAATTCAAAATCAGTACAAATAATTACTCTTTATAGTTTTAATAATGTTGTACCTATCTAAAATATTTTACAGAATAGATTTAATTAATTTAATAGTTCCATATATACGTTCTGAGCCTTTTACTCAAAGTAAGTGATATAGTAATTTGCTGTAAATAATCTCTGACTCTTCTTTATCAGTTTCTTTTAAAGTCAATTTATGCAAACACCTTGATGTTATTCCACCAAAATGCCTCGAAGAGTTGTCTCAAACTGACATTGTTTTCGAAGATTAATAATTAAACTAATATGTGGGGATTGGGTTTTATTTAATAATAAAACAACTTTCTTCAATATATTATTTTACTTACACATATTAATTACGTTATACATTTATATTGGCCAATACTTTGAATAAATTTATGATCACTTTTTATCTGGTTTGTGGTGGATACTAATTTAAGTCAAAATCATTAAGTAAAATCAGTTTTAAATACAAGAATCTATTAAAAAGCAAAAAATGTATCCATCAGTCTATTTAGTGTCCTCAAATTATTTACACCATTGAGGATGACAAAATTGTTTGCTGTTCTCATTCCGTAGTCTGTTCCGTCCTCTTGTTTTCTTACTTGCACGTTGATATGAGAAACGTTTTTTGTATCAATTGTTGACAGCGAAGGCAAAAGATTATCTATAAAGTGTTTTGCGTCTGCTTGTTTTCAATCGTCTCATGCTGTCTTACCGTTTCAATTACTCTGCTCCTATTGTTGACTGATTTTCCTTACATCTATGTCATGAAGACAGAACTGTTAGCGGCTCCTCCAAAATCACAACACTAAATACTTGCTTAGGGCGATAATTTATATAATTCTGCATCACTCAGGAAATCAAAAACCAGTAATAGTTTGAGTCTGACGTTACCGTCTAATTCCCACGGTGCCCTGCACTTGAAAATAAAGCTAGGACGTTATGGACACATGCCTTGTAATGTTTCCCCTCCATTATCAAAAACCTTAGGTTTCATGCTCCGAAGACCGGCACTCAGGATAAATCCGCACTGTAGGAAGCTTCAGGATACCAGTGGTTGAAAGATGTCCTCTCAGATCCAACACAATTGCTACACAATTCAATACGAGCTTTGAATGTCCCATCACAATCACCTATTATTATACTCTAATCGTGAGTCGAACTGTAAATTGGCTATCTGACCTGTTATCCTTGGGTAGGTTCTCCGTAGAACGTATCTGGGTGAACGCCTGCAGAGATCCGTTAACACGCATCAAGATTGGTCCCAGGGTGCACTTTCCCGAAGAGCATGATGGTATATCTGGAGTTGGTAGATGTGATTGTTACTTCGGTATCCAAACTTCGAGATGCAGCAATCTCATTAAGCTGGGTAGTGAAAATTAACCAGTCAGGCGGCTTCGTCAACGAGGACGACACCTTAGCGAGCTTGACGACCGCCTTGGGCTAGACTAACTTAGAAGTGAATAGCCAAAGTCATCAACGAGCTCTCAAACGACCAAACGACTGGTGCTCATAACGGTTACAGGGCCGAAACTCCACACCAAGGCACATTCTAGAGACTCGCTCCAGTCTCTTCTCGAGCGAAAATTACTTTGTTGGCTGCAAGCAGTCGGTTGCTGCTTGAGCTTGAACAACGAAACCACGCGAAGGCAAATATTCAGACTTGAATATGAAATGTCATGAGAGACGCTTCTCAACTCCCAAATAATTATGATCGTAGTAAGTCTGATACTATTGTTTCACCGACATATTAAACGATGGAACCTGGACTGTCATGATAACTGGATCACAAAGCAAATCTTCATTCCTTCCTCAAATGCCATTATTATTCGGAGCTGGACAGAGGTACGATTATATTGCGTCTGTTCTCCAAAATTGAACAAATTACTAAGATACTTAAAATGAATACATATAAACACAGTCGAGTGCAGTTGTGTGGCTCTAAGCTCTTCTTAGCACATAAAGAAATGGACAAGGATCCCAGAAACGTTGTGTGGTATTTATATTATCACTTAATTTGTCTTTATTTGGTAATTTTTTCGTATTATTAAGATACTTATCTATAACACAGTGGATATAGAGATAAGAGTTCGATCAAAACTTTGGGAATAAATGGTTACTTTGCCTCAAATTTTTTTTTTGAAGTTTCCAGTAAATAACTTTTACACACACACACGTGTATATATATATATATATATATATATATATGGTCATCATCAGAACTTCATTGCATTTGTTTCCGAATGAATGTAGAATGCTAAAATGAATGCTCAAGAACTCAGAGCGTTAATTCTTAAAGATCCGTCCAATTTTATGAAATCATGAGTCAAACTTTACTGCCAGAAGAAAAAAGGGGGTTGTCGGGTTCCTGACTTTATATCTTGGGTTCACCTTTCCTGGCTTTCCCATCATGTTTTCGGCAAAATGCTTCCTCCGTATCTTAAATCACTTCCTGAGTTATTGGAAAAATATATAGACACGTTCACGAGGACTTTACACCCTCTCCTCATCATCAGAATAGCTATCAGAGTTTTATGAACGCTTCATAAACTTGCACCTAAAAATGGCTTCGTTGAAACTGCTTGGCTTTTCACAGGACACTGTTACTAGCATATATTAATGGAAGAAATTCTTCGATCTCATTAATGTAATTCTTAATTATGTTGCTTTACTGTATTGAACGACTAAAAATTTTTCATTGACGTATGACGCGTCTGGAAAAATTCACGACAACAAATATTGAAAGTCAAAAACATTTTAAAAAGATATTAGAGTCAACTCATAAAAACATGATAAAGCCTAACGTTGATGCATAAAATAGTTCAATGGCAATACCTCAGATAACTGTCAAGCGACTTTATGCCATGCAATTAAGTTCAATAAACTTTATAATAGGTATAATTAAATTTGGCAGTGGCCACAGAACTTGGAGATAAATAGAATAAATTTGAATTATATTGTACGAAAATAATAAATATTTAATATCGTCATTTATTATTTGTAAACTATAAAAGTCATTAATTTTTGTGTAGGATTTTTAACCCTTTTAAAATTCAATATTTTTATAGATTAATTTTGAAAATGAGTATACTTAATTATCATGTCCTAATTTCGTAAAAACTTTCTTAAATGAAAAATGGTTTGCCGACCTCCTATAATGTAGATGTCAGTATGACTGCCTCGCATCACAGAAGTCCCTGGTTCGAATCCCGGCGAGGGCATGGATTTTTGTATGCGTTAGAAACTCTCGGAAAATCAGTCCCCCGAGTAGAAAAAAATGATTTTCCATACTGAGTTGCTAACAGCCAGAACTTTTGATGCGTCTGTAAATAATAAAAAATTGTTTTGGCTATCAACTCATTATATATTCATCCCATGAGATATTAAATAATTAGTCTCTTTTATTTATATTCCTTAACTATTATCCCCGGGCACACAAGAGTTCACACGATAAAAGAAATCAAATATTAGCCTGTATATCCTTATTGCAATGAATAAGTCCTTAGTTTTATTATCCAAAATATAAGTTTCAAATACTTACTAAAATGTGTAAAATATTATTATAAAATATAAAAATTATTCACTTTAAATGTCAAATAGTCATTTAGAGTTCACTTTAAAGAAAAACTAAAGTTGATGAGGATATAATCTGCACCTTTTCCAATGTAATTAACAAATACTAACTGTTAAAACATCCAAGCGTTATATTTTGAAAAGACAATTTGAATTCTAAAAAGGTTTTAAATTTTAATCGACGTATATTAAATTCTTTGTAAATTGATTTAATTCTCCGAGATATAATTTTTTGTCAATCTTGCGCTCTTTTGGTATCTCGCCTCAACGCAATTTGCCAGGCGTCTGCTAAATTGGATTCGTCTGTGTTCTGCTCCTCCCGTAAAATTGATCCCGTCCCCATTAAACACTGCATCGCCAGAATTCAACTCCAATATTTCCTTCCAGAAAATTAAATAACGCTAACTCAGAACAGTGACACCCTTATTAGTGCGTACTCGCGGATATGAACTAAACCAATCAGTAAATGGCACCAGTGAAAATTTTAATTTCACATTTATCTTAAGAGCAGGATAATTTTGCAGTTAAATACAGTGGATTGTATGTCGGTTCTTATCGTCGGATATACAGAAATATCAGAAAATGTATTGTAATTATTTAAAAATATGTGCTTATGCGAATTGGTTAATTAAGACGGTAAGGTTAAAAATATTTTGTTTAATATATGAAACTCTCAAGTACTATGTAACAAAACTAGTAACGAAATAAAAGTAAATAACAGTGGTAAATGACCTGAATTAGACAATATGATATAATATGTCCGTTAAAAGTTGTTAGTTGAAAATATGAACGAATACTGACTATTTCTAACAACACTTTGAATTAATTCTTTACAACGTTCCTTCCACGTATCGTGGACCTCCTTAGATAAACCTTAACCAATGGGTAAACTGTACGATGACGTCAATTAAAAAAACACGCCAAAGATGATAAGAAAACATAAATAAAAGGATGCTGCTAAGTCCACTTGTATCGCTTTCGACTAGAGATGGGTCGCTCCGGAGTGAGTTGTTCCAAATGAACGACTCACGACTCCTGAGGAGGGGTAAAACGCTTCTCTGCAGCGCGCCTCTCTTTGACCGACATCCCTGCGCCTGCTCACTGCTCACAGGTCGCTCATGAGTGGAGCGTTTTGTCTCAGGGAACGACTCTTCGCAAGGAACGGAAATCAAAAGGTCATGGAGCGACTCGACCGATACTTTGGAACACTTATTTAATATTTTAATGAACTGAGAAATCAATCTGTTGTAATATTTACATTCATTATCTGCAATCATAGTATTTTCGAAATCGAAACTGTGGTTGTCTAGGACACAAAGTTTAGATATAACGGCACTTGCCGTAGTTTTAAGTCATAATTTTTAAAACGTTGTGAAGTATTAATTCAAAGTATTACTCGAAACTGACTTCATTCAATCATGTTTTCTATTTATAAAATTAAGACAATATTTATTTTGGATCAGAAAATTAAACTAGAGTAATTTACAGCAGAATCTCTATTAGCCATCTGTCATAGTAACGGTGCTTTGTCTGATAGTCTAAAAAACATTTAAACAATTAGGACGCTGTAACAACATTTTCAAGGAGCTAAAGAGAAAATAGATGTGGGTAGTTGCATAATAATATTTATGAATATATTAAAACTTGATAATTAAAGCCATTATCCTTATACAATGCGATACAGTATAAAACTCTGTCTGACCAAGATTGTATACGAGTCAACAAAAAGTTAAGCTCGTCATAATCTGGAAATGACAGCCTGACCAAAATAGGAGTCCCTACAGTGTCAGCCACCGTCTCACCCTACCTGCAGGATGGACACAGCAACTTCTTTATTTTCAGTACACCGCTCTGGAAAACGAGTCATATTGCGGTTCAACAAAAATACTGCTACAATATAAAATAAAAGTTTTCAGTAAAAAATAACATTCTGCAATTTTCTATTCAATATTAATGTTTTGAGTAGACATATCTGAGTAACAGTAAACTAAATTTTTTTACACATTATCTCTATGCAATTAACAGTTATTCGGGCTTCTAGTTCACCACAGATTTCTGCAATGATCTAACTTCAATTTCTTCCTACCGTATACGCTTAAATATCACTCGTTTTAGACAAATAGAGTATACAGTCATATATTTTTCACTTTGTTTTCCAACGCGGAAACATAACTCAATAAAAAGACACGAATACATACAACTCGGTGCTTCTTCTCGTGACAGTTGGAAGTGTGATATGGCTGTGGGATTCGGTGAACGACCGCTCTAAAGTTTCAGCTCAGATGGTGAAGTAGATTGCAGAATACAGATCAGTAAGTGAGCCAGCAACTACTATTTTCTTTTGGAATCATCGATCGCTCATTAAATCATTTCTTGAACGGATCACCATCTCAATTCTTCATCTTCCTTGTCACTTCAGTCTTTGACCAACCTGGACAATTTCCGGACTGGCATCTTTCATGTGACATTACAGATTTTTTTGGAATGTCACATGATCAGTGTAGCGATTATCCTTCAGTCTTAATCCCAAGTTTCGTGACAATTATGAATATCTTATCCATGCCCATGCTGGGATGTGAACAAGGGACCACCGTGATGCAGGACGGTGACGTTGACAGATACAGCACGACAGTTCTCAATTCTGCTAATCTGAGTATTTTATACATTTGGCCAAACAAAAGAGAAAAAACATAAAATACGTGGATATCAGATTCTCGTGTTACAGAAAAATTTCGATGACCGCAATGAAACAAATTAGTTGTAAATAGCTTTCAATGACGTAAACAAATGAATAAAAACCCTAACGAATCTTTTGGTATTTGTCGTCTATTTACTGATAGCAGACTGCCTGAGCTGAATCCGTTTGAAGATAGATAAGAAAATCGAAAGTCGTCTGTCAGTATCTCTGTCGCGAATCCTTAAGTTGTAAAAATTAATCCTCATAGTATCATCCTCAGGTTCCATTCTCCAAATGTATGTGCAGAGTTAGTCATTAAAAATACTGAAGTAGTTAATCCCATTACAAGTCCGTCACAACATTTCACTATATAGCAAATATTTATACTTTCCTTTTAAATGCAAAAATGGACTTTCATATTAAATTATTGTATCACTGTGTGTTGTCAATCTCACAAACGAACTCAAATAATTGTAAAAACTGTATGATATTGCGACAAAATAATATATATTCTTAGATAAAATAATTTTACAACTACACAACTATGAAATTAAACGTTATTTATTTATATTCAACAGATATACAATTAAATGTCAAAAATTGACTGTTGATATAGTCTTTAATTTATATAATAGGTATGATAAACGACCTTCAGCCCTTCCTCGCGTTTCACAGTTCAACTGTGTAGTGTTCTCCGACAGAACGCTAGTTCTGTGATTTACTGCACTGCTGAATTCATGTTACTGCCTGCTGTATTATCATAATTGGGTTTACAAACCAACAGTTGCAGACAAAATTCGAACGTGTGACCAGTTCCAGATGGAAGACATTCCTTTTGCTTGGTTGGGGATGAAAAATACATTATAACTATACAAAACATACAACATAATTCCAGTAGAATCTAAATCAATCTTTTATATTTAACACTCACTAGTTATACGTCGCATCATGTCTCTGTTAAGTGTTTTTAATTGTGTATTTTTTCATTAATTTACTTTATTATTAACGTTTGTAATCGACAGAGGCTTACACTATCATTAATTCCAAATATAAAATTAAATATACTACTTTTCTTGATTCGTAAAATTCCAGCTAAGCGAATCGCCTCCTCTGTTCAAGTCAGTAAATTATTTTCGAAGCCGTAATAAAAATACAGAACATCTCTTATGTGCCAAGTTAAATAGTATCAGTTACGTTATTCAATAATAGAAACATCAAAAATGTTAGTTGTTAATTGTACTTTAAGATTATTTTCGAAGCCGTAATAACAATACAGAACATCTCTTATGTGCCAAGTTAAATAGTATCAATTACGTTATTCAATAATAGAAACATCAAAAATGTTAGTTGTTAATTGTACTTTAAAAAAATATCAAGATAATATGCGGAAATAGCATATAAATCCTATATTTTTGTTTAAACGAAAATAAACATGACTCATCAAGTATAGAAAATAATCTACATTGTCTATGAAACCCAATATTTATTTATCTTTCTTCTCACGACATTATCATCAGAAAATAAATCATATTTAAGTATGTATACTTCTCATAGAAAAAATTGAGCACCCATTATCATGAATACAACACGCAACACACTTTAGGCTCGGAGAATTTATTCCACTATAATTTCTTTACGTAAAAGCACGAAACAGGCATAAGAGAATATATTAATTATATTTCTGAAAAAAACATTATAAATTTGAATTTCGAAGTAAAATATTGTTAAAGATATATTCATTTAAGAAAATGTTTTAGATTAAATGATAGGATAGTGTTCCGGCAAGAAGTGTTCGATTGTAAAAAAAAAAATCAGGAAGATATTCATTCTATGTGACTTTTGAGCCAAAATATTTTCACCAAAAAACAAACACAGAACTAAACTACCTAAATGACAAAGCACAAGTTATAGTCGTAGGTTTCGACTAAATAACTGTATCGTTCAAAGTGAATTTAGTATTTCATTTATGCAATTGAAATGCTTGCTCACGAATTAGTAGATAAACGTTTTAACAAATATATTTAGTAAAGGGGCAGATAAAGTATTTTTTTTCTTATATTTAATATTTCCTTAACTTGTATTGGCATAGTGTTATAATATTTTTATTAATCATGTTCTGAAAATATATATATATATATATATATATATATATATATATATATATATATATATATATATATCAGAAAATATTTCCCACATCTTTTTAATTGTTTATGGTGACGATTTTTTTAAACAATAAAATTAGAAAATTTTACGTCGACTTGATTATGTAAATAACAGGTATCAGAGTCAGCGTATGGTTGGCAAATAAAAGAATAAGCTCTTCAAAATATTTCAAATTAAAGGCAAATGTTCCACGTTTTCATAATAACACTGCACTGAAATACGGACATCATTAAGCTTCTGCCTTCATAATTCATTCGTATACTTTCTTTACGTTAATTTTGTAGTGCATGTTTGTGAACACGAATTTCTAAAGTTCGTGAGAAAGAGGTATGACTCTTAATATCAACTTTCAACACATAAATATTTTGAAATTATAAATAAAACACGGATCTTTAACTCCAGAAAATGATTTTTAATAAAAATTATATAACGTTTCGTCGCCTCAGCAGTCAGTGGATAACGTTCATAACTATCCAAATTTTGTAAAACTTCTATACCTGAACAGATCGTAAACTACGACGAAACGTTCTATAATTTTTAATACAAATAATTTTCTCACATTTAAAGGATGTGTTTTATTTATGATTCACTCTTATATAGTCAGAATACATAAATATTGACGAATTTATTCAATGAATTTAAAGAAAAATGTACATAGCTAAATTTCAAATTTTTTATTTATTTTCCTTTAATCATACATTATGTAGTATACCACTCTTCTGAGTTTGACATTTAAAATATTTTTCTCGGAAGACTTGGATATTACAGTTCATAAGTAGTCCATTAATGACGATTGAATTCTTTTTTTTCATAAATTTGTTTGGTGATATAACAGAACTTTATTTCACATTACAGTATTTCGTAGTAATATTTGGAGGTTCGCTATTTAATTACAATTATTCCCGATTATTTAGTTTCTATAAACCGCAAGTAGTCGTAGGTAATAGAATTCAAATATACTAATTATTAAGTTTTTTCTAGGTTATAACCTCCTCACGTTACATTACAATCTTGTGGCATTTCACAATTATCTATTGTTATAAAATACTACACATAAGATTAATACTGAAAATGAAATTATTACCGTTTCTCTGTTGATGCATGTTATAACCAAGATAATCGCTATTCAGTTGTTATAATAGACAATTCGTAATAACAACCAGAATTCTGGCTCAATCCGAAAAATTTTACAAAGGAGAATTTGCAATAAACAACTTAAATCATTATCAGGTAGATAGTCAATAATACATTTTCTTACAATTTTCATAGAACGTGAATTTTAGATGTTTAATGGTAAAATATGATTTTTTTATTATTACTGACTCCAGGATTTGAATTTTCATTATTTAATAATCTATACCAATTTTTAAGGCTTTAATTTGGATTTTATTCATTTCAATAACTAGGTAACTCGTTTATTGTACTGAGATATGAGTTTTTCGTTTTACAGCGACGATTTAATAATTATTTTATATAAATAAAATTGCAGCGTATAAAAATTTAATTTCCTCATATAATATAGCTAAAATGTTCCCAATCAGTTAGATATAAATAAAATTACACTGTGCGCTGTGATAACTTTAAGTGTAATGCTGTAGGTTTAATACTCCTACTGGATAAAGCTATTCATTATTTAATACTTTCCAAAGTATACATATATATTCATAGATATAATAACAGTATAACACAGATAAATTATGTACATATTAAATAGTATAAATAACGTATAACAAATTGAGCAATGGATGGAGATAATTTCACAATTGAAATTACCAATGCGTCGGAAGTTGACTATCGTTGAAATTCAATACCTTCCTAAGTGGCGCATTCAAATAATTCGTAGGAAATTTCATGTCACTCTCAAAAGGAACTTTATCAAGCAGTCTACGAAAAAGTCCCGTTCTAGGTAAAATAAATGGTTCTGTCAAAGGCTACATAGATGGATGTATAATATATCATATATAATTTATGTTGGGTTGGTTTTATTAAATGCGTTAAAGTAATTATGAAATAACTTAAGATGAAACTGTTTCCCGAACGGAGATTGGCTGTGAACCGGATTTAATTTCTTATTGTGTACATACAATAACCAAGAATTTGACGATAAATTAGTAATTAAAAAATTAGATTGAATGTATAAAGAGAATACGTTTATGTAATTGAGCACAGTCTTAAAATGATGCTTTACTGTAGTAAATACTGTTTTAGTAAAATTGTATCCCTTTTATCTGTACTACAAATCATAAGAAAATTATAAATCTGTAGTTTAAACATTTCAGCTCCTATTCATAGGTTGATCAACACAAAAATAAAAAAGTAATTCATTTACGAAAATAGTTTTGGAATTCTATTAATATAATGGTGGCGTGCTTCTCATGAGGTCTATGGGAATATAATTGGGTCGTAATTTGATGGCCGACAGCTGTTGGTCGATCGGTATTCGTTTGTCATACAAAGATGGCGCCTGGAAAATGATCCCGCATGTTCCACCAATACAGGCAAGAGTAAATATCCACAAGAAGAAGCGGTCCAGGACCATGGAAACGTACTTCCAGTCTTCAATAACCTGGAAATAAAATGCCTCCAGTATAAAAAATCTGTCCTTAATTTAATCTCTA
Source organism: Zhengitettix transpicula (assembly GCA_037074705.1). Classification (NCBI taxonomy): domain Eukaryota; kingdom Metazoa; phylum Arthropoda; class Insecta; order Orthoptera; family Tetrigidae; genus Zhengitettix; species Zhengitettix transpicula. Next base: position 24,193,395 of record CM073593.1, on the reverse strand, counting down.
AATTGTAACCGTATTTTTTACTTTTATGATCTTTTATAATTATCTAAATATTTATTTGATAATATAATATCTCCTTTGTTACCTCATTGTCCTTGTCAGCATCCTTGATGTGCTGTGCAATGAATCTGACTCCTTCGAGAGCGGATAGCACGTCTGGTGACAGAGTACGTGGTAACGTGTTATCCGAATCGGTAACTGAAATATTCAAAAGATCCATTTATTTTCATAAACAAACATATTTAACAGCTTTACCGGAGTTATTAACACTATATATGTCTGTTGACAGTATATGTAATTCTACATCAAATGACTGAGGCGTGGCGTGGAGGTTGTTAAAGTAAAGTACAAACTGAAACTGTAACAAGCAACATCAAGAAAAAAAATTATAAATCTCATATGTCATCTCAGAAATTTCAACAGAAAAATATGGGCGAATAATTTTGGATAATTATAGTGTCAGAAAGATATGTTCTTAACAGTTAAGTTACAAAGAACATGATGTAAAATTATAGATATTCCAAAATGAATTAAGGAAACTATTGAAATAGAAATATTTTCTGACATAAAACACTATCAAACAAAATAAGATTAGATAGGAAAATGAAATTAGGGAAAATAAGTCATACCAACAAATATGAGTAATCGCAAACGCATAAAATAAGTCCCGGGTTCGAATCCCGGCGAGGTCATGGATGTTTGTGTTCTAGAGAGAAACTCTCCTCAAATCAGTCCCCCGACAATGAAAGAAATGAGTCTCATCTAGAGTCGCTAATAATCAGAGCTGTTAATGTGACTGTAAATAATTCAATATCAAAAAAGTATTTTCTTTGATAAAAAGCGACTTTTTGTAAAAATATAGTTTAGAATAAAGCCTGAAACGGTTAAAGAATCGAATACAAAAGAGCATATAGCAATTGACTATCATTTTGGTAATTATTGGACTTGCGAATTCGAGGCCCACAAAATAGTGCGATTCCAAACAGTCACATATCTTGACCGGAATTTACTTAGGTCGTGGATCGCACGGAAGGCAGCTGTCCCTTTAGGACTGTGCCAAAGTTATCTTATAATCTACGACTGAATGTCTGTAACAATTATATTTCAAATGTAGAACAAATTACCGTAAGATACATCAAATATACGTTATGTTGATATTTACAGGTATGCTTCTATTATTGGTGGTTTCTGACGCGTTTGGAGACGATGGAGTTAGGTGAATTCCTCTATATAATTGAATTTAAAAATATAGATAACAGTATACTTTTACCATTACAATTCACTGTGTTTGGCTCTGTCTTTTGTACAATTCATGAGGCAACCTGGGTGCTTCTACCAGGAACGGTAATATCTACGTTCTCAAGTGCTGGTCACAGGAAGTGTAGCAATCGCGTTTTCTCCGGAAAGCCTGCTAATTGTGTTGAGTAGAGACCTCTGAGGGGTAAGTTGCCGCACTTAACGTTGGCTATGGATCGTTAGTTTCAATAGAGTCGCCATTAGGCCCTCTTGTCTCGACCCTCGTTGGGACGGACCGCCATAGCCCTTTAAACAACTCTACGCGCTATGTTTATTTCATTCTGCGTGTAGTAATTGGCCGATAAGGCATTGTCGCATTCAATTTTATACTACTTTTACGCATTCTGGACTCAATACCTAATATACTACATTGAAGTATTATAACGGATCAAAGATGCGAAATTAACCAAAGGAAATTATATCGAGAAAGTCTCTGAATAAAATAATTGTGAAACGAATTGGCTTTCTCAGATGTGTATATTGACAATTACGAAAACATTGATAGCTGTTGCGCAGACCGTTGAAGTTCACGACGTTTCAGACATATAAAGCCTTAGAAGTTCCCATAACAAACGTCGAAAGCGTAACATTATGGGGTTCTTATAATTTCGATTTAAACTGAAACTAGACCATTCTTTTTAAAATTTGTTCAAAATTCGTTTATATAATATGAATGAATTTTTGGAACCGACTGATGGAAAATATCAGAAGTGTAAACAATCAGAATATTCAAGAACTTTGAAGATCTTTGAGATGATTAAGATCTCATCTCCCTTTTAATGTTCACCTGACGAAACAAAAAATTAGGGAAGATACGTAGTGGTACATTGGTTTAATTACATTAATAACATTGCTAATTAATAAGCCTTTCCTGACTGGTTTGGCCGTTAAATTGATTTATTTTTAAAATTTAGCCACGTGGTTTAGATATAGAACACAAGCTCAATTGAATCTATTTATGTTTAACAGTGTCGTCATATGCTACACTTCTAATTCCGCCTACATGACATGCACTAGGTTCTCATTTCTAAAAGCAGTGAAAATTTACAACCAACTTGACATACATTTGAAACACGAAAGTATTTTTTATGGTTCATATTTAAAATAAAGTTTATTTTAAGAACAAGACTCGTATGTTGGCATTATTGTTTGTGCTAACTGCCGTTGAGTACAGAAAAGAGTCAGTTTGGTGAACCTTAAGGCGTGTGCAAGGAATGAAACGGAATACTGCGTATGTGCATTTCCCAATGGGAAAAACAGTTTTCGCCGGTGAAAAGCTTTTTAAAGCCTTCTAAATGGACGCAGGAATTCACACTGTTAATACACTATTATCAAAGTTCTTAAAATTAAGGAAAAAAACATCTCCCTTAATTGATTTATGTGCTGAAAATTATGATTACTAAAAAAAACTTTGTGTGAACCATACAGATCTAACATCTTGTGACTGAAAGTATGTTGAATTACCATTGAGACAGCTGCGATTTGCATGTTTGTCGAAAAAGACGAATTGTATTGCGGGATTTTCTCAACACACCCTAATTGACAAAGGATACGGTAGTATCCATCCTTGTTTTGTGCACCTGTCGGGGGTCTTGCGCAAACGATTTGTCACCAAGTAAGAGTATTTCCAATTTTTGGAATTTTTTCTCTTGTGGGATAAAGAAGATTTTGCATCCTAAGCGAGTGAAGCTAGTACATACAACTTTAGAGGGATCGCAATGAATTCTTGTTCGATCAAGGACCTGTGAGAAAATTCCCTCGTCCTCAATTAGACATAGACGTTCTTGCTGTTGCTGGCGTCGGTTGGCACAGTGTGACAATAATACGCCATGTTAATAGTTTGTGTCTGCCAATTAGTAAAATTTGCCAACTATATTTCAGAATAAGAACCACTGAGCGATAAATAAAATTGTAATATCAAGAATAAATGTAACAAAGCAAAATAAAATCAATAAAATAAAATATAAAACTTCAGTGTCGTCATTGGAAACGGCTGAAGATGACCCTTGTCCACTGATTTCAGTAAACGATCTGCCACTACAATAACCAATGCACGGGCGAATTTTATATAAACATTTATAAAACATTTATTTATTTATATATATATATATTGTAATAAACAAATTAATTAATTAATTAACAGTGCCTCATGTTGAGGTCGCCATGAATGTAATTAATGATGATACCAAATTAAAATAGAACAAATATTAAATTTTCGCCACAGGTTGGCACGCCAAAATATAATAATCGGAATGAAAACAATTTTAAAATGAAATTAATATTATAATGGAAAATTATATAATGAAGGAGCATGAATGAGAACATTTATTGAAACTGACCAAACAATTGATTTATTATCATTCAAAATTATAATAATAATTACTCTCCGACCTTTTAAATTTATTTAATTTTAAAATTTAGCCACGTGGTTTAGATGTAGAACACAAGCTCAATTGTATCTATTTATGTTTCACTTTATTGTTAAATAAACCGTTGCATCTTTACGCGCTGTGTAATTATTGTGGATCGACTGTGAACCATTTCCACTTAAGTGTAAAGGTAACGTTAATGTGTGGATAATGCACCGAACCTTGTAAAACAATACTTATAAAGTTTCAGTAACGAAACTTCGTTTCCATAGAAATAAGAAGAGATATAAACTAGTTCGCAGACATGCCGTCGTTGATGTTCAGCAAAATATCTACTTATTAACGATATCAGTACTTATCAAGAAAATACAAATAATCTTATATCGTGGATTCTACGTAAGTGTGATGTTTATTCATGATGACGTCAGCGGTGACGATCACTGTGGTCAAAAATCATATACTCGAGAACGCGACAAACACTTTGGTGTAACGTGTTATATTTTTACTGCTAGCTGGTTGTCCGGCGTTGCTCGTGTACTTATTTATATAAACTCGAAAAAGTATTTAATTGAATACTTAAATATATTCCTTGAGTACTTCAGGATATAATTGTCACTCAGTCTTCATACATTACGAAATATTATATTGATGAAATTGTTAGCTAGACTCACAACTAATATAGCGCGAAAATTAACTTACATTTTCCGCAAGGATGGCAAAGTAATTCGTATTCTTCTTTATTATCATTCGATGGAGTATGGCTGTATAAAATTATATTTTTTATTGAAAGAAAATATTTCTGCTTTATTTCTTTCCTGATAAAGGAGAATTTCCTTTGTTCGTTGCGTAGTAACGTCTTTCTCTCGCGTGACGTCATTGTCTCTTGGCGCGCAGTAATTTAACATTTAATGATAATGGTTTTTAATTATAATTCTTTCCACATTTATGCTATGGGTTTGTCACCCCCACAGTACCGGTTCTCGATTTTGGCAGAATACGTATACCAATTTTTGTTGCATTCTGTCCACGCGATAAAATGTGTATAAAGAACAACGTAAATACATACATACATACATACATACATACATACAAATATACTTCCTTTTTTATTATATAGATTGACGCCAGAATAAATACATATTCATTTTATAAGGAAAAACTAGTCTCCGTATCTAAATGAGACATACGATACAAAAAAAATTTTGAAAGTAAAAGACAGTCGTTTCTATATTTTTTTATATTCAAACCCAACGATTGTAGAGTCAAATAAATTACCTGGAGGAGTCTTCCTTAACGAACGAACTGTAATGAAAAAAGTTTATCTTACAGTTCCTGATTAATATGATCTACGGAACTCCAGTTTCTGATATACACATGCAATAAAAAATTTATACTGTAATTTTTATATCTTAAACTACCGTTCTATTTCATTATGCGTTTTGTAAAATATATATCCCATTTCCTAAATTGAGTTTATTATTTACCGCTGACTTTGTGAGCAGTATGACAAGACTGCCCGGAACTGAACCATTAACTTCGAATAAAATAGTTTACTAAGCAAACCATCATGTCAAAATTCCTTTCAAATGAAGGAAACAATTTTTGACTCAATTCCGTTAATTATTTTTGTACTCTGTTATTAATTCAAATAAGTATTGAAGAAAATAAGAAATTGTTGACTATTTTGATTCAAGCACTATCCATATTGATCGCTACAAATTTTTTGGTGCTTTCAGTTTTGCAGTTGTTTTGTTAGTAAAATAAGTTAGTGCTTATGCGGTGAGGCCTTGGCCAGGCTGTAAAGAAACCACAAAAGGGGGGAAGGGGAGGGGGGTAAGCTATATTTATTGCACATTCCAAACAAAGAGTGGGGGATAAGACGCCGATAAGAAAACTTAAAATTTATGCTGGAACGTTTGGAGCCAAATTTCCTCCCCTCGTGCTGTTAAAGGATCGCACAGCAAGAATGTTTTTGTTTCGCTCCAGAGTAATGAGGCAATTACATTAACATTCAGACCGCATCACAGCTAGTGTGAGATTTTATCTGCAGAGAAAATACACAAAGCAAAAACACCGAATACGTTTCAAAACACAAAAAAAAACTCGTAGGAGACAATTTGCAAATTACATATATGGAATTAGAACAAGTGAGCCTGATTTATATCTCCGCAAAGAAAAACTCGGTGTTTTACAAGTATATTTTTCTGATTCTTATACGCATTTAAAATATATTCAGTGGTAAACCTTTACTAATTGAAGTATGAATGTCATAATACAATCAGGATAATAATTCTTCTCAATAATTTAGTTTGTTTCGAAACATAACTAGGCCTTAATATCCGCCTAAATCTGATAAGAATAATATTTAAGAAATGAACTTTCAACCTTATTGCGCGTAGTTTCTATAAAATTCAGTAAATCATCTGATGCAAAATGACTACTCTTTATCATTTACAACGCTAATACGCAACGGCTTTGCAAATTGAAATAAATTTTCATATTTGTATTCATATTTAATAACAGAGAAATAATATAATTGCCAAACATAAAATATTTATTGTTTATCAATGTAATTAATAGAATTAGTGACTTCATCAAAGCTGAAGGTGAGACCTTAATTAATTTTATTATCTAACATTTTTGGTGTCAGCCTTTGAAAGTCAATAATTTTTGGAATATAGTTATTGGAAATCCTAAAATTGTATGAATTCAAATTTATCAGAATATTCAAGTTCTTTGAAGAAAATTTAAATTATGATATTAATTTAATCTAATTTATTTATTGTTCATCTTATTAACTCCCAAATTAGGATCGAAACGTAGTGATCAATGGTTCTAATTAAATTGATAATTAATAAAGCTTTCCTGACTGTTTGACCATGATATTTATTTATTTATTTAATATTTGTTTTTTTAATTTTTCCAACCAAAACATGCGCTATATAGTTTACCAAATTTCGTATTATTGCATTTGATAGCGTGTTTAACATACAGAGACTCGAAGTGTGTCATTTGTCGGATAATCCCTGGGATTTCTGTGGGCAATAGGTTGATGTCATTTGATAAATCCTATAAAGCAATCACTCATCAGCTCCCTTGAAAAGCCAGGTTTAATTTATGCCGCTCCTCAATTACAGGGTCGTGTTAAGTTATCAGCGAGCATTACGTAACAGTTCAAATTATTATATTTTGATAAAACAATGATTTTTTTTAGGGCAACAGGCTACATGAAGGTAATCCACGTTGGGCAACTCCCCTTTAATAGCATAGGAAGGTATTTGAAAGAGGGGATGCGGAAGGGTAGAGGAAGGTAGCCAAGGGTTAACAAGGGCACCCGGGCTATGGTTTAAGGATCCTACCCGGCATTCGCCTAAAGAAATGCAGGGAAAACCCTAGAAAAGCCTGCATCAGGTAGGGCGGGCATTTGGTACTTGTCCCAAGCCCTTCCGATAGCGGGAGAGGAGTTTTATGTGGGGACGCAGCATTCCCTTCTCCGTGCCTCAACCAGTTTAGGAGGCAGCTGGCCGACTATTCCAATGGGAATAGCGGACAACTCTTACCGTATGCCCAAGGTCTGAGACCCCGGAACATACACATCTCAGAACAGGCCGAGGTGCCTCGGCTAGTATAATTATAATTGTTTTAAGTTTTTAAAAAAAATCCTTCATTTATAAACTTCGGTAACATCAAATACTATATCCAGGAACGAGAAGCTATCATTAAAAATTTACTTTATTACGTTTAATCGTCACAAGAAATACTTGATCGAAATTATAATTTATGACAATATATTTTAAATTACTTGTATTTATTGTTGCATTAATTTCTGAGGTTATTAGAGACTTTCTACACCACAGGAAGTCGACTACAATATTTTTTTATCAAAGTTTCACTTCATTGTGTCAGTGACTACCAAGATAAGTAGAAATTCGTTTATCTCAGGTAAAAGTAAGTGACTATAATGAAAAGTGATTCAATTTCTCGATGATACAAATTTAAAATATATTCAATTGTAACGTACATTTTCTCAAAACATCCCTTCTCTAATAAATAATCTCTATTCAGTTTAATGTCTGCTATTTTGTATTTGTATGTGCCGATGGACAGTGGATGTAAACATCTGTGGTATATCAAGTAGATGTATACACGATTTCGATCCTCATTGTGGTCAGTATCAGGTGACCAATTAAACCTCAAATATTTGCAGACGGTTGTAAACAGTACAGACTGAAAGTTGTCATTAATTTCATTCGTAATTCTACCATTGACGTTACTTTCTTACCTGAAGAATGAGGTTGATGTTGGCGATTGTCTTCATCCTGGTTCAGAGCGGATTTGTAAGCAGCCGCCACGGACTCGAAACCAGGACTTCCCTTCAGCTCCGGAGGGTAGGGGTCACTAATGCTGTCTCTGCAACCAGAGCATTCGCTGCGCGACAGGTGCTTATGTTTTGCTACTGACATTTCTACATAACTGGAAATACTTTGGAATATTTGTGTAGACCTACACTATTTACTCGAGACTCAATAAAAAACTAGTAATGAGCGTTTGGGACGGTATTACTTCATGTTTTATACCACTTTAAATTAATTTAGAGTCTGTTTTGTCCTATTACGAACTCTATAATAAACTTATTGGACAACTCAAACTTGAATTAATTATTCTCATTGAATCAGAAATTTTATGATCTAATTTATATTTTTTTAAATTTATTTTTAGTCATCTTCTTTTTATTCCTTTTAAAAGACTGATAAATTTAGATATTGTTATAAAATTATTTTATTTTAAATAAAATTATATTGATTTATTTTGACAATCATATTTACATATAAAAACCAAGCATTACATAATGAAAATTTACATGAAAAACCAGCATGAGACTAGCAGAGATTATCATGATTATCTACGTGACTAGAAGAAAAATTTAATGAGCCACACAAAAGAAAGGTTCCATAATAAATCAAAGAGACACCTACGATATTAAAATCTTGGTAAAATTCGCGGAATTCGCATTGACGAAACTTGAAGTTCCAATCTTTGTTCTGCTATCCTGACTTTTGCCCTCTACCTCACAATTCCTTCAGTAACAACTGGAATATAGTCCAACCACAAGACATGCCATCTCGTTCACAAAAATATTAAGCATTTTCCCCTCCATGGCCAGGCATTGCGTCAGTACGTTTGACTTTCAGCTTAACCTTTGCCACGTATAAGCCGCATTCTTTATAGAACGTGTTCTTGTATTCAGTTACAGATAATGTGTTACATTAAGAATTTTACCTGAAATCCATGTCATTTGTGTATCCGTTGTCTGTAAAGTTCTCATCGAAGCAGTCCCTTGACGAGTACGGAGGTCGACGCATCATGAGAAGTCTAGGCATAAAGTGAAGAAAGACGCGTTTCACCCACGGAGACATGCGGTGAGTCGATGGAGAACTGAAACAAATGCTTTCATTTTATCTTTCATGTTTAGTCTTAGTGTGATAGAAACTGGCTTTTTGTAAAAAATTCCAACGTTCTACATTTGTAAAAGTATAGGACATATATGCATTTTTCTCAGACATCTATCTAGTGATTCACCTAACCCAAACTCTCAGCCTAATCCCACTTGTCCGAAAACACATCATCCAAAGACTTATCCTTATGAAATGCCAACGCTCCAGAACCGGTTCAAGTCATCCTAAAACCTTCCTCAATACATACAAAACGTTCATCCGCCCTGTAACAAACCATAGCCACATCGTTTATGAAATACGCGTAATTGACTCAAATATTTATGAGAAATTTATCGTCTGTCTAAAACATAAAATATATGATTGGAAAATTTATTTCATTTAACAAATTGTTTTGCTAGTTTTTACATTTATATTATTAACTTATTCTCAAACATTAAAAGTTTTTATAAGTATTAAATTTCATTATTTTAAAAAAGTACTGTAAATTAAATAAGTACTGTTATAAGTATTTAATAATAAAATGCAAACAGAAATTAAGCGCTGCAAAAAACCAAGCTACAGAATAAAGTCGAATTTAATTTTTAAATCAGACGCAACATATCTGTTGCTTTTAAATGGGGATCTGCAATAAAACATCGTGCGTCTTGTGAAAATGTTGAAATAATTACAAATTGCTTTCAACGCTAATGTCTTGAAAATAATTTTTACCGCCGATTATACATTAAACACGGTTTCGGTGCTTTTGAGGACTATTTGTCTACAGTTATAAATCGTAAAATAATTCCCTTTAATTTCAGCGCTCGTTAGTGCGGAATCGTCTACAGTAATTTAGGCATCATTGGCGAGGTTGCGGTCAGACTGGAAGCCTTGGATAATTTACGTGACTCCGCAATCCTTGCGGGAAACTGGAAGAATGTGGAGAGGGAGGGAAATTGTAACAATTTAATTAACATTTTAAATTTATATGATCATTGTATTAAAATTTAATTTATATACAAAAGTAAAGAATTAATATTAAAAATGCGTTTATACTTAAATTCCAGAAGAAACCTGAGGACGATAACGAAGAGTTTCATGTAGAATAATGCGATTTTACGCGTCAACGTTTTTCAAATATATCCACATTATTTTGATTGATTTTTAAAATACGTTTAGAAACACCATGTTTTTTTAATGTGCCATCTAATAAGCGTAACTGTCGTCAGTCGTATCTTTTAATTAATTTCATTATGACACTTTTTTAAACACAATGCATAATCGAAATTTCAATATGCCTTTGAATATATTGTATCATATTATTGTGAGTTTAGTTTGTCAACTATTTACAATATTCAGAGATGAGAAAAGAACTGTTTATAAATATTCGCTAATGTAAGTAGTTCAGGATGACAATCATCTACTTCCTCCACAAACTGTTCTATTCCCTTTAATTTATCGTCCTTTAAAATGTAACAAATCCTCCAGCTAAACCTAAATCAAAACCAGTGAAGGAGTCAATAAATTTGTCTTCTAGACAAGAGTGGAGATAATTTATCAATCATACGTACAAACATTTGTATACTCAATTCATTTAATGAGTGGATTTTGAAGCAGTTTGATTTGAATAGTAGCCATCTAGAATTAAACAGAATCATTCTTTTTAATCTAACACTCGTTTCAAAAACTCCAATTGGAGTTATATATTCAATAATGCGGTGAGTGAACATTCTCGTATCTCAGTTTTACAGCTGAGCTGTGTTTCGGGTTAAAAACGATTGGCAAGCATGTCAATTGGATTCTGACAGCAGGAACAGCTCACCCGATATATTTCCGTTATTGTTACCTCTTTGACAGGTTTCTGACACTGCACAGGAATTTGAGGCAAGCATTATAGGGAGGAAAAAACGGAGAGTACAATTGTATGATTTGACTTTCATGCAAAGTTCATTTTTGACAAATTACTGCGGCTCAAGAAAATTATTTGTCAAAATGATCGGTGGCGGCTCGTGATTTTCTTTTTCTTTTGCGCTTCATCACACCAAACAACATTAACAATTTTTACGGGGATAACTATGGCAAATACTAATATTACTACAACAGGGATATTTTTACCAATACTCTGCGGCAAATTAACAGTGTCGTCATATGCTACACTTCTAATTCCGCCCACATGAAATGCAATAGGTTCTCATTTCTAAAAGCAGTGAAAATTTACAACCAACTTGACGTACATTTGAATCATGAAAGTATTTTTCTATGGTTCATATTTAAAATAAAGTTTATTTTAAGAACAAGACTCGTATGTTGGCATTATTGTTTGTGCTAACAGCCGTTGAGTACAGAAAAGAGTCAGTTTGGTGAAGCTTACGGCATATGCAAGGAATGAAACGGAATACTGCGCATGTGCATTTCTCAACGTAGACAGTTTTCGCCGGTGAAAGGCTTTTTAAGGCCTTCTAAATGGAAGCAGGAATTCACACTGTTAATATTATCAAAGTTCTTAAAATTAAGGAAAAAACATCTCCCTTAATTTATTTATGTGCTGAAAATTATGATTACTTTTAAAGACTTTGTGTGAACCATACAGATCTAACAGCTTGTGACTGAAAGTATTACCATTGAGACAGCTGCGATTTGCATGTTTGTCGAAAAAGAAGAATTGTTTTGCGGGATTTTCTCAACACACCCTAATTGACAAAGGATACGGTAGTATCCATCCTTGTTTTGTGCACCTGTCGGGGGTCTTGCGCAAATGATTTGTCACCAAGTAAGAGTATTTCCAATTTTTGGAATTTTTTCTCTTGTGGGATAAAGAAGATTTTGCATCCTAAGCGAGTGAAGCTAGTACACACAACATTAGAGGGATCGCAATGAATTCTTGTTCGATCAAGGACCTGTGAGAAAATTCCCTCGTCCTCAATTAAACATGACGTTCTTGCTGTTGCTGGCGTCGGTTGGCACAGTGTGACAATAATACGCCATGTTAATAGTTTGTGTCCGCCTATTAGTAAAATTTGCCAACTATATTTCATAATAAGAACCACTGAGGGATTAATAAAATTGTAATATCGAGAATAAATGTAACAAAGCAAAATAAAATAATTAAATTAAATTAAATTTAAGACTTCAGTGTCGTCATTGGAAACGGCTGAAGATGACCCACTGATTTCATTAAACGATTTGCCACTACAATAATCAATGCACGGGCGAATTTTCTATAAACATTTATAAAATATTTATTTATATATTGTAATAAACAAATTAATTAATTAATTAACGGTACCTCACGTTGAGGTCGCCATAAATGTAATAATTAATGATGATACGAACAAATATTAAAATTTCGCCACACGTTGGCACGCCAAAATGTAATAATCGGAATGAAAACAATTTTAAAATGAAATTAATATTATAATGGAAAATTATATAATGAAGGAGCATGAATAAGAACATTTATTGAAACTGACCAAACAATTGATTTATTATCATTCAAAATAATTCAAAATTATAAAAATAATTACTCTCCGACCTTTTAAATTTATTTCATACAATCAAATAAATTTTCTCTTGATCTCAGGGTTTTTTCTGGGCCTTTAAATAAAGAATAATTTACTCCCTTTTTAAACAATCAATTTATAACTTAATATTGACAAATATTTAATAAAAAAATTCGAAATCTGACGAAATTTTACCTTTAATATAACGTTTACAATTTAATTTAAATGATTTATAACTCACTGTTTTTTTCTGGTACCTGAACAATTGGATTCTTTCAGCAACACACTGTCATGTTTAACAAATTACGAACAGGCAATTTTTTACACTGAATTTACACTTTATAACAGTTGGTCTTTCAATATTGGCGGCGCCTCATAGAATTCCTCCTCGTCGATTCTCATTATAATTTGACGTAACACTCGGAAATCTTTCTGAGTCACTATCTGCATTAACGCTGTCCAAATTTACTTTTTAATAATTGTCTCGTCGATTTAAGTTACGAACACTTGCTGTCGTTTCTTACTGCTTTTTTTAATATGTTAAATCCTCTCGACTATTTCCAAACACGACCACTTGCGGTCACTCCTGATTGCTGAGTGCTTTTTAACTTTACTTTTTAAATATCTTAAATTGTCTCGACTAACACGTCCACACTCTGTCATTTTTGACCGCCGACTGTCCCCCTCACCAACTCCGCGTGCCATGTCTAAATAATACCTTGCCTGTTCATGTTATCGTCCATTATTGTGTCTTTGTGTATGTTTGCCGGTAACAATTCCAGTTCAACAGTTTATAATTATTAACTCTTAATTGCCCTTTAATTATTAAAATATGCACATTAAGCAAAAGAAAATAACCACACGCTGGGCGTCAAATTGTGGTATACACTTTTAATTAGAAGAAAACAATGGAAGAAAGTTTACGGGATTTTACGTTGAAATTAAACCAATTTTTTTAAGAGGTAACAAAAGATTATTTAATTGACAAATTTGATTTATGTTGAATTCTTTACATGTTTTTAAGTAAATGCCGCAGCTTTCATGACAATCTAAAATTTTCATGACCGCTTGTAGGGCCTCTAATAAAGACAGTGATTTGAAATTTTCACCAAGTTACAAAAGCAAAAAATTAATTTAGATTTGCAACTTATAATTATTAAAGAACTGGGATTATTAAAGTTAAAACAATTTATTGGAGATCTAGAATATTATTTTAATATAAGACTTATCCATATGCCTTTAAGATTATTTATGCAAGGAATAGGAAATACTGGACTCGGAAAATATTTGATAGAGGATGCACATGGGATCGTTCAAAGAAAATTTTGGGAGAATGTGCATCAATCAAAATAAGAATTTAGAGACACGGGATAAATTCTAAATTAATTCCTACTCATGGCCAATAAATTTAGTTTTTGAACATTAAATTTAATATTAAATAAAAGTAGTATTTTTTTAAAAAAAGTAATAATAATTTGATTAAAATTTGAACTTAAAGAATAATTTTAAGAAAAATAATTTTACCTTATTTTTGAACACTAGGATTTAAATAGATTTAAAACAATTCATTTGTTTTAATTTATTCGAATAATTGAATATGGGGCAATAAATACAATCATAATTTTATAAAGTTTATTTAATTTGAAAATGTACATATAATTATGACCGTAAACCAAATTAAAAATTTGATAATAGTTCTTTCTAAAGAAATGATAATACTTTGCATCAATATGAAACAATAAGTTGTAAATAATTATATAAGGCTAAACAATTTTATATTAAGTAAATTAAGAAACCTGACGGTGTGAAGGTAACTATTGATAAATTGAGTTTTTACAATGTATTCGCATATTTCAAACGAAATTTGGGGAATAATTTAGAGATTATCAATGTGAAAAGAAATTTTTATTTAAATTATTTCTTTAATTATTGGTGGCGTAACTATGAGGCCGAGCATTGTAAAGAACAACATTGTTTGGCGCAAGAATGCAGAGACTATAATGGGTGCTACGAATTGTTGTAAAAAAAAAGCGGTATATAAGAGACACTCAGAATTTTAGGAGAGAGACATTCAGAGAGCAGTGTGTGTTTGGGAAGCAGAGCAGTCAGTCATGCCGAAAGTCTGTTACGGCGAACCGGCCAATGGTGACCAACTTCAGCAAAGTAAAAGCTGAATATATTAGCTTATGTATTAAAGGGATTTTCCACAGCAAAACCGAGTGTGATGATACGTACGACACTAAAGTAGAAAGGCGCCGAAAGTGTTGAAAAGTGTTACAACGAAGTGTGAAAAGTATAAAATCAGTGCAATTGCCTGTCAATAAAAATATTGTTCTATAAAAAATTAAAATAACCACGTATGCACAAACCAGAGCTGCTCTGAACCAAAGGGTATTTAAAAACGATAATTTTGTAAACCTTTATGGAAATATCTTTTACCGCCATATTTCTATAACTTTGTCAGATATTTCTATAGCTTTATCATATTTCTACAGTTTTTGTTGTTGTCAGAGTCTTTGAATGAATTTTTGTTTTTGTAAATTAAATTCACTTTTCGCTTTTATAACTTGGTGAAAATTTCAAGTCTTTATTAGAGGCCCTATACGCGACCCTGAATATTTTCAATTCTCATGAAAGCTGAGGCATTTACTTATAAACATAAAATGTAAATATTTAAACATAAATCAAAATTGTCAATTAACTAATCTTTTGTCAGATATTTAAAAATTTTGGTTTAATTTGAACGTAAAATCCCGTAAACTTCCTTCCTTTGTTTCCTTCTAATAAAAAGTGTATACCGAATTAATTTGGCTCTCCAACGAGGGACTTGTTTTTTAATATCTCATTGTATATTGCAATATATATATATATATATATATATATATATATATATATATATCTTATTTTATGAACAAAAATACTTAATCTTATGCTGACGTCATAAGCATGGTGATAGTAAATTGTTAAAGAAACCAGCAAAAATCGATTGTCATTTTTTTCTATCCTACTTGATCAGTTCAATTTCAAGAAGCTTTCGGAGCTGACCTAAAGGTTAAGCTTTCTTGTTCATATAATAAGATATTTATTATATATTATTTACAATATCTAAATATTTATAGAATTTTCCGTTAAGATTTTTCCAAGACATGAATTTATTGGAGGTAAAAATTTAAAACTAAATTCTGGTGGGAGGAGGGGGTGGGGGGTGGGGGTTTACAAATCCCGAAGATAGAAAAAATATTTCTAACGCGTGTAAACATATTTCAGATTAAAGTAAACAGAACACATGACAGTAAAGTACTCAAAATATTTGTGTATGATGAGAAACAGAAACTACTGAAATCGTCGATAGTAACAAAACTTTTCAACAGAAATAAAAAATAATAACCTAAATGTTCGGTTGACGAGTATATATGATCAAATTACATGTAAACAGTCACTTGGTTATGATTTTTACGTATTATATTCATTTCACCATTATTTATGTCATATCACTACATTTCCTTGGTCAAGATTTCTTTAGCGTCTTTAGAGCCGACGCTTTCAGTTTTGAGCGTTACTCGTCTCTGCAGGTATGGAAACTGCTTTTCCTTTAAGCATTTAACATCAGTATTCAATTAAATTCATTCATAACTTACTCCAAAAGGTTCTCTGCTTTGCATGATTTATTTTCTTTCTTCTCATTTTTCGAGGTTTTTCAGAATTTTTATATTTCTTACCTCGAGATTGTTAGTAGATTCGCTGTAATTCATTACTTTCATGAAATATATTTTGAAACAGTTGGAGTGTTAAATTGGTTATCTCTGAAGGCCCCGTTCTCGTCTCGCTTTGCGGAAAGGAAACTTGTGTCCTAAGCCACAATTTCATTACAGTTCCCCTACAACTTAACCGCCCATCAACCTGTGTGCGGTGGTCATTGTGAACCCGAGGCTTAACCCTCTGTAATCCTGTCAGGGATCTACTGGAGTTTAGTAATTCTTTCGTGGCAGCACGTAATCCTGTTCAAGCAACAATTACCACAGTCTCCTTTCCCCCAGCTCCAGTAAAGCTGCTTTCCCTCATTTGTCTTGAGATAACCATGTTACGAGCCCTAACTTAGTTCAAACAAACATGGCTTAATAGTGACGGTAATCAAATATGAGTTTTCCATAACTCTCGACTGACTGACTTATTGAAAGAAAGTGTCTAAAGCGTGATTTAATAATATACGAGTAAACAGGTTATACTAAAATACCAAATCAATAAATACTAGTTTCAAGTCGTTTAAGTATAAAATTGTATATTACAAAGAATTACACCCATAGTATTTAACGACACGAAAAGAAAACTTTTTGTTGTGTTAAAATGATACCAAAATCTCCCCCGCCCCTTTCTCTCTCTCTACATATATATATATATATATTGTAATACCAATTAAACAGGCTATTAATTGTTTTTAATAATTAAATTGTTAACGGTACGAATTCGTAAAGGCGACAATCAAGGCGGGTTTTTCCTTTGTTTAACAATGGAAACTGAAAAACCGCGCGCATGGAAAACGGCAGTCTGGAATCAGCGATGAAAGGTGAAGGAGTCTAAAATCTGCGTATGAGAAATGAAACAGTTAAAAGTCGACCGGGATATATAATACAGATCAGTTCACCTAGAGCAACAAATAGTAAAGTCTGCAGATATAAATTACGAATGGCGAGATCCTGTATTTTTACATGAAAGCAAGCAAATATTTTTACGGAGAGACTTACAAAATAATTTGAACACGGTTAAGAAAATGGTTGTTTCACGCTGGTTGAACAGTTTTCGCATAGAGAAGACAGGCATCCACTAGCTGATTAAAGGGAGCGGCTCATCCGAGGTTCCAGATAGCAGAGGACGAGTATTTCAATCGTGTGTATTTAAAATGTCAATGAAGTAGAGTCTGGGTAAAAATGGCTTTTTAGTGTGGTAGTTTTCAAGATACAAGATAGAAATTTTGTACCAGACAGACATTCCAAGAGTAACAAAAGTTTTATACAAATTTGTAAACGATAATTTAAAAGGTATAGTCAGATTTCGTTCAATTTTCGTTTCATTAAGTTTTCTTTTCACTTATCTTCATATTGTTTTAGGTTAACTTTTTATATTTGAATCGTTAATTGTCAGTTTATACATTGCTTTTGTCTAATTATGATATCCAGTAGTGATCCTGAGATATAGAGATCCGACGTATTTGATTGTAATGATATAAGAATTGTATTTTCATAAATGCCACGAATTAATAAAATAAAAATTAAAGTATTTGTTGTTAACTGGATGCAATTCGGCGTTCAAAATAGATCTTATACAATGTAAATTTATCAACAATAAATTTTTAAATATAAATAATTTTTCGTTAATTGTTCATTAATTAACCCTAATAAATGGTTCCTAAACATGGGGCTATATATATATATATATATATATAAATTAACAATATACTATCGACTAATGACAATCTATCCGAGACATGTATAATGCTAAACAGTTGGCTACAGAGTGTTCATGTAACTAGTCGTATTGAAAATGTAATTGTAAATATTTATGAAATACATTGAGATTCAATTAATGTATCGGACTCATTTCCATCAGTGTGCGTAATGTTTGGCCTAATCTAACAAATAATAAAAAAACATTACAATGGCGACGAGAACGGTTCTAAAATATTTCTATACTAATCAAGATTTCATCTGACGTCGAAACAAGTAACGAAGTTTTTATCAAGCGGCGAAACAATTAAACAGTCAGAAAGTATCCTTAAAATTCAACAGAATCAAAATCGACAACTACCAGTCAGGTCAGTTCTTTATTAATTACTTATTAGTGACAATCCGTAGCAAGAAAAACGCTTCGCTGTAACAATTATTTCCGTGGAACTTTTTTTTTCTTTTTAGGGCAACAGGCTACATGAGGGTGATCCACATTGGGCAACTCCCCTTTAATAGCATAGGAAGGGATTTGAAAGGGGGATGCGGAAGGGTAGAGGAACGTAGCCAAGGGTTACTAGGGCCCCCGGGCTATGGTTTAAGGATCCTACCCGGCATTCGCCTAAAGAAATGCAGGGAAAACCCTAGAAAAACCTGAATTGGGTAGGTCGGGCATTGGGTACTTGTCCCACGCCCTTACGATAGCGGGAGAGGAGTTTGCTGTGGGGACGCAGCATTCCCTTCTCCGTGCCATGACCAGTTTAGGAGGCAGCTGGCCGACTATTCCAATGGGAATAGAGAACAACTCTTACCGTATGCCCAAGGTCTGTGACCCCGGAACATACACGTCTCAAAACAGGCCGAGGAGCCTCGGCTTGTGGGAACCTTAGTTCAAAAACGGAGAGAAAAAGGCATACCCAAAGGTAGCCCCTTCGTATCTCTCCTAAAAGGTTCTGACTGCGAGAGAACATCCCACGCAGTTTACCTGCGAGAGAATTCTCCAATTTTGAACTAAGGTTCCCACAAGCCGAGGCACCACGGCCTGTTTTGAGAGGTGTATGTTCCGGGGTCGCAGACCTTGGGCATACGGTAAGAGTTGTTCTCTATTCCCATTGGAATAGTCGGCCAGCTGCCTCCTAAACTGATCGAGGCACGGAGAAGGGAATGCTGCGTCCCCACAGCAAACTCCTCTCCCGCTATCGTAAGGGCGTGGGACAAGTACCCAATGCCCGACCTACCCAATTCAGGTTTTTCTAGGGTTTTCCCTGCATTTCTTTAGGCGAATGCCGGGTAGGATCCTTAAAATATAGCCCGAGGGCCCTAGTAACCCTTTTCTACCTTCCTCTACCCTTCCGAATCCCCCCTTTAAAATCCCATCCTATGCTATTAAAGGGGAGTTGCCCAATGTGGATCACCCTCATGTAGCCTGTTGCCCTAATAAAAAAAAATGGGAGAAGCAACAAAATTAGCCGAACAAATTAAATTCTCTTTCCTTTAGAAGTGATGCGAATGTATCAACAAACTGTACATACACAGGAAGGTACCGATTCAACAACCCAAGGTAACGCTAACAATAATTACGCGTTTGGACAATTCGATGCGTCTATAGAGACATTTATCCAGTACGTTGAGCCCCTAGAAATCTATTTTAGCTTATTCAATATTAAATCAGACGAGAAAAAGGCAAAAATTATTATAAATAAAGAAACAAGAGCATAATGCATTGGACTATTGTTCCTGGAAACCATTTCTCATTTCCTGCATAATTTCTTGACTGGAACCTTTCTCCCGCACGTAATATGCGGTTCACTTCTTTGTTAGTTTTTTTTATACTGGTCATGTTCTGAATTTGGAAGTCCAGTGTATTACATAGGCTGCGATGAGAATGGCATTCACATCATCTTGGACGTGTAACGAATTTTGAATAATTTTGCGTAATTTGAGGATTAATGCGTATGTTGAATCTTTCATAGCTTTTAATTTCTGATTGATTGTTTGAATATGCCTCTCCGCAAGATCCGTTTGTTGCTGGATTATTTGATGTACTAAATTTTTGACTTATCCCGTTTTTCTTGCAATGATTTTGGAAATGGTCACTTTTAAAAATGGAAGCGGTTTGGCTTGAGGATACCCTCGACTTGTCTTAGAATACTCATAGCTTCATGTATATGAAGTTTCATGTTAATAGACCCTTTCTAATTGCCCTGTTTGGATAACCTTCAGAGAAGCCACGTATGCTTTAACATCCTTATCGATGTTGTGCCACTAAACGTATTTGCGATCGAGTTGTATCATTTTAGTGACACCTATATGTGTCTCGTGTAGTTCATCGAGAACTGTCTGTTGAAGAGCTGTCGGAATAACTACACGCTGGTCTCTAAAAATCAATCTATTTAGTAGATGAAATTTTCCTTCGGAATTTTTTTTTCCATTGAAGAGTTCTACTTTGAGCTGTGCTAGGTTCTTGTCTGCATTCGTTTCTTCAAGAATACGGAAGCGGTCTAGGATATATTTAAATCAACTGATGGACGTTGAGTTTCTGTGCAAATCTGATGTATGTCTTCCATGATATGTTCATTTGGAACAGGAGACCTCGACAAATAGTCAACATTTTGAATCTCCCCAGACGCTTTGTGCTTTATCTCATAATGAAATTCTTAGCAGAAGTGATTGACGGAAGCTGCTTGTTCGGATGAAAAATTTGGAACAGAGGTTTATTATCTGTCACTAGTGTGAACTTCTGTCCAGCAAATATTTGTAGAACTTTTTGAACGAAGCATGTGCTTCTCGATCTAATTGGCTGTATGATTTTTCCGTATTACTTAAAGATTTGCTTTTCAGAATTATTGGTTTTTCTTCTCCGTTAACTTTGTGTGATAGAATAGCGGCAATGCCGACTGGACTGGCGTCGAATGTGAGAATGATTGGTTGTTTCGGATTAAACGGTATAAGAACTACGTCACTGGCGATCACTTCTTTTAATTTGATAAAAGCTTCTTCCTGTTGTGTACCCCAGTGGAATCTAGCATTTTTCTTCTTCAGCAGGCGTAGACGCGTTTTTGATAAATGCAGCATAATGAGCTACTAACCCTAAGAACCTTTCTACTTCTTTGATATTCTTGGGCGCTGGAGCATTTTTAATTGCTTCCGCTTTTGATGCTGATTTGCGGATTTGATTCTTGGTGATATGATATCCTAAGTAGTCAATTTCTTCATAGTAGAAAACGCGTTTTGATTCGTTTATATGTGAATCAAATTTTTGTAATTTGCAAATAATTGGTTAAAGCGATCCCGGAATTCTTCAAAAGTAGCACCAACAATTACGATATCGTCGAAGTATGATATAATGCTTGGTAAATTCTGTAGTATTTGATCCAAGATGCGATGAAATTCCGCTGGTGCAATTTTTATTCCGAAAGCGAGTCGATTAACTTTTTAAATCCCTTTATGTGTAGTTACTGTTTCTATAACCTGCACTTTCTGGTGAGACTTCTACGTGATAATAAGATTTGTATAAGTCAATTGTACAGAAATAAGCTGCATCTCGGAGTTGGTGTAACACATCTTCTACCTCCAGAATGGGATAATGTGTTTTAATCTGGAGTTGACTCCGACTTTATAATCAGTGCAAATGCTTACATCGTCTCCTGATTTTGGTAAGAATGACTCAAGACTTCCCCACTATGGTATGCTGACGGACGTGATGATGCCTTCCTCCTCTAATTGTTTAAGTTCACGTACTGCTCGTTCCCGTAAAGCAAAAGGAACACTACTAGCTTTTGTGAAGATTGGATTTGCTCCATCTTTGAGTTGAAGATAGCATGTAATTCCTGGTATTCTTCCAATTTTCTGTTGAAATACTGATGGATACTTTTCTTTTAAGTCCTTAACTTCTTTAATTATCGAATCTGCGGTGAACCTGTTCACTTCTGTTGAGTTGTGTTCATGGAATCTTAGGACATTTATTTTGAGTCCCCTGATGAATTTTCAACCCAGGATGGCAGGTAACTGGCTATCAACCACACATACTGTTGTATCTTGACTATGCATTGAAGTTTAAAACTTACTTTCACAGCAAATTAAATTATAATGGAAATTTATTCTATAAATTTTTTAATTAAAGTTCTCGAGAAAGAATTATAATTTTCACTTACCGGAAATGTACGTTGAGGACAAACACCGTAACTGATATGGATAGCGTTACCAGTATCATCGTGAAGAGTAGGTACTTCCCTAATAACGGTACTGCCAATGACGTAGGTGGAATAATTTCAGCCAGTAGCAAAAAGAACACAGTCAATGACAGTAAAATAGAAATACACAGTGTGACTTTCTCCCCAGAGTCCGAAGGGAGGTAGAAAACCAGAACTGTCAAGAAAGTGATTCCGACGCAGGGGATTATCAGGTTCACAGTATAGAATAGAGTCTTCCTCCTCATAGTCAAGTTGAACGTTATATCTAAAACAAATACAAACACACATAAAATTATCTAATTATATATAAATAAAACTAACAGCTGATTACTGTTATCTTCATATTTAGTTTTCATTAATGAAAAAAATTATATTAATCTGATGCTTCTTTTCTGTTCTTAGTAATTTCTACAGTTATATACATGGGAAAAATAGGATTTAATAATACATATTCATTCTGAGACTGCCACATCTCATTTTTTTACATATTGAATGAGTATATAGCTATTTTTATAACTAGTTGGACTCAAAATTGTTCCTAGCAGAATGGAAGTCAACAAAATAGTATTGTGTGTTCTAAAACATTTACTTTGTAACAGAGAAAGTAGTGTAGAAATATTGATAGTTACCTGAATAAGGTTCTCTACAACAAGGATAATATTCTTCATTTCTACGAGCTGGGACATCCAAGATATCCCACTCAACAGATAGGTAGAACTCTGTGAGGTCAATACCAACACTAACCAAGTTACTGCCAGTAACTTGTTGCATATGTTTCAAATCAACCTAAAATAAAGAAAAGAATTAGTATTCATAGCACCAAATCTTAACTTAGCTTATCTTTGTAGCTAATGTGCCTTGTGAACATATTTTTCTAAGTAAAAAGAGTCAACCCAAATTTGTCAAATGACACAGGATTATGTTTGTCAAGAAGCTACTGTAGCCATATTAAAACAGCATAGTTTTCATAGCAGAACAGCATTTTTATTCAAATCCAACTCATAAGAACAATAATTTCATAGAATGTATGGAATCCCATTGAAAATAAACAATTTTGTAATAAATTATTACTGGTTAAAAATCATCAAAATTCTTCTTATGAATGTTTATTGTAAGGATATCAATTTTTTAAGGTGTGGACAGGCTATGTATAAATGTGTTTAAACTGTTATATTTTTAGATATCCCTATAAGAGATTTGAATGTTGGCGATTATGATTCAGTAAATCCAAAGCTCCTATTATAAACTAATAAATTTGTGACTTTTGTTGTAGTTTATGAAGTATCATAATATTAGCCACCATGCTATAATCTACATTCCAAATATGTAACTTAAACTTAAATAGTATTACTAATAATATTTTAAAATACTCCCCAATTTTGACTCTTAGAGTTGACTAACTCAGAGTATAACTTATTTTAACATTATGAATTTCCCTTAGATGATGACATTGTTCTGAGTGTTACACTATATTGGATATCAGTTCATATGTTCATTGAAATGCAAAACAGCCTGATTCAATTATAGTAGCTCTATACTATTCACAATCAATGTAAATGGCATGCTAAATAGTCTGAATCTCCTACCAATGGCTCACACCACCACCATACTACAAGATCATCATTAAGAATCCAGTATTCTAAGTTCAATTAACTACATGTATATATATATATATATATATATATATATATATATATATATATATATATATATATATCACAGTGTTTAAATTAAATTTAAGAATTTCTATAAAATAGATTAATATTTTCAATTAAGAAAATAAGTTTTAAGTCATTGAGTCTGAATTAGTCCTGACTTTCAATGGAATTACTCACTAGAACATTTTAATGTTTTGTAAGCTGCCAGTATTTGTTTCGAAGAACCTTTATATTCCAGGGTCAAGAATATGTATTTCTTTCTGAAATCCATATATTTAGTTGACACCTAGATTTAACATTTTCACATTATGACCACAATC
The DNA here is from genome assembly GCA_037074705.1 of Zhengitettix transpicula. NCBI lineage: Eukaryota > Metazoa > Arthropoda > Insecta > Orthoptera > Tetrigidae > Zhengitettix > Zhengitettix transpicula. Next base: position 24,169,192 of record CM073593.1, on the reverse strand, counting down.
CCAGTCCCACAATGGTGTTCCTTTACCCTGCAATTACATATCAAAGGTCTCTTCTTCAATGTATCTACAATCATTGTTGCTTGAAAAACTTACATTAAATACAAGGTACTTATAGATTCAATTAAATGTAAACATATATTTTATTAATTTGAATTTCTAGTTATTTGGGAACATACTGCACAGTTTTCAATAATATTTCTTGCTAATATCAATGGTTTCAACAACAACAGCCAAAATATATTTAAGTCTGTAAAAGCTAATGATTAAATAAATGATCTGAAAAGATTAAAACATAGTACATACTTTTTGGCAATGTTTTGTTGCTTTCTGCAATGTGAAATATAAATCAAATTAATAAGAGCTTTTCTATAAGTTGTGGTATATCACAATTAATTCAAAACTCTTTATTGTTTTAATTATATTCCACTTTTTTATGCATAATGCATAATGTTTCTTTCAACTCGATGAAACATTAATAATTAAATCATATTTCAATAGCTCATCTTTGATTGCATCTTTCAGTACTTGTTGTTTGGACCATACATCAATCATGTTTTCTGATGAAATCTTATCGCCACAACAAAATGTTCAGATGGAAGCAAAAAAAGTCATTAAAAATGTCAATTGAATTGTGAATTTAAGGAGCTTTAAGGAGTGTCAGTGTGAAACACTGGCCAAAATAGTTTTTTTTTGTGGCTTTGGACATGAGTAGAGATATTGGGAATTGTATAATTATATGTTGGATGACTTTGACTCGGTGTCAAAATATACCAAATATATTAATTCATTGAGACAGAATTTTTGGTTTTTGGAGTTATTGTATTATTTAACACCAACTAATTTTATAGATTAACTCTATTAAAACTCTAACCCCTTCTTTGTACATTTTCAACTTCATGTTTATGATCTCTTTTACCAATCTGTCGTAGAGTCCAGAAAAAGTTCTCAATAAGCTTTAGGTAACATGGGTTGTAAATTCTGTATGTTGGTACCTATGAAGGTCTGTCATTTAACTTCAACAATCTGAGAGTATGCATAATATATTTGTGCTTGGCAATTGTTTCCTATTTCTTCTCCTTCTGAAGCATTTTCTTGTAAGATAGATGACAACAGATAGTAGAAAAGTAAATGTATTAGAGTGAAGTTTATCATTACGAGAAATGAAGTATGTCAAGACCAGGAGTTTGAAGGTTTTTTGATGATTTAAAAGGCAGGAGTATCAGTGTGAACACTGCTCAAAATAATTTGTGTTGTGGTTCCAGCCATGAACAGATAGATATTGGGAATTGTATTTTTGACAGAGCACTGTTTGATTAATAGATTTCATCATATACTATAATACAGTTGAATACCATACATTTGGGATAAACAACTTACTTTCTCAGGTCTGAACATGTATTTTACTGTAATTATTGTTAGTGGCTTCTTGTAGTCACTAGTTTGTAATAACATTTGTGGTAGAGTTTCTCAGTTTGGGATATGAGGTCCTATCCTGATTATTTCTGAAATTGGGGTCTTAACAGTGTATAGTATCATCAATATGTTGTCCATTCAGAATAAAAACCAATATTTGTTCCAAATCCTTTGTTATTAGCAAAACAAATTCATTGGTGAAGTACAAAATGGTTAAATTGGCATTTTTATTCTCAAAATTTGTAGACACAACAATCTGATTATTTTAAAGGATCCTCGTATTGTGTACTAAAACTTAGATGCTTCTTTCAGAGAGTCACTTAATTGTTCATATTGCATGGTTATTCCAATAATATGTGAGTACATACAAAGTAATTACAATTAAAAAATGCCATGTTATAAATTATAAGGAACAGACTAATTATTCACTATTCTTTTAATTAACAAGAAAAAATCCTGAAATTAACAATAATTATGTAATAATTAATAATTCATTTTCTCTGAACAAGAAATGTGGGAAAACATAATTCATTCTCTCTCCAACAATTAACCTGGATATAAGGATATTTGAATCAAGAACTACGACCTACTCATTTGTAATTTTGAGAGTGAAATAGTTTCATGTGGTATGACACTTTTTCCTATTGTCACCTGCCAGAAAATTTTCTTGTTTTAATGTTTTAAAAATATATAACAATTTTCATGTATTATTTAAATTACAATGGAACCAGTCATTCTGATATCACAAATATATATATATAATGTTATTTTCATATATATTATATTATTTTCATAAATTTTAGCATAATTGTAAAAAGAAAGTAATGGGTTGAATTAAAAAACAAATGGTCATACAATATTTTATAGCTTTCTTATTTTAATGTGTTAAAGCCATTTGAAAACGTAGTCTCTCTATTTTAAATTATTTATTGCAAAAAAAATTACAATGATATAAAACGAATTCTTTCTTAACACTTAAATGATTATTTATTAAATTCTTAATGAAAAAATTATAAAAAGTTTTATCTAACGTTTTTTTTATCTTATTTCAAACGAAAATTGAACTTTATAGTTCCTGAAGATAATGTTTCACTTTTCTTTTTTAGTTTGGTTGCCTAGATACAAGGCTAAGTGAGATATTTAAAATTTGAAAATAAAGTGTATTACTATTAATTTACATATACATGAATTAATATTTTAAGTACTTTATTTGAAAACTATCCTTATTTTTATTTAAAAAACGACAATTTAATTGCAAAGTATATCTACATCGATAATCCAAAATTATTATAACGATATATCAATTCCTTGCTAGTGGAAATATTTATGGGATTTAAGTTCATGTATGTCAAACTCCGTGAATATTCAAAATATGTTTAGGTTGAGCTGTAGGTACAGTATGTACTTGTGTACAAAATTGAAATAGAAGAAATATGAATTAAGGGGCTTCCAAATGTTTTCAGCGTCTTTTTTTTTTGTTATAACCGCAGGTCATCATAGGCACCACAATTGAACTATAGAACCTAACAAAACTCAACAACTTAATCGCCTTACGTTGAGGATGCCTTTTGTGGTCTCCTATCAATAATTAATTTTGTTTATATTTTTAAATTTACAATTTATCGTATTTTTATAAATACTCTTTAGCTATATAACGGTAAGATGTAGAAGTATTTTCTTGTTGCGTAAATTGGAATTAAAGTAATATAGTTTTGATCATACTGTTGATAGATAAACTTAGATCCAATATTTAGACCATAAAAGATTCGAACTTTTAATTCATAATAGAGATTCACCAGTAAAGCCCAAACCGATAAATTTCTAGTTAAGGTGTGAATCATAAAATATGGTCAGTTCCCGATTTGAACTAATTTTTCGTTTGGCATTTAAATCGTTATTTTAATATTTCAATTAATAACTAAATTCTAAGATATCGTGTATTAAACCAACAAATATATTTTACAAAAGTATTATGTATTACGACAAATTTATTTGCTAATTGCAAAGGAAAACGGTCTAAAAATGTTTAAAATATGGCATATTAAATTAAATGTGAAACTTTTCACGAATTAAGATTATAATCTTCAAGTCAAATTTATTTATATTTTCTAACAACCAAAATAATCTGTTAACCATAATTTTTTTACTTCCAAAACAAAACAAAAATGTTATGTGTCCGTAGATTTATTGAGTTAAGTATTCATAAAGAGCCAAATATTGGATTCCATGGCATAAATAAAACAGTATATTTATTAAAGTAGAAAAGGCTTGATCAGACGTTTCTTGTTAGTGTGAAATAAATAAATTATTTTACCATATTCAGTTAGTGCAAAAATAGTTGTAATTACCTTTCTTCAAAAGTGATGTTTGACTTACTTGAAAGCCGTTGTAGGTCCAAGATCCAAATTTCATTGTACAACTCTGTTCGTCGAACGGAAAATACTCCACATTAATTTCACACGAAGATTTATATATAGCAGGCGGCTTCCAGAACACTTCTCCAGTATACTTCAGAGTAGCTTTTGTCATAAGAGTCACTTCATAGTTACCATCTGCGCTGTTAACAATTTAAGTATTATGTATTTACCTTAAAATATGGTACGGACGCTAAGAAATATATATAAATGTGTGTAATTAACTTTAGGTAAGAAATAAAGAAAGATAAAATAAAGGGCTAAGAGAGACAGAATACAAAAGTCGTTTTATTGAAAACGGTTATAGACGTGAAAAACGAATGAAGTGAATTGAAATCGGGCAACAGCGATACTTTTCAAATCAACAGAATCCATATTAAAAAGAACGTTAAACATCATAAGTAAGGTTAGTAGTTCCTTAGCATTTTAATTCAAACACGAAATATATGGTAGTTGAATCAAGTAGACTCTTGAGTGCTCACATTCCCTTGACATTGTTCTATTTCGCGACTATTAACCCTAAAGACGATCCGTCGTTTTATTGTACGAAAATTCAGACGCAAACCGTACTTTCTTCCTGTCAATTCACTTCGACAATGGAAAACAATCTCTATCAGTCTTTAAACTTAAAAATAATAATAAGAAGAAATTAGTATGATATATACATATATATGTATTAAATGCATATTTCACTACATTTTTTAACTTTGCGATTCTTTAGAAAATAATAAGTATCTCCAGCATCTTTACGGGTTAGTCTTAAAAGTTAAATAAACAATACTGAATGACGTTGCATAAGTTTCCATGGTTGGATACATGAAGTAAAGCATAATTAAATATTTCCCTAATACTCTTTTATCTTACATTTTACTATACAAATATCTATGAATTTCATTCAACGCCCAGGAGTTTGTTGTACTTAGGAAACAGAAGAACTACCAAACCACCTGAACTATAACAGAATAGCGTGAATAGGAAGATAAACTTGGAAACGGTTAATAAGGGAATTAACGTACGCTAAAAATTATTCTACCTCAATGGGATTAGTTATCAGTTGACACACTTGATTCAAACCAGTGACTATTCACAATTTTGTAAAGATCCAATATTTTTCAGGAGCGTTAAAGTCAAGTATAAAGTCATTATTTATCCGTGTTCATGGCAGGAACGATAAGGTTTTCACGTCTAAAAATCAGTTTAAGCCAGTTAGTCCTTAAAGTTAAATAAACAATTCTGAATGACGTTCCATAATTTTAATCACCATACAATACACAAATTCCATAAAGTTCCAATTATTACTGACAACTTGAGGTGGCTGGGTATTTATTAAGTAAAAAGACTAATAAAAAATAACTTACTTGTTATATAGTACAATATCTGGAAGCCAGATATGTTCTGAAGGTACATACAGCATTTCTACGCCTCCATATTCTTCAGGATCCCAGCGAAGTTTGTAATCAACCCATTTCTGCAATATAGAATTTTATTACAACAAATATACAAATTACCAATGTGAAAAGTAAGTTTTATTTAATAATTTTTTTCTTTAATATTATTTTCGGCGTAACTTTGAGGCCAGAGAATTGTAAAGAACAGTCAGATTAGCGCAAGAATGCAGAGACTACAACTGTTGCTACAGATTATTGTTGAAAAGCGTACGCACACAGAACTTTGGCGGAAAACAGCCAGAGTGTTTTGGGGCCCTGACCGGAGTGGTCACGGCAGACTTTTGAGGGTCTGACTGGTCTGGTCATGACCAGAGTAAATATAGTTTTCGAGACCAGCCGAGGATTCTCGTAAATAATTAGGAATTCAGAAAAGTCTAAGCTGAACAATATATCACATTGGGCATTAACGTACTTCTACAGAAAAACTGAGCGGCAATAAATACAACACAATCAGTGTTATGGCCTGTAAATTAAATATTTATCTTTCAAATTAAAATAACTGTGGAGTGAAAATACCGGTTTCAGAGCAGCTATAAATAAAAATGGTATCTAGAAACGTCATTTTGTAAACTTTTATGCAAATATAATTTATCCCCAAATTTCTCTACATTTGACAGATTTCTCTAGTTTTGTTGTTGTTAGATTCTTTTATAAAATTTTGTTATTGTAAATTAAATTTGTATTTTATTTTGTAACTTTGATGACAATTTCAAATCACTATTATTAATAGACCCTGAAGGTTTGATTCTCATTAAAGCAGGAGAATTTGTACAAAAACATAAAACGTACAAAATTCAATGTAAATCGAAATTGTAATTAAATAATCTTTAATCTCTTTAAAATAATTTTGTTTAATTTCAAGGTAAAGTCCTGATAACTTTCTTCCATTTAAAAGATTGAATACCACATAATTTGGCCACAACGTGTTGGCTTTATTTTCCTTTATTTATTTTGAATATTACAATATACATATTTATATGTATGTATATATATTGTCACTTTTCTTCAACAGTTCATGAAATAATTTTTTCCAGTCAATATAGGAAATTGAAAAGCAATAAACAGTCAACAGTATCAAAAAACCAATTTAATTATTTATTTCTTCATCATCAAAAATTAAATAAAAAAGAAGCTTTCGTTCAGCTGACCATATTCATCTGGAAAAATCTTTCGTTACTATCATTATTAATTCATTTTTGATACATCATCTTTTGCTTCGTAGATTCATTGAAAAAATTAATAAACTTATGTGAGAATTTTGCAACGTTTACCTTTGACAGATCTCTGTCGTTCGTTCTCTTATCAAAAAATATGTGAAAAATGCAGAATGTTCAAAGGTCACAGCTCACCTGTTCTACCCACACGTTCGTCGTCATGACTTGGTTCTTCAAGTTCTGCGGAGAGAACAAAAAATTTACTCTTCAATAATATAAAAATATTACGGAAATTAAAAAATTACCTATAACCTATAAGTATTTCGTATTATGCATCGTATTAAAAAGAAATTCATTTCGCAGTAGCTAAAATTAATCACTGATTTATTCATTTTGTTAAACAAGTGCTTGTTTGTTAATTTTTTTAACTAAACTTTATGTTAAAGGGTTTAAAAGATATAAATTATAACTGGAAATTAGTGTTACCTTCAGGTAAAACTCAAGTAGAATATATATCCATATAAGAGCCCCCCCCCCCCTCCCGCCATCTGAAGGGCGTGGGGCAGATACCAAGAGCCCGACTTACCTGATGAAGATTTCCTAGGGCTTGCCTCAATGACTTTAAGGCGAATGCCAGCCGCGGTGGAGAAGTTTAACCCTTGGTTATCTTTCGCTACCCTTCCCCATTCCCCCTTTCAAAACCCTTTGCTATTAAATGGAAGTTTACACCACGTGGTCATGTGGCCTGTTACTCTAAAAGAAAAAAGCTGGTACAACAGTACAAAAAAGCACCTTTACCATCATCACGACAACAGACTCCAGAATTTGAGATAGTACCTCTACGATTTAGACTAGAGATCGGCAATCGGCTTTTTATCTGGTTCAAATAGTTATCTACCTTTAAGGAGTGAAAGTTGGCGACTCAAGAAAAAATACAAGATCACGCGCCCACTGATCTGAATTCCCCCCCCCCCCTCCCCATCACCCTAAAATTCACTCTTTTAATCTGATCTCAAGGTAGCTATCACTTACCACTACTAAATCAAATAGAATATCGAGATAAATTTTTTTTATTCGGTTTTACCTTTTCTATTGTCTTTTTGATCAATAAAATTGCGTGTAATTATGAAGAATTAGTGTTATTGTTATGTTTTTTAGCTGAAATAAATTTATAATATTTTTCTTCCAAAATTTCATTTACAACGAAATATTTCGGTACCTCTAAACCACAGTTGAAAGAATTTAACGAATATTCTTTAATATCCTTTCACTTTTCTACCAACAGATATTTACTTATGTAATGTATGATGCAAACATATACTGTTCATTTGTGAATTACATAAAAATATTTTAAGATCAGGTGTTTTATATAGTCAAATTATGGAGGGTATCTATATATATATTCTGCATAATAAACCAAATTTGATATCATTATTCAATCTCTTGACTATTAAATTTTATTATTGAGAGTTATATCAAGGTTTCAATTATTATTTTCTGTCGTAAATATACTAAAACATTCTTCAAGTTGCTTTAGCTCGAAACGTAATGGGATCATGTTAAACGATAACCGATGTAATCAACTCTCTGCGCGGCTATTTATGACCCAGATCATCGATACACCTTCTAGATCGTTGATGCTGGCATCACGTAACAGAAACATGAAGTTACGTTAAGAAAAATCGATTAACACTTACCACCTCGATGAGCTGCGATAGTTTGAGGCCCAGCCACACTGTGAGAGTCTCTGTGTTGTTGATGACGGGTCTGATGAGCCTGTTGTAGTTGCTGAGGAGGTCATCGTAGAGCCGTTTAGCGTCCGGGTTAGCTTCGTAAGAGGATGCCGTACCTTAACATAAAACACCAAATAACAAACCTCTCTCCATCCGGCCCGCCGCCACTTCACGACCCAAGTGACAGATCATGATGAAATGTGGAGAATTTTTCTTCAACAATTGTCTCCGGCGTTTAGATAAATTGCTTTGTGTTTAAATTTATTTAAGCTCTACAACATACAGTTAACTCTAAGGTTAGTAACTAAGTCGTTTTTAAGAAGAACATTTTTAAAACTATATTAACATTCATTTTATATAAAATATATACAGAAGGTTGCAGTCTACCAATTTTACCAACAGTATGAGAGCAAATGTGAATTTATTTGTGAAGAAGTTATGGAGATATAAATAATGAACATGGTTTAATTATGGAATACAAACCTATATGTAAGATTGGTTAAATATTAAATGCCATCATGACGCATTAATTCGTATTTATCTCGAGTCACTATGATGTGACATGTTATAATGAAGCCGAAGTTAAAAGCATATTCCTACAAGTATTATTGACTATAAATTCGGTACAAAAACTATCGTTTTCATCTATGCATTTTAAAAGAAATTAAATCTCGATTTAGAATCAATATCCAGTACATGTTAACCGTTCCTAAAATTAAATTTATATTCCAAGAGAATCAGATTGCAGAAAAATGCTAATTTAAAGGCAGAAAAGATCAATCGGATTAGTACTTATGCATATTACCGAGCCCGAACTACATTCATACCAAACACAGCATATTTGAATCGAAGAATGGTTTTTGAAAAACTATTAGCATTATGTACTCCAATTGAAATATATGGCGCTAAAACATTCGTTTTACTTTATATACCAGTAAAAGTTTTATTTTGCGTTAACTGAGGTTTATTAAAAAAGAACTGAAATGAAGAGTTAATCGTATAGTACGTCAGTGTGTTACATATAGGAAAATAATAATCACGAAACAACATGTTGAGAGTCATCGTATCGTATGAATTATCTGTGAAATAATTTTTTAAAAAAAAATAAGTACCACATGTGAAACGTGAAACATCTGCCGAAGGTTGCGTTCATGTAATATCGAATCAGTTCAATAAGTTAATTTGAAGTATAGAAGCCAAACATTATTTACGAACCTAGTAGTTTAAGAAACGCTACATATTTTTACTATTACTTTTCTTGAACAAATTTACAGTTGTTATCCTCGATCTTATCCTTTATTTACCTACAAAGACAGCAATAAATTAAAATTTAAATGATATTCGACATTACTGCTCAGGTATAATACAAATTTTTCTGGTAAAAAAATAAGCGTACAAGCCTCGTCAAAAAATAAAAATGATCGCCCCTTCTTGTATGCATCATGCAACACACCTTCGGCACGTTAAGAATTTTTAACGATGAGTCAAATACTTGAAATAGGGATTAGATGTAAGCTATGCAAACAAGAGTGCAGAGAATTATAATTAACTACGTTGTTGGTGCAATAGAAACTACGCCATAAAAATAAGTGGAATCAATGAAGAAGAACTAGAAAGTTTTTAAAAGTCTCAATTTTGTTAAGTTTTCAATGTACTTTCATTATTTTAATTACTCTTATTGATAGATAAGACATATTTATTAACCAATTTTTGGATCAGGCCCTACATTCAGCCTTTCCTACAATTTTGAAAAGACTCTTTCATTAAAGCTTAAATCGAAGCTAACAATGTCAATTTTTCATTTAATTTTTTTAGAAAATTATTATATACATTTTGACTCAATTCCAAGAAGTATTATATTGCTCATTACATTGGGACTATTTTGTGCTTTAAATCATAAGTTATTTCTTATGAAATAAGTCATTAAGCGATCTAGTCAATAATTCTGTTGAAAAAACAGTTTATTCCGTTGATAGTACTTTCGTATTAAACAATATACTATTTTTGTATTATTGTTTCGCACTAATTTTAAGTTTTAATTTATGAATTATATAAATTCTATTATAGATGACTGTATTCATAAACTTGACGTCTTCGTGATTAATTTTAATTCCAGAGAACTTAAATAACTCAGTAATTCGCTAAAATAAATTGTCATGAACTAAAAATGATTGAGGTTTCAGTGATAATGAAAACTTTCTTTTATTGGTCAGTACAATACATTTTAAAATAATTTTAAAAGTTAATATCTACTTACTTTATATTTATTGGTTATTTTTTCGGTTTTAGATTTTATGAAGTAAAAATGTACATGCATGTTTCCATAACTAAAGAATTTAAAACTTTTAACTTTCCTAAATTGCAAATATGTATTTAAATGTAACGATAAATGTACTATATATATACTGAGTTATTCTTTGAATTTACAGAGCGTAAAATGAGTCAATTTAAAATCATGTGTACCTTTACTTTTACAAAAGTAAAAATATTTTTCATGCTCTGTAAATGAAAGCATCATAATTTCATTTTTAAGAAATAATTTTTAATTATAATTTTTAACTGAATGTATTACTGTCATCCGAAGACAGAAAATGATATAGTAATAATGATTACTATGAACTTTCATTCTTATTGTGGACAAATTAACTTTTTAAGTTGAGATTAAATTTTTACAGGGTTATTTTAATTTTCAAACCAATTTTAGAGAACGTCACAATAATATAATGTTTAGTATTTTCATTATTAATTTTAGTAATATTATTTTAATGATAAAAAACGCACCTTTGGAAATGCCACAATGTTTAGCACTTGGCTTTCGAATTGCTTCCTTTAAAATTAGTGTGATCCATTACAGACCAATGCACCAGGTCTTCGGTGGAAGTGCGGGCCGGAGAATTCTAAACAACTATTTATTTTTTTTATTATGAAACCAAATGGAATCATCACCCAATAAGAATTACAGAAGAAGCGTCACAAAAAAATATTTTATTTTAACTCATATAACATATTACGCGGTGAAAGTAATAATTATATACATATATAATAGCAGTATTTTCAATGACACGCTTTATACGGATTATTAGATAATGATATGAGGATACTTGTAAATTTCGTTTCTGGTATGTTACGTGTTAGTACAATCTGATTAAGAAAATTCATTTAAGTTTCGTAAGTTAAGTACGAAACCTACAGATGAATGATAGTATAAATAAACCAAGTAACAGCACCTTAAGTACAACTCATACATATCGGTCAATTAAGTAAATTACTCTTCAGACACTCAAGAGAATTTCATTCCATTCCCTTTTAGGTTTCGTAAGACACCGAGATAAATTCACATTGGTTGGTCTAAAGTACTTCTGATTAATTAAAATGTTTGTCATAGATAACCTTACACATTCTTAAAAACGAAAACGGTTTCTGTTTTTCACAATCGCTAATGCACATGTAAAATGATCATAAGACTATTATTTACGTAAATTTAGCAATTAATACATGTAATATACCACATTCACGACTAAGAACACAAGTCAAGCTTCTTATTTATGAGAAAATATTAAACGGAGTGCAACTTACCATAAGCTGCGTTGAATAGAAGCGAGAATACAAAAAGTTGGCGGACTCTTCGTTCCATGGCGTCACCACGTGAAAATTGGTACTGGTGATCTATCCACGTTTCTTATTTATCCGAACGTAGGCTCTGTGAGCCAGTATCGCATCTTGTACCTGTTGAGAGGTGTGTTTATTGTGGTCCAATCCACAGCATCAGTGAAACATGGCGCAAAATCAATAGTCGACTGTCGAGACCAAAAGGGCGCTCTGGCGAGCAGTGAGAGAACTTTACCCAAATATCTTGAAATATTTTATAGACATCAACATAAACGTTATATATTTTCACTGATAAATGAAAGAGCACAGTCACCCAATCCAGTTAAAATACATGCGAAACTGGCATGTTTAAACTATAACTGACTCATTTAATATTAGATTGATGTCATATTTTTTCATAAAATACTGATTAGAAATCAGTTAAATTTTACTTAGAATAATAATCATATAAAAAATTATGATACTTGCAAAACTTTGTTAGTGTATTAAATTACTTCCGACTCGCGGAGTCACTCTTTTGTTGATCATCGGGATCACTGGTATCGCAGATCACAGGAACTCTTGTCCTTCCGTTTAACCTACTCAACACATTGGTGATATTCTATGATTGACATAAGATAGAAACAAGTCAAATTTTAATATGTTAATGAACAAATTTTCTCTTTTGATAATTATTTCTCTGTCGAATACCGACACATGCAGAATCCTAATCTTAAAAGGTATCAGATATGCCTCATACGTCTGTTCACTGTGTTAAGGTAACCATTTGCGTAAGTTAACAAAGATCTGGCTTTTGTTTCCAAGAATTTTTTGCCACTCATCTGATAATTATAAATTAAAATTATTGAGCTGCTTTTCAAGTCACACAAAGACGCTGGGTTGCTGAGCAAAACTGCAGAACTGAATTACTACCTGATGCAAATGAATAGTGGTAAAGCGTCTAAGGAATTAATTATATTACCTCTGTAAATTTAGCTAGTCTATTGGTTTTGGACTAATAAAACTATAGGAGATTGGTTTATTAAAAATCGTTTTAGGGTATTTTCGATTTCATTTAGTTTGATTGAAAGGTAAATCCTCACCAAAGTTCGATTCTGAAATCATCAAAACAGTGATTTCTTCCACTTCAAACCAAGCCAACAGGTATTTTATTCTATAGAAGCTATCAAAGAACACATACTTAAAATTTTCACTTCATAAAAGATTAAGAAGGTAATTAATTTTTTCCATTAATAAAAATAGAGGCCCATAATTCTCAGAATTCATTCCCATTAAAGTAAAATAACTTTATTAAAAATCCTTCATTCAGAAAGTAATGATTTAAAATGCTAGTACCACCTTTTTTAAAAAAAATTATAGCCGCATTAGTCTATTGGTCATTAGCGACTTACATCTGTTATGTTTTATTTTGAGTTACATTTAAATTACTTTATATAACTCAGTTTTCATAGTAAATTCTATAAGTTTGTTTATGGCTGTTGGTGAGATGCAGATCTCCATCACTGAATGTTGATCTATTGTTGATCTTATGTCGCTATATCTGGGGTAATCAATTGTTACCACCATTTTTATATTAAATACTACATATAAAAATGACTTGATATTACGAAGAATTTGTTAAAGTTAAAGGACTGAAGTTAAAATATTTAAGAATCCAAATTTTACAGGTCCTATTCAAGCCATGAATTGCACCTTATATATACATATAGTAATATTTAGGTTTGCGATTTGACAAAAAGGAGAAATTATTAGATTATGTGCTAAAAACTTTATTTATTACAATGTAAAATTATATACAGAAAAAACACAATTAACATAGTTTTAATTTATTAAACTGACTCAATTTAAAGTAATCAAAATTTAAATCAAATTTTCACTACATTTTCAGTGTGGTTACTGAATAACAACAGTTTATACTATGATAATAAATTAAATGTGTATGCTAAATAATCAAAAGTGTGGAATTTTAACTTGAGCGGTAGTTATAGAATAATTTTAATTTTCATAATGTAATAAAAAAATAATCAATTAATCCGTAGATAGATTCCAAACAGGTTTCATTTCATATTAATTATTTAGATTATATGTTAAGTCACCTATACTTAATAAATTTGCACTGGACCTAAAGAGAGAGAACTATCTCGATATTTTGCATCCAAACAGAGTCTACGCCCAAATAATTCAGACTAGTTTTGAATGTACCTCTTCGCCCAAGACGGACAGTTTTCCTTGCTGTTCGAAACGTTGGAGTATTTTCTTCTCTTCATTTTGGCTTACTCCACTTCTCGCCGTTGATAATTTCTTATCTTTCGCTTAAACTGTATTTGGTTTATATTTCTCGTTATTGAATTTTTTTTATTTTTTTTCGCTGTTTCCACTAGTATTCTTTGTTTATTTTCTATTTAGCTTCCCTTCTTTGAAATACTCTAATTACAAGAACAATAATTACCTCTTCAATTTCTGTTCAGTAAAATCGGGAACTATATCTGCAAATATGAAAATTTCACCAACCTTTACTTAAATATAAAATTAATAAAATATATCTTCTTTGCTGAGAAAACGCAAATAACAAAATTAATATAGGAATGAAATATTTTTTTCTGATAAATGAAATTTTAAAAAAAAATGAACAATTAAGTGAAGAACATTTTACATTTAGTCAGTTTGCGCTTTTCTTACCCATCAGCTCTTCTGCAATTATTGCTATGGAATGAAATAAATCATTTAATATGTCCGTATAGCAGATAATAATAATAATAATAATTTGGCCACTATTTAATATTTTTACGGCAAATATGTGCCCTAAAAATTCTCTACTGCTCATTTTAACGCTATCGATCACATCTTCCTCCTTTTTAATATTTGAAATAACGACGCCCTTCTCGTTCCCTTACTTGCATCCAATGAAATCTACTTAGATTCGGTTATGAACTTGTTTCCCATCTGCCTCGAGTGATTTCCTATTACCGTCGTACCTGCTTTTGGCGTGATAATGCAATAAGCGAACAATCTTCTTGGTCCTCGCAACATGAAATCTGTGTGAAATTATTTCTGAACGTTGCGCGTTGTGTCTACTCCAGATCCGAGAAATAAGAATACAGCTCTCATGTACTAACAAAATTCGTTCCCCTCATAAATTTATATGATGTTAATTTTTTTACTTGTCTGTCAAACTAAACAGATAATTGTTATTCTATTTCCTGATTATAAATGTCATATTAAATAATTCAACTAAGATGAGAACACGATGAAATAATTTACGTTGCTCCGAACCTTTTACAAAATAATTGTCAGCGGTGTAGTATGTTTATTAATATATATATATATATATATATATATATATATATATATATTGTAATACTAATTAGAGGCCAGTAATGATTTTAATAATTAGATTGTTAGCGGTACCAATTCTTCAAAGACGACAATGGGTAGGCTAGCTTTGTCGTGAGCGCTAGCACTGTCTGAAAGCAGTTGGTCGGTTGTTGTGCTCGCGTGAGGATTACAGAATCTGGGAGCGGAGAACGAACAGCGTGGCCAGAGTATAAATTCAACCGCGAAAGTTACAAGTTTTTTTTAGAATCCATGTATAAGGTTTGGACAGTGAGATACTTTGTAAAAAACTGCAAAGAGTAATCAAATATTTAGCGCCACATTAAGATTAATCATTTTCCACATAAAAGCAATATGTCTGGCTAATGATCCGGAGGTGCAGCAGATCCAGTTCCCGGAGGAAAATTCAATAACTACGACCTTGTGTTTGACCATCAAGTGTAGAGTCAGTGTTTTATTGCCTATTAGCATAAATTGTGAGCCCGAGCCCAGGAATCTAAGTCTGGTACCAGATGACCATTTTGTAAGTAGAAACTAAGTTAATTAAGTTTGTAAACGATAGTTAAAGGTATTCGTCAGATTTCGTTCGTCTCGTTTTAGTTTTGATTGTTAATTTCTTAACTAATAAATTCTATGATTGTGTAACGTAAATACAAAAGTTGTTCCTTACTTATCAAGTCCAGGTAAACGACCCTGAAAGAAGAGTTATCAAATTTCTAAACATTGAAACTTTAAATGTATTTAACCTCAGAGAAAATGTTATAAAGTTCTATTAAATAATAAATGGTATCGTAAAGTTTAAAGTAGTAATTATTTCTCGATCTTTCCTGTTAAAATAAAATAAATTGTTTCAGAACGAACTATCAATTTAATAAAACTGCAAATTAATTGTATTCATTAATAAATAAATTTTGTTTGTTAATTAAGCCGCCATTGTAATCATTACAATATATATATATATTGTAACATGATTGTTGCGAGGTACGGTCGAGCGCCCTTGGCGGGGGTGACTGCAGTGGTTGTGTTTATGCAGGTGCCGGAAATGCGATGTTATTTTAGGCCGGCCAAGGGGAGAAGCGTAATGGTCAGTTCCAGGCTGGACTCGACCGAGGATGGACGTGCTCCAAATAGATTACAAAGATTGATAAACAACGCCTTGAAAGTGGCCTACGTCTCATGTTCGATTAAATAAAATTATGAAAGATTAAAAAGTTATTTTGGTGATTTTATCCCAAAAATTACCTGGCGCCCAAACATGAATAATCAACGAAAAAACGCAAGAAGGGGAGCGGAGCGGCTACATTATATATATATGTATAACGAATAGTGAAAAAACAATTAATTATTTAGGAAATAAAACGGAAAACCGTCGCTCATTGATAGTACATTACTATATTCATGTTAAATTATATTGAAAAAATAAAACAAAATGAATAAATGATTGTGCATCAAAACGCACCTTCAAATACAAGCTTCCTCTACGCAATAAAATAAATTAACGTTTTCTTTGCATATTCAGGCAATAGCGTTGACACTAAGATATTACTGAAACTATCCCTCACATATTTTTAACAATTAAACTAAAAAATTCAGTCGTTAAAAATAAAATCAATTCTAATACCGGATACTAAAATTATAAGAAAGGTATGTCTTTAGAATTACTGAAAATATATTCCCCAATATAAAACAAAACATCTGGAAAATAAATACCTCAAAACAAAACTACAGTAAATAATTTGAGAAAGGATCATCAAAACACTTATGAGAACTTCTGTAGCCATTCATTTTCTACTGTTTTACATATACCAATATATGAGTTTAAATTAAGTCTCTTTTAAATTTAATTAATTTATACTATTATTTTCACCAAAACCCAAATAATGAAAAGGAATTCGTATGTAAACATTTTATTTAACATTTTTTGAATAATGTTTTATTTTTTTAAGTGCCTTATAAAATATACAGTGAACATGTAGAGTAATTTGTTAAGCAATTCTGATATTTTACTGAAATTAATCACAAAAATTACAATACATTATTTTTAAAAATTAGTACTGTGTTACTTACATACCAAACGGAAAAAAAATACAAGTTATAAGAGTGAAGTTGGAGAGCCTACCGCCGTTTGCTGAAACCGAAACGTAAGCTCTGTCCGTAACGACCTGTTCTTTGAAGAGCCAAATGACTTAGCAGTTGCCAGAGGTCAGACGAACTGGGATTTTTCTTTGACCGATCTGTAAAAAATAAATTTTATTATCACGTTGTAATATTCAACTATTGCTTTTTAAAATATGTTCACATGTTTTTTGTTCTTACATCTTTTTTAAAAAGTATTTTCCTACCAATGACAGGAATTTAATTAGGAAAACTCAATTTAAAATAACAACATCGTTTCATTACATTTTTGTACCCTTATCACGTTGTGACTCATTCCTCGTAAATTACAAATTTTATCACGTAAAAACATCGTTCCCTTATACCTAAAATTACTGTTTCTTTTGTTATAGTATCAGCCTTGACATGTGACCTTATAACAAGGAGACTTAAATGTGGCTCAATTTTTTTTTATTAACATATGTATGTTTAATGTTTGTTGAAGGAAAAAAAGGGAAGTGTTTTATAGTTCGCTTTCATAAATTTAATATTTTTATATAAAAACTTTGTATTATGGTAAAATTCCAATTTTTAAGAAAAATGAGTCACAACTTGACGAAGGTACAAATATTTATTGAAACTTCGTTGTTATTTTATTTGATTTTTAAAAAAATTAAATGCCTTTATTGGTCGTAAAATTCTTGTTTTCATATAATTCTTTTAAAAAATCATGTAATCATTTGCTTGTTTTTCAAATTTTGCTTTATCCACCAATGGGGAACAGAATTAAATCCACAAATAAAATTGAAATGTCTCACATCCAATAAATTAATAAATTTTGTAATTATAAAGAAGAATCGTTTCAAGAAAATATTCTCATGGTGTCTCCAGACAGTAAAAAAAATGTTGATCCATAAATTATCGCTATAAAGATTGTTAAAGTACATAAAAAATTATTTATTTATTCCAATCATTTTAAATTGCAATTCAAAATTACTATATTACTAATAAGTCTTTTAATTTATACGTTCTTTTTTATTTACGGAAAGTGCGAACCACCTTTTTAAAATGCAAAGTATTTACTCAATCACAGGTCATACAAAAATCGCGATTTTAGTACAACTTAAGAATTTCTATTTTTAATTCCATTAAATTTAATTAAATAATAAATTGTGAGGTTTGCTTAATACACTTCGTCATTCTTGCGGATTATTTTCCGGTGCGGTGTCTTCTGCATCGTTGTCCGTCCAGTTGCAGTTCTTTCTTAAAATGAGCTATGGGACAAATCATTGTCCCCGTTTCTGTCGGTACTCTACGATGTTGTACTGCAGAAGTAAGCAAAACAAAACTAATATGGCAACATTTTCAAGAAATCTTTTTTCTCCCTTTGTACTACGTTCTCCCCATCTCGGAAAAATGTCATCCCCCATTAGTCACGTGGTCAGAATAGTAAAGTTGTTTTGACAAGCTTGGTCCACTACTTTGAATTTGCCGCCAGTTCGTAACAGCAAACCATTATTTTTAAATGTCTGGGTGACTTACAACAATCATTTTATTACGAAATTATAATTCCAAAATTCATATCAAGCGCCGGAATACTTAAATTAATAGTAAAATACATAAATAATGCAATTTGTTTAAATGTATTTGCATCGTTATTGTAACGCCAAATTATTAAAAGTTCTCCGCTTAGGAAAATTAATTAAAAATAAAAAATAAACAGACCATTTTTCTGATTAAATTATGCCGATGAAACACGTTACGTTACTGCAGAAAATTTCTAATCTACATCAAGAAAATAAGAGTTTAATATATTTACTACCTCGCCATATAGCAGTTGTATTCATTTGCAATAAAATACAAATGTGAAAATAAAATGGATACTTTAAGTACGCTCTCACTCTGACCCCCAAGCCTCTCACTCAAGCCTCTACTTTCTGAAAGGAGAATTTCCTATATGTCACATCCTAATAAACGTCATTCAGCACACTACCTGGAGAAAACAGAAAGTCAATTCAAGGTCAAAAAGTACTAATAATGTGTCGCCAAGTTAGAAACATTGATATCAGCGGCAGGGCAAACATTTGTGGGTAACACTGAGTTATAAAGACGTAACGTAAAATGTTCAATAACTCCAATTACGCAGTAAAATGTTTGGCGCATTGTTGAAACTTGTGGTCACAAACCTGAAAGAACCTAAGTCAGTTTCAACATTGATGCTATTTATCTATCTAACAAATAAAAAAATATCGATTTTAGGGTTTCCAGTCTACAGACGTTTCGGACTCTTAAAAAAAACGGTGTTTTGTCCGTTATTTCCACCTTTACCGTCGCTGCTGTCAGATCAGTCAGTCCATCGTCTCATTGCTCACCCATCCTCCTACGCCGTGGCATCGCACTGATCACAATAAACTCAGACCAATGCGTTGGGATTCGTAATCATGGCGATTCATCCAACCTCATATCCACTTCATCTTACACATTGTTGACCCGAAAAAGAACAACGCAGACCTTCTCTAACGCCAACCACTGGCACTGCCAAGATGTCCACCACTTGTCTGACACTCCACAGAACGTGAATACGCCACCACATGTGGCCGGACAACCCAACGCTCCACTCCATTGACAGGTCTCACCTCTGTCAGTACTACGTACGTTTGCATCTTGGCGTCTCGAAATCTGTATTGTTTTCAAAAATTTCTAGGTTGCACTTAATAGGATTTATCAAGACGTGATAACGTTAAAGACGAACTAAAAAAATTGAATTTAAACCGTGTATGACACCAAAGATCCTGAAGATTGTAAGAGAGATTTTTCTGTAAGTGACGTGTTAAACAGTTTCAAAATGTCACGAATCTCTGAGCTTTCGGGGGTGGGACACTAGCCGAGAAAGAACTGTGCTGAGAATTAACTTGTAATGTTTATGAGGAAAATAATCTCATGTTTACCATCTGGCTCAAAGTAGTAGTGCATGAGCGGTCTGGAGTCCATAGAAGGTCCCCTGAAGCGCACCATGGGATGATAGGGCAGGTACCGCATCATGCGGCTGGCTGGTGGCTGAGCAGGGTGGGTCAGTGGCCAGATCTGCACCTGAAGCTGCGGAGACGCCGTCGGAGTCCTTCGACTCAGCAAGATCACCTCTTGCCACATCTCCTCGCCCTCTGCAAACGTTATGTAAAACTCTCAAACAGCATTGTACAAGGATTTGAAAAACCTGCTTTACCTGTCACGACCTTTAAAAATCTGGCACTCATCACCCTAATACTTTATAAGGATACTTGTATCTATACTATCAATTGAAAAACAAATATTATTTTCGTAATGTGTTCGACAGACGTCTTTCTTACAACACAAAATTTATTTTGTAATATCTAATCTTGATCCATTATTTTCCACATGCGTAAAATAATCTTTAAAAAATGTAATGAATATATTTTACCATTGCGTGTTTCACGACGTAGTTCTCCACAGTTCCGCGTCCATATATTAGAAATCATTACCAACAAGAAAATTATGAAATAATCTACCCAATAATTCCCAAAATATGACTAAAAACCTGCATACAAAACCAATTTAAAAATATATTTTACTTTAGCTTCCTTTGTTTTACATGTTAATCTATAGCGGTCTCATAATTATGGCTTAATTGCTTCAAACTACCTCTAGACAATAATGAAGAGTGGCCACAGTACCTGCAAATAATAGTTTAAGGGAAAAAATAGATAATTATAGTATTTTGTAAGACGACTAACCCAGAAATGTAGGGTTTTATAATTTTATGTAAATGATATATAGATCCCAACTTTGTGCGTGTGTGCCTGTGAATCTTTGAGTAAACATTGAGATTTAGTTGACTTCACCACAGCTTTCTTACTTAATTTCGTACACCCATTTCATAATACAACATTAATTGTCTTTCTCCCGCTATCGGAAGGGCGTGGGACAAGTACCATATGCCCGATCTACCTGATGCAGGTTTTTCTAGGGTTTTCCCTGCATTACTTTTAGGTGAATGCCGGGTAGGATCCTTAAACTATATCCCGGGGGCCTAGTTAACCCTTGGCTACCTTCCTCTACCCTTCCGCATCCCCCCTTTCAGATCCCTTCCTATGCTATTAAAGGGGAGTTGTCACCATGTAGCTTGTTACGTTAAAAAAAATCTCTCGCAGATGGAGGCTCGAAGTAGCTGTCTGCGAGGGCTATTCTCTCGCAGGCAGAACCTGTGAGGGATGCTCTCTTGTAGGCAGAACCTTGTAGGGGAGACGGAAGGGGCTACCTTTGGGAATGCCTTTTCCTCTATCTCCGTTTTTGAACTAAGGTTCCCACAAGCCGAAGCACCTCGGTCTGTTTCGAGAGGTGTATGTTCCGAGGTCACAGGCCTTGGACATACGGTAAGACTTGTATGCTATTCCCAATGGAATAGTCGGCCAGCTGCCTCCTAAAATGGTCAAGGCAATGGGAAAGCTGCGACCCGCTATCGGGAGGGCGTGCTACAAGTACCAAATGCCCGACCCACCTGATGCAGGTTTTTCTAGGGTTTTCCCAGCATCACTTTTACGCGAATTCCCGGGTAGGATCGTTAAACCATATCCCGGGGTCCCTAGTCAACACTTGGCTACCTTTCTCTACCCTTCTGAACATCCCCTTTCAAATTCCTTCGTTTGCTATTAAAGGGGAGTTGCCACCACTTGGATTACCTTCATGTAGCCTGCCACTAAAAAAAGGGAGTAATACAGCCAGAACTTGGACATACATCAAACACTGTAATTTTAAAATATTATTAATTTTATTTGATTCGAAACAATTTTTCCCATAACAAAGTGAAATATAACTAGTTTATTAAAAACATGGACAATTTTTTTAAAATATTTTAAAAGTAAATCAGCAGCTACAGTATTTCTACGACCGTTAAGCAGCACATTTATGACGGTAGAAATCTCAATTACACGTTATCTCAAATTATGGATAAAAAATTTGCTTCAAGATTTAGAAGTTTAACTTTTTAGTCACCATAATGAAACTAGATGTAAATACAATTATTTGTGACCAGAATAAGCTTGATTATCTTACCAGTATAATATTAAATTAATAGAATTAATATTTAACATTATTTCTTACTCGTTACTTTAATGTAATATTGCGAGTGCTCAATTACAATAAATCAGAAATATCTCTAGAAACATTTTTAGAATCTTGTGGGGGCATTAATATGAAAATATGGAAACAGTGAGAGTATTTCTATGTAACGTCTAAAGTAAAGCTCCCGCTCAGAAATTTGGCCCAAAGATTTATTACTGGTCCGCGGTTTTTTCTCAAGAAATACGGCTTCTTTAAGTATTTCACATTTTCTCTTCAAGCATACAGTTTTATTCGAAATATGGGCGATAACTTTACGTTATAACATTTAATTTCTATAAACATATTTACGACATATTTCTAATAAAAATATGGGTAAAACTTTCACCGTATATTTTTCGTAGATAAATCATATTTGTGAAGACGTCTTATCGTTTATTCCGATTACTATCGCAATGAAAATACGTAGATAATATTTTATGGGGTAGATCCGTCTATTTTGAGTATTTTAGAAGGAAACTTCTTCCTTTTGTTTTGTTTTCGTAATTTAATAAACAGTTTGTTGCAGTTTGATTTAGTATCCTTTAATTCGTGCCTTGGATACTAACAATCGTTTATGGTCTCAAAACAAATTTTTCATAAAAAGACACATAGTTTTATAATTCTTTTAAATTTTATTTTCGCATCAACAGGTGTGGTCATTATCGGATATAAATCCTTTTTTCTAGCTGTGGAACTATGTAAAAGTGGCGAGTTTTTAAATCGACAAATTCACTATGTTTCAATCCACAAAAACCAAAACTATGGACTAAAAAATATTCAAATTACAGTAGCGTACCGTGAGAATAAATTTGTATGCCTTTATACCAAAATGCTGTGGAGACAAGTTAAATGTTAACGTAAAATACTATGTTATTTTATTTGCATGTAATGATGTTTGACTTTTCCTATTAATGACCAATGAATTCAAAACATTTAAACATTGTTGGTCGCTTCTTTGACAACCACTCTTTTCTGACTTCGACGGAAAGCTAAACTGAGTTGGCAAAGTTACATTTCGGAAGGAATCGCTCACTGTTCACCTGTATTCATGTAGATTCGTCTTCACAAAAAGTGTGCACACCTTCCAAAACGCAACCCGCAAAGCCCAGGTCAGCCTTAAATCGAAACCAGAAAAAAATCAAATCAGGAAATCACATCCCGTACAATCCTGTTGGAATAGTGTACTTTTACGTTGAATATTGAGTACGCCTACGCTCAAGCTTTTGAAAGAAAGGCTTTCAACTATATTGAAGTTTCAATTTTTCTGGGATGTGTAGGAACGACGCCAGTTTTGTTATGATCGTAAAGGCTAACCAAATGCAAAAAAAGCGTGGTATATTATTTGTGCGGTGCTTCTATCGCTCTGTTTCACCAATTTTCTTAGAATAATATAAACACGGGTCTGCAATACTTGCTGCACGGCGCACGTATTTAATATGTAACATCATTATTGCAATTGACAAAAAAACGACAATAACTTATTTTAAAATTACGCATGTTAGCAACAAAAATAAGAAGTCAATTTTGAACGTAGTGGTTTTTAAACAGCGCCCTAAAGGCTGTTTATTGTTTTAAAAATAGAAATGAATAAATTCTGCTATAAATATGATACAGTTATTGGAAACCAAATTAACAAGGTTAGTTTTAACACGTGTATTATTCTACTTGCAGTTCAACGAATCAACAGGTGTGTGATGTATTGTAATTATCTTTAAATATTTTAGAAGGAGTTTTTTAAATTTTTGCCGTAGAAAGAGGAATCGGAGGGAGAGAACTTTCATACTAAAATCGATAACAAAAACCTGAGGTTCATAACTTACCAATTTCAAAATTACCTTCAATTACAATTGATGGTGAACAAGAAAAGAGGAAGGGTTTTTCGTTACGCCACGTATATTAGTCTGTTTTGAGGGGTTTTTTTTGCATGTCACTGCTTTCATCTAACAGGAAATGATATTTGTAAAAGTAATTTCATTCGACTATGTAACTAAAACAATAATAGATATTATACACACTATGATCTAACGCGTCCCTACGTAGACTATTTAAATCACATTTAAAAGAAAAATGTTTTAAATTATGTGATATTTTAGTACGTTGAGAGGTTAAATTATTAACCTTTTTAAAAATATGATTGTGGTTTTAAATATTTTTTTAAACTAAATTAATTTAATGCATTATCTAATTAATATTGCGCACAGTTACCGAATGAATATTGGTTCATTCAACTTGTTTCCTAACTGATGTTCTATAAAAAATAAACGAATTAAATTTATTATTGTAAGACCTAAATCCTCATATTGCGGATGACTGCAGTAAATTCATTTGTTACTGATTTAAATTTATAGACAACTCGTCTTTTTTATATAAAAAATTGACTGTAAACGTTTTCCGAATATATTTGGCCCGTAATCTTTCACAACCACATGGAACCAATAATATATTTCTCAATAAACCCCTTTATTATTCAGACAAAAATGTAAGAATTACAATAATATTTTAATTATGATCTAAATTGAAGCAATAAATAGCCAAAACACACACAAATAAATGCTAAATTAAATACCACATAGGTTTCCTTGTTCGTTTCGTCAGTTGATTAAAAATGACAGAGAGTTTGTCACCTGGTTTTTGTAATGTGTTCTTACGTCTCTTGCGATTTTTAATCATCTGACGAAAGCAAAAAGGGTTTCAGCAAAGTGTGATATTTAATTTAACAATTATTTTTATCTAATTGGTATACTATTAATACAGATGTTTTATATTTTCGAAATTGTAAAAATATATATTAAAATTAAAAAGAAAGCATTTAAGGTAATAGAAATATGAAAACTTCAAAATGTCGTAATTTTAAATGCTATTACAAACAATCAAGATTTATGAAAACTAAATACTCCTGTTTAGGAATAAATCCGATGTATTGTGCGCAAATTCAGTTTCGAGAATTCCTTTTTTAAAAACTTAAAAACCTAAGTATCGTTCGAGTGTAACAGTAGACAATCATTATGTACCGAATTTTAAAAATTAGTTGATTTTCTTTACTTTTCAACCTAAAATATGTCGTAATTGTATGTTTATAATTGAACAATATAATTAATGCTATATTTCAAGTCTTGGCTATAACAATAAATAAATTTGACCGCTCTGGATTGTGCTCTTTATGTTTATATGGCAATTTAGGTTTCCGACTCACGATATAACAAATAAAGCTAATTTTGATATTGTGGTTAAATTTTAATCATCAGGCCGACAAATTGCGTAATTTCCGATCAATTATGACCCATAGATAACTTTTCATTTTTGATTTTCTGTGGATTACAGTTGACAAATTTCGCAACTGTAATATTTCAGCGTAATGACGTATTTCGTATATTGTGTACATAAAACTGAAATTGTTTATATTTCGCATAAAAAGGAATATTCTCTGATTTTTTCGGAAAAGTGGACGTCTCTAAAAATATTGCAGAGCAAAACCTCAAAACTGACAACAATGCCAGCCGACTAAATCAGACGGTTACAGTTCTTTGATATTCCTTTATACGTTAACAGATTTTTCCTCTCAATTCGGATATCACCTTTTGGAGGATCCAATCATCTCATATCCTTGAATTTGGACAAACCCCGATACTAGTTCCAGCCAAAATAAATACCAGTCAGTTATTGTGAATCGAGTAGGTAACAGAAAGTATTTATGAAAATCTTGAGTCAGTCGATGACTGTGGCACCTGCCATTAATCGGTTAGTCAATGGGTCATAAGCCAGCACTTAAGCTACTATGTTGCCGAATTTAGACAGGAGACGCAAATAAAAATTTTATTAATTGTTTAAACCCTGAGTTCAAAATTTTAGCACACGAGCCCAAAAAAAAATTATTTAAAATTCTGAGCAGTAGGAATTGTACATGAAGTGTAAATTTGTAAAACAAACAGCATTTTTCTGTTTTCAAATGCGTTCATTATATTTTTCACATGTTATCAAGAACGTATACTATAATTATTAACAATAATCTATTTTTAAATATATGTGTAATTTATATTGATTTTACGAAACAAACCAAGGTATTGCTTCAGTAAGTAAATATGGAATCCCTCTGTCGATGTTGCTCTGATTGACGTTCGGTCCTTATCGCAATTCCATTGTGGTTTCAGACTCCCTTCTCTTAAAGCCATGGGCTTCGGCTCTAATAGAACTGCTGGATTCACACTTTATTACGGCCACCAGTCTCAACAATGGAGTACATACATAATGAGTTGCCAAAATGGTAAAGTAACAATTTGTAAATTTTGGGGAAAATAGTAAACATAATTGTATTTTTTACGGATAGTCCCCGAATACATAATGAAAAAATATTATTTTAAAACTTAATTATTTAATTTATGTTTCAACAATTAATTGATCCACGGTTCTTATACATTCTTCATTTTCAATATATTAAATTTCGGGCTGTGACTAAATTTCAAATAATGAATTAATCATATTTTTTCAAAAATATCCGCATATACAGGTATAATTGTTCGTCAACATTTATGTTAACAGTTAAAAATTAGGCACAGAAGCAACCATCGGTAATAATTTTCATGATTATATTATGCATATACTTTACATCCATGCATGCATATTTAAAACATAAAAATTAAAAATAAATTATGTGACACTATAAAGAATTCGTTACTAAATTTGATCATAATTTTATGTAATATGCACTTATTTAATAAAATATTTATCATTTAACACACATAAATCAATCAGAAAATTTGGAGGGGGAAAACAAATTTTAAAATTCAATACAAAATAATATGGAAACATAAAGCTCTTTACTTTTTATTAGCACCTGTTAGGAGACTAAGTTATAACGAAACTTGAAACAATTTGATTTAGAATACAAATTTATAGCAAAATTTAAAGCAAAATGGAATCCCGTGAAGCCTTTCTTAAATATATTACACCTGGAAAGCGTTTTCCAACTTACATCACTCTTTCCGCTTTTTACGTGATTTTCTGATAATTATCTTCGAAATATAATTCAAATCAGACTTTTCTACGTAACTTGTGAAAAATTTGAACGACTATAAGAACGTGTATTTATTTTTATAATTCTGGAGAATTATCTGATAAAAGAAGCTCAAATGGGAAACAAAATCTGCTTTATCGTTAGTTTAAATCAATGTCATACACTTCGCCGGCAATAACATCACAGGGTCGTCGAAATTCTTCGAATCCACATTCTCTCATACAAATAAATTTAAAAATCATTTTAAATAACACCACCGGGTTAATTTCCTTATTCTCTAATGAGATTCAGGTGAAAATAGTCATGACTATTTTAAGAGAAATAAGTTTTGTGCCATTATCTAAAAATGATATAAATTGGATTATTAATTAGCCTATGTTTACTTTAACTTTCAATTTTAACTCCTAAAAATAATAACAGAAATCGTAAAATGTGCCAAACGTTTTACAAATAAATTATTAAATTTAAATTAACCCTACGTTTGAGCACAAATTTATTATAAACAAATTAAAAGTTATAAATGCAAGGATTGAAATAAAAACAAGAATTTAAAATATAACAAAACTAATTTAATAAAACAAATATTTATCTCAGATGAAATTTTACAAGTTTATATTGTTGTTCCACGGCTTAATTATCATTATTACCTATTATATTTTTTTCGGAAAGCAGCAAGGCTTTATATAAGCATATTAGAATGATCAGTTGTTCATTAAGAAGCATGTTATTTTATGTCAAGAGAAATAACTGAGATAGCACCCGCGTAACCAACAATAATCAGTTATCAAATAGAACATACCAACTTCTGGTTCCAGGTAAAAGGCAGCGCTGCCACGTGGTCCGTAGGAGAAGACTACGATGGCTACCAGTGCGCCCAGAATGCGGAAAGACCTATGCCTTTGGCCAGGCATCGTGAGAGAGACACAACCGGAGTTGCGACGTTGTCTTCGTTAAGTAAACGGTAGCCGCGGGAGTTGATTGGGCGCCTTCCATGTCCACAATACGCATCTTCCTCCCACCATAGCCGCCGCCCCTCCCGGTCACGCGGCGCTGTGCGTCGTTCCTCTTCCTCGCGTCGCCGACTGCCAAGACAGGCGCGGAAATTGCAACTCTCTGACCGGAACACGGCTTAGGCACCCACTTGCCGCATAAAACAGCCATTAATACCAATAACCCTTTTAAGTTCACTAGTGAATGAAAATTATTAAAAATATAAATACCATGCATAATAAAAACATGCTAGCATACGTATATGCTCATCAAATACCCTCCCCTCATACATACACATATATATTGAGACACTTTCACGTTTGCCTTTGTAAAGGTTTTACTAAATTACATGTTAAGTAGGTCCAAAATT
Organism: Zhengitettix transpicula; assembly: GCA_037074705.1. NCBI lineage: Eukaryota > Metazoa > Arthropoda > Insecta > Orthoptera > Tetrigidae > Zhengitettix > Zhengitettix transpicula. The sequence goes on along the minus strand of CM073593.1, from coordinate 24,140,505 downwards.
GGAAGCCATTTATAACAAACACTTATTAAATTGTGGGTTTAGAATTTAAAAGCCCAAAAGGTGGAAGAAATATGTAAAGCAGATTTTCTTGGAATCGCCATACGCAGTCTTACGTAATGACAAATTATTGAGATTGATTGCAATTTAATTACTCTTCAACAGAGGCTCGACATCATTAATTAATCATTTGTTTCATAAGTGATTTTATTTTAATTAAACAAAATCATTTTAACGTTAACTATGAGTTCAATATTATTTTCGAAAGTACATTCAAAGTATGAAACACAATTAATTAGGAATACCGGGGCAAAATGATCCCACTAAGGTGTATTTACCCGTATTATAGTTAAGAATCACAATAGTCTGAAAAACATTATTCGTATGTTTTGTGGAGTTGTTAGCTACACCGGTAGAGCAAATTTCACCAAATTTCGTACACGTGTTCTTTACGACCAGGAAACAAACACTGTCGGGGTCTAGTACTGTGATTTTTTTGATAATTTTTTCAAATAAATATTTTTTAATAAATTCCTTATAATGTGGTTGGGGCAATAGATCCCCCAATTACCAAGTGTTTAAGTATTACATTTTTATATACTCTAGAGATAACACTCTACATAACACTTTATATGTACATGGTAATTACGAATTTGTAATTATTTAATAAATAAAATTTTACTATTTTCATAATCAGCGACGTAAATATGAGGCCGTTGCATTATAGCTGAAGCATTGTCTACAATAAAATGGAGCCTATAATGCTTGCTTGCTAGTTGCATTGTTGCATCAGGCAGTACTGAGACGTAAGGAACTAGAGAAATTCAGAGTTGCTTGGACCAAGATGGAGGAAGGTGTATTTTGAGGAGTCCGTATTCAGAGTTCCTGGTACCATGATTGAGTAAGTGTGATTCGGAAGCCGAGAAATGTTATAATAAAAGTCTCCGGGTTTTGGAATTGCAAGTCGATAGTTTGGAATATTTCGTCTATTGCCATGTTCATGCATTTATCAAAGTTTTAGAGAGCAAAGCTACCAACGGTGATTGTTCAAATAACGTTATGAACCGTAAGGAGCAGAAAGTGATTTTTGTTTGAAAACTAAAACATCTTTAAATTCAGTGAAATATGGCCTTTTTGTGATGTGTTTAAAAACAATCAAGTGAGATCGAGCCCAGATGAATACATAAGGGTAAAGTAGACAAAAATGAATTTTATTAACTGTAAACCTTATAGTGCAAATATAATTATCGTCAAATTTCGAATTTCAATCATTTCATTTAAAATAATAATTATTTAAGTCAGGAATATTTTGCATTGTAAGATTTGAATTGTCATTTTAACTATCTTTATTGGTGGCCTGAAAATTAAGCCATGGCACAACAATATCAACTTGTAAAGTTTCAACTGAGAGAAAAATGTGTTATTAAATTAGTTTTGTTATATTTTAAATTCTAGTTTTTATTTAAATCCTTTCATTTTTAACTTTTAATTTTTTTATAATAAATTTGTGCTCAAACGTAGGGTGAATTTAAATTTAATAATCATTAAATTTGTATTTATTTCAGTATAAAACCATTTTTTTTATCACAAATAGTATTTTATAACACATACATTTTATAAATTTAAATTTTTACGCACGTGTACTGCACCTCCACATTGCCCACCAGATATTTTTCCTCATCCTCGTTTCCTGTATAACTGATTTTTTATCAGCAGCTCAGGTTATTAGCGAGTCATTATAGGAACTCAATTTACCTTGTCTTGTATCTGATTTCACGACAATATCTCTCACGCACACAAACATCCATGTCCTCGCCGGATTCGAACCAGGGACCTCTGTGATGTGAGGCAGTCATGATGAACCCTACACCACAGGAGGTCATAGCTGCTTTTGTTCTGTGCCATTCTTTCCTTGAAGTAACAAATTCTTGTATGCGCTACTTGTCAGAATAGCAGCCGTGCCTCTTTACCTTTTCCTGAGGGGTCATTATACCCCACTTCGTCTTAAAGCGAAAATTGTGTTATAGCGTCACAACACCATCTTTATTCGCCGGAAGAAAGCGTGGACAAGAAACTTAAGTTAGCCCTTCAAACGTCTGAATACGTGTAAACAAAATGTCCCTACTGTTTACGGCATAAAACAACTAAAGTCGCTAACTTACCTTAGATCAAGATGGTTTGAAATGGTTTCTTTCCTATAAATTTTCACCGAAAAGACGCAACAACCACAGACACACACGTAACAATTAAGTATCAACTGGTAACTTAATAAATAAATAAATTCTTCACGCGATAGCAGAACCAATCACGGAAAAATTTAGGGTGATCTTTTTGTCCCGGGAGATCATTTTGCCCTGGCTTCCCTCCTACAGTATTTAAATAAACATTCAAATTAGCAAGAGTTCTTAAACACAGGGTATATTCGCGGAAAGAATAATTGGCCAATTATATTAAATTTAATTATTAAAAAAGTTTGCTTATCTCCTTTCCTATTTTCGCTGTTTTTCTGGTGATGGATAGTTGTCTCCGCTTTCATCATTTCTTGACAGCACAAAAACAGAATTTATTTAATTTAATTATAGGCCCTACTTTACACTCCTTTTTTCTATCACGTCACTCTTTTCACATGCTTATATCATGACCCAGATTATTTCGGCAGTAATGATTATTTTCTCATGTTTTCTCATATTTTCCTCGTGTTTGATTTACGATATTTTTAGTGCTAATTTTAATTCGTAAAACAAATTATTATTCTTTCAGCATGAGCATTATCACCGACGATTATCTATGCACTGTAATCCCACAGGTTTTAAATCAGTCTCCAAAATTATTAATTATTAATTTTTATCCTTAGCAACTTTCGGATGATAATTTGGCCATATTCGTCTACAAAAACAAAAATTATAATTTTGTAAAACATTAAAAATTTTAAAATTCTATATACAATTTGTCAAAATTAAAATGTCTTTATATATCAAAATGACCAATTTATAATTTTAATCCATTCATTCATACCTTCAATTTGTCAAAAAAAAACATTCTATAGTTCTAGCCAAATTATCGGCCGAAAACTCATAGGTTTTTTAAAAGCTATACCGATCGCATCCGTACCCTATTGAACGTATGAATATATCAGAACTATTATAGAATCAGCCGAATAAAATATTTGCATGCGATTTTATTCGTTTGCATAGAATTTTTCATTAAAACATAATTGCTATACTTCCTTCCATATTTTGGTTTAAAAAATAACTACTTTGCTCGTTGTAAAATTGATTTTCATCCTATCAACTACTGAATATTACTAAATTTTATTTAAATAATTATTCAGCTCCCTTTATCAATCTGGGAATATCGCAGTCATCCGTGAAAAGTTTTGTTTGAATCATTCAAGAACACACGAGAGCGGTCTGAAAAGTCTTCGCCCTAATATTAAAAACTACTAATTACGTAATAAAAAATTATTTTCAACATAATAATTTTTCATATTAATACATTTTATCCAGCGGTGATCCAGTGCTATTATTTTTGTCTCTATAGCGTACTTCTGAAAGTGCTGCAAAGTAACCACCTACAGTCGCAATCGCTTCACGATTGGACGAAAAACGTTGACAAGCAAGGAAATATTTCGAGTTTTCAGAATAGATTAAATACCAAGGAGACAAACCTGGGGAATGTGATGAATGTTCCTGCACTTAGAACATATTCCATTTTTCTATCGTAAATACGCTTTCGTGGACAAGTGTATTGCCCTGATGAAAAAAAAAAAATTCTTCACCCCGGGTCTTTTTCCCCGAATTTTAGCATACAGTTTAGTAAAAATAGGATTTCTCATTTATTTGTTCACGTTTCTCAAGAAAGTCGATCAGCAGAATTCGTTTCTCATTCAAAAGAATCGAAGTCATTATCTTTCTTGGCAATTGCACCAGAAATAATTTGGGTGATATAAGTATGTGAAAAAAGTGACGTGATAGGAAAAAGGAGAGAAAAGTAGGGCCTATAATTAAATTAAATAAATTCTTTTTTTGTGCAGTCGAGAAATGATGAAAGCGGAGACAACTATCCCTCACCAGAGAAACAGCGAAAGTAGGAAAGGAGATAAGCGAACTTTTTAATAATTAAATTCAATATAATTGGCCCAGTTGCGTTTCTCTAGGCTCTTAGCACCTGACGAAAGGCACAAGGATCCCGGAAACGTTGTGTGGTATTTATATTAGCTTTTTTCTTTGTCTGTATTGGCTATTTTTCTTATTCATTATTTTCAATCAGACGTAATTTTTTTCATTTTTTACATTGCATAATGTTGTTATATTCATACCTTATTTTTTATATGGCTTGAGAAAATTCGGCATCAGTTTGAAAGTTTAAAAATCCAATAATTTCTCAATTTTAAGATTATATAATACTCTTGCTTTATTTCATACCTCTCTCAAATACAGTTGAATACGAAGAAAGTCAATTACAATTATTGTCTTTGTGCAATCGGATAGAGAAGGTCCAGTTACCGTGTCTCATACAGACGTCAAAACTTCGTTACGCGACTGCAGGAGTTCTCCGGTGACTTGTTAGAGAGATTTTCTTCCCCCCTACTTTCCAAAGGACATGTGGAGTACATTACCTTTGTAATACTTTCTCCCGACAAAATGATCAAAGAACTGAAAGATAAGCATGAAACACTTTTCCTCTGCATACAATGTTTGTTCGATGAAGGCACTAATGACTTTCTTGCACGTCAGAAATAGAATACGATCCTTATTAAGATCGTCAAATATTCTCGTTAATCAATATTTAAAGTAACTAAGCATAAATAAATACACCCAATCACAACAAATTTAATGTTGTTTCTTAAGAAATATAGGTATTCTCAATAACTCGCTGACTGCACTTTCTACGTTTCGAGTAATGGTCATCTATTTTGTTAGATAAAAATATTATATTGGCGTGTTTATATTAAATACTATAAGCATAAAACTGACATGAGAATTTATATATTAGTTGTCATAGATTATATATAGTAATACAACAATGTTTTTAACACAGCAAATTGTCTTTATCATAATCCACTGTCGAGTGCCGAATTGTTTTCCGGAGAAAGACGCGTTCTAGGCAGACGTAAAACAGAGAGATAATTACTTTTGAACCCATAAATAAATTGTTACTTCTAATCACAAACAAATTCGTAAAGCAGTAAACGAGCTCGTTCGATCTATTCTGTTGCACGAATTGGAGTTGCGGCTTTAAATTATATTATAAAATTTAATTAATTAATTAAGAAATTTATCTGCATCATAACGAAAGGAAATAATTGATTACTTCGGTTTTGAACAAAGTGGCTTTAATTAAAGGGCAAAAGATAGTTACATCCGTTTATTGAAATATGAGGTATAAATTTTGTTTGGTTACCTTTTTTAATGATTCAAACTTTTGGAAGTATCAACGCTTGATGTTATTAAATGTTTCCATAATGGCTTATGTCAGGGCCCGCCAACAATAATTCTCTAATACCTTTATTCTGTAATAATTGTAGACTAATGCATTGCATACATTGTACATTGATGTACATTTTGGGCAATTTACTAAAAAATAATTAAATTTGAATACTGCAGTATATCTCAAGGTTCCACTTACCGCACTAATAAGGTGATTCCTCTATTCAAATAGTATTGGTTATCACAGAGCCCAGAATGCAGAGAAACGTAGGCATATAACAATCAAATTCCATGAATATTGCAATGTATCTTTTTACAATCAGAAGTACACGGAGAAATATTAAAACAAAAAAACTTATTGGATATTGGAAGAAATAATAATACAGGGTTTCATGTAAAATTTGTGATATGAAACAGCACTATAGAACTTACAGTTAAGAGTCAAACAATTTAGAGAAAATAGTGATATTTAATACATTATTAGCAGTCCCTTACACCAAATATCTATTGTTTTTTTTATTAATATTCTTCTATTATGTCCAAAAAGTTTGAATTTGTAGAAACCAAACTTTACATTTTTCCAGTCTAAACTTAATTTTTGTCTGGGTGAATTCTTCATTATTAATTTATGCTTGATAAGTAGGAACTAAAAAACTGAGACATTTTTGTAATTCCACAGAATTCATTCATTTATAGCAGTTTAGATAGATTTTTGCGCCATCAACTTCTTTAGAGAGATCCAAATATATTCCTAGTGGGTATCATTTACTGCTGAATTCCTCCAATATTTTCTTTAACAGGGTGTATTTATTTTTAGTTGAAAACTCTTTTATAAAATCAAACACATTCACATAGGAATTTAATTCCATTTAAATGTTTAATTTTTTAAGTACCCATGGACATTTATTATTCTACGATCATAACTTTATATGATAATGACTCTATCATACATATACATTATTCGTTCAAAGGTTTTTCAAAACACAGGGAGGAGAAATATTTAGCAATAATTATCAGTGTCATCTGTGCTGCCTTTCTTAAAGAGTGGAATCACAGTGAGTAAAGAGTTTCAGCCTTTATAATTTCATTAACTGTTTTCTTATAAAATGCAACCTTTTTTAATTATCTTTATAATTGTTCCTTAAACTATTTGTTGAATTTTTAAAAAATTCTCATATATATTTTCAGTAATAATGCTTGTTTACTTGGTCTGTTTGTGAAGGTTCAGAATGCTTGTAGTAAATAAACTACAAATTTTCATTTTTTAAAATTGCCATGCAGCATTTTACTGTGCCACTATGATTCTACCCTAACCCATTTTATGTTTCAATTTATTTGTTACAGTTTTTTGTGTGAGTTTCATATTGTCTGTATATTAGGTATAAGTAGCTTAAATTTCAGTAAATATAAGTTTAAATAAAGCTTATAATTTTTATCCATGATCTTCATTCATAATGCCTTTCCAAAATATTCCAAATATATTTTGTCTAATTTTCTTATTTTTATTGCTGTATGTTGTGATTGAATTTCAGTAATTATATTATCTATTTGAGAATCATGATATGATAATTTTCAAGGGTGTAATCCCCATACTCAAGACAGAACAGGTCTGCACTAAATTTTCAACTGTTTTACCCCACACACCTGTTACCATAAAATAAGCCAGAGAAGAAAATCACATGCACAACAACCTCAAAAAAGAATCAAAATGCCAAATTGGGTGATTCTGCAGAATCAAATCAAATAAATAGTACCAAGAGAACAAAGAAAACCAGCCATATAATCCAGATAATAGCCACAGATGACCACAACTAGACTCCAAAACAAATTCCATGTCTAACTGAATGAGTCCCGTATAATATCCGTAAATAATATATTTAAAAAACAATTGATCTTAAAATATACTAAAACCTGAATAGCACATAAAATGTCAATTAATTTAAAGAATAAAAACAAATATTATATTTTTTATTGTTGTAAAAAAATAGCTTATATATTGCACATTAATTGTAAAGTATTTAACATACTTCAATGTAATCAAGACTTATTCCTTTCAAAGCTGACCTTATGTTTGGAAATAAAATAAGTTGCAAAGCAGTAAGAAAATGAGTACAGTGTAAGAAAATATAAAACTCATGAACCATTCTTCCACATCATTATGCCATCTTCTCACATATTAATAGTATTTTGAGCTGAGGTACAGGGAGCAATCAGCCAAAAATATATCTCTGATGTTGGAAGAAATAATAATAGTTTTATATTTTTATTTGCCCAACTGTGTTTTCCTTTTCCATTGGGAATTCATGCCATTTCATTACATTTATTGTTGATTAGTTTTCATAAAATATTTAAGATCTGAGTGAAAAGTTTATTATATAGATAAATAGACAGCCAAATAAAAGAAAAAAATAAGTGTTAAATTAAATGCATAATGTTTCTGCAATTTATCTAATTAGTTTTTATTTGAAAGCGAATATTTCATTGTTATTCAAAACATTGTTCATTTTCAATTGATTTATTGTTTCAGCACAAAATGTAGGCACATATTGTTCAGTTAATGAGTGATGAATCTTGTAATTAGCTTTGCTCGCACTTTTTCATATTGATTCCGACGCATGTCTTCTTGTTGATGTTCGCCAGCTCTGACATTGCTTTAGTGCTTATCTGTCTCATTTATAATGCAATTTAAATAGCTCTGTCAATGAATGTGTCTGTATTTTAAATCATGAAATGACAAAAGCACATCCCAGAATCACTATACCTAACCGACTTTTCGATACTTCATTGACAATAATGGTACGTGCAGTATGTGTGCGTTAAAGTACTTGATGCGGTTGGCGAGATTTTCTTGCAACTAAACAAAAGCATGTACTGCAGACTATTAGATATTAACAAATGATATATGGGGAACAAATGTTGCTTATCAGATTAAAGATGAATTCCAAAAAAAATATGAAAATTATACGAATACATATATAAAGAAAGTAAAATAATTTGACAGACTACCAGCATTCGATTTATAGGGCTTCGTCTTATTAAATATGATTTTGTGGCCGAGCATCAACGCATGCTGTGAATTTAGGTGATTTTTTAACGTAATATTTCGTGGTTAGTTATCGTAGACGATAACCCCACAAGAGAAGACGTTGAGTGGCAGCTTAGGAACCCTGATTTAACCTCACCAATTTTTTTATCTACGATAATAATCAACTAATTAAGGTAGATCCCTCAACATCATTAAAAAGTCTTCGATAATCTTCGCGAAATTCCTGACATTTAATATAAAGTATGTACAAAAATCTCTGTCTACCCCCGCTCGTACCTCAATTTCCTACACCTGTCTGTTTCTCTTCCCATCCCCTCTCTCACAAACAAGGATAATATAACAATTTATGACAAAATTTACTGATTGCTTTTTAAAAATTATCTCGCTGAATAGAAACACTTGGATTTTATGATTAACCTAGTCTCATACCGACAGGAGCTCAATCAGCATTGGAAATGTCATTGCACATGTCAGATACACTAATAACCATGTTATATAAACCCCACACCACCGTCATCAAACATACCACTTGGCCATCACGATGAATGTCACTAGTCAACTCAGCAAACCTCAAAAGAATGAATTCGACACTACTCTATATCATTTTGGACATTTTATTATTTTCCCATTCGTAACAGCAATGATCCGAAGTGTAGTTCTTGAATGTCAATAACATCTACTTAGTGACATCTTAATCTATGATATTTTGTAACCAAACTCGGTCATTTTGGAAATTTTATAGTTAAAGTCAGCTACAACCCCCATGTAGGTGCGGCTGTCCTTGGCCTTCAAATATTAGAAATAACGTATACTTTTCCTCATCTTTAACCACACATCTTCTCATCCGCTTTATACTTTACTATTGTGGGCAGCATAGGCGAAAGAATTCCCGTTAATGTTTTGATATGTCTCGATTCTAAGGAAAAATAACTATTTTCTTTATATATATATATATATATATATATATATATATATATATGTATATATAGATATCTAAATATATATACATCTATCCATAAGTCTCATTTAGAGAATGTATCAAATCTAATTAAATTTCCAAATTTGTTTGGAGTTGGTTTAACGTTCTTTATCTAAAACTAATAAATAGAAAAACAAACATACTGAAAAAACAGGACTTTTTCTTTGAAATTTTACAAACTGTGAATATGTACTAGTAAAATTGAAATATAGTAAATATATTCACCTATAGCGATTGAGTAAATACGATAATTCATTTAACTGTTACATGTATGTAATTATCCGAATCGCATTCTGTAAGTTAAATATAAAATCACAAGTCAGTAACGTACTTTATTAATCCGAATATATTCACAGATGCATTGAAAAAGGTATCATGATACATGATTAATATACAATACTAGTAGGTATGATTTGTTGAATACTCATTGATACATTCAATTCAGAATACAAAATGGTATCTGTTATTATGAACTTTTGGCAAATAGCAACCATATATGGAAGCATAGTATAAGGGCGTTTAAAGTGTTTTCTGGGTGCCCTTCTTGTATAAATGCTCTCGAGTTTCCAGTAAAGATGAAAGCTGGCCTAGTTGTTATTATTATTATTACATTCAAACAGGTATATATTCTATATACCTTAACATCTATTTAAGGTATTTTTAGAAAATTAAACAATTCATTAGAGAAGTGTTAAAAGTTTGATTGTACTTAGAACCAAAATGTTATTAAGGATTCCTCGTTTTATTGCTAATATTTTTTTGCTTTATATTAATCAAAATTAAGGATTCCACGTTTTATTGCTAATAATTTTTTTTGCTTTATATTAATCGAAATTAAAGATTCCACGTTTATTGCTAATAATTTTTTTTGCTTTATATTAATCGAAATTCTGAAGCGTTAGCAACAAAGTTTTATATCTTGCATACGATGTTTGGTCCAGTGGTGACAACCAACTAACGTTATTTCAAGTTAAAGCGCGGCGTTTTATTTGACAAATACATAGACGATCGCTATGACTTGATAGCTGTCAAGTACAATAATGAATGGATCTTTGAATCACAGGAAAATAAACTATTTAAACTGTAAGTTAAAAAGTAATACGTTTCAAAAGACACTTATTTCGTCATATTTCTCGAAGAATGCAACGGAGTTAGAGAATGGAGACAGAAATGATTTGAAGCAAGATGCAGACAGCCACGACATTCGAATAAATAAACAATCCGTGGCGTAAGTAAATATTTTGGTTTATATGTAACTACTATTCCGTTAACCATCGTCACTGATAAAAATTATGGGTTGGCTGAAATTATTCCAGCGATAAGAATAAAAATACTTTTGCCTTGGATGACTTCACAAGTACATCGAATAAAAATGGATCATCCGATGAATGGGAATCACTTGATGATTTTGAATTTCTTCCGAAGAAAAATTCCAAATCCAAAGGTAAGCAAGACAAACTTTTTTTTCATTAAATTTATTCATTGATTTCTTAACTAATTATCTTGTTCATTTCTATATTTAATTATGTAAATTTTATCCCAAATTATGTACTAACATTTATGAAAGGTAGAGTCGTTTATTGAGCGCAACTTTTAGTATTCTCATCATTCCATGCATGTAAGCTTGTATTAACTCCCACTATCGCAAATTATGTACCATTATTAATGAATGCCGGGAGGTGGTGACGTCACGTAGCTTACTGTGACGTAACCATTTGAGAATCCAATACGAGGCTGTGTCCTGTACAATAGACGACCGCAAATTGTTATATTCCGTAATATAGTTGATTTTAGTGTGTTGGAAATTATTAATTTTCTGTGATGGATATGACTTGACCTGTGTGCTAATTACGAGAAGTCCTGAGATCATCTAGAATCATATCCAAAAGCGCATCTGACGTCAGAGGCTACGAAAACAAAACTGCTAATAAGTAGTTCACGTACGTATTAAATATATTTGTGTCTTCGCAAGGATATGAAAACATATGTAAATTGAAGAATGTATCATAATTCTTTTTATTGTAACAATAATGTAGGTTTTATTTATTAACTCTTTTTTTAAATAGAATTCCAATTAAAATGTTTGTCCATTAATTTTATTTTTTTGATTGAAATTTTAATGAAATATCGATCATGTTTTATATTCATGAACACACCGTGCACTTCAGTCATACTCTTTGTAGTATTTCAAGTAATAATCTATTCTCTGTTAAAAATTTTGTATTGAGGGAAAAATAAGTTTCTAATTTTTGGGCAGTAAAAATTCAAAAGTTTTTAAAATATTAAACAAAAAATTCTTGCTTTTACATGGCTGCTTATCTTCAGTATGAAATATTATTAGATTGTTAAATTGTAGATACAATCAAACAAATTTCATATATACTTTTATATGACAGCGTAAAGTATACTTAAAGAATACTATTTAATAATTGGAATATGAGAATAAGCTTATAAATTATCTGCTTTGCTGGAAAATGAAGCAGGTAATCTAGATGCATCTGAATAAGTTGTCATAAAGGAAAACATTTAGGGCGACATATATTTAAAAAGTAAAGAAATTAAAGTAAGCAGATTAAATATAAGTCTGTAAACTGTGTGTATGTGTGTGTGGCTGGAAAGAAAAAATATGTAATACTTCTGAGGGCTAAGTTTCCGCAGTAGTACTGAACTTTGTGTTGGCTGTTTGCTTAGTAACTGAGCAGCTTAGTCCCTTGAAAATTTGACATGTTATTGCTTTCCATCTTGGCAACGCAACAATTTAAGGTGAGTTAGCTGCTCTCTGTGCCTCTTTTGTGCCATTTATGTGATGGCATTACATTTAACATAAGTGATGTGACATAGCCATGTTCCTAATTTTTCTTCCATTAATTTTATATTTTCTTACTATTTTATAGTTGAAAGTAATAGTCAGGAAAGTCCAGACCAGACAATGTATTCTAGCTCAAATGAATCAGTTCGCCGCTCTGCACGAATTTCTTCAGCTTGTGATAGTGATGAAAATGAACCAATTGCGCTAGGTTATAAGAAAAAGTATTCTATGGTCATTTTAAGTGATGAAGATGATGCTTGTGCCGTTGATGATAATGATGAAGATTTTAAACCACATTCAAGGCCAAAGACACCTCGTAAGCAGTATGCAAAAGCTACTAGAAAGCTTAAAGGTAAGCATACAGCAAAGAAAGCAATCTCTAATTGTATTAAATATTTATTGAAACCCAGTTGGAATCATGAAAAATACTTCATTCATAATTTACACTGGAAAAATGCTTTCAAGAACACAATAGCTGATTACTCCCAGAGCCACAATTCCACCAATTTTGTTCAATGTTTCAAAGTGACACACTATATCTCACAAATTCTGTTTTGATGTGACCCTCCTTGAAAGATAGTCGTTTGGTTTTTTGAGTGTCAATTGGTACTGTCTTAACTGCTGGACCACTGGCAATGAATACACTTCAGCTCTGTTCAATTTAAAATATAAATATTTATATTTTAACTAAATAAATTCATGTATTGATTTTGTTCAGATTTCTAGCATAACTTGACAGCTAATTGCTTTTTATTTAAACCAATTTATTTGATGTGAATACATAATTTTTGCCTTATTTCTTTTTTTTATAGAGATGTCGGGTCCTCGAATAGAAAGTTCTTTTAGTTTGGCTGGTACTGAAAACATATTTGGAACACCTGGGAAAGTGAGTTAAAAGTTGGATATTATTTTTATTACCACTACCTTTATCTATAATGTTTTTAATATTATGTACTGTCTTTCAGCACAACCAAGCACTTTTTCTGGAAAACTATGTTACCATTTAATTGCGTCATCAAGCTGCCTCCTCTAATAAATTATATTAGTTTCTTCCCTTCAACGTGTGGGTGTTCTATTTGCTACTACTTCAAAATCCTATAAAATTCTTGTTATTTATGTTTCATTTAATGTTCTATATCAAGTAGTTCCTTCTCAGAAGTTCAATTCTAATTAGGTTCTCTCTGAACTGTTCTCTGTAAAGGTCTCATCTTTACTTCTTAGTTTCTCTTCATTTACATTTTAAAATATCATCCAATTATTTTTCACATTGTCACTTATATTGCCTGTATTATTTTTGTACTTTCCACATGTCTAGTAATGGTCATCGATTTTGTTAGATAAAAATATTATATTGACATGTTTATATTAAATACTATATGCATAAAACTGACATGATAATTTATATATTAGTTGTCATAGATTATATATAGTAACACAACAATGTTTTTAACACAGCAAATTGTCTTTATCATAATCAACTGTCAAGTGCCGAATTGTTGTCCTGAGGAAGACTTGTTGTATGCTGTGATTCCAGTTTTTAGAAAGAATCTGCAAGGATGCAAGATGTAAAACAAAGACATTTTAGGATTCAATTAGTTTTGCCGATTTGATTGACTACGAGAAATATTAGGAATTTATTTATAACTGACGGACATTTATATATAAATTCAATGTTATACATAATGTGTGATTTAATAATAAATATCTACTTGTATATACAATGTAAATGAGTATTGTTTGATCTGTCCTGTTGCACAAATTGGAAGAGCCTGAGTTGTGGCTGTAAAATTCTATTATAAAATATAATTAATTAAATATTTATTACTTTATTAAATATATAGTCGGAAGCTTTCAACTCATTGTTATAATCATCCTGAATGAACATTAAAAACGTTACCACTTATATAAAAACATCAAGTTACAAATACATTGCAACACCTTCAGCATAACATACCTTCTTGTCTTATAATTAACATCACATTAACTTTAAAAAGTATTAGTACCTATAGGTACTTAGTCACTACTATAAGACTATGTTGTTATTCAACAAGGTCTGTTTTAAAACTGCTCCATTAAGTGGTTCAGTGTGTAGCATTTCAATCGAAAATCGATACTATAGTAACGAAACTATGGTATCGATTTAACATATTGTTAATAATTATTTAACTATACATATACATGCATGTAAACACATACACTTCAACAAAGATGCCTAAAATAAATTTAAAAAAATACAATTGGTTACATTTTCTTATTATTTTTATTTTTAGATGTTTTACTTATCAAAATTTTAAGTATCTCTACATATTGTTTTTCTATTTTTGAACCTTCGTTTCTATTATGAACAATATTGTTTCTGTTTAGATTAATATAAATTGCTTCTGCTATTCTAAGTTTTACTTTATGAATATTATTATGTAATATTTTAATATTATTAAAATCAAATTCGTGGTTAGTCAACTTTGTGTGGGTGGACAATGCTGTGTTGCTTTTGGCTGTGGGTTTTAATGTTTGTTTATGGTGATACATTCTAGTTTTGATGTTAGTTGATGAGACTGTTTTTGGTTTTTTCTACTCATCAATGTCTACGTCAACAGTCCTTTTTACCATACTTAAATATTTATCTGCATCATAAAGAAAGCCTCCTAACTACAGGAAATCATTGATTACTTCGGTTTTGAACAAAGTGGCTTTAATTAAAGGGAATAAAATAGTTACATCCGTTTATTGAAATATGTGGTATAAATTTTGTTTATTTCCCTTTTTTATGTTGCAAACGTTTGAAAGTATCAATAGTTTATGTTATTAAATGTTTTGATAATGGTACAATGATACATTGCCCAACATTTGCAAATATGATCCAATTATTTTTCACATTGTCACTTAGATTACCTGTATTATTTTTTTTAGGTCAAAGAAACCATGATGTCTGAACCCTATAGACCAAGGCCTTCTGGAACTTCCAAATATGACTTTAACCGTCTTAACTTATTACTAGCAGATGACGGTGAGTATGTGCTTAATTCAAAAAAATATTTTTAGTGTAGTATATTATTGTACAATAAATGAATGGTATTTTTTTAATTTTACAGACTAATTGTAATATTTAACTACATTAAACAAGTTTCATTTTGATATTTAAGTTGTGAAATTATCCTGAGCATTACTATTTTGTTATGGATTCTTATTCTGTGCGTGAAATTTGTCTTTTTAAATAATTGGTAGGTGCACAAGTAGGTGTCGCTGTTCTTTATTGGATTGGCAACATTCTACTGTGAAGTCTTTGTTTTTCGTTATTGAATGGGTTTTCTTCTGTTTGCAGTTTGATTGTTGTGAACAGGAGATTGTTTGTTGTTAACAGCTCATTTTGGCAATTTCAAGGCTAATCAATATGGAGTGTCAAGTAGAGAATAATGAACACTTCCAACACATTTTACTCTTTGAATTTAATAGAGGATCTAGTGCTGCAGAAGCTGCAAGAAGAATTTATAGTATGAACAGGAGGGAAGCATTTTCTGAGAGGATGGCACATAAAGGGTTTCCATTTCCTGAGAATGAAAATTTGAATTGTGTGTTGAACCACATTATGGAAGACCTTCCCTTTTTGATGAAAATAACCTAAAGCAGTTGGCTCACAATAACTCTCACCAAACAATGTGAGAATTGGCACAAATTATGGAATGCAATCATACAACAATTGTGTGCCATTTGCATTCATTGGGTAAGGTGCAAAAAATTTGGTACATGGGTCTCACATGTGTTAAGTGATGTGAACAAATATAATTGAATTATGATAGTTCCTTCTTTGCTGGCCCATAACTGTTTGGCTTATTGTAAACACAAACTGTTACTTGGGAACATTGTTACAGGTGACGAGAAATGATGGCTGTATGAGAGCTTGCAGAAAATTAAAGAATGGCTCAACAAAGGACACAGGCTCAAAAAACATGTTTTGTGTATAGTGGAACCAAACTGGCATTCTTCACCATAAATTGCTACCAATAAATGAAATTATAACAACTGCTGTGTATACTGAACAGCTACGATGAATCTCTGTTGCTATTGAAAACATAGCATGATGTAAACCTGTGGATACGATTGCTGAACTTGGTTGGGAACAACTTCCTCACTCTCCACTTTCACCAAACATAGCCTCTTTATTTTATAATCCTTCCTGGTCTCGCTCTAACAACTATCAGGGACAAGTGTTTCATGATAAATCATCTCTTAACAACTGGCTTATAGATTTCTTAAATGTGAAACCACAACAGTTCTGTTGGAGAGGCATAGAACTCCTACCTGAACATTGACAGGCGATCATTAACAAAGGTGGCGACTACGTCGCTGAGTGAAGGACTAAGAAAACTTGCACTAACTGTATTTGAAAATGAGATCATATTTCTAGAAATCAGACAACTATAATGTGATACTAATGATATCTGTTTATATGAATTGTTTTGGACAAACTTGAATTATTTCATTGGGAAAGCTTTAGTTACAAGCTATGTAGAGTTCCAAGGTCACTTGTATGTAATATATGATTTGAATCTAGGCCCTATTCAACCAAGTTTTAACAAACAAGAAGTTAACACATATACATAATTCTTTAACATTAAGGTATGATGTAAATAACATGTTTTTGAGGTATGTGTCATGTAGATTCGTAAGAAAATATAAATATTAACAGTTTCTTTTACAGGTCCTGCTGTAGAATATGGAAAGAGTTTAGGTTTGGATGAAGATTTAGTCTGTTGGATAAAGAATGTAGAATCACACAAATCATTAACAAAAGTTTCAAATGAGGTTAGTTGAATATTGTGTAAAAAAAATTAACATTTCATTGTTCTTAAATTTTCTTAAACAACTTGTGGATTTTTATGCTTTATTTTTCTTATTATTTTTTAATTAAACTTTTTCATTTTTATTTTTACTTTGTTATGAAGTGATTCTAGCATAATGTACCAATTATAATTGGGTGGTTATAAGTTCTATCTTTTAATGTCTGCTGGTATTATTAACACTTTGTTTTTATGTCACTTAAATGCTTCACAGTACATTATCTTCATATTATTTTATTTTTTTAACACTGTTTCAGAAACGTCATAATAGATTATTACGCGTCTAATTTTGTTTCCGTGTAGTCCTTTCCATTGATTTGTTTTAGTTGTGAATTGTATTGTTTCTACAAAAATTCCTTCTATAAAGCTCACAAAGTTAGATATTAAATTATAGTAATATTTGAGGGATTTATGAAAATATTTTCATTTAACTGTGCTTTTAGATAAATATTTATCGACTATGATTAATGTATTTTGTTGGACTTGCTTAGGCTGGTGGTCTTGCAACAGTCCACTGTTACTAGTTATGTATGTTGATTCATTATGATGCTTATAGTTTACAAGTTAGTTTTTTCTTATATTCTATTAATCTTGTTGATTATCATACAGTCGCATATGACTGTTTTTCCCGTGGCTGCCCATTCTTTAATTTCTAAAAGCGAGAAGGCACTAAACTTTTGTGAACTTTATGTCAATTAAAAATTATAGAAATTTTGTGATAGCTGAAAACAAAACATAACTCTATTGAGAAAATACAGTACTTTTTCTTTAGACAACCTTATAAAAAATTGAATATAGTACTTTGAAATCTAATTAATTTCTAAGGATACAAATAACAACAAAAAAGATAACATTTTTAAACCAATCTAGTTGACGTTTTTCATTTCTCACCCATAAGTCAATTCTTACCAGGTGCTACCCAAATATTTCAAAATTGACCATTACAATTGCCACATTATTTGATTATGCTATTTCATTGATAAATCCCTTCATCTATTCATTCATTAATAAATATTTCATGGGTACCATATTAATGAGTGTTTTACATACCTTTTAACTTACTAGATATAGATTTCTTTCAGCATTAAAAAAATGTTCTTGACGTTGCAGGGTATGATAGTACCATTCTCTGTCAGTGCCTAATTCCAACCCTTAAACACAGTGAACAGGAGCACTCTTAGTGGTGGGGGTGGA
Source organism: Zhengitettix transpicula (assembly GCA_037074705.1). Lineage (NCBI taxonomy): Eukaryota > Metazoa > Arthropoda > Insecta > Orthoptera > Tetrigidae > Zhengitettix > Zhengitettix transpicula. The sequence goes on along the minus strand of CM073593.1, from coordinate 24,122,213 downwards.
AAGGCTTTACATATAAATAATGAAAAAATTACGGGGAATATTATCTATTTCAGGGTTATGGAAGTCTGCTGGAGTTTAATTCGGTTAATGTTCATCATAACTATGACTCTCATTGAAGCATTCATGGAATATGGGGATACATTATATGAGGTTGTGATGAGATTAATAAATAGTCAAATAACAGACAAAAATAAGTGCTTAATTGTGTGGTATTTATTTTTCACTTATTTTTGTCTATTTGGCTACTTATTAATGTAGAAATTAAAAAAATTATGTCTGAATAAAAAAAATAAAGATAGCCAAATGCGGACAGAAAATAAGTGATAATATAAATACCACACAACGTTTCTGGGGTCAACTGACGAGTGTAGTTGTGTGGCTCTAGGCTCTTCTTAGCACCTCAAAAAAGGGACAAGGATCCCAGAAACATTGTGTGGTATTTATATTATCATTTATTTTGTCTATATTTGGCTATCTTTCTTATTACTTATTATCTCACTAATGTTCAACTCCCTACTAAATTTTTTCTTATTAAAATAGTTTTCATTCAATTTTTTTAAAAAAATATTTTTTTAATTCAATAAAAATATTATAGTATTTTGTTGGTTTTGAAAAAAATTAATGCTGAAGATTCTTTTTTTTATTAAGCACGCAAAAATATTATTGTATCGAAACTTGGTTCAAAATATTACTGAGCAGAATCATTTTATTTTCAGACTTCATCCGCAACTTTGAAGGAAAATAAAAGTGCTCTTGCTGACATTCAGGTTCAGATTCTGGAAAAAGTATTTTCTGCATTTGAAAATGTACCAGTAACTACTCTTTCAAAGTTGCCTGGTTTTAACAATGAAGTTTTCCTTAGACTTAAAAGTTTGTTGCAAAGAGTTAAAGCAAAAATCAAATTAATTGAAGTATTAACTAGAAGAAAATCTATTTTATCCACAGAAGAGTATATTAAGAGGTATAATTCATCTAACTCTGAACTTGTAGTTAATACTAATAAAAATAATTCAAACAATAAGAAGAACACACCAGAAAAATTGAAAATGAACTCTTCAGTGAATACAAAATCCCCTGTTACAAGAACATTAAATTTAGACAATACAAAAATGATTGGTTCTCTAGAGAACACAAAGAAAAAACTGAAGTTAAGAACTGATTTACATAAGACAGCCCCAAATTCTCAAGATAACAATAAGACATATGGAAATAATAGTTTTACCTCTGATAGCAATGTTGATCCTACTAATTGGTCCTCTTTGCTCTCCGAGGCAAGTAAACATTTTCAAGCAGTCAGTAGTGGATCTTCTAAAGTGTCAACTGTGGATTCATCACCCAACTCTACAGTGAGTGAGTCTGATACAAGCAAACGTGTAAAATTTAGGCCTAGAATCTTATCCAAACATTCATCAACGGGGATTTCTGCTAATGGAACAATTGCAAATTCTGGATCATCTCAGGTTTTTAAGACTACAACTTCTGGCTCATTGACCAGTGTTACTGGTACACAGAGTCCAGTAACTATCACCTTTGTGCCAGCAATTGCTATTGTACCATCTAAAAATAAATCACCTTCTTCAAATTTATTTAAATTTAAAACACCAGTTCTTGCTAATACAATTAGTCCGCATGCATCGGAGAATAGAGTTCCTGTTGCTTACGATAAAGTGTCTCATAATCGATCTGTGTCACAGAGTAATGAATTCAGAGTTTCAGAACTATCATCTCCACAAGGGAGCAGTGCTTCCAAATCATCAGAATTTGTACCAAAATTAAATAGTAGCTTCAGGAATATTTTACCAAAAACTTCACCAAATTCAGATAGTCAAACAGGATGTAGTACTTCAAATTCATTATCAGTTGTTCCGAATTTACATACTGGAATGAAAATAGGTAGCTCTGAATATGTGCTAGAAAAAGAAAATGAAGCACTATCAGGTTCAAAGCCTATAGAAAGTATATTTGTGAAACAAGAAGTTACAGAAAGTTGGGATGACAATTTTAACTATGATTTGGAATCTTCACCATGTATAGGTAAGTACTTTTTGTATACAATAAAATTAATTACAGGATTTAAACAAATTTTTATACTGGTATAATTCCATGCCAGCATATATATTTGTGATAACTTTTGGATTCAAGATGCTGATCAGGGAAAGAAGACAGGCTCTTCTCACCAGTCATTTTCCAATTCTATAAATTATGGGTCTGAATCAACTCTTCATGATGGACTCATTGAGCAATTTGACACTCAATATGATGATATAAGACAACATGATCCTTTCTTCAAAGGTTTGTATGAAAATTTCTGCAGTGGCATTCATACAATAAGTTTGAATATGAAATACTGTCTATGTTAATCAGTATTAAGTGTTGCAGTATATGTATTAGTAGGTTCTGTTCTTACATTTTATTGTCATAAAGTGGTACATGAAATCATCAAATTGCCAAACATCAATTACAGAAGTATTTTCCTCTCAATTAAAGAAAGGCTTACTATCAAAATTAAAATATCTCCTAAAATTAATTCTGTAGCGAACTAATTCAATCTTTGAAAATGTGGCATCTGTTTGCTTTGTTGGTAAACATTAGCATACAAAATAAATATAATAGGTGTGCAGCTGTTTTGCTTGTAAACATATTTTGATCTAACAAAATTGAACTTAGATACGTTTTTAGCTAAAGCATCAATATTTTTGCTATACACACATGGGAAATGATCAGTTATAACCTTCAAGAGCTAGAGGTGGGCCGGGGGGAGGGGGTACTTTTGTGAACAAGTTATAGGCAGTGAAAAGTAGAAGTAATGGAATAAGAACAGCCAGGTAGAGAGAGAGAGAGCGCATAAGAACATTGTAGATTCATAGGAAAGGATAGACAAGATGTTGGGAGATCAAATTGAGTGTCAAATACAGAAAATGAGAGAAAAAATATAAGCAAATGTTAAGTTAAAGTTATAGCAGAGCAGATAGATGGTTTAAAGTAAAAGTAAGTTAAGAAAATAGTATGAGAATTTAGGCACCCATGAAATGGTAACCAACTTTTGTTCACCACAATCACCGAGATTTATAGAAAATTGCCTGCCTATTCACTGCTGACCAAGTAAAGTACTCTGTAAATCATAATCAGATGATTAAACTAGAATTTTACCTTTCAATCGGAGTATCTTATATTTCTGCAATGAAAATTTAGTGGTCTAGTTTGTAAATATAAATATATATTTTATTATTATAATTGTGTAAATGAAATATATAATATTCCAATTGTTATTAAATCTTTAATTTATAATTCAAATAAGTCATCTTTAATATAACAGAGCTTTATTTTATAATTTATTTTTTTCCATATGATACAACTAAACGTAATAATTGATTATGTTAAAATAATGTTTGTAGTAATGTAAAACAAATTACAACATGTACAGAAAAAGCTGCTCATTCAAAGGTTGAAGAGTTTGACTATAATGCAGCTAGCAGTGATGATAATCCATCAAAGTGTGTTTCGTCACGTTCTGAAGATATTCAGTTTGACGGGAATGTAAAAAATGATGGTTCTACTCCTGAATTTAGCCACATGGACTTTCCCCATACTGAAACTATGCTGATGGTAAGTATTTGATCAGTGCTGTGTTTTAGTTTTAATGTTTTACTTAATTTAACATTTTTGATATGAAATTAAGCTAATTATGTAATGTTTCCCATATTATTATTCTGAGTATTTAATATAAAGCTCTTGTGATTCTATATATATATATATATATATATATGCACATTTTGCAGTGTGAGGGCTTTAGGTAAATAAATAAATATATATATAAATTTTATGCAAAGCTTTCAACTGATTGTTGAAAGAAAGATCTATTTAAATGTAGTAGCTAAAGATTAAGTGTATATTCTGCACCCTGAGAGGTATTTATCATTCAATTTCTCTAGTTAAGACTTCATTCTTCAATAGTGTTATGAAGCAATTGATATATACCACACAATTTGTTACAAAACTTGCCTTTTTACAGCTTTTTCGACAGAAGTTTGGTTTGCACCAGTTTCGTCCTAACCAGCTTCAAGCGATAAATGCTGCACTAATTGGTCATGACTGTTTTGTGCTGATGCCAACAGGAGGTGGAAAATCTCTTTGTTACCAGCTACCTGCTCTTGTTGATCCTGGTGTTACAATTATAATTTCTCCTCTCAAGTCACTTATTTTGGACCAAGTGCAAAAACTGAATTCTTTGGATGTAAGTTATATATTTTATTTAACAGTTTATTTAAATCACATGTATAAAATCTGGATCATATGACATACTAAGTGGAGATGGGAGAGGAGTGAGTGTGTGGTTTAACAGAGCATTAAAATATGGAGCTTACAAAGTACATTCAAATTTGAGGAAAGTTTTATCTGCATTTTAGCAGGTTTATGTATCTTCAAAGTCAAACAAACCCTGGATTCAATTGAACTGCTCAAGGGAAGGTCATGGCAAAGGGAAGGTTCTGGAGCACACATACATAAGCAATCATATATATATATATATATATATATATATATATATATATATATATATATATATAGACACACACACACAAAATTCTTCACTCTCTCTGCACTATCTATTTCTCCTCTTAAAACCAACTAAAACTGTCTATATTCGCCTAGTCTAGACTTGGCCTGGTGGCAGAGATGGTTAAGATGTCTGCGTACTGAGCAGATTACATGGGTTCAAGTCCTGACATCACCCAATATAATCTGCCTGGCCTACACTAGACTGCAATCAAACTCATATATCAAAAACTTCCTTCTCACAATACTCACCTGCTCAAGGGTTGCCTTCATCATTGGTAATTATATGATATTTCAATATGAACAGACATTTTTCTCTTTGAAATGTTGAATTTTTCTTTCCTCTCCTTTCCTCTCCTTTCCTTTATCACTTGAACTTTCATTTCAAAACTGAAATGATAAAAATTTTGTCCGATTTAAAATTAATAATAAGAAAGATAGCCAAACACAGACAAAATATGTGATCATATAAATACCACACAAGCGTTTCTAGGATCCTTATCCCGTTCTTCGTGCAGTTGTGTCACTCTAGGTTCTTCTTAGCACCTGAAGAAAGGTACAAGTATTCCAGAAACATTGTGTGGTATTTATATTATTACTTTTTTTGGTCTGTGTTTGGCTATATTTCTTATCTTTATTTTACTCTTTGTTAAAAGATGCAATAGAATTCTTTGTTAATTTCTCTACCAGTTAAATCACACCAATAAATTTCAAGTCCAGATTAAATACATTATCTTTAATTGTACTTCTTCTTGCAGATTCCTGCTGCCCATTTGTCAGGGGAATTAAATATATATGAAGTTAATTTAATTTATATGGAATTAATGAAGAGAGAGCCAGGTTAGTTTGAAATAAAAATATGCATGCTTGATTCATTTAGTCCATAACACAAACTTGAATTTGAAATCTAACATTAGAACTCTGATTAATTTAAAATTAATTTAAAGTATAAAGATGATAAATAAGTAAAATACCTTTGAAGTGTGTAATATTTAAATTTTTGTTTTACTGTAGTGACAATAAAATTATTGTGAAATAATGTCTCAAAAACCACTGACACTTGCCTATTTGAGTTTTAAACCTCCTTTCTCTCCATTTAATAATCACCAACTTCCCATATTTTACGATTTTCTACCAATCAAGAAAAACCTCTCTCGGGTACGCTTTTCCTTAGTGTGCCCCTTCTGCTATCTGCTAAAAGTGCAGAAAAAATAAAACTAGTTTACTTTGCATACTCTCATTCTGTTCTGTCATATAAAATTATATTGTGGGAAAATTCAACTGCTAAAGAAATAAGTTTTTGCAGCTCATAAGCCATTTATGTTATTTGAATTACATTTATTTATTAGAATTTCTGATATTCAGTACTTCAACATACAAAAAAATGTCAATCATTGTTAATTGCACAGAATACCATCCATTATTCAGTCACTTCTGTCTTTATTAAACTGCAACAAATGTTTATCTGATAACCAAAGACAATTTAAAGCTAAGATTACTTCAGTTTTCCTTAGCCATTCATTCTATTCAGTAAAAAGAATTTATAAAAGAATCTATTGCCAATCTTAAATGCAGCATTAAGTTTATAAGTAAATAGTCGGCATGAAATATGTATCAATGTCGTGCATTGCTGCACAAAGCATTATAGATAGATAGATTTATTCACCATTAGCCCTCTAATGAGGAAATAGAATTTGTCACAAATGTGCAGTACATAAATTACATATAACCAGGATTAATATTAATAGGTTACACACACACATTTGTCTAGTCACCACAATCATACACACAATCTTTAAGAAACATGCACACAACATTTATCACTTCCTGGTAATCATATGTCGCTAGGAACGGAGGGATGTCGTCATGGATATTTACTAAAGCAGAGGCAGGAGAACAGAACCAAAAGGGGAAAACTAGACAAACTATTTACATATTTATAGCATATTCGGCAATTTTGTAGGCAAGGCAGTTCAACGAATATGAGACCGATTCAAAAATTCGTGTATGGAGTAATAAGTTCCATTTAAAAGAAAAGTTTTACACTCCTGGACAAATGAGTTGTAGTTGTTGATGTTCTTAACATGTTCAGGAATGCTGTTAAATAGTGCGATACCGGAATAATGAACGCTAGACTCCTAGAGACAGGCTGTGCTTGTCAGACCTGAGAACTGAACGGTTTCTTGTGTCATAGTCATGATTGTCCCCGTTACTTGCAAAAAGGTTCATGTTGCTTTTAACAAATGTTAGTATTTCTAATATATAAGTGCTAATTAGAGTCAGAATATGGAAGTCTTGAACAGGGGCCTGCAGCTTTCTCTAGCATCTGAACCTGATATAATTCTAATGGCTCGTTTTTGCAGTTTGAAAACTTCCACACTACGAGAACAATTGCCCCAGTTTGCAATACCGTAACACACATGTGAATGAAAGTAGGCAAAATAGACTAGTGAAGCAGTTTTTGTATCAACTTGTTGCATCAATAGTCTTAAAGAGTAACAGACAGAACTAAGTTTGCACACAAGGCGATCAATGTGCACGTTCCATTTTAATTTACTGTTGACCTGCAAGCCGAGGAAAGTCGCATGATCAGAGAACTTATCTGTTACGATGTTGTTGGTTTCTGTTGTAAAACGAACTAACTTAGTTTTCTGTACATTGAGTGTTAACTTATTGGCGGTGAACCAAGTAAATGCTTGGTTTCTGGGTGCAATCTCAATCTTCACCTTGAGATTATTTAAAGCGATGTCCGTAATTAACAAATTAGTGTCATCTGCTTATAAGACAGATTTTATAGGTTCCATATATTCTGGAAGATCATTAATATACAAAAGAAAAAGCAGTAGACCTAATATTGAGCCCTGAGATACGCCTCAAGAAATGCCTTCCCATTCAGACAAGTGCACTTCACCAGCTTTGTTTTTTAAGGCCACCTTCTGTTTCCGATTGTTGAGGTATGATTCAAAGTGTGCAAAGCATTGCCTCTGATCCCATAATATTCTAATTTTTGGAGGAGTATCTGGCTACTTTCAGTTTTTCATCAAGGGAATTTTGTATACTTTGAATGAACTCGTACATAGTGGTGCTCATGGATTTTTGTTTGAGGAAGCTGTGTTGTGCGGGTGTAATTACTTTATACTTCTTCAATAATTCAAGTAACTTTTTGTGTAGAATTTTTTATAGTATTTTTGAAAATATCAGAAGTAGGGAAATTGGTCTGTAATTTGATGCGTTGGTAGGCAAACCCTTCTTGAAGATCGGAATAACTTCTGCAGCTTTAAGGGAGTCGGGAAAAATGCCAGTAGAAAGACACGCATTAATATGATTTGAAGGGGAGTAGCTATGATGTCGGCACAGTGATTTACAATTTTGCTTGAGATACCATATATATCTGCAGATTGGGTACATTTTAACTTTCCTATTATGTTTATTATTTCTATAACTGGTTGAAGGTAAATGGAATTCTGAACACTTGGTACAGCATTTTGTAGCAGTTTATAAAAAGCACGACCTTCTGATGACTTATTGTTTGAAAACTGATCTGACATGTGAACAAAATATGAATTAAATATAACCGCAGCATCTCTGTTGGTGAAAGTTTTACCGCCACCGACAAGCTTTATATCCGTCATGTTATAATTGACTTTACCTGAGATATTTTTAATCACCTCCCAAGTTGCTTTTATTTTGTTGTTTGAGTTTGCTATATACTCCGATGTATGTAATTTTTTAGCAGCTACAAGCACTTTCGTTTAAATACGTCTATAAGATCATAAGAAAGTCAAGAATTGTGGCAATGAATTAATATTTTTAAATTTATTCATTTGGCGGAGCCTTTTGCGAGAAACTAGTATGGCTTTAGTTATCCAATTTTTTACTTTGGCATTCGGTCTATTCTTTAATTTAAGTGGAGCTGTCTCGATGACTAATAAGAAATAATTTAGAAAAGTTTCGAACATATCATTGGCTTTCTTAGTTTTATTAACATCTAAAATAAAATCCCATTGTATGGTCTCTAGTCTATTTGTGATAATTCTGAGTTTCGCGGAGTCTAGTAAGTAGTACTGAGTCTTTAGGGCTAGGTTTGCAGATGATTTCACTCTTGATGTTCATTAATATACCCTTGTGATCGGATAACCCTGTTTCGTTTACATTAACATTGTAAGAATATGTGAAGGTTACACAACATATAGTCAATGCAAGTTTCTGAAATGATGAAATATTTAACTATCTAAGTTTTGTTATAACATATTATGAGTTCAAAATTTAAAGATTGTAAATAGCTAACATGTAGCAGTAATGACAAATTAATGATTATGTAAATTTAGCACTTGTATGAAATTATTTATATATTAAACTAAAATAAAGAAAAAATGTACACACTGACATATTCCACATCCTTGAACTATGACATTATTTTCTGTCCATTCTTCTTCAACAACGCTATAACATATTACATTTCTTTTGGTTTTTTCCTTGGCCTAATATGAAAGTCATTAATGTATTCTGATAAGTTATCAATTTGTGGACTACAGTATATTTCAAAATCTCTTATCATAGAATGAAATCAAATTCAAATAGAAGTATAATTAGCAGGGTAATAACTTCTAAAAATTTTAAATATGTATCCTGTTCACTCAATTTTTTTAAACTCTTTGAATGAGAATAAATAAACCCTTGGTTGAACCCTTCAGAAGACAATAAAGTTATCCATTAGACAAAAAGAATGTCTAAAATTCTGAAGTATGTTACTTAAAGTGTTTGATAATGTGAGTTATACAGAAGATGCATCATAATTAGTGTTGTCCAAGGCATATAAATTGTAATCCTCTCACTTTCCTGTTGAGATAGTAACTTCAGTTACATTTTATTTACACACAGCCTCCTAGAAGGTTCTACAAATTTCTATTTGACTAAACTGATGCTTAAATGTTGAGACTTGTCAATCAGTGCTGTGGGTCAATATTGTTTTACTTTGGATCTTTTCTGTTTCTACCCCACACCCAAACCAAATGACATACAAATCTGTCATTCAGATATTTTATAATTAACTCCACCCTCATGTTGAAGGGGCTGAACTTTGCATTTACATGCACGGGGAGTATCACTGTTCTACTTCCATAATTATGGGTGCCAGGGGTTTATTCCTGGTTTGTAAGTTGTATGTATGCAATTTTGGTGTGCAGAACATACACACATACTTTTACATATAAGCAAGTAAGGATTATTTTAAATTGTCTCTATTGATATGACAATAAAAAATAATTGAAACATTTCTTCCTGTTCAAAATGATGACAGTGTGCTTCAATTTTTTGCTTACCTGAAATTGAGGGCAGGTGTATCCATATCAGACAGGATGTAACATTTCAAATTGTTGGAGTGTGACAGATTCATTTACTTCCCTTAAATTGAGAAGAGCTGTTGACTTGGGCAGGAAGTAGCATGTCAAATCTTCACCATCCTTCCTCAGTCCGAGTGTACAAGGTGAACTCTGTCCTAAGGAAGCAGATTTATCAGTCCTATTTTGTTACTTTTCTTTGTGGTCAGTTAATTATTAAATTCCTTTATGTGTAGGACTGAAAATGCTTTATGTTACACCTGAAAAAATCTGTGCCAGTGGGAAGCTTCAAGAGGCTCTTGACAATTTGTATAGGCGAGGAAAACTTGCTAGATTTGTAATAGATGAAGCTCATTGTGTTTCTCAATGGGGACATGATTTCAGGTACACATTTATTCTATTTTATCTAAATGGATTTTTTTAGAGTATAGAATATTTTAAATATTTCACTTAAATGTTTCTTGTTTAAATGGTAACTTTCTTCCAGACCAGATTACAAAAAGTTGTCAGTATTAAGGCAAAAGTTCCCTACAGTTCCAACAATTGCTCTAACTGCAACAGCTACACCACGAGTACGTATTGACATTTTGCATCAGTTAGGCATGAAGAACCCTAAATGGTAATTAATGTTATTACTAAAATTTACTACTTTCAAGTTTTTTTTTACTGTGTTACTTCTTATTTACTTAAAAATATATCTTAAAGGATTAATATTAGTTTTCTATTCAAGGATAGAAGCTTTTAAGATCTAATGGTAAGCGGGAGGTCCCGGGTTCGATTGCTGGCCCGGCCGACACAATATTAATTTTCTTTTACTTGTTTCAAATCCTTATTATTTCATAGTAGATGCATGACAAGTTGAATTTTATATGTGACATAGCACAGACTAATTTGAAAATTTATAGAATCATTCTTGAATAATTAATACTCAATTTTTTACATTTATATCTTTTGTCTATCTGTAAGAGTTAATATGAAAATATGTTTGGGATTCATTATTCCATCTCACATGTCTTTTGAACAGCTTTCCTCTATTAGATTTGGAATAAATTTTTATTTATTTTAATCATAATTTGAATGTGCTGTTGTCAATAGTCTAATTGGTATGAAGTTTTTAATGTTTATTAAAAATATTTAAGGTCTACTTTTTTAATGTTGGTAACTGTTATATTTTGTGACTGAATCAATGAATTTGTAACAAAAGAAGTGAGATTTATGTTTCAATTTACATGCACACTGAGAATCTAAAATTGACAGATCTGTGTTGATCTGTAAGAATGTAGAAGAAAAAAAAAGTGTTTTAAATAATTGATACTTCAATGTATAAATTTCTCAGGTTTTTGGCAAGCTTTAATCGACCAAATTTGAGGTACAGTGTATTGCCCAAGAAAGGAAAAAGTATTACTAAAGATATTATATCTTTAATAACAAGCAAGTATCCCCGTGATTCTGGCATAATTTATTGCCTTTCTCGCTTAGAATGTGATACAGTTGCTAAAGATCTTGCATCATCTGGTTTAAAAGCAGGTGCCTATCATGCAGGATTAACTGACAAGCAACGAGGGAAAGTTCAAGCTGACTGGATTAGTAATAAAGTTAAGGTTTGTATTTTTAATATTTATATCTAGAACTGTTTGGTTGTTATAATTATTTTGAATATTGATGATTTGAAACATGTGAAATTCACATTACTGTTATTAAAACAGCCTTGATTTATAAAATGAATGAACCGTAAAACAAACAAGCAAATAAGAAAAAATATTAAAATAACCAAAATTAATTGAAACACAGCTATTGATTTTCCCGTGTGATGTTTGAACATCTATTAGTGAAAAATGGTCTATACAACAAAAATGTTTGCAATGTGTGGCCATCATTAAAGAAACTGAAAAATCAGGGATTTGTCAATCACAAGACAACTCGAGATACAGGATTATTCACAATGCCCATAACAACTTGTTATTATGCTTTACCTGTCTTCTCTCCTAATCTTAAGTAAAGAGTGTTATTTCATAGTATCTTTGGACTTTTTGAAACACTCATTATAGCTTAGCTTCTTAACACACTTGATTGAAGAGACTTATCTGTTAACCAATAGAGAAGTTAATCAGTAATAATAATGTGGAGTTGTGAAATAATCACTTTTAATGCCATGGAAATTTAGTTAATCATATGCAAGATAAATTAGTTTCATTTAGAAAAAGGACTGTCAAATAGTTAAAATTAATAGTCATATCTTAACAAATCATAACAATACTGCAAAACTTTATAAGACTTGGAAATGAACATAGATTTTGTTTATAAATATGAGTGTAGTTATTAATTTGTGTGATCATATTTTTAAATTATTTTGTAATAAGCAATTGTTTGTATATCCCAGGGTTGCATTGTGGGCCTTTTACAGTAGGGAAAACTTCTTGTATTACATTTTTTGCAATTGGAATTGGCAGCACAAAGGAAAGAAAGATTATACAGTGGAATTGTCTCCAACTTGGTTTTTCTGAGTCTTCCACCTTCCCTGTTCAGACTGCATCTCCACTGTCACACCAGGATAGGACAGTAATCAAAGCCATGAAATCCTCATGTTTGTATAAACATTCCCAACATTTCACTTTATAATATCCATGTGGTGATGTCCTCAGTGTTGTCATCTTCCTCCCTTCCCTCTCAAATATAAAGCACTTAAAGAAAATGTGATGTAGTCAAATGTATTAACACATTCAGACAGAGAAGAGAAACAGTGTAGCTGACTTACCTGAAATCAACTGTTGGTGCAGTTGGGCAAAGCAGAAATGAAAAATTGAATTTTAGAGGATGACCTGAGTCCTCTCATAAGGATACTAACCTGATATAAAATATGCACACACACTTGCCCCCAACTGACTTATTGGTCTTATCCAACAATGTGCTGCCAATTCCAAAAAAAATCCAGTTCTTAATATTTTCAAACCATACAATATTTAATGTGTGTTCATGATTCATTCAGTATAAACAGCATATCTAAGGTCAATATTTTCCATTACTGCACACATGAAACATTATTCTTAATGTAGCTTATAAAATTTGTGTATTAGTAACCAATTATTTATAATCCCTGAGCACTTCTTTACTTTCTTCTAGTAGGGTATTCATTCTTCGTTCACATAATATTATATCACATGGCACGTACACAATATTTTTAATTTGTTGAAATTTGAACAACTCTTCATAAAGTGTCTAATAATTATATTTTCATTATTGTATTTTAAATGATTCCTATTTCTGAATACATTAGGCATTTTTCAGATTATATGTGCCACCATTGCATTTGGAATGGGTATAGATAAACCTGATGTAAGGTTTGTAATCCATTATTCACTTCCCAAGTCTATAGAAGGATACTATCAAGAGTCTGGAAGAGCTGGCAGAGATGGTGAAGTTTCTGACTGTATTTTATATTACTCTTTTCAAGACAAGAACAGAATTTACAAAATGATAGAAAGTAAGTTTTATTCCCATTTGTAAATTATGTATATATTTTGGATACTCGATGTTTTGTCAATATAATTGGTTAATTTTCAGTAATCTTACAAACTCTGAAATTTCCTGTAGACTTTCTAGAATGATTTAATTCTTTATCTAGAATTTAAATATATATCAGAGAAAACTGTTAAGTTCACGGTCTACTCTATTAAATCCCATGTGTTTCCATTTTATTTTAATGTTTTTAATAGTGATATTTCTTTCAATGTTCAGTGGACCGGGATAACTTTGCAGCAAAGAAAACTCATATTGACAATTTATACCGCATTGTAGCATTTTGTGAAAACTGCACAGACTGCAGACGTTCTCTACAGCTGAATTATTTTGGTGAAAATTTTGATCGAAAACTGTGTTTAACTAATCAATCTACAACATGTGACAATTGTAGGCAACAGGTAATTCTCAATTTGGTTAAGTTGTATGGAAGTTTCTCGAATGACTCTATTTTTCATATAATTTTATGTTTATATAATTGTTTTCCACTCAGAAATAAAGAGGAAAACTTATGATTAAGTTAATTTATTAATAATTATATGATCTTATAAAAAATTTAGTGTTATCATACAGGTGACAAATGCTAGCCAAATTAGATCATTCAATTTCAATAGGAATTGAAATACTCATTAAAACTTCAAAGAGTAACATGTAGTAAAATATTTTCTGAGGTTAATTGAAAATTGAGTAGTGTAGTATTAGATCATATTTTTTAGAGTCTGTTAGAGATGCTGGATAGTATATAATTACAATAGTATCTTATAAATATACATAATATCTATATTTTACATAGGATATATTGTAATAGTAAACTAATTCTGTCAGCTCCATTAACTGAATAGGAGTGGCTAAGTAAAAACAAAGCTAGTTATTTTTTGAATCCTTTAACTGTTTACTCTTGTTTGGAAGCTTGTTAAATATAGTAATACCATTATAATTGACTCCTTTCTGTATAATTTATAATCAGAATTTGTTAATTAATGTAATTTAATATAGTAATGACTTACTATACTTCTAAATCACATGAAAATCATTATTTGTATTTTGCAGTTATTTAAAGTACTGTATCTAATATTATTTCCTCTATTTATTTTAGAGCCAATTTTCTCTTGTTGATGTCACAGAGGATTGTTTAGAAATTGTCAAGTGTGTAAAACAAGTCACCGAAATAAATTCATCTCGTCAGTGGAGAGGCAGTTTTACTCTCCTTCATTTTGTCGATATTTTTAAGGGTGCTGATATTAAGAAGATTAAGGAATCTGGTAAGAATTTGAACAAAATGAATTAAATAAAGTTTTGGCTGATGCTATTATTAACGAAAAATAGTTTTTAACTTTAGTAATTTGGTTAGTAATTTCTGAAAATATTTCCAAAATAAAGATTTGTTTAGAATTCAAAGTATTTTAAGTAAGGTTATTTACTAATGCAAGCTATTACTATTTGTTTATTACTTTTAATTACTGTAATTAACTGCATACTATTCAAATCTGTAACTAATATCTATCGCTTTTCTTCTTACATTAATTCACAGTTATGAACAATTTGAGCACATGTTGTGTAGGAAATCTAATTTCATTCTTCAAGTAATATTAAGGGAAACTATCTCATTTCTTGAGCTTAAATCTGGTTTCTTAATAATGAATGCATGTTCGTATGATGGCAAATCTACAAAATAGAACTTTAATTTATAAACAGAAGAAATATTTTTAATTGAAGCTTAGTACTAAAGTCTATGAAAGAGAATTAATGTATTAGTATAGAAAAATCTCAACTGGACTGTAATCTACCTTTGAAATGTGGTGCTAAACTACTGAACTATCTGTGTTGGCTCCCTGTCAGTTGTGTGCTTTTTGTATCCATTGCATAGACCTGACAACAGACGCACAAACTATTTACTAAATTACATTCTTCATTGCTTAATTTTAGGACTTGAATAAAGGATGGATAATGTGTGTATAGGTACAATTATTTAATACAAGAACAGACTAGTGCACCATGTATATTTCTTTTCAAAACATCACATTGTAACAAATGCATTCCTAAAATTTTGCAGACAATTTTTTCTTCAAGTCTTTTATAGAATAAAATATGCACCTAACATAAGACTAAATTTATAACGACTTTAACCACTCATTTATCATACTCAATCATTTACAGCATAGGAACAAAATATTTACTTATTCACATAGATGAAATGAAATTAAATGAATATTCAAATAATGTTATATAGGGTGATTCTATAGTCATAGAACAACTATAAAAGGGAACACGATGCATGAAAAGAAAAATATTGTTTAAAATGAAAAAAGTATGTCTGACTGAAAATAATGAATAAGAAAGAAAGCCAATTCAGACAAAAAAGTGATAATATAAATACCACAACATTTCTGGGATCCTCGTCCCTTTTGTCAGGTGCGAAGAAGAGCCTATAGTGACACAATAGCACCTGTCAGTTGACAAAACTCAAATTCTAAATATTCTAAAATATTGTTTATTTATAACATTATTGCAAAGTACTTCTCTCCAGCAGTGTTTTCAATAAATGCTCAAAATTGCAACTAACAGGAATACATCCTTTGTAGTGTCGAAGGAGAGATTGGCGAAAGTTCCGAACATGCCAGGAATTTTGTGCACACTAGCAGTTCCAATGGATATTAGTACACTGAGTCAACTGGAGTCTCATATTACTGTTTGTTGTAAAAATTTTGAACATTTATTGTGCCTCAATACATCACTTTTGACCATATATTCATATTCAAAATGTGTATGTTACAGTAAGCTGTACCACCCCTATAAGTTTGTTCCTTGACAGTAGAATCAACCTTGCATTATATAGTCTTGGAAAAACATAAATTATTTTTATTTCACAATTTTTAATGTTTTTATTATTAAAACTCATTTAACTATTTCAAGGACATAATAATCTTCCATTATATGGTCGAGGGAAAAGTTGGTTGAGAGGAAATGTGGAAAGGCTTTTCCGCAAGTTAACACTGGAAGAAATTCTTACAGAAGAAATGTTTATTACACGTGATGATATAGCTGTTGCATACCTCAAATTGGGTAGAAGATACCAAGATTTTCTTTCAGGAAAGATTAAGGTAAAGCAGATATTTTAAGCTTTTTATTAATCATAATTTGATAAAGATATCATCATAAGGCTTTGATAACTGACTGTATGGAATTGACTAAATTAATGGAATAAACAGATTTGTTTAACATTTCTCCCCTAGAGACAAATTTCAACAATCTCCCCATTCTCTTTTTATTGAGATATTGATATAATGATTGTTAAATTACATAATGAGCAGAATTTATTTACAAATTATTTTAAATTACAACTCAAAATTACAATGTTATTAGCAAGTCCTTTAATTAATACTTTTTCCTTATTTATGGAAAGAGTGAGCAATCCTAAAATCAAAAATATTAACTCAAACTAAAACTCTGTTTTAAAAATTATAATATTCTTACTTCATTTCTAATAAATTTTAAGAATCCAATTCTATCAGTCAAAAAAATGTTATTACAAAATTAAAAGCATAATATTTAAAAAACACAATGTTCTGATTGGAACTTCTTCAGATGTTTAATTACAATTGTATTTATAATTTTTTTTTGTATGAACAAACCACTCATAAATTTGTAATCTAAATTTCCCTATAAAAATTATGACTGATTTTATTTTTAATTATACACCTGAAGAGGTCCCAGTTAAGAATGAAACATTTTTTTTAAAAAAGATAAAAATTTTTTGACTAATATGCTGATGTTTTTAACATTTAATATCAGTTTTAGAATCACCTTAAAAATGCCATTTGTATTTTTTTGATAAAAAATGTTAAATTACATATTTAAGCAGTAACCTCCTAAATGTGAACAATATGTTAAAAATTACACATGTAATTTGGTGATTTATTTATATTGTTTAAATTAGTTATGGCTGTAAATTCAGTATTTGTGTTGAGGAATAGTTATAACAACTAGCATGTCACATTTTATGCTCCCAATTTTTGGTCTGAATGGAAATTGTGATGTTGAGAAAACAAATTTTATTAGTTATATATAAGTATATAAATGATATTAAAGAAAATTTTAGTCACCCCCCAAAAAAGTTTTTCTTTCTTTTTTTTTACCTTTAGTTACTAGACATTTTACACAGTATATCAACATTTTATTTTTTTTTATTTTGACTATATGTTTACATGTTGCATACACATTACCAGTAACAGGAAAATATATGTAACCATTTAACAATTGTCTTAAGTATGACAGTGACACAAATTTAAGCCAATATTATTATTTGACTGAAAATTAACACTTCATCATTCTAAGACCTGGAAATAACAGGCCAACCTTAACAAATGTGAATTTTTACTATAACTGTTAAAAAATAAGCAATCTAGAATTAAACTAATTTATGAATAAGAAAGATAGCCAATACAGACAAAAAAGGGTAATATAAATACCACACAACGTTTCTGGGATCCTTGTCCCTTAGCACCTGACAAAAGGGACAAGGATCCCAGAAACATAATTTTTTTTCATTTTAAACTAATTTATGTATGCAGCCAGAATATTGTAAAAGTATTAATTTTTGCACATTTATTCTGTATCAAATTATTAGGTAATGTTGCCGATGAAAGCTGTTGATAATAAGGAGACATCTACTGCATCTGATGATGGTGTTGGACGATCAGCTATATCTAGAGAATTGAAGCAATTACAAGAGAAGTGCTATGGCGATCTAATGGATGTGTGTCGGGCTCTTGCAGATTCTCTTTGTGTCAGCACTGCTTCAATTATGAATGTGCAGGTTTGTTTATAAACTACATTTTTATAGTTATTTTAAATTAACATTTATTATGGTGTTCAGTATTTATTGAATACTTAGGTCAGTTTTATGGGAGTATTTGAATTTTTTAAATATTTTTTTGAACATTAGGGATTTATATTCATGAATTTTTCCAAAAAGTTTGTTCATGTATTTATTTTTTGTAGGCAATCAGAGCAATGTCACAAAACATGCCTGAAACAGAAGAAGAAATGCTCATGATATCTCATGTTACAAAAGCAAACTTTGAAAAATATGGAAAGCCACTATTGGAAGTTACCCAGCAGTATGCTGCTCAAAAACTAGGTTTGTACTAAAAAAACACAATTATTGGTCCCTGTTTTCAAAGTAAATGGTCATCAAATGGAAATTTCTGTAACAAAGGTCATATAACACAAGGAAGGTGATACTATTTACAGCTCAGAAATTGATGCTTCACTCATCTTAACTCATCAGATTCTGAACTCTATCTTTGGGAACTCTCCTTCCAGCACATGCATCCATTAATATTATTATAATGGTCATTGTAGCAGTAATTATAATATGTTGTAATCTTGTATATATAATATTACAATGATCTGTTTAATCCTTTCCTCATTCTCATTCATTTATTTTTTAACTTCCTTTCCTTTTCTCTACTTTTTACCTTCAAATCTAATGTGCACATATTTTTAAGTTATCTTTCCATTGTTGTGGCCTTTCCTTGAGAGGGAGTTGTTTGCTTTGTTGGGTGTAGATTATTACTGTTTAGTGACTAATGCACCTTAGTTTGAATTCATCATTTTGTGCTCAGCCAGCACACAGATCAGACCTTCTCTTCTGATGAAGGAAACTCAGGCCCTTGAAAATGTGTTATTTAATTTTACATTTTCATTAAGTGTTGTGTGTATGAGCCTTATGATATTAAAAATTTACTTCCCTATCACACAATTTCCCCACAATTTGATATTTATTAACTATGTACCATATACACAAGTCTGAGTGGATCAGTTATCACTAAGTTAACAAAATAATTATACTATTCTTCATTCCTATAGTACTGCTTAGTGAGCTTGTGGAAGAACAAGAAAGAATAGAAGAATCTCAGTCTGAATCAGGTTGGATGACTGCTGGTTGCAGTGATGGAACTTCTCCTTACTTCAGTCCAAGTAGAGGACGAGGGAGAGGTAGAGGTTCAAAACGTAAATCATACAGGCGAGGAACTAAACGTTATCGCCGTGGAGGAAAATCTTCTTCGTAAGTACTTTAGAATGATAAAACTCTATAACAACTATTAAATTACAGTAACAAATACTTCTGTGGGTATAGTGTTCAATATTGCACGCATTCTACAACAATGTTGATATCTTCATAGTGAAGGATACACATAAAAGTTCAATATTTCCAACATGTATTAACTTGATGTTTAAGTGAACATAACTTAAATTCAGACATAATATTGTTATAGCATTTCATTGTTTGATTTGGAGACATGTGAAGAAGAGGATTATGAAATAATTCTAGACCAAGTGAATAGATGAGGAAGAAATTAATTATAGGCTGAGAGAATGATAATAAGATGTTGTCATATGATAAAGTGAGGCAAGATTCATACATTGATGATTCAAACAGTAAAATATTTTGATTATTTTCAGGTAGTGAGGCACAATAAATGGCCCTACTGATGGAAATGGTACAGCTGAATAGTATATTTGAATTAAATTCATCATTGTCATTACATTTTAAATGTACGTCAAAGTAACTTTGTTTCAGTTGATTAAAATGGCCAACTCAGCTTCTGTTTGAGTTTCTAATTGTTAGAGACCCAGTTAAGAATGTTTCACATTAGAAATGGGTGATCTACTAGGGAACTGAATCAAAGAGCCTTACAAAGTGAACACACACTGATTTGGGGTGATAAAAGTTGACTAGTTTTCTTGACACACTGATTTGAATCTGTACTCCAAACTGAGGTGAATTTTTGTAGCTTGTTTTCATTTAGTTTTATCAGACACTCTTGACTCTATGGCATCCTTTCAAGTTTACCTCTTACAATTTGTTACGTCTGTAATTTGTTGTAATAACATAGGTATGTGTATTATATTAAATGTGTCTAGTGCTTGAATACAGCATTGTGTGGTAATCGGAGATATAATTTTAGCAAGTAATATTATTTAATTAAACTAAACATGACTGTGTATGGAATAAGCAGAGTTTAGCATCCTGACATACAAGTAAGATGCCCAGTCATAATTTCAATTTCCTGAGGTTTGCAAATTTTTATTGGTAATAGGAGGCTGCAACCATGTAATGGAATAATTATTAATCTGTTGCATTTTAGCCAGAAAACTGATCCATTAATGAAGTGGGAATCCAGCTTATATTATTGGAGTAGTTGCAATTTGAATGTACTGCCTGGTGAATAGATTATTATACCTGATTTAATAATAATTTATATTTTTCCTGCTTTCTAGTTCAAAAAGGGCAAAGAACTCACAATCTAGCCCACGTGCATCTTTAATGAAAAAGCTGTCTTCTCCAAAGAAATGTAGAGCTTCACATTCAAATACTGGATTGGGGTTAATGTCTATGCCTACAGTGAAAATGCCTCCTGCAAAACGACCAAGTTTTCTTCCCAACCCAAAAGTATCATCTTTGTAAATGTGCCTCAACACTTTTTGTGGTTACATACCTGTACAGGAAAAAGTTTAGTTTTAAACTAAGCATTTTGATATATGATAAAAACTATTTGTAAATTATTTTGTATTTGTTGTTAAACTAAAGTGATATTTTCTTAATTCCGTAAATGTACAAAACTATAAGCTTCTGTGATTGCTTAACTTGTCATTGTGCTTTTTTTAATTATGATATTGAAAGTGAACAGTTTTTTTTTACCTATAATGTATTAATGTAACACACAGAGATACAACTAATCCATAGCTTTTTATATATGTACAAATATTTCATATAATGTACGTAAATATTTCTGTAAATCATGGTGTATATTTAATTATGAAGGTATAGAACAAATTTTAGGGAAACTGAATTGATTGGCTTGTATTCACCAAAGGAATCCTATCTTGCCATATTGTATATATTCTATGCTTTAAACCTATGCTCATATATATATGTGAATATTTTCCTGTTCTTAATTTAACCTGCCGAATGGCACCTATATGCTCTACATATTAAAAATTATATTTCATTATTTTATACAAATAGTGTTGTAAAAAATGAAGTTATATTATTTAAACAAGTGCTGTTTGTTACTGCACTATGTCCAGTTGTTCTAAAATTTAGTAGGATAATAGGAATTTAAATATTTTTTTTTTATAATATTGACTAATAATTTAATGAATTGTGAAGGATGTGTGTTATCCTAGAAATCTATTTAATTGCAAGTTAAATAAAGGAATTTATAATATATTTTAAAAAAGGGTTAGCATTTTGTTCTGTGGGATATTACACAGTCTTTTTCTTTTTATCAAATTACTGCAGTTGTTCATATACAAGTTTACTCAGCACAAGAGAAACAATTTATAATTCTGTTGTTCCTGACAGTTTTACTGTTAATTGTTAACACAAGTAGTTCAGAAAGTTTTAAATGTATTATGTTGATTATATAACCCTTAATATTTTTCTGTTTTTTCACTTTTAAAACACTAAATGGGAAAGACTTAAGTATTGACAAATATTAGTTGTATACATTTCACCACTACAGTCTTCCAGAAGTACAAATTTCAATTGTAATTGTTAGATCTGTATTTATTATGATTTTCATTTCAGAGACTTGTCTCATTGTAGAAATCACTTTTAAAATATTTCCTTGTGCTTAAAATTGGAGAAAAAACAGCTTATTAAATTAGGTAAATTAATGTACATCACCGAAAAAGTTTATATGTGACCCCCACTGTACTACAAAAACAAAATACTAATTTGTAATGTATAGAATAATCTCTTTGTTATCATAATTGTTCCGATTATGATTCAGATTATTGTTATGGTTTGGCATAAAAATACTCACATTGGTTGTTGTTATGTATGATTATCTTTACATTAGCCACAAGAAAGTTACCATTAAAATGTTAAATTTAAATTTTTATTCCTAATTTTATTTAAACTAATATATTTTTCATCTTGAATTTGTATAAACAGTTTTATTTATTTAAAATCATTTGCAGAAGAATTTTGAAATCCTTGTAAAAAGGACGGTTTACTAGCAATTCTTTAAAAAATCATGTCATACACACGCTATTCTGTGCCAGATACTCATTTAGTTTGGGTTTGAATTAGCTAAATTGTGGATAGCAAACTTTCACTCAAATGAAATAATTCCTTCAATGAATAAAATAAAATTTGGTGAAATCAACACACATTTGAGGGTGTCATAATTCTATACTTATCACTTGCATTCTCCACACAGATCCTTTATATGAAATTAGTCTGATTATGCCTCCATTGTGTGCTGTCTGCTACATATTTTCTCTATCTCAGATGTCAAATGAATGCCATCTGTTGTATTTGCTATTTTAATCATTTTTCCGGGTGAAGTCACCCTAACTTCCAAACATAAAAAATTTATAAGCTGGCACCTTATTTTCTTCTGTTTATTCCTTGTATTGGTTTAATTCATTTCAACATCAGAATTGAAGGTCTTGTTCCAGATACGAAGTTTATTTGACTTTTGTGCAGTCTAATTTTGTGCCAGATTAGCATAACCCATGCAGCCAGCCAGCCAGCACAGTGTGTGGTCCTGTTCTGTCCTGAGGAAGGGTGCTTAGGTCCTTGCCTAGCTTAACAATAAAAACTATCAATTTAAGGTAAATTAACTGCTCTTTATCTCTATTCCCTGTCCATATGAGTTTTTTTTATATACATACAATGTTTATATTTGTTTTCCTTTACCTCTTGAAGATACGGAATGCACCATTAAATTGTAAAGGGTCCTAACTCTGGACAACAGAACTTTTCAATCAGCAGCAGAAAGTCCAGTATGTAAGAAAAGGAAACTAACAGAATTTAGATCGATGTGATACATTGTGTTATAAGCCTCTGTAGCTTACAACCGCAGGAGAAATGGCATGATTGGTCATAATACCTTTTACATAATATCGTCGTTTACTGCTTGAAAGATGAGAGTTTTGCTACAAATTAGCTATTCTGTAACAATTTTACACCACCTGCATAAATATTAACTCTATCAGAACTATGATTTCTGGCAAATAGCTCAAATCCAATTTTGCTTAGTAGATTGATTGTCAAACTGTAGCAATGAAGCTTGACTCAATCTGCAACAGATTAGTCCTGTAATTAGTAAATTTGTGGATTTTAAAGTTGTTTATTAATTAGTACTGGACCTTTTGTCATAGTTATGGCGTTTTACGCTTTTCTTGATGCTATTTTATCTAGTTTATCAGAAAATATATTTTTTTTAAAGTTCTGAAAAACGTTGCAGATTTTTAACTAGGCGTTTAGACTAATAATAGTCGGTATTCCTTTAGCATAATGTAATAACCTTATTACCGAGAAGTATCCAACAAGGAAAATTAATTGACGACAATCAACACTTATGCAGGCGTTAATACAATATGTAACTGACGCACAAAATTGTAATCCTCATTACGCCGTTAAAACCGGCATCGGGCACAATTACCAAGCGTTTTAGCAGACTATAAAACTGCCCAGTTTATTTTCTGGAAATGTAAAAGTTTTATTTTGGACGTAGTTGTTCCAACCAATATATTCATTTTGATACTATTATTTCCATTATTTTGTTATGTGGTTCCATTAAGTCGAAATTTACGACAAATGTTTGGGGTATTGTCAATTTTTTTTTATAAATTGAGTAACATTTTATAGAACATATCGTTTGCAAGCGTCTTGACGCGCACCGAGAATGGTTATTGGACCGGCGCGATCAA
Organism: Zhengitettix transpicula; assembly: GCA_037074705.1. NCBI lineage: Eukaryota > Metazoa > Arthropoda > Insecta > Orthoptera > Tetrigidae > Zhengitettix > Zhengitettix transpicula. The sequence goes on along the minus strand of CM073593.1, from coordinate 24,098,070 downwards.
CTACATATCAGAAATATCAAATTAGGCTAAATAATTCGTGATAAATTGGTCCAGTTAATAATTTTTTCAATTCAATTCTCACTTCGCCTTTCGGAAGGGTAATGAAATTATGTACGGCAAATAAAACAAGTTCTACATTTATAATAGTGATTTATTTTGTATGAATTGACGCCCAAAGAAGCACCTTATTGGTTTACTTGATAATTAACTTTTCTACGCTTCATGGTTCCTCTAAACATTAATTTCTTGTTACGTACGAGGCTACCTGCAAATGACTTTTATTAATAGTCAAATTTGTATTGAGTCAATGAAATAATTTATTTTATCTTCAATCACCTCGCGCATTTTATTCGTTTCTAAGCGAGTGTTGTATCTTATTCAAGACCCGAATAGATTCTAAACTTTCTAGAGTTAATGAAGCCACGCATTCCGCAGCCGATGAAACACGTAATAAACAATTTTGTTTTGTTGCTCGTCTTTACATCAATATTTGTTTTTCGTGGAGTCCGTAATTATTTATGAAGATTTCTTCGCCTGGATGATTACGTCAGAGATGCTGGATGTCGAAACGTTGCATCTTAATGAATAGTTTACCCGCGTGGAAACCTGAGAGATCTTTCTACAACAAGGAAGGATAATTGTACATGATCAATCATGTGTTATCCGATTCAGTCGTCACCAATGTTTTTTATTGGTTCAGCATGTTGTTAATTACTCATTAATGTGGCACACACCACAAATTTCAGATTAGATACTAATTTAAATAAACTTAAGTAAATGTTAGAATATATATATATATATATATATATATATATATATATATATATACTGTGTATACACGCAGTCCATGTCACTAAATTTACATTTTTATATACGTATATATTACCTGATTACGCCACAAATATGTGGACGAAACGTCGTAATATAGTAATAATTATTACCTTTTTTTAATTTTTTTATAGCCGCATCAACTACTGAGTTCATTGTAAGCTGTTAACTTGTCGTGGAAACGAATTAGTGGAAGTTTCTCAGTATGGGCACACAACATTCATTCCCTCGCCAGGATTGAACGGTAAGGTGTGGGTCAATTATCTCGAGCACGACCTTCCTGATGCGGGTTTTCTAAGGTTTGTTCTGCATCACTTTGGAGCGAATGCAGGCTAGGATCCTTAAACTACAGCCCTAGTTAACCGTTGGCTACCTATGAGTGGTATAAAAGTGGAGGGACCCCAACGTGGATGAGCCTCATATAACCTAGAACGTCAGAGAGATTCCCATGTTCGGGAAATTTAATCTCAATGCTAATTAAATTCTTGAAATGCTTCACTATAAATATTATCGGGAAGGGCGTGCCTTTGTGACCATCTTTGCCTCACCTACTGTGGTTACTATTGACTTTTCTACGAGTTATTTAATATTTAGTTGATCTCAAGATGGGTCGCTGTCTCCTTCCTTCTGTGACGTAGAGGAGCAGATTCAAGTACAAAGGTAAATGGTATTTATTTACTAGTTTTCTCTTTAGCTTGTGTTGAAATGAAATTTCCATTAAATTGTCACTCACAATTGTTTCTGTAATATAAAAGCAACTGAGGGGGTTCATAATGAGTTCCACGGTTGGAAGCCAAATTGAATGCTGGGAATTAAGATTAAATATTATTAACAAATTACCTTTATTACCGTTGAATAAATAAATCACAACAGAAAACAAATTGGAACTAAAAGCCTTTAGGTCCTTACAGTTTGACATTAAATTTTTTACCTTGAGACCAAAATTTTAAACCAATATTTTGAAGCGGAAGGAAATGCGACTAGTTACACAATTTAAAGTGACAGACTGGGTCCATTTTCCGCTTCCTGAGCCCCGGTCGTTCTCTGGTGCTCTGATAATCCTCGTTAATGTTAGCAGAGAGATAGCGAAGAGCAAAACTATTATTGATCTGAAATAGTCGCAGAGTGCAGAGTCGCGTGGCCTTTACGCCATTGTTTGGTCGGATATCAACTTTACAAATGTTTTACTCTTCGCCTTTTATACTCGTCCTTTGCTGAAACATAGTTTTCATACCTTATCTCTAAGTTATTGGTTGCAATGCAACTGAAACAGGCTCACTTCTTATTGAATTAATCCTCCCAATCTATTAAAATCATTTGTTTTACTTACTTGCCGCTCTCATTTTGTATCGTAAAATATGTGAACGCTGTTCTCAACACCAGTAAAATTACTCGCACCGTCCCATGACTAACTGTCGCTTGTGTTGCCTACTCATTCCTGGTCCGCGATGTCACTCGTCCGATTACTTCTTCAGGCTCCAATCTGCTTCCGTCGCCCTTCATAACTTGAGACTTGGAGCAATAAACTCTGAATAAAACTACATTAAAGGTGGTATAAGATGCTCAAATAAGTTTAGAAACGTTTGGAACTCCCAGTAAGATTACGGTTGCTCGTACAGACGTTTATAATACCTCGCCACCACATTTACAACTACATTGCAAAGTCTAAGTCGACCCTACCACGAATGATGTCACCCACTGGCGGCTGGTACACACGTGCTCATGTGCTCAAACACATAAATTAAATTAGGAAGAATGATTTATTCGTAATTTTAAGAATCTTCAAAATAATTGTATTCTATCAATATGAATGTCTAATTTCGATTTTGAATACTTTAAACTGCGGCGCACTCGGTCCCACTAATGCAGCCAGCTGGCCATGTCAGCGCTACAAGTGGATGTAGCACACGATTTTTGTGTATGGAATTACAAATGCGCATGCGTAGTATCCTGTTCCGCCCCTTTGCGTAACACGTAAAGCTCAACAAACTGCCTCCTGTATGTGCTACGAAGTTAACAGGACATGGAAAAAGATTCGTGAAATGCATAATATATAAAACAAATTGTCTATGTAAAAGTATACTAGTTAGATAAATAAATAGCCAAATAACAGACAACAAACTATGTGTTAAATTAAATACCACATATTTCAGCAATCCTTGTTGCTTTCGTCAGGAAACAACAACACGCCCCACAAACCAGATGACGAACTCAATAAAATCACCTGACGAAAGCAACAAGGATTGCAGAAACGTTGTGTTGTATTTAATTTAACACTACTTCTTGTCTGTCATTTGGCTACTTATCTATCTAATTCGAAATCAAAATAAATTTCAACCATTCAGTAATTTTAAAGTTGTCTATATTCTCAAAATGAAAAATAGTATTCGTGCAATCGGCGTATGCTGTTTTTACAATATCACAATCAAAGGTTTTTTTTAAAAAAAAAAAGTTTAGATGACTTTATTACTCTTAAAAAATCTGAGTGAATTGTTCCTAAAATTAACTTTATTTAAATAAGTACAAATGGAAAAATATTTTCGTGTTAAAAATGTCTGAAAACTTGATGCTAAATTATTCCGCTTTTAAAAATTAGACACTATTGCAGACCATATAGACGGAATTAGAAATATAGCATATTAATATTGACCTATTGTTTCTATCGTACTGTACAAATCGTTTACTAATAACTTTTTCAATTCTTTTAATAAAAATAAGTTCGTTATTCAGTGACTGTAATTAAATAAATATCGTTCATAACTTAGATTTAACGAATTATCACAATAATAATTCCTTCTGTGGAACGATTTTAGCTCGTGCTAACAAAGCGGCGCTGAAGACACGGATGTTGGTTTGTTATTCGACAAACCATTTCCGTAAATAAAGTCTAGCAACCTCAGATAACGAATAGCAACCACTATTCATTCAGGAACACCAAATTTGTTGTTAAGGTCCAATAGAAAAGCTATACTATTTCGAACTTATGGTATGCAGTCTATATATTCGACTATTATTCTATAAAGTGTAATGAACGTAATAAAGACTCTTCATTACACTTAAATTCATCATTCTCTTCTTAATGATTAAATTGTGAGAAGTTTTGAACGTATTTTCATAAAGAATAAGAAAGATAGGCAATTCTGACAAAAAGGGTAATATAAATACCACACAACGTTTGTGGGATCCTTGTTCCTATCGTCAGGTGCTAAGAAGAGCCTAGAGCAACACAACTGCACTTGTCAGTTGACAAATATTATCATATTGTTGTATTATATTCTAATAACTTAAATTTGTAACTTTTGTTATTTAATCATTGATTATTTAATTTTCATGATTTTTTTAGAAGTTACAAAATCTTTACTACATAGTTCTCAGTTTTACTTATGAATAATGTAACACCTGAAGAGTTCCAAAATGTCTCGATGAAACGTTGTTTATCTTCACTATTTTTTTTCATTCCAAACGGAATTTATTAAATGTAATGTTCATTACGCCATTCATTTAATATTTTTTCTGAGTTAATTGGCTTTAAATTGTTATATTTTTTATAATAATAATAATTTTATATATGGGAAATATCACCTTTAACTTTTCATGTGTGCGGTACTACAAGGAAAAATTCTTTAAGAAAGTGAAGGCTAAGATCATTATCTAATAACTACTGTTATTCTGGCTGAATTTTGAACTTCGGCGACTTTCGGATGTAGTAGTGACAAAAGTCGCCGTCATGAGGTTAGGGCTAGAATTTCCATCTCTCAAGCGGGATCAAACAGACGAAATGTCTTGGGGTAGAAAGAGTCTTTTAGGTGGGGAGGATAAATTACGTCTCAGCTTCGCCTTTTGGAGAGGGAAACTCCGAGCATACTTGCTAACCGCATTAACAGACACTTTCACGGCCAATAAGGGCGTCGAGTCTCGGCGCAGGCGTCGAGCTCGTCGCCGGTCTGGAGCGCCGCTTCGTCTCGTGTCGTTAGGGCGAACTACTCTGCAAGCGGATCTCTTACAATTCAAATGCACGTTCATTTCTGAGGACATGCAAAGTTTAAAATCTACGCGTCTAAAAGATCCCTGCGCTTTACAGTTAGAATCCAGTACTGTAAAGTTGTTGAGTTGATCTAGTCTCCGAGATTAAATTCGTAGTCCTTGACATCGTTAGGAAATGTTTGGCGATTTCTGTTTGTCAGCTCCTGAATCTTTACATATTTAAAGAGAGTCCCAAGCAATATTTCCTAATATGCAGTTACTAGTTCCTCGAGTCTTCTGGTGTATCCTCCTATCGGCGTTGATGAGCAACACACTCTTCATTTCCCTCTCATTCCAACGTCATTGTAACTCACCACTCACTATTCAGTTACAATCATGATGCTTAAAATTTCATACATTTAATTTTCGACATTTCCTACAACTACGCAGAAAAGTATGATTTTTCAAACGTCTTTGATATCTAAATGGGTGACTACACTAATATTAAATAAATGATTTTCGGCTTGTGAACCGTGTCAGTTCTTTATCAAAACCCAACATTTCGGTGAAATACATCTCCACAGACGTCAGATGACCGGTGTGTTGACACAATTTTGACCAATTTATGCTAAAAGTCCAATCAAAAACTTGTGTCCCAATATCTTGATTTTGGTTGTTTCGGATCCCCTTACCGTGTTAATTTGGAACCCGGAATCCCTGTTGATAAGGTTCTTATGCATCTTAATTTCAATGGCTTTCGTCAGAACACTATTCAGTGTGATTTATAATCTTTTAATATCTAGCACGTGTCCTGTAATCAGTGTATGTTCGCCCACCGCAGATTTACCTGGCTGTTTCAGAAGAATATGTCCGGTGGTCGTGCCATTTGTCCGATACCTTCCTTACCACAAGTGATCTTATAAACCCCAGCGGTTTTAAATCCAGTGGAGTCTTTCAGTGCGCCGAGCATTTGTTTCAAATTTGTATTTGGTCTAAAAACCGCTTTTATGTTATCTGGCTAGAATCCTACCGTTGAGCGGTCAGCAAAGGGAAGAACTGCTGTAGCAATCGGTATCGATTCAACCTTTTACCTTTTATTATAGTTAGTTTTTTGGAATACCTTTCATATCTAGGCTTCAGTGTTCCCGTTCATCTGAAATATTCTCTCAACATTATTGATGTGTGGATATTTTCGTAATCGGTATGTAAAAGAGTGGCGATTACTGTGTTTTTCTGATCTGTGTGTTGATAGCTCTTAGCATTAATATATAAATATGTATGTGAGAGTTTCCTATGAACTGCGAGTCTTAATTTCACGCACGGTTTATTGTAAATCATAATGTCTAAAAATGACAGTCATTTTTTTTCAAATTACATGGTTTCTTGCGTTAAGCCACGGATTTTAAAACAATGTTCCCATAAGTCCGGATTTTGGGAGGTGTATGTTCCTGTTGGACCAGTCTGACAGCTGCCCTCCAAATCCGATCGAGGCATGGCGTCAGGAATGCTGCTCTCCCACAGCGAAGCCAACTCCCGTTATCGGAACGGCGTGGGACAAGCACCAAATGACCGGCAGGTTGCTCTTGGGTATTCCCTGCATCACATTTAGGCGAATTACCCTGTAGGACTCTTAAACTACAGTTTCCGGAGCCTAGTTACTCTTTCGCTACCTTTCCGCGTCCCCTCTTTCAATTCCTCCCATTGCTGTTATAGGCGAGAGCCATCAAAGTAGATGTAGTTTGTGACACATACACGAAATTATTTTGTATTTACTGTCTCTTAATTAAATTATTTTATAAATGTGTTATTCTTGAAACAATACTAACAACGTGTTTAGAATTTGTGGTATTAATCAATATTAATTAATTACCCTTCTTTTGAAGTCCACCATCTGATTGATAGAGATCGCGTCAGTGTTCTTCTCGACAGATGTAACTTTAAGAGCGTAACGCCTTGGTGTGATGTTTCACATTTTTCCGGTTGACTTCAGACGAAGGAACATATTCATTTATTTCTCGTAACTTGTATGTGGCACATTGATCATTTTAAATCCCACGCTTCTAATTGTAGACGGTAACAGTATTTTATTTTCTCTGTTGACAAATTTCTTCGTTAAATTCAGGTTAGATACTTCCATGATCTCTAAGTTGTTCAGGTCAGTTACCGATTTCGCGGAAGTTATGATTGTAATAGCCTCTAAGGACCTCTAAACTTTTATATGGTTTCTTGACGTCTTTGTTGTCGGCAATTTCCTTTTCGGGTCATTTCTTTCATCACTTAATCCAAGATATGTCCTTTGTGTTTCACCGCTGTAAGTACAATAATTACAACGGGCAACCCTCGCACGAAAGTATCTCATTAAAGTGGAGTGCGTTGTTTAACCGCTAATCTGGATTAAGTGGTGACAGTCGGGGCACAAGGGGTGCTGGGCTAAGTGCAAAGTGGAAATTGCAGCCGAGGGTGTTACGTGGCCATATGCACGCAGGCCTCGAGCACTGCTCTCACTTCCGGCTGCTTACCCCAACGCGAGGAACGGCACTTCAGGGAAGTTCCCCTTGTCTAGTCGGTGCGCTCTCGACGAGTTATCGTTACAACTATTGGCCATTGACTTCGGTTCAGCGGACTCGAGATGTGACGATATAGAACTGACGTTCTAGACACCATGACAGATTAAGTCCGAGACTCGGGTTGAATGGAAGTGGAAGGATACGTGGAACAAGCACGAGAATGAGACTGGTGGAATGAGAAATAAGTATCGTGAGGGCTCACTGAACGTATTACAAAATTTCTCGTTTTTACCTTTCTCAAACAAATCTCCTTTTACAGTCCAGGGTTGTTCGATGTTATTCTTGTACTAACAGCGGACATATTTTGGATAAGTGATGAAATAAATTACCCAAAAACACGACCAACAAATTCGTCAACTATATAAAGTCAAGAGACCCATTTGAAATTAATATTATTTTATTTTTACGTCTGTTTTAACACTCAGATTTATTTAACAACCATTAACAGACTATAGATATATTTTTTTAATTAAAAAATGTTTATGTACGTATTTGTACTCTCTAGTCCAAAGGAAAGTTTTAAACTCTTCCTCAATCTGGCCGTTGTTAATTAAAGATTTTATGATTAATAAAAAATTTTGAGTTATAAAAAATGTAATGCTCTGGTTAAAATTAATGTTTCTTTATCTGGAGTCAACCGGAAAAAAATGTGAAGCGTCACACGAAGGCCTTACGCTCTTCAAGTTACATCTGTCAAGATGCAGCGACAGTAGGTGATACAGAAGAGTGTAAGGGTCCACTATTTCTCGGTTCCCATTGATCGTTTTTTTCGTATTTTTCAGTGTAAGGAGTAGTATGTTCAAGACATATATATAAGTTATTGAGTATTTTATATGACACCCACGGGATTTAAATTGAAGACTGTGTGATCGAAATAATTGCTGGGGTTCTGGTGCACCACTTATTTATAATATAGTTTTGAAATTTGTAGACAACGGTGATTGCTCTTAGTAAATTTTCAGGTATTCTATTGTCTGAGTAAAACTGAAGAAAAGAAGAAAAAAAAGAGTCTGGAAGGACAAAGGGAACCAATAGATATATGACGGGTTACGAACACGGTATCTCTGCTGTTGCATTAATCTGTACTTTCATTCCACATGTTTACCTAGTTATCCACTTCTTTCTCAGAACTATTTATTAGACATCTTCACTCAATAAACCTGTCTGCGGTGTCTGTATTGTTTCTTGTAGGCCACTGTCTTTTTCTATCTTTTTTTCTCGTTGGTTTTTTTTCACTGTCTTTCCTTCAGCCTTTTATAGTCTTTTCTTCCTGTTTCCTCAGTCAACGGAACCGCCGAGAAATACTTATAAATTATTTATAATGGTAGACGTAAATAATCATCATATCGTGCTTTACCCCAACATTTCTCAGATTAGGGAAGAAAAATCTCGACCGGACCAGGAATCGAGCATAGGATCTTCACTAAATTCGCGTTCGCTCTAACCATTGACCTGCCTCTGTCAACTCCCGTGGTGAAAGTCTCTCCATGAGCGTTCATGACAACGCGTGACTTCATACAGCCCAGAAGATCACTGTTGGAGCAGTTTCGCTGGAACGTCATCGACCACCCTCCCCACGACCCGGACCTCGCTCCAAGAGACTTTTACCTTTATCCTCACTTCACAAAAGCGTGGTTGAACACGCAAGGACAGGATTTTTACCAGTGCCTTAACCAATATGGAGACTATGTTGACCTACTGTATGTGCTATTGGTTGTATAAAATAAAATGTTCACGTTTCACTGTTGGCGTTGTAAACTTAGTTTATGATCACTCTTCGTATATAAAGATGTAATAGGATGATTCAAATGAAATATGAATTATAATTGAAGTAATTAAATAGTACCGAAAAAATTATATACACGTACACATTTATGTTTATATGAAATTTTCGGATGTAGTTCCTATCATGTAGAATAATTACACGAATTCGAACACACTTATCCAAATAGAAGCTTTTCTTACACCGTGTAAAGCACTTGAGCTGCAGTCTGGCCCCGTAGTCTTCCAAATCAGTTATGCCGCTTTCAAATTATCTGTACTGTAAATAATATTTATAGAATTTCAAAATTACTTTTTCGGAGGGAATCAAAATGGCACTGTGGCAACAAAATATATTCTATTAAAATTAAATTTTTATATTTTAAATATATTTTGGACAGTTTTGGTCTATTTAAGTTATCACGCTAGTTTCTTTTCGTTCTGCATTTATTTCAGTTGCTTTAAGACGCTCACTCCAACAGAATAATTTCGCCGATTGCTGCTATAAAACGACTTATTTTGAAAATGTCGATGTCATCTTCACTGTTTCCTTTTCGGTAATGCATCAATACGCCGATATTTATTGAACCACAAGAATAAATCCTTTCCATTGGCCAACTCAATCGTGATATTTGTATTATCTGATTTGTTTTAATATTAGACGTGTAAAATGGCTACAGGTTGAAGAACTGTTTGGTGTTTATTATCCCGGCTCCTTATCAAGTAGGACTTGAGTGGATTGTTATCGAAAGTCAACTGCGCAGCCCAGCAGTGCATTCGCGGACGGTGATTAACGAAGTGTCCGTCAGCTCCGTTCTTTTTAACACCGTACCCGCAGTAAAACCCGCCGTCGTTGTGCAGATAAGATCGACGGGCCGATGCCATTAGAGGACGCCGCTGTAACCCTTCACTTGCTGCTCCGCTCTTTACGGCCTGTTGCTTTTTAGACGCGTCCCCGAGGAGAGCGCGTCCTGCTGAAATAATGATGCCGATTCTGGAACGAGGTGGAGCGTGAGACCACCACGGTAACGGCGGCGAGGGAGGGGAGAAGAAAAAGAGACGGAAGCGAGAGAGGGTTGCCTCACAAAAATCTCTCCCCGGATGCCAGGGAGTAAATAATTAACTGGCTGCTATTAGCGATGCGCTTTCCCCGACGAACGCTAATAAGTGTGTTGCCTGCTGTGGTCGAGCTCTGGTGAATTTTTTATAGTGCTAATGACGCCAGTACAACCCAGCTCCAGACAAAGTTGCGCTCTGGAAAAGTTGCCACCGACGCACTTATCTCCGGCTGGGTTTAGAAATTGTACGTGACAAATCGAGCATTTATTCATCGAGTAGTTTAAATGGAAAGCTCAGTTTTCTGTATTTATTAATTATAGTTATTTTTGAAGGGAGGGGATCAATACACCCCAAATCGCGCGTCTCTAAATGAAAATTATTGGAATTGTTTTTCCTGCGTGGCCATGTTCAGTTTTATTTCCCTAATTTTCCCAAATTATTCAGCGTAAAATACATGTTTGTGATACAGTAATTATTTATGGTGATTATTAAAAGCAGTGTGTGAAAATTTTCTACGAAAAACACAATGCATGGTTCTGGGAAAACCCATAGTTAGGAACGATGTAAAAATTGACCGTAAAGTTATTCTCAAGGATTCTACTTTGCAGAAATACAAATATTTTGGAGTGACTTTACATAGGTGCTTAAATTTTAAATACGGTCAGTACGAAAAATTAGGAAAAGAATTTGGTTAAAATGATATAAAGAATAAGATAAAATAGCCAAATACAGACAAAGGCAGAAGCTGTAACAACTAAAGTGTGACTGTGTCTCTCCTTGCTCTCGTGTTTTTCCAATCACCTGACGAAAGTGACAAGGATCCCAGAATCGTTGTGTGGTGTTTATATCATCGCTTAGTTTTGTCTCTATTTGGCTATTTGATCTAATTATTATATTTTATACCGACGTAATATATTCGAATCTCAATTTTTGTAGATAATTAAGTTAAATGAAGACATGCAGTTATATTCGATACTAGCGTGGGTCAGGAAAGTAAATAATTTTGACCTCTTTAGTACTTTGCTTGAAAATTTATATTTTAAAATCCAGAAGTTAAGTATTAGTAATATTATTTTGCAGCGATTGACATATGATTTAAAAATCAATATTTTTTTTACATGTTTGAATAATATTCTCTGGCATGTTAAAACCCAAAGAAATTATTTGAAGAATTACGAGTATTGTATAAACCACTCTTTTTTTTTTTCATTTTAAGAATTATTTCCTAATTATGAAGGATAACATTTTTAAATGAGTTACTTTCTTAGTATATTACACAACGTTTCATAAAACTACAACGAAAGAGATATTTTCCTTTCCTTGGGTTGGAATTGCTATAAAAACGCGATACAGACAGCTAATATGGAATTCAGAGAAGCCAGGACGAGAGAGATGGTGAATGAAACGGCGGTCAACGTGAATCATGTCAGAAAATATCGCCATGCTTCCCTATAGCATTAGTGCATGTAATTTATGAACCACTATAAACATGTTACATTCTATCAACTCATTGTTTTGTACTTTTAAAGCCTACCGTGATACCAGGCGAAATAGGCTCCTTTAACTTGAACATACAGAGCTAACATAGGCCATCAAGGAAATGTAAACAATATACATATACACATATCCATTTAAATATAGGTTTGTCACCGTAGCTCTTTGATTAAATTATAAATATTTTCAAAGTTTAGTCATTAAACTTTTTGCTTCATTTTGCAAATATATCTCAACGCAAATCGACGTGCTGACCTTTAAATGTCAGAGGAACACGTGCAGCTGAAGCAATAATAAAGAAGGTAACGTTTTACCCCTTCACGTGTTGGGGTACGGCAACCACGCAGTACATCACGTCAATGTACATTTCTAATGAGTCTGACATTTACCTCAGGCCTCGTTGGTACACCGGGCTTTGGTTTGCAAAACTAAGGTAAAAGTACACGTTATTTTTAGAATTAGAATTTATAAAACGAACTAAAAGGATAAAAATAATCGAAATAGGGAGGAATGAAGTATACAAGATTATAGAAACAAAATGTTAAAAAGGTGTCTCAGAACGAATAAGTACATTAATTTTTTTTATGTAAATCCACATTGACGAGAATTGTTAATAAAATAAAAATGTATGTGAAATTAATGAGTAACAATACGTCTATACCACTTTTAAAATTGCGATTAAATAAAAATATAGCCAAAAACAGTGTTAGTTGAGGTAAATAAATACCTCTTTTCACGTACCTACAAATAAGAAGGAAAGCATAAATTCTGATTTAATTTTTATATTAGAAATAATCATTGCAAAATTTAATTTTTGTTAAATACATGGAATGGAAATCATAATACAAAAATCAAGTTGTTCGTAACTTGTCTGCCATAATTAATATACATTAATGTTTCGGGTTTCGACTTTCTGTTTCTTAAATTTATATAAATTTGTATGCACTTAAACGACTCCATATTGTTTTAAAATGAATATTATGCACTACATATTATTTAATTTTCCCATAGAATCATTTTTATCCATAAGCTAAGGTGCATTTATTCATTATAACGACTGAATACTTCACGCATAATTTTATTGTTGTAAGAGGAGGTGTAATTATTAAAAAATAAAAACGTTTTTGCTTTCATCGGGTGTTAAAATTTGTAACAGCTTTATGAACGACACGGGCGGCGGCAAAAGTAATGGATGTACTACTGAACTTCTCTAGTACGAATAATTTAAATTATTTCATTACAACCATTGATTATTCAGACACAAAAGGTAGTTAATACAATCAGAACTTTCTGACCATCATTCTGGTAGACCAAAATATTCTCTTCCCTCAAATTACCAGAATTCCTCGTTTTTTTCTGAAAATAGTATCTGTATTGATGCAGAAATCTTCCGTGTAAGAAGCTATCACGTATATACATATGATGTCACACAAGTGAATAATTTATGTTGAGCAAATATATTCGTATCTAAAATAAACTAAAAATTTCCAAATGAGAAGGTTGACGATTATTATAGTGATTCTGCATTTTTTTTAAACATTTTTCAAATAGTATTTAAATTTATATTTTATTGAATGGTTTGGAAGGTGAGTGGGTGAAATTTTGGGGGTGAGATGTCGAGAGAAATAAAAGACAGAGGAAAATAACCTGAAGAATTGGTTTGAGGCTTCATTGATAAACAATGATCGGGGGCACGACTGTAGGAAGTTCCAGATGTTTACTCGAGAATACAATACAAGGTACGTGAGAATAATAAATTCATATTGGGGTTCAAAATAACAGTCTTATGTTGAGAAATACATTGACCTACAGACCTAAAGGGAAAATATTAATACGTTCTTACAAAAATGATTGCAGCGAGTATCATAAATTTCCAAACTCAAACTTAACTATACACTTTATACTGGATACATTGTGACTGTCATTGTAAATGGTAGATAAGGATGGATTTACAATATCTTGTAGACCTTAGGCTTCCAGACCTGCACTGAGCTGATTGGTTGTAACCGCTCTGCGTGCGTTTTCGTCAATCGAATTATGTTGGTCATTCAAATCTCAAGTATGGACCACAAATGAATTCAAGTAATCCACTCTAATACTATCTGAACTCGTCAGGATGATGATCAGTTGTGGCCAGAATCTGAGGCTGTATAAATTCACATAGAAACTTCAACTATGGAGAGATTTACAGGGCCTTTAACTTAAGGTCTGGGAGGTAAAACTCCTCTGATTTTAAAATTTTACGGAATGTATTTGACCATGTAAAAGCCATTCAATTTCTGAATAAAATGTATACCCTAATTCGGGACCGCAGCACCAATCTAATATTAAACAAAAGGGTTTGCTACTTCTTTAATTATAAAATAAGAAATAGCAGTCAAGAGACGTGAATACAAATTAGGCTGCCATCAAGTGACAGAGTCGAAGTAAACGCTAGTCATAGCCTATCGGCTAATAATTACGGGAAATGTGTTAACTAATAACTAAATTCATCATCTTAACTATGAAATTCAGCAGCTACATATTCATCTAAATCTTTGATGACTTGTCTCACGTTCGTAATGGTGTCTATTAAAATGAAAAATAAGGAAAGGAACTGAAAGAGTAGTTGAGAATTAGAGCGTTGAAGACTTTAGTTTAAATAATTTTCCCGTTGAACGAAGGATATTATCAGCAGTAATGTAATTCCAAGAATTAGGAGATTGTTGTTCCGACGCCTCGACCTGCGCCAGGGGTAAGACGTCGCGATGCGCAGGACGCGAGGGCATGACCTCTGCACCAATGGCTGTCGACGTGCAGGAAGGAGGGAAAAAGTCCACCCCCGCAAGGGGTAAGGGGTTAGCCCGGCCCGGGGGAAAATGGAGGAGGTCGAGAGGTCGCCGCTCTTGGAGGGGGGTAGCTGGACGCCGCTCGGGCTATAAATCCCAGTTTTATTTCATTGAGTACTTTTTTCGAGACAGCTGTTCCAGCTGAAATATATGGTGGCAATATTTTAAACAAGATGTATTAATGATGTTCAAAAATAGAAACCATTGATTTATTTCCCCCCCGGCCCGTTACCGAAGTGGCAAATCGCAAAACGCTGCGAACTGCATAACAGAAAGCTACGAAATTAAACTGTTCGAGTTACACGGCAAACAAAGAGCTTCTAGTATCAAATTTGGTTCATTTTTATGACAATAACTGAACATTATGCAACATTGCATACATTTTGTTATTCCATGAAATTAATGACTTTTTTTTAAGAAAGTACGCTATTCACTGGAAAATACCTCGCACTTCGAAAAAGAGCTCATCCTGTTCAATATTGCGTTCTTAGTCTTAATGCTTCCTCATCTCTAGTTTCTCGCACCGTATCGAGACCAGTTTCAATATTAATTTGTATTTGTGACTTTTCATACGTTATAGTAGTTTATACTCTTATTTTAAGTTTTCATTAAAAACAACTATTGGATTATTTTGCGTTCCCTGTTGAAAGCGTTGGTAGCTTGCCCTGTAATTTGGAACAGGAAACGTTTATAACTGACTCATTCAAAAAAGCATCCCGCAAAAAATTTAGCGTGATTAGGTATTTTCGAAATCGCGTATATTTAATGAAGAGTTTATTTCCGTGCTCATTTGCTTATTAACGCTGGCGACACAGACACACTCTACCAAGTGTGTAAATAAGTAGTCGTAATAAAGATAAAAAAAAAATCTATGCTAGAAAATAAGTTCAAGTAAAGATAAAAATAGTTTATGAATAACCTTCAAGAAAGACATTTATGTACATAAAACTTGAAGCAATAATATTAAAACGGACACTTAAGATCGCTCCATTTAATCACTGTAAAAAAATTTACGAGATAATTACTTTACTTAAACGTGTTTACCGTTACCAGTTTGTCCACTTTGATTACTTTATTATCTACGACGACAGATTTATTTGATCGGCGTTATATACGGTTTCTTCCCGATTCTGTTCCATTCAATAATATGCTGAATTATTTCTGCAAATAGGATCATTTTATCACTTCCTATCATAATTTATTTCTGATTTTCTCTGAGATTTACGTCTTAAATTCCACACAGAAAATTTTTTTTCATCATTTCCTTCATACTTATAACTGTAATTTTAATATATTTTTCATAATTAAATACTTCAGTACAGTATACATTAAATTTGAAAATCATCCCAACTGTACATTAATTATTTCTAATTTTTCAAATAATCTTCTGAACATATTCTTATGATTTTCGTCTCGCAAAATTTCAGATTTAATTCTTTTTTATTTTTTCATCTGGTTGTCTATGTTGTAGGGTTTCTTCTTTCAAAAAAAAATAAAGAAAAAAGTACTAGTAATTCTTGGGAGTTTCCCACTCAAATATGTTCGGTTTATTTAATTGCTACTAAATATTCTACTCCCAGTTTGCAAAAGACATGTTCAACATACAGGACGTTCCATTTGTTTGCTCTCTACACTTTAATTCTACAACGTGTCGCTTCTGTGCTTCTCATATTTAACTTCAAAATAAATTTCCCTAAATTGTGAATAAGTATTTCTAGATCCTTTCTTCTGGGCACTACCTAATTTTCGTTTAGCATTTTTAGTAGTCTGCAAAAATTGATCTTAGTACCTACTATTTTATTCCTTTTTCAAAAACAAAAAGCTTTTTCCCGAGACTATCAGTTAGTAAGTTCAATTTATTTCAAATTCTACAAATTTTAAGTAAATTTGATTGGTTTTTATTTGGAGAACAATCATTGGTCCCCTGTCAGTTTCGAAAAACTGTAATCGTACCCTCGTTAGATATAGCGGTGATAAGTAGTGAGTTAAATTAATTGGAGAAATATAATTATTGAACCAAACAAAATTTATTATAATTAGGCTAAATGAATAGTAAAATGACTATTATTATTATTATTGGCAAATTTTAATCGTATATTTATTTCCGACTAATCACGGAAACTATTTAATCCCTTTTCTGTCTCTCGTTAACCCTGAACTTGGATGCTCGCAAAAGACACGTCAAGGATGAATAAACACTATCGGTCTGTCTGTCAGTTGTCACCAAACTGGTTTGATTATGCGTTGACTTCGTGTAATACTTCCTCCTAGCAGACCCTTTGGGAGTAGAAATATCTCGCTTCTGTGGTAGCTAGTTTATATAACGCGAATTATACCGTTGGTCCATGATTTCCGAAATGTGGTATACGTGGAAGTTGATCTGAACCGCAGCTAATTTTTAAGCTAATCACAGTTCTTGCCGCCTAGTAGTTTTGAGTCATTAACTTTCTTTTCATGGATGTATTTTTAAGGTAGCGTTGCTGACTTTCGACCAAGTTCATAGATTGCAGAACACACGCACAGATGGTCGCAAATATTCAATTAATTAATACAATAAAATATATTCCAGACCCTAATCTAGAAAAATTCCATATCTGCCACGGTAAAGATCATTGTAGATAAAATTATTAAGTTGACGTATTACAATAGCTGCTTCCGTTTAACTAATGTGAATTATATTATGTCACTAATATTTTTTATTTTAAACTACAATTTACGTAGGATGTAGTAATTCACTTTGTGACAGAGCGCTCGACGAACGGAATTCCCAGGTATATAGATCAAGTGCCAGACCGTCGTAACAGGCGGTTTGTGACATTTTTGCAAGAGTCTTTATGGCGCCATGCAATTGCGATGATCAAAGAGCACGTAACTGGAAAATTTCGGTGTGTTGAGAGAAGAAAAAGATTAGAGCTGGAAAGAAAATTATGATTGGAGGAGCTAAGACGAAGAAGTGTTCCCCAGGAGCGGTGGTGGACGGGGGTGGAAGTATTCAAACATGCTAAAACAACCGAGTTGGATCAATATTTTTTAGGGGTCAAAGAGATTGATACTGTTTTTAATGATATTATATGAGTATAATTTCAACCCCTTACAGCATGGGAAAGGAGAACCCTTCGATATATTCGTCAAATGAGACTATTTCAGGATCAATGAGTTCAACCCCCTTCGGAATCAGAGGTGACAACATTTAGGGATTGGAGTCAAATCGGGGATTATGGATGAATGACATCTGGGACATTCCGGGCAACCAGCTAGTCATATAATAAAACAAACTATTTACTAAATATATACATAGAGACTCTAATATTGATCTGGCTAGTGGGCATGGACCGATCTCAGGTTGACCGTGAGCGGTAGAAAAATAAACCATATATTTCCAAGAAAATTTCGCGCCGTTAAAATTTAACCCCATGAAAGACCCTTAAACGGCCAAATTGAAGTCCCCAAGATTTACTATTACAACAAAACACGGAATATCGTGCTACGTGAGAACAATTGGTTAAAGGTTGCTGGTCTTACTGTGAGACGAATCTGCATGCTGCCTTGTCTCTGGTTCTCCAGGGTTCCTTGTTGTGGTGTTGACCGCTGGCTCGTGTCGCGTCCTCCAAAATCTGTGCGCTGGCTCAGCTCACCGAACTAGTATATAAACTAATATTTGCAAGTAGACGAACTCCAGAGATTCTCGTAATATTTAACTATGCTGAAAGAAATAATTTTTTCTCTGACTCCTGAGATGTTACTTCATTCGCGTTTCTCGCAGCACTATCCTTCATAGTCCGTTTTTGATATTTCCTAAACTTGGTGGTATATCTGGGGCACCAATCAGAGTTTTTCTTTTCCATAATCACGCCCCCAAGATGGCTGCGTATTTTAAAGATTTTCCCCCATTTTTCCCTTCACTGGTCACTTTGCGAGGCCATTTAATTTATGCAGCCGCACGTACAGCCAGGTCAACGAAACATTTCGCAACCTCATTGTGATCCGAAATTTTGCTAAGAGCTTGTTTTGCTCCTAGCCGTGGGACATTCCTGAACAGCAATTATTTCCACGCAGACCCCTTCCTCAGCGGAAACTATTACAAAAGGCATATCGGTCAATAACCTTAGCAGTACTCGAAAATAAACACTTAAAAGGAATGCCGCTAAAGACGTGAAACCTGCGGCTTCCTACAAATTCCCTTTACTTAACAAAGTGAAACTATAGTCCGCTCCAGGAAAGTGTATATCAAGGTCAAGTAACTAACCACCCTGATCATCACCCTTCGTCCAGCGGTGTTGCCAGATTTCATACCCCTTACTACCCGTTAAATTACAGTCACCGCGCGTGTAAGTTATTGGACACAAGTAACCAGAAGAGCCCGTGACATAGGTATTACATTTTCGTAGCGCAGACTATAGTGAAAATTTTTAAACTAAAAACACGAAAAACGTAAAACTAAATACGTGCGATATGTAGTTTCCTCTAAACGTTCTGTTAAAATGGATTGTCGACTTATCGTACAAACACCCACCATGACTTAATTGTTCAAGAACGTGAAATTTGAAGCAAAGAGTTCCCCAACGCGAAGTGAAGACCAAGCAATAACAGATTAAAGTCCCATTCCGCGCATGGCTCTTTACCAAGCTACTGCAGCCCCTGCGTTCCTGGAAATATAATTCATTTACGCAGCTCACTGCTGCCCTCTGACGTCCAATTCAGCCTCAAAATCACTTTTTCTTTCTACTTAGTTTCAAATGTTCCGTGAAATTACGAACTGTGGCACCAAGCTCATAATGGCACGAGACATTACCATAAATTATGTAGACCGTAACTCTTAACGACTTAACGACTGGTCCATTCTTTCACTTCGCTGGGGATAGCTGTTTTATGAAATTCCATCGCGATTTTAATTTATATCGTTTCTTTAGTTATGCTACCATGAATTTAAAAAAATATAACCTATGATTCTAGGATATTCTTAAGTATTATTTATACAAGCTGCTTCTTATTATTGGATCACTTTTAGTTCTCTTAAAAATCTATTACTGTTGAGTAAGTACCTATTTTAACTCACGCTTTTGTAATATTCCCGTTTTAACAGGATCTTACCATTTTATTATTAAATCTGTCAGCTCATGGAACATGTACGGGAATAAGTGCAAATTTTTGGAGGTGCCATTTTCCTTCATTTGAGCACTTTACCTTGTACGTATATTCTAGAAATGTTAAAGTTTGTCTGAAGAAACATCCATTTATAAACGGAGCAGATCTTTAAACAACTCTAGAAATCGCTCTGAACTCCGCACTGAAAAACATCGCCTGTCTTTTTGAATCAAGCATTATTCCGGGATTCTATATTCTATGTATATTAACTTTACATTTCATTCTATGTCCTAGATTAATTGTCTATTTAGATTATATCTTGAATGCCGGTTTCCTTGCTAAACTTTTACAGGTTATTTATTGCAGATGCTGAGGTACATATCTCCCTTCTCGTGTTTTTCTGAATTAAGGCTCTTCTAGTCCTGTCGTGCTTTGGGCAGTCGTAGACGATATTCTGGATCGTCAGGGCAGCCTTGCATACGTCACATGTAGGTTGCGGTGATCTAGAGAATAGATAGGAGTGCGTGAGTTTAGAAGGGAGAGTGCTTAACCTAGCAATAATCACCGGCTGTCACATATTTTATTATTTTCTTGTAATCTTATATTTTGACGACCAAGGCATAATGAAATAATAAATCTAAAATCACTTCATGCCGACTGCTCTCTCTCGCCCTCTGTCTATATTTATATTTATGCCTATATATCTATATATACCTGAGAATTAAAAATAGTTGAGGTTTTATTTCTTAGTTGAGAAAAAAATTTATTTACATTTGATTATATTATTTAGAAAATAAATTTCTAAACGTCATAGATTTAAGAATCTGTAAAGTATATTTATCTTGTATTTTGACACTATTGACTCAATAATAAAAAAATTGTCACTGTTATTTCTACGTCTAGTAGCAGACAATATTTAGGTTGGCATCACACAGCTAACCCCTCTCCCGCCATCGGAAGGGCGTGGGACAAGTACCAAATGCCCGACCTACCTGATGCAGGTTTTTCTAGGATTTTCCCTGATCACTTTTAGGCCAATTGCCGGGTAGGATCCTTAAACCATATCCCGGGGGCCCTAGTTAACCCTTGGCTACCTTTCTCTACCCTTCCGCATCCCCCCTTTCAAACCCCTTCCTATGCTATTAAAGGGTAGCTGCCACCATGTGGATTACCCTCATGTATTCTGTTACCCCCCCCCCAAAAAAAAAAACGTTCGGGCTGATATAGGCAGGCGTTGTAGTGATATGTCTAGGGTCTGCGATAATGATGTTGCTCCTCCTTTTAATTATTCAGGAACTGTCACGTAACTCCGTTTTACACTCCCAGTTCAGTTTTAAATTCTCCTGAAGGATTATCTGACCTGAAACTATATTTTACAACAATCTTGAATTTTTCAGTACTAATATTTTCATACTGATTCAATACTATTTACATACCAACTTCTTCACAGTCCGTTCAATACAAATTCTGTTCCAATAATAACTTCTTCTCGGTCTTTTAATTATTATCCACTCTTTCCGTATAATAGCAAAGCTGTTTTCATACTCACCTCATCGCCGAGGTCCTTGCTCCGATCCCGACTTTCGCGTTATAGTATGGTCACGTTGTTTGTATCCTTCAATCAGTTCATTTTACATATCACATTGACTAAATTGGTATCGAGGTGAATTTTATCCCGGGGTTGGCGAACTTTGTTCATGCCCAAGTCACGCACAGACTCGGCGATTCCTAGCCGGTTCGCCGAGTTATTATTCCTATATGTTATTATGTAAAGCATAATTGGTGTACTCGCAACACCCTGGCGCCGAAGCCTTATTACCTGGAACAGATGGCCTCGCTCCTGTTACCTAAAATAGTTCGAGTCCCTAGCAAATATCAACAAATATATTGTAGTATACACAATTAATTAAATAAAAATGAAGCCACCACGTTAGACAGGCAAATTATGTAGTATTCAATTTAACTAAAACAAAGAAAGAAAGTTATCATGATTTTACCTTGAAATTTACAAAATTATTTTAAAGAGATAACAAAAGATTATTTCATTACAATTTCGATTTTACATTGAATTTTGTCCATTTTATGTTCCCAATAAATGCATCAGTTTTAATGAGAATAAAAACATCCGAGCCGCTTATAGGACATCTAATAAAGATAGACTTACAATTGGCTCCTAAGTTACAAAGAAATATACAAATTATCTACAATAACAAAATTTTTATAAAAAGACAAAAGAAACTAAAGAAATTTGACAAATCTAGAGAAATTGACAAAACTATAGAAATCAGGCCGTAAAATATTGTAATAAATACAATTTAACTACACATGGCTGTGGATAAATAAAAGAACTATTACGTGAAAAACTACAAACAATTTTACTAACAATTTTAAATACACAATAATATTTGGGATCTCAGGGTCTTAAACTGGGTTTGATAAATGGGTGAATTTTTACAATCAAATTACATTTAGCTTTTATGGAAGTTAATGCGTCTGAAACATAGACGAACTTTGTTGTGGAAGAAAATAACACTACAGATTGAATTTAAATGTAATAATTAAATAATTAAAATTAAAGAACGATCTGACTTTTATCTTTTAAAAGTGGTTTACAATATGATTTTAAAGTTTTCTACTTACGGCCGCCCAGGTCTCATTTTAGGTTTTTCGTGCACAAGATTTGGGGATATCACTGATTCTAATCCTCACAGATTCTAAATGTCAACAAATTCTAATTGGCGTAGTTTTGTTAGTTGGTCTCACAAATTAGTAGATTCTCGATGCTTTGCTGCAACCTGGATTTGCAGATCTCGTAGCTTTAGCTGGAAATGTACTTCATTTGGGTTTGTCTATGGTTCTCCGGGTTGAATTTACGCTCAGCCACCGATTACGACCTTAATTTCACTCTCTCCTTCCCTACTGACGATTGCTTTACTTTTTAGTACTTTTCTATTTGCGGTCCGCTGCCCGACTGCAAAACTTTTTATAATATGAAAAGTTTTGGTCTTTACACCTCGCTGTTCTATGCCTGACTGTACATTCCTGACTCTATTACTTTTGTACAAAAACTTTGCTGGTCCTTATGCCTCGCCGTTCATTGCCTGACTGACTTACTTCGTTTCGTAGATTTTGAGCGCGTAAACTCTCTTAGCTGCTCAACAATACATTCTTTGCATTGCCGCCTTGTTGCGGCGTCCTCCACTAATAATGAGTCCTCTACAATCCAACTTTCCAATTAGAACAATGTCTTAATTACTAATTACTACAATATATTTACGTAAAGGTTTACAAAATTACGTGTCTACACACCATCTTTATTCAGAGCTGCTCTGGTACCTCTTTCTTCACTCGTTGCTATTTTAATTTTTATAGAACAATATTTCATTTACAGACCATAGCACTAATTGCTACATAGTTTCACTTGACAACAATTTCGGCGCCTTTCTAATTAATTCTAAGTAATTTACTGTTTCTCGAACTTAACTGTCGTACGTATTGTCACACTCAATATACCTACAATACGTATGCTGAATACGACCACTACTGGCCGGTCCGCCCCAACAGACTTTCGTAACCACTAAGGTCAGGCCCCAAAACACTCTCGCCATGACTACCATTCTGGTCCGGCCCTCCAAACATTCTGCTCAACTTCCCAAAACACTGTTTTCCGCCAAAGTTCTGTGTGCGTACGCTTTTCGACAATAATCCGTAGCAACCATTACAGTCTCTGCATTCTTACGCCACACTGACTGTTATTTACAATGCTGTGGCCTCAAAGTTACAACAACAATAATATAAAATAAAAAATAAAATAAAATGTACAATACAAATTGTTGATCTCTACAATATATTACTTTTTAGCTAATTGGAAATAGTTCCGAGATAAATAATTATTACGTTACAATACGTTTTCACAATTATTAAAATATAAGCTACCATATATTACCACTTATTGATAACATAAACACATTAAATAACTTAAGGTGTACGATGACTGACATTGCTCCATTTATGAATTAAAATAATATTTACAGACTAAACATGATTGATGAACTCACGGCACAACACTAAGAAAGAAACACAGTGTTTTGAAACTTATTGACCGTAATAGAATTACAAGGGAATCAGCACATTTCTTTAGTTTTTTTTTTAACTTATATCCTTTAATATTTGTGAACACACAACGCTTATACACTTCACCGTTAAAATTTTATAAAACTTCGTGTCTATGTACTCTCACAGAAAATTTATGTTGATATTTGATAATACCCAACTTACATACAGATTAATATCTCAAATTGTTTTATCTTTGGGATTAAATGGTTTCTTGAAAATACTAGATTTCAAGATCATCGCAAAAAAATATTTCAAATATAGCCTAACGAAGTAAGACAGATTCTGACCAATTCTTGATGTACCGAAAATATTATACAACATTTAATTTGATTCAAAGACAATTTTTCGAACTAAAGTTTGTTCTTTTCGCAATAGAACACTCGGAATCGGGTCATTGTCATTTTACATTGTAAGTTGTTCCAAATTTTTTTGAGTATTATAAGGTTTAAATTAATTAAGTAGACGTATACTTATAGGTATGTTCGAACTCTCCCACATGTATTCGCATTCCTTCCTATATTCCTGAAGACGAATATATATATATATATATATATACATACATTCCCTTAAAACATTTTCTTCTTTCTCGATATTTTTATCTCCTCAAAATTACCCCGTCTATTTTTTATTTACTTTGTTGAAATTTATAAACGAGAAATTAAATCTACCAATAACCTACAATTAATGTTAAAAACTAAAATTTGTGTTCCTAGATATAGATGTAAAGCAGCGTTTGTCAGTCGTATGATTGAAGGAGATGTCCAGACCTCCCGTTCGTGACTGTGCCCTGGGACCTGTGGCCCCCGGAGGAGAAGCGTCACACCTACGTCGATACGAAGCGACACTTGGCGGCAAAGTTATCGCCCTCCCCCGCTTCCCCCTCCCCTTCGACCCCCCGGGAGGCGCGACTGTCACCGCGATTTTGGAGGGAGGAAGAAGATAAGCTACATTCTTTCTTGGGAACGTACGAGAAAGAACAGAACCAAGAAACTCAGCGAGAACGAAATAAACATTCATTGCCCTAAAACACAATGTTAATTTGTTCCACGTCATGCAAATACTCATATATATAGTGGTATGCAAAATAATTTAACAACAAAAATGCCAGCACGTTGTAGCCAAATTATGTAGTATTCACTTGATACTAAAGAAACACTGGAAGGAAGTTGAAATTAAACCAAAATTTTTAAAAGATAAGAAAGATTATTTTTTTGATAAAATTGATTTTCGTTGAATTTACATTTTACATTTTTAAGTAAATGCCTCAGCATTATGAGAATCTAAATTTAAGGTCCGCTTATAGGGCCTCCAATAAAGACAGTGATTTTCAATATTCACGAAGTTACAAAAGCAAAAGAAAAAATGAATTTAAATTTACAATAACAAAATTTTATACCAACAACAAAAACTATAGAAACTTGAAAAGTCTGATAAAGCTATATAAATATCTGACGAAGTTATAGAAATCTGGCGCTAATCAATATTTACGTAAAGGTACACAAAATTTACGCGTTTACATACCTATTTGTTCAGAGCTTCTCTGGTTTGTGCAAACGTGATTCTTTTAATTTTTAATGGAACATTATTTTTACTGACAGGCCATAGCACTGATTTTATTATCGTGTCACTTTTTGTAATACTTTGTAACACTTTCGGCGTCTTTCTGCTTTAATGTCGTACGTATCATCACACTCAGTTTGCGGTGGAAAATCTCTTTAATACAGAATCTGATATATTCAGCTTATACTTTGCTGAATTCGGACATGCTCCAAGAATAAACAGACTGACTAACGATTTCTCACAACATACTGTTCTGTGACTGTTTTTTCTCTGTTCCGGCAAGACCTCAAAACACGCTGACTGTCCAAAGTTCTGAGCGTCTTATATACGCTTTCTCGACAAAAAATGCCTGAGCGTCTTATATACGCTTTCTCGACAAAAATGCGTTACACCTATAGTCTCTGCATTCTCGCGCCAAACAATGCTGTTCTTTACAATGCTCTGGCCTCAAAGTTACGTCGCCAATAATTAAAAATGTATAAAACATTTCATTAAACATTTGTATTCTCTACAATATATATATATATATATATATATATATATATATATATATATATTAATGCCAATTAATTAAGACATTAATTGTGAAATTGAAAATCTAAATTGTTAGAGAAATCCTTTGTAGCGGCGGTCCAGAACATAGCGACAGTGTAGCTAAGCACTGTTCCTTTGTCGAAAGGTCCGTCAAAATGGCGTATGCGCGCTCAAAATTAGAGACGAGAGAGCAGTTCGCAGTACGATATTGAGGAGTTCAGTTCGTAAGAAACATTGAGACGAAAGTACAGTTTTGCATTAAGATCTTGAGGAGTTCAGTTCACAGGAACAAATTGTTAATGAGTTGCATTAAGATATTGAGGAGTTCAGTTCGCAGCAGATATTGAAGGAGCAGTTTGCATTAAAACATCGAGGAGCCGGCCAGATATAGTAAAACTTTCGGTTTAAGTCCGGAACAATAAAGACTACTCGACGAATCGCAGTAATCACCTAAGGCGAGCGGTCAACCCAAAGATGACGGAAGGAGGATCATCCGAGTTCCTGACACCATAAAAATATTGATTTAAAATCAGTGTAGAATCTGTGAGTAGAAGCAGTGTAAAACCCCACAATAGTGTTTTCGAAAATGCTGGGCAGACGTGAGTAACAATTTACGAAACAATAAATTATGTAAACGTAATTGAAAGATAGCCGTCAGATTTCGTTCTCTTCTTCTATATAATAAAAAAGGATGTATATTTGTATGTATGTATGCATGTATTTACGTTGTTCTTTATACAAATTTTATCGCGTGGACAGAATGCAACAAAAATTGGTATACGTATTCTGCCAAAATCGAGAACCGGTACTGTGGGGGTGACAAACCCATAGCATAAAGGTGGAAAGAATTATAATTGGAAAATGTGATCATTTTGTGTTAAATTCCTGCGCGCTAAGAGACCGTGACGTCACGCGAGAGAGCGACGTTGCTACGCGACGAACAAAGGAAATATTTCCTTTATTAGGAATGAAATAAAGCAGAAATATGTTCTTTAAATAAAAAGTATAATTTTATACAGCAATACTCCATCGAATTATAATAAAAAACAATACGAAATACTCGAAGAACCTGGCGGAAATTGTAAGTTAATTTTCGTGTAATATTAGTGACTCCAATATGGCGACTGTTTGTTTACATTGTGAATCTAACTAACAATTTCATCTATTTAACCTTTCGTGATGTCTGAAGACTGAGGGACAATTATATCCTGCAATACTCGAGGAGTATATTTAAGAAGAAATTCGGAGATATGTTTATTGGTATTGATGCAATAAATTTCAATGCATTTCATAGCTGTTCAATTAATGCACTATCGTTTGAAAGTGTGTACGGAACTAGGAACAGTGAGATTTAGCTGAAATCACATCTTGACTAAACATTAATATAGAATTAAATACTTTTCGGGTTTATATAAATAAGAACACGGGCAACGCCGGGCACCAAGGCTAGTTTTGAATAAAATTGTTAATCAGTGTCAATCTTTTTACTTTTAATTTCTTTCATAATTAAATTTTGTTCTAATTTAATTTACAAGTAAATTTCTTTTCATTTTAATTGTAATTTGTTGTTGATAAGCTTATAAATATTATTGATTCGTCCATTATCAAACCCAGTAAAGACCATGAGAAATTAAATATTATAAATATGTAATTGTTTGAGTTATTGCCACAATAAAAATTATTGTTAGTAAAGTTTATTAATTTTTCATTTAATTAACGCCTTGTAAGCAATTAAGGTAATTTGTAAACAATTTTTCCTTTATTAAATGAATAGTGAGGACTAGATAATATTGAATATATGCAATATATTTTAGTATAGATATTTTGTTCAGAAAATATTTAATTCATAAAAAACAGCACATTACTGTCGACGATGACGAAAATTTTTTAAAAATATACTAAATTACAACAAAATTTTTATTTCAATTTATTGGCACAAACTGGTACTTTTCCAGTAATCGATTATGAAAACTGTGGTTAAAAATTTATATAACGATCGCCGTCGAACACGTTGGAAGCGAAGGAAGGTAGACCAGGTTTACGACAGCAACGAATTTCCCAGTTCTTTGTAATAAAGACTGAAAAGGATCTATTTGCCTTTCTTTTACAAGAAATATGCTATGCCTAACAAAATTTATTACTTCCCTTAGACCAACGTTGAAATTCCTGTCATTTGATTAATTGCCCTACTGTATGAATTGTGGTATTTCTATTCAATTTCAAATTTGTACATCCAAGGATGTTTAAGTTTTTCTCGACAAACCTTATCATATTTTTCTCAGTATATAATCATATTAATGAATAATCTATCAAATAAACTCAAGTGGGGGCAAAAATGCTTGCTCGAACAATAATAATGGGATAACTTGTGCCGTCACACATGACCATTAGCAGAGCTGGGGACATTGTTGAGAAATATGGCGCCAGGAACCGGAAATGGACGGGATGATGATGTCTCGACTCATTGCCAATGGAAGGGGCGAATAACACAAAGTTTCCAAGACTGCAATCAATTCTTTTGAGCCAGATATAAGGACTAGTACTTTGCCAAACGCTAACAAACCATCTGCTATTTTAATGACTCACGAAGAAGTTTGTTTTGAGGATAACTTTTAAATGAAAACCTATTAATTCTGGCCTCATAAATTTGTGTGGATTGATTGCTACTTCACCGCGGTTTCGTCAGTTCCATTTATTATGATATAAATTATATTTTATTTTTACAGTAGTAAGATTGAGAAGTAACCATTCATTTTGTAGTTTAATATGTCTGTTTGGAGAATTTAATATAAAATTTTATGATCCATAATTTATATTAGCGTATTGTATTTTTGTTTTGTGTTGCTAGGTTATACAATCTTGAACTTACAAATTAATTTTACAGAATTCATAAGAAAATACAGGATGACGAGCATTTTTACATTCATACCTTATAATTGTTTAGAAATAAATTTCTTAAATATAAATTTATGAAATTCTTAAAGATTTTGAAAATAACAACCTTTAATTTATTAGCTTTGACAGAAAATTGTATGCATTTGATGACCAATTGAAGACAAATTTATGTAAATAATTTAAACAAATATGAAAAACTATATGACTCCATATTTCAAAACTTCAATAAATTTTGGAAGCCGAATATTCAGTTTCGTACAGAACGTTTTTTTTAAAATGAGTTACATTAATATGTCTTAAATTGATCATCAACTGCAATATATATCTCATATAAAACATAAGTAAAAATAACACATTTAAAATGTTTGAAACTAAGGAATATGGACGGATAAATGTCGACCGGACTGGACATCGAACCGAGGACCTTCTAATTTTTCTATCAATATTCCTTCATTAAAATTTAACAATGATATGAGGCGTGAATAAAGCTTGTGGATTTCTTTGAATTAGACATTTGAAAATATTTATTCAGTATAAGCAATTTATTATATAAATTAATAGGTTGATATTTTTAATATTTGAAACGTAATTTTTTGGCAGTTTATATTTTGAAATATATTCAGGTATATTGTAAGATGGTGAAAACACACAAACATCATTTAATATATATTAAAGAATAACCTTTGTTGAAGTAGAAGTCAGCAAAATCTAAGTTAATTCAAACTTATAATCAGTATTTAAGATAATGTGAGAAGAATAATTAATTTCAGAAAAAATGTAACAGGACCTTAATTTAAATTATTTACAATAATTACACAGGGAACTGGTGAAGGGTAAGTTCTAGGGAGCTTAAAGAACTTGGATTGTTGTTGGCTGCAACACAGGATTTTGGCAAATGTATGTTTTTTCAGATCTGTAGACTTGATTATTCAACGTAAAATCAATTTTTATTTTCTTGTAATAAGATAAAATAGCCAAATACAGACAAAGGAAGTGATGATATAAATACAAGATAATGTTTCCGGAAACCTTGTTCATTTTTTTAGGTGCTAAGCAAACTAAAAACAGCAGAGCCTAGAGCTACGCAACTGCACAGTTCAGTTGTGTCGCTCTATGGTCTGTTGATTTTAGTTTTCTTAGCACCTGTGAAAGGAACAAGGTTTCCCGAACGTTGTGTGGTATTTATAGCATCACTTATTTTGTCTGTATTTGGCTATTTTACCTTATAATTAATTTTGAAAGCAGACGTATATTTTTCGTTTCTCTTTTTGTGTTGGTATGAATGCATCGACATCAGCTGCAATTTTTTTCACTATTTCAAATAAATTAATGATCTGAAAGTCATTGAACAATTTAAAGTGAAGTCCCTCTGCTCCATTTCTTATCACAAGTTATTTTATTAAGTTTCTCTATAACATTGCTAGGGCAAGTAATTTTGGTATTGAGGAGTTGAAATAATTTTTCAGTTTCTGAGAGATCACGAAGATGTTAGTTATGGCGAGGATAAGTTTAAAGTTGAATTTTGAGAATAAGAAAGTGGTTTGTTTCGTCGTATGAAGGATTTAAAAATCTCAAGAATAGAGAATTCTTAGGGGATGCCCAGTCTTACAGTGTATATATACGTAGTCTGGTGTAAAACAACGGCCGCTTTTGGTCTTGAATTGGGAACCAGCAGCCAGGAAACGTAATACATAGACCACAAAACAAAGATGGGCGAAAGTCAGCATAGTGATTTTTTAAATATATATATATTGTAGTAATTGGTAATTAAGGCATTGTTCTAATTGAGAAGTTGAATTGTAGAGGACTCATTATTGGTGGATATAGCGGACGCCGCAACAAACCGGCAATGTAAAGAAAGTATTGTTGATCGGTCGAGAAGGTTTTACGCGCTCAAAATTTACGAGACGAACGAACAGTCAGGCAATGAACGGCGAGGTGTAAAGACCACAAAATTCTAATACACGAAAAGTTGAACAATTTAGTCAGTAAGCAGCGAGAATGAAAAAGGTCTAATGTTAAAATGAGACCTGGGCTGCCGTAAGTAGAAAGAAAACTTTAAAATCATTGTAAACCACGTTTAAAAGATAAACGTCAGATCGTTCTTTAATTATCGATAAAATGAGATCTTTAATTATTCAGATCATTCTTTATTTCTTGATAAAAATTGAAATTGTTTAAATTCAATCTTTAGCATTATTTATTCAGCAACAAATTTCGTCTATGTTCAGACGCATTGATTCACATATAAAGTAAATGTAATTTTTGTGATTTTGAATATATAAATTCTGCCAATTATCAAACCCAGTTCAAGACCCTGAGATCCCAAATATTTTGTAATTTTGAATACTTGTATTAAAATTGTTAATAAATCTTGTTTAATAGTTTTCACGTAATAGTTCTTTTCATTTAAAAACGCCACATAATTCATATCCAGAATTATTGTCAAAAGATAACAAGAGCATAGTTGATAAATTATTACAATATATATATATTAAGGGAACAGGTTACATGAGCGTAATCCACATGGTGGCAACTCCATTTTAATAGCTTAGGAAGGTATCTGAAAGGGGGGATGCGGAAGTGTAGAGGAAAGTAGCCAAGGGTTACTAGGGCTCCCGGGCTATATTTTAAGGATCCTACCCGGCATTCGCCTAAAGAAATGCAGGGAAAACCCTAGAAAACCTGCATCGTGTAGGTCGGGCATTGGGTACTTGTCCCACGCCCTTCCGATAGCGGCAAAGGAGTTTGCTGTGGGGACGCAGCATTCCCTTCTCTGTGCCTCGACCAGTTTGGGAGGCATCTGGCCGACTATTCCAATGGGAATAGCGGACAACTCTTACCGTATGCCCAAGGTCTGTGACCCCGGAACATACACCTCTCAATACAGGCCGAGGTGCCTCGGCTCGTGGGAACCTTAGTTCAATAAACCATAGCCCGGGGGCCCTAGTTACCCTTGGCTACCTTCCTCCACCCTTCCGCATCCCCCCTTTCAAATCCCTTCCTATGCTATTAAAGGGGAGTTGCCGAATGTGGATCACCCTCATGTAGCCTGTTGCCCTAAAAAAATAAAATGTTCCATATTTCTTGCTACGAAACCGTGAGAGAACTATTTATCATTAAATTAGTAGGATCAATAATATTTTAATAATTATATAACACTTGGTTACATAAATAGTGTCGCACAGTGTTACAATAGTATAATTTTTTTTTCATTTGATGCTTCTTTCCCGCCTAAAAGTTTTAACGTGATCCAGAAGCACGGGGATTAAAAATTTACTTGGAAAAACCTCTGGAGAACTTAATTTTTACGTCCCTTCTGTTACGCACTTCTAAAACCTCGCATAAAAACTCCTAGCAGACTACTTTACACCCTTGCTTTAACAAGCAACGTATGGCTTCACCCCTTCCTTTTGCAATCAACACTACGAATAAAACAGATTATGGAGGCAATAAATGGAACGAAGCCCGCTCCGTCCTTCGAAACGCAGGGGACCGAAAGGGAGGAAGAAAGATAAAAACAGAAGTAAAAAGACATAAATTCTTTCCTTAACGACTGTGACAGGGCTAAATTACCCGTTGACACGATACGCCGCATCGCAATCGTCATTTGTTTCTCGTGTTAATGGATTTGCTGGAGATTTCTGTGAAAGGAGATTTGCGGAAGACCGGGGAGAAGGAGGGGGCGGAGGAAACGGGTAAATGTTAATGGTCTCCTCTGGTTCTTTGAATACAGCCCCCGCGATAATGTCTCCGATGGGCTGCCGCAGGGGAAAAATCTGACAGCCGCATCTTTCCAGCCGATAGGAATACTTGTGACTTGTTTCAACAAAGAGAAGGTAATGTTTTTCAAATGATCCATGGAGAAGATTCTGAGACACGCTGAGAAGATTCCCTTTCCTTGACAAAAAAAAGAAGAAGTGACGTTAAGGACAGCATACACAAAGCGCAAGAAGAAATCGTTACTTCCATAATCATTTATGAGTATTTCATTTCGGTAGAAAACACATTATACCTCTTGTTGTGTGATGATGGCTTTAATGAAAGCGACTTACATTTACTGGTTTCAGAACATGAGTTAATAATATTTACGATCAACGTTTTGTACAAACATGGATATGAAATTTTACTCTTTTTAGATAAGTATATCCAAATTAGACATCAAGTAGTTAAGCTTTTAAAATAATTTATTTATTCTGTATTCAAATTAGAAATAAAGTAGTTAAGCTTTTAAAATAATTTATTATTAATTTATTTATTCTGTATCGTATTTGATGCGTTTTCCTTACCAGTTTCCCTTACATTCCGCTGTCACTGACATTGAGTCTACGATTCAGTTTCTCATGGATTATTTATATTAAATAAAATACTCCTGCAGTTCCTTAAAAATTATTTTATAATCAGAATATAAATTAAAAGAGTTCTGTATTTCAAAAATTGCGATGACGAAATGATACGAAGTTTTCTGTTAAATTATTAATTAATCATACAAGTTTAAATATATAATATGACGTTGTTCGTGGAAACTTCCATATAAAAATATTAAAAAATCTTCCACTCTGACCGTAAGCTTTATTTCATTTTCATACATTCATATTATTGGTCACTGAGTAAATGGTTTCATAGAAACATAATAATTGCAGGTTTAGATGTATTGTATATAAAAAGATAAATTAGTTTTTAAGACCTACGTAACTAATTGTAACCTTCTTAATAATAAATTACATATTTTCTCTATTAGACACGCTGATATATTTTAGGCTATCATGAACGAAGAGAAACCCGTTTTTAACATGAAGTTACACACAAAGCACAAACTCTCTTAAATTTAACAAATTTTTATTAAATGAACTTGTATCTTCACATATCTTTTGTTTGTCTTACCAGTTAGATATCCGGATTATATTTTTTGCAAGAAAAGTACAGTCATAAATAAAATTCCTGATTTCAGACTCTCGATGTATTTATTAGTTTCTAAGAGAGAAAAGTAATATGTTTTCGACGAGATTATTTTATAATCAGAATATAAATTAAAATTATTCTTTATTTCAAAATTGCGATGATGAAATTATACTAAGTTTTCTGTGTTAAATAAGGATTAGCAAAATTATTAAATAATCATACTCATTTAAATATATAATTGATATGACTTAAGATTAAATAAATGTAAGTAATTTACATATAATTAACTTCCTTTCCATTCCGTTGACTGGATTGAACACACACACATAAGAAAGTAAAGACAAAAAACATGATGCGTAACAGAAGATTAACTTCACGTAGTCATTGAAAAATGAATAAATTTTTTATGAAGCAGAAATAAAATTTTTGTGTATTCATCAATAAGACTTATAAGAGAGACATGTATAATTATTTATTTATTCATCTTATTAATACAGGCAATTGTTTTAAATGCATTTTAAGGCAATTAATTTTCATAAGAACTTTCAATAAGATCCATTATTTATAGTGATATATAATATTTTTGTGAAGTCCATGTATACGTTCATCAAATATAATTAAAAGAATTCACTTAAAAATATATTTCTCTTCGTTAATAATTGTAGAGATATATAATTTTTTTAAAAAAACTAATCGCTATTTTTCAATAATGTTGTACCTATCTGCTTAATTGTAGTAGTTATCAAATTATTATTACTCTCTTTTACGTATACCACATATATACTTAAAACATATTTAAAGAATTCATAATGTCTGATGGTCTTAATTTATAACTATCTAGATGCTCTAGGATCTATACATAACCATCCACTAAATTTTATGTCAATCTAAATGTTGGGGAATAGTCGATACACTTTAATTTATAACAATATTTATTCTTATACATGAAGTTAAATATTAAAAGATGTTTCGAGAAATTTCTATAAATTTTCAATTTATCTTGATTAATTTTATAATGTTTTCCTGAAAAATACATTATAACATTACAGAAGATTGCGATTCCAACGAAAGCTCGTGAAAAAATGTAATAAAAGAAACTATAAAATAAAACCAGAGACTGTAAGAATTTGTTGTAATAAATATGTCAGTAATCATGATTTAAAAATATACAATAATATTTGATGGTTTTTGTAATATACTTCTCACAAATGATTTCAAGATATGAAAGTAGTGAAATTATGAGGATAATTCGAGCTGTATGAGTATGAAGCAACTGTCACTTTCTGGACCTGAGGGTCATGTACGTTGTGGCCACTGCCCTATAATAGCAAAAGAAGGGAAATAAAGTGGGTTCCGAAGACGAAAGAATCTAACCATAAATGTGTTGGAGAAAAAATTCTAGAGAAACACAGACCTTTTTTTTTTCTTACGAATTGAATGATACACCAGGGTCATCCATGTGACGTCACTGCAGTTACAGAAAAATTGTCTATCTTAGAGTATTACTCCTGATACAGATCGTTTAACATCGAAATCTGATGTGTTAAGAAAAATTAAATAATGAGTACGATTGTATCGCCGTTTTTGAGGATATCGTATCATTATAAAGCGAATGAAAACAATATTTACTCATCAGACAGCAGATTACTAAATCATTGGTCATACAACTTGTTGAAAGTATGAATGATATCCATTGTGAATATGTGGCTCTTTTCTTAAGTCACAATTATAATTTGGAAGTTTACATTACAGTACACAAAATCTTTGTCTTCCAGAATATTATTTCTCAACACGATTGAGATAACGCATTTTCCAAATTGTTTGATGCTTCTTTCAGAGGAGGGGACACCACCACTTCTCAATCTCAACCCCGGAAGATTCATCCTCGCGGGACGCATGTGCTGTCTTATTTCCCCTCGTCACCATCTCTTTCTATCCATCCCACCCCCCCAACCTCCCTGTATCACACACACACACATACACACGCACGTGATTTGTAAGGGAATTTGGACGATTTCTTGGAGAGGAATCGCTTTATGCAAGTATCTGCTTATTCGAGCGGACAGCACGTTGCAACTGTTGAGGAAAAGGGGAGACTATAGCGAGGGACAGGAGCAAGGGATCTGAAATCGAGTTTACAGCACGTGTCCCAGTATCATAACTTCTCCATTTCCCCCCTCGCGGCACGGAATAAAAAAGGAATAAACCAAAATGAAGGTGAAGCAGAGATTTAATTATCTCTGGAACGTCGTGTGATCATCAAGAAAAGCGCCGATATAAAATTGTATCCCTCTCTTTAAAAACCGTTCCCCTCTCCTTTTTCAGTTCACGCGCTATTGAAACCTTTGATTACGCAAGGCTCTTTCGCTTGATGGCGCTGATAAAATTTACGTTGTGTCTGAACGACAATCCCATATTCGTTAACATTTAATATATTTAACTGACGATGAAATATGTATTAATTAATTAATATAATTTTTTTATATATTGCATATTACTGCAGTTAATACATTGCTGCTTAATAATTTATGACTGCGGTCCTGCTAAGAAATATTTTTTAATTTAATTAATTAAAAAATATAGAATTGATTACTCAGTCTCACACATAATTTTATGCGCTAATTATTGAAATTATAGTGTATGCAACCCTGTAAAACACCAGATTTGGCTTAAAGAAAGTTCTATAAGCCATTGCAATGAGATTACGAGTGCTTGGATTATATAGCCTATATTTTCGAGAAAACGACCCCTTGACAGGCTTATATTCAACTTAAGAATATTTTTAAATGTAATATTATTTGGGATATGTTTTAATAATGGAAACGTGTATTTTTTATAGCGCCAATTTTTTTTTATACACGGTACTACAAAAGTAAATACCTTTATATTTATTAAATATGATAATTTTTAAAAAACATAATTTTATTTACGTATCCATGTATGTTTTCTTTAAAATAAACTGAAGCTGAACGAAATTGTTTTTGGTTTGTAAATTGTGTTAGAAAAATGTAAAAAAATGAAAACTATCGTTCTTACGTTGTGCTTTATAATTGACTAAGTACTTTTATTAAATGAATTACATTTTCAGACAGTTGACAAAGAAATGGGGCAATATCCCTCGCTTCCAAAGATGTTGCAAAAATATTTTAACAGGACATGCAGAATTTGTATTATAACAATATTAAAACCAACAGAAACGTCAGAAATAAGTTATTTCCTTAATAGGGTTTCGGTGTTTATAAATAAGGTCCTAAATATATTAATGAAAATATTTTGAATTACTGAAAAAATGCTACACTTCGAAATAAAAATAAAAATGTGCATTCAAGGTGGTGTCACATTTTAAAAATTATTGGCTTTTGCAAGATATTGTAAAATTAATAAAAACAATTTATGACCTTATACAGACACTTTATATTTTTTATATTATGACGTCGTTTCGATACTTTTTTGAACACTTTCAGGTATTGACCAAATTAACAAAATAAAACGAAACAAGCTGTTAAATTTACACAGTTTTGAAAGGGGATCCGAGGCAGACTATTCACTGGTTGCTAACAAGATTGAAGCGTCATGAATTGTTTTTATTAATTCAAAACAGACTTAAAATTAAAACTTTTAATATTGAAAAATTGTTAGGTCATACTTATGGTTTCCTCAAATTGTTAAACGGAAAAGTACAATTTTATCCAGATCCATTCCAAAAAAATTGTAATTTTTATAACTTAGCTATTAAATTATACAACCAAAAATAATATTATATAAATGTCCTCTTTTTATTCTGTAGGCTTCCTTTGAGCGTATTTCGTTATTTTTTTTCATTTACTTTTATACAATGCTATCAACGTCAGACAGCAAAATTCACCAAAGGGTATTTTGACTGCTTGAAGTTACCTCGGGTATATATGGTTATATTCATAAAGGTTACGCCTGATGTTGATTCTCTATAATTCCAATCCCTTTCCGCATAGGAGGGCACCACTCTTAGAGATGGGAGTGGAATTGCATTATATAAAAATGACGCAAAAGTAAATTAGGGGTAATGGATACATGACAATCCGGGCAAAATAAAACAGTGTGTGTGCATGTATGTGTGTTTATACATATATACATACAAATCTACATCCGTGGAGCTAATTTCCCCAAATTTCATACACGCGTTTGTTGCGATCAGGAAACAAATGCTGGGGGTGAGACACGCCTACTAACCCCAAAAGACGGATGACGAAAGTTTTAAACATGCTAAAACGGCCCATATTTGAATCGGATAAATATTTTTTGGGGTCATAGAGATTGATAGTGGTTCTACTGACGTTATTTCTGTAAAATTTTAACCACTTACAGCACGGGAAAGGAGCAACCTGGAGGGGCGTAATAAGATGACAACGAGAATAGAACTAAGTTTTGAGTAAAATCGTGGTTATGGATGTCGCTGAGTTTATTTATGACCACAAGGGAAACGCGTGAGGGTGGGCGGGGTTGGGAGGGGCTGGGCGGAGATTGGAGGGGATAGAAATTTTCAAAAATGTAAATCAACAGGTTTTTTCGTCAAATAAATATTTTTCTGGATCAATGAAATTCATAAAAATTTTTCTACCGGTTCTCTGTGTATAATTTCAAACCCTTTTGGGCTCGGGAGGGGAGCACCCTTAATGGTTGAGGTGGAGTGACTTTACATAAAAATAACGCAAAAAATCTAGATTAGAGTCGAATCTTGGGTTATGGTTATCACTGAGTTTAATGATGACATTCATCTTGCCTTTTAACTCCTCCAAGCGGAGGTGGTTTGGGGTGGAAATTTTCAAACATGTGGAACGGTCGTTATTTACTTGGAATAAATATTTGTCGGGGTCAATGAAATTGATAGTATTTCTACCGATGTTGTTTGTGTATAATTAGTAGTGCGGATGGAAGGGCGTTACATAAAAATAGCGCATGAGAAATGAAATTGGAGTAAAATCGGGGGTTGTGGATATACGACAACACGGGCAACGCCGGGCACCTAGATAGTTACAAATAAAAATTTAATCTATAATTATCCGTACCTCGTTTGTGACCATTTGTTTTGTACTTAACTGCCCTTTTTCTGTAGGAACATGCAAATAAATAAAAATGTACCAGCATTTCATGTAATTTCTATTTTTCGTAGTCGTGGTTTTAACCACGGGTCTTCTTACGGAATAGTGTAATAAGCATTTTGTTTAATTTTTATTTTTCCCGAGTGCAGTGACGAACAATGAGATATTTAACAGATAATTTACCACATTTTTTCGTTCTACGTTTAAGACATGAAACTTTTCTTAAGCAGGTGGAAGACTAGGGACCGGTTGCAGTTGGTTTGGTTTTAAGTTTCGGCCACCATGTTAAGAATTGGGGAGCAGGTTGAGAAGGGGACGGAATCAATCGGTGACATCTCTAGCAGGAGTCCAGTAAATCACCCGGATCGTGGCTGCTGGTAGCACATGACTTGCGTCAAGATGACAAATGGAAAGAGCGCTGGACAGGCCCGGCATGAATACCAACAGGCGCGAGATTAATGGAACGCGAAAGTCAAGTGCTCATTGGCGAGATGCTTGCTTACAATGGTTCCCAGGAGAAAGAGAGAACTACACTTAATATTTCATACTCAATAAAGTTGTGGGGGCTCTGCATCCCATACAAAGATCACTGACATGGATCGTTTCATTCTCACAATGTCATTACAGCATTAAAAAGGGTCCGTGTCTTACGACTTCCTTGTAACTTGCGTCTTCATTCTTAAAATATAACTTTTTTAGACGCTGATAAAGGTAAGAAATAACAGAGCTGCTTGCCTAATTCTGATGATGTAAGAATAAAAAAACAACCATCACTATTCGGTTACAGATTATTCTGCAAGTAATTTTCAGAGTTTCCCACAAAGTGGCGAGTTCACTTATAAAGCATAGAATAGTCTCTTTTTCTATATATACGCGTATAGAGTTTACTGAGTGGCCATAAAATTAATAGATCGTAAAATAAGAACAAAAAATTATTTTTACAGCAGATTTTATTTCAATTACACTAACAGTATGCCTTTACCTGTTTACAATGTATTCGTAGTTATCAATTAATTTCAACTGACCAACAATATGTGAAGTAACATCCACGATGTTTATCTTATTACTTTAAATCTAGTATTCAAACATATTTTGCCTCTTTATTGTGTTTAAGTAAATATTTCACATATATCAAGAAGCAACCTAAAATTGTACAATAATTGGTGGAATTTAACACTTACGATCTCAGAAGAGTGGTGTTGTCGAGAATTTCGTGATATAAATACTCACAATATATCAAAAAAACTTATTCTATATTATTTTTCAAGATTTTAATTTAACTTCTGTTTTGAATTAAAAAAACCTTATACATATATTATTTTTAATTTTTAATTATGACGACGTTTCAATACATTTTTGTATCTTCGTCAGGTATTTTCCTACATACTAACTTGTTTCGTTTAGTTGTTCTAGTTCACAGTGTTAATTTGGTAAGTTATTTTTTTGTGTACTTTAGCTTGCCTTTGTTTATTTTGTAAATCATACTTTAATTTTAATCGCTTGTAAATAATTCCTCCGTAGGAAAATACCTGAAGAAGATACAAAAAGGTATCGAAACGTCATCATAATTAAAAATAAAAAATGTCTGTATAAGGTCATCAATTGTTTTATTATTATTATTATTATTATTATGCTATATTCATTTCTTCCCTGCCAATATTTCCGGCCGTTTCTCGTTACCTATTATGTTAACAATTAATGGTCTTCCGGAGTCGGATTCAAAATATTGACAGTAGTTATATATTGTAATAGAAATAGAAGTTTCCACAATGTGGTTACCTTCCACTCTAAAAAAATGGTGCTGTTTTATAATCTCTTTCACGATATTCTTCTTCTCAGCAGTAAAAACAAATAACCACAAATTGTTGCATACGCGTAAACACATATAACGTTAGAGAGGAAGAAATAAATTACATAAATTTAAATTAAAATTTAAAATTGATAAATTCAAATTTTAATTTTTTCCCCGATGTGCACATACCATCAACATGTCCTAATTTTACTTGTTCCCTCGTGGCATTGTCAAATCATACTGGCATCGGTTACCAGCAGTCACGTCTTAAAAAAAGGACATAAGTTGTGTTCGAATATAATGTAAATGTATGCTGACAAGTTTAATAGCGATAAAATTGGTGACAACAGGCAAAATTTAAAAAAAACAACAGAACAGCGCAACGTTTCTTCTACTTTTTAGTGGAGCTCATTTAGTTGTGAAAATTACATGAACCTAAATACACATTAATACATAATTTTATTTACAATAATATATTAGTGTTTTTTCAATTCTTGTAAGTTCCAATTTTGTTTGCCTCAGTACTTCTCAAAAATTACATTTTTGTAGGAGACTTCAAAATAAGATTTTACTCGTTCATCTGTGATTGAAATTAAGTGTACTAAAAACTGTAATATGATTCAAATGCTTCAGAGCTCAAAGTTTAGTGAACACTGGGAATTTTTGTTTGGAAACATCTTTGTCCGAATTTTTTTTTTTCCACCGATATTTTTTCCGACAAAAGAACGGTCCGGATTTCGGATCAGTTTCGGGTGTAAGCCCTACCTACAATATTAGAGTACAATACTTTCGTATTTCATGAAATATAGCCCTGTGATTAAGTGAATTTACATTTAAATAACATTTGCTGACTGCTGTAATTAAAGATAAAATTATATTTAATGTAAAATATAACATAGATCGAAAGCATGTTTGTTTAACGTCTTCAGTTCATTTTTCCTTGATAATAAAAAACTTCTCATCATATATCATTTAACTGGTATAAGCAAATATTTTAATATGTAACACATTTTTATTATTTAAATCACATCACTCCTCTAAGATACAAAAATTATTTTATAACATTTAACTTTGGAATGAATCCAAGACTTTTCTACAACGTAATGGCTGATAAGTAGGGATGAAATTCTCTATTATATCATTTAGTAACAGCAATATAAATAAAGTAGCAGTACGGTTTTCAATCAATTTGATCTCAAAGTACTTATTCATTTTATAATAGTTTTAATATTACATTGTAAATATCGTTTCATATCCTACTAAGACATACGTTGGATTATGTTTATGTAAATCGAATACAATGATTATTCTTTTTTTTAATATCCACGTCAGGGTACATTAGGGTGACGAGAAATTGATGTTCTTTCATTTTTATTTTGAGGTCAGTTTTAACAATGAAATCTAGAATTTTCTGGTATAATCAGTCAACAGTTACATTTGGCATGTAGCTGCCCTGTTTTCCACGGTGTGATTGATCAGTGAGCTAAGCGGGGTGACAACCCAAACGAATTGTGTGCCCGTAACTAAACTGGGGGACAAATTGTTTCGCTTAGTCCTCCGCAGGGCGCTTTTCAAAATTGCCAATTATTCTGACCACATGACGGACGGT
Organism: Zhengitettix transpicula; assembly: GCA_037074705.1. NCBI lineage: Eukaryota > Metazoa > Arthropoda > Insecta > Orthoptera > Tetrigidae > Zhengitettix > Zhengitettix transpicula. The sequence continues at coordinate 24,055,999 of CM073593.1, read as the reverse complement.
GGACAGTCACTTAGCTGACTCTGCTATCTCGTCAATGCATGAGGTGCTTTGGGAGGTACAGTAAATATTTGAGGGTAGGTTTTACGGATTTATATCGAGTGGAAAAATTTTGAGTAATGTATTTTTACTTAATATCTCATAAATCAAAATTTTATCCTTAATCAACATTAATACTTCAGAAAGTTTTAAGTCAATTAAAGCGATACTCAAAATAATTAACAAAATCGGTCATACTCATTATGGGATTGTATCAGGTGTAATGTGCTCTATAATGCTTTTTACAACATACATACATTTCAATTGAGAGGTTCTAGAAGGAACTCTAAAACTCAATTTATCGAGTAAATCAACTCACTCAACATTATTATTAACTAACTAAAAAATAAAGATATATATTGTAATAAATAACTATTTAATTTAATTATAGGAATAATTAACAACATTTACTAAGCTTAAAATAAAATTATTATTGTTGATAAATTTTACAATTTGCAAGACCTATTTATTAGCCGAATCCCATCCATTTAAACAATTACTTTAATTTTCATTTATTAATTCGTGGCATCTATGAACACACAGTTCTTATATCATTACAATCAAATACGTCGGATCTCTATATCTCAGGGTCACTACTGGGTTTGATAATTAGAACAAAATCAATGTGTAAACTGACAGTTAACAATTCAAATATAAAAAGTTAACCTAAAACAATATGAAAATAAGTAAAAAGAAAGCTGAACGAAATCTGATTCTACCCTTTTAATTATCGTTTACAAATTTATATAAAAGTTTTGGTTACTCACGGAATGTCTGACAGGCACCAGATCTCTCTCTTGTATCTTGAAAACTACCACACTAAAAGACCATTTTTTACACAGACTCTAAACTTCATTGAAAATTTTAATACACACCATTAAAATACTCGTCCTCTGCTATCTGGAACCTCGGATGAGCCGCCCCCTTTGGTCTGCTAGTGGTTCTCGGTCCCCTATATGCGATAATTGTTCAATCAGCGTGAAGCAACCATTTGCTTCACCGTGTGCAACTTATTATGTAAATCTCTCCGTGAAAATGTTGTTTGCTTTCATGTAGAAATACAGGATATCGCCATTCGTACTTTATATCTGCAAACTTTACTGTTCGTTGTTCTAGGTGAACTCAAATGTATTATATCTCCCCGTCGACTTTTAACGGTTTCATCTCTCGTACGCAACCATTCATAGCCGATTCCAGACTGGCATTCTCCCATCGCATACAGAGTTTAAGCGCGCGTGGTTTCCATTGTTGAACAAAGGAAAAACCCGCCTTCATTGTCGCCTTTACGCATTCGTGCCGCTAACAATTTAATTATATTAAAAACAATTAATTGTATTTGACACTTGTAATTGGCATTACAATATATATATATATATATATATATATATATATATATATATTCTGACTACTTAGACAAATTATAAATAATCAACAACCATTTGAAGTCAGTAAAATATATTTATTGAAAATTACATTACGTTTCCTCTTTAATTCATATATTATTATAATTTTTAATTCTAAATCGTTTCAATCGTAAACCGTACTCAACAATGTAACTGAGTTTTTACTGGTCGTTCTCGTTTAAATTGTGTATTGCGGCCACAGAAGTAGTCTCAAAACGACTCTGACTATTGAAATGTATAAGTCCACCCAAATTTATATAATTTGTTATCTGCCAAATATTTCGATAAAAATTATTTTAATTATTGTTTGGTTTTGTAATTTAAAACGTCATCCTGAAGAGGTCGAAAATTAGCGACGGATCGTGGTGGAATATTCAATAAATATCTGACTTCAAATGTCTATAGATTATTTTTAATTTAAGTTAAAAAGAAATTTGAAATATTGAGAGCAACATTTAGATTCCAGATGTGGGATTTTCGATGCAGTAGAAATATTTTTATAATTATGGAATGTAAATTGGTCTGTAAAATTAAATCCATAAGACATAATTCTAAAAATGTTATGGTGTACAATTTTCTTTATAAACTCATTTGTGAAGGGAGACCAAACTATAGATCCAAAGATATATATAATATATATATATATATATATATATATATATATATAATATTTTAATAATGAAAGACGAATGGAACAATTTACGTTTTCTTCTGATAACCATAAAAGTTGCACAGATTTATTTAAAGATGCATTAATATGTGCTTCATATGACATTTTTGAATAAAGTAATATTCCTAACTCTTTAATGAAATTAATTCTTTCCAAGGCTCAACTACCAATTTTATACGGAAGAAACCACAACGTTTCTGTCTCTTGAGAATGTAATTGTTTTATTGTAATTAAATAAATCTGAATTAGGTTTAATAGAATTATAGAAATAGTATATAATTAAACAATAACATTTTTTCATGTTAACATTAAAATTAAATAATATAGTAGGAATTATTGGGGGCATCACAGAAGCCGTAGTTTTGATCCCGTGTCAATGCACAGTAGTCCGCTGACCTGGGCGTTGTAGTGGGAATAGGCTGGAGCTCACTTTAACACGAACCATTGTTAAGGAAAATAGGTAGTGTAATTTATGTTATGTTCAGGGCTGGATATGTTGTACGACAAAAATCTCAACTGTAAAAGTTGAAGATAAGAAGTACAAGGGAAATAGAAACTAACGTTCCGCTGTCTGTAAATTCCCATGTGTAAGAATATAATGAATGTTCATAAGAATGATAGTAGCGTTACGTTGGCTTGTCTCCAAGGGAGGAAGCCTACTGCGCATTTCTTAAGTTTATCTGTATATCACGACTTAAATTTACATATCGATGAGTGAATACAGACATCTTCTAGTCAGTTAAATATTGGAAGATTTAATATCATCTAGGTGGATTCAGCATTCAACGAATTGTTTTTGAAACTATTTACCTCTTGATCATCCAGTTCAAAACAGTTTAAGCAGTTAGCCATCGTTGTAAAATATAAATATATTGATGTTAATATTATTAGCTGAAGGAATTTATTTTGTAGTGTCTCAAAATTTTAACTTCAACGTTTAAAAATCTACAATTGACTACTTTTCTGTCCATTGTGGAATATTAAAGTTGTCAAGACCAAAACGAAATAATTTACTCAAGGATTTGTAATTTAAAACCTATTTGTGTATGCCAGAAAAGGCTGTTCTTCCAAAGTGAAATAAGCCTTACGAATTTATTCGTTCAGGCAAAATGACCTTAGGAAATGTTATAAATTATTAGTTACAAATATAAAGATATTTATTTAAGTAATGTCTACTACACGTTTGACTAGATGACCGTAAGCGAAACAGCAGCATTGTGGTGAAATGAAATTGTTCCCATTACAATTTAGAACGGAATATTCGGTACGGTAAATAAAACTTTGCCACACTATTTATGTTCTTCTTTTATACAGTTGTATTCAAACCAAGAAAATTCATGTGATTTGTTCTCATTACGCCGAAAGTAACGACGATAAGCTTTTTTTTATCTCTGTATTGATTAATTTAATAAATTTTATTTCAAAACTATGTTCAGTATACTATCGCCAATGTAATTTTTATGTAAATAAAACCGAAATAGAATGATGATGATTTATGAAAGTCAAATAGAAACGTATATTGGTCGTTTTCAAATTCATTGGACTCTATCATCGCTGTAATAAGAACTCGATAAAATTTTGTTTTTAATGGTCTCACATCTACGAAGCTGAATAAGTTACTAGCATTTTTTGTAGCATATCGTAATCTCACGTCAAGTACCGACGGTGTTCCTTGTTCGATAACTGTGCGGTCCGCGAGCAATCGATGTCTGGCGGAATTATTCATGGCTATTAGGCACAGACCCGCCGCCGTTTCTGCTGCCGGCGTCTCGTAAAATATGAGTATCGACACTTTATTAAAAAGGGAACACAGCTAAGGTGCTGTTGTTACAGTCTGGCGGACCGGAAAATTGGACTGGCTGACCATTCGCTGTAAAAAATTGGGAGGCAGCTTTCGTGTGACCCTTGCAAGCTGTAAATCACAGCCTCTGAAGACTTGAAAACACACGGTTACTTTAAGGAAATATTGTACAGTGTAAACTATGTAAGTTGGTTTTGTGTGGATGGAATTGTTGTTTATTATAACTTTTCGTTACAGAAAACAAATGAAAAAATTAATTTTAAACAATGCTTTTAAAGATTTACTACTTCGTTTAAACACTACATTTAATAAAACTGAATGACTTATATAGGGGGGCAGAATATAAACGATTTAATTATGCAATACATTAAATAAACACAAATCGTATGTAGTAATATATATATATATATATATATATATATACATAACAAGCTAATTTACGCGTAGAAATGGAAGGCTACAACCACAAAACTCAAGCTGATCTATTCCAGACCGTCTGCCCACAAATTAATCTGCTCAATATTGAAACCTGTCTCTAAACGTCAATTAAATTCCAATCTCCATGAAAGATGAGACAAAAACCGATCAAAATACTTGTAGTTATTGCTTAACAAACGACAATTACATTCATTAAAGTACATATTTGACTCACTCATTCAAAACAACGTGCTCTCCTAACGTAAAATAATTTATTAAAAGTCATACACGGCACCCTCAGTCAAAAATACATGTTTCTTTCTTGATGTCCGAACGACAAATAAACTCATTGTTGGCACCAACTGACGAGGCAACCCAAATATAACGATACCTCGCTTCTGAAAATTATATGTCAAAGAGGTAGTTATAAATAAAATTTAGAACTTCCTGTATTTTTTCTTTAAGGATTATAAGTTTAGAATGACTGACTTATAATATGGTAATTTAATTATATAATTCCACAGGTTTTCAATCAGTCACAATAAATACTTTTAGAACTCCAATACTAATTTTTTATATTAATTTTGTAAAAAGGAGCTTTCAGCCGATAATTAAGACATTAATCATCTCTAAAAGTAAAATCTAAGCTTATGAAACATTTCAATTTATAATCTCCTATAATTACATCATAATTTATTATTATATTTATTTATTTTTATAATAACGATATATTGAAATGACTAATTAATTTTTAAGTTATATTCCAGAATCATAGCTTCAATTTATCCCAAAATAATCTGTAGTTGGAAACGTAGACTTCTAATATTTCCAGCACGGTCCTGGATGTTGTAAGAAGTCAAAAATTTTGTATTTAATGCATTATATATGATCATGTTTTATGAATTATAAGGCACTGAAGAGGTCCCTGATCACGGGGACGAAGCTCTGTGTATATTATATGTAAATTTTAATTAATAAAGTCAGACTTTTGGCCATCTTACATTAATTATTTTTATATAATATAAGTCAGTTTAGTATCCCATTTTTAGTTATGGAATTTTTTTATCATAAATTAACATTCGACGATTATGTAGGAAACGTCTCTACAGTTTGATCGTTACGGAATAGTTTTTATTTATTGACGACCATTATCACAATATACATACTTGCAGGATATGTTTTAAATGAGATTAATCTTATTGGATCGCGTCGGTGTAATACGATAAATTTTTTAACTTGAGGCATCTTTCTCAAATATATATTGAAATAAGGAAATTTGAATTTCACCATCATTGTAAACCCGAGTGACATAAAAGAAATTGATTATGGTACTAAATAAGAACCCTGGTTATACGTGCGAAAATTGAACATCGAGATACTGATGTTTCTAACAATTTGCTTAAATTTTCATTGCTTACAGCTCCGAAACTTGTGTCGGAATTACTCAGACCCTGGTCCGGGGTCTGGGGAGATGTGGAAAGTGAACTTAATTGAGACCCTGACGACGTCATAGGCACGGACTCCTGAATTAAGCAGCTGCGGTGTTGGGAAGACAGCATGACATCAGGAGAATTAAACTTCATTATTACATAAGTACTCGGTCCACGGTATAAACAGCCGACTACCCTGGTGTCCACGGAAATGGCTTCAGGAGAGGACGTCATCAGCTGAAAAAAAAATCAAATTGACAGTGACTGATCTATTCTACACGGTTGATAAAAGCATAAGGCATATCCATATTATACCAATAATGTGCACTGTATTATCAGTAGTACAGTACCAGAACGACCTCTCAGCACAAATTTGTTTAATTTTATACTACAGCTGTATTGTTTTTTCTTTAAGTTGGCGTCAAGCAATAAATTTTATCTCAAATATAAGATTTATTAATTAACACATGCCAACTTGTCCTGCTTAAATAGATTTTTCAAGCATTCTGTAAAATAGGGTAAATGCAGAAACTAAGGAGAAAATAAAACAATTATCAACGTAATGAACTCCGAGAAAATGTAATAATTATAATTATATTACATGAATCGGCCACAAATAATAAATATATTAATCAGGAACTGACAAAAAATACAACGGTTCGTCTTTGAGTTAGGACTTCATCAGGTGTATTCGGATAAATAAAAATATATTCAAACAAGTGTTCATAATATTTTGTATTAAATACAAAATTTATTTAAGTTACAATTTTTATACAATACAATTCTTCCTTTCATATCAGCCCAAATAGTATTTTATATTCGTATATGACTGAAAATTCATGAACTTCCAATTACTTTTTAGGCTAAGAAAATTTAAGACAGATAGGCTGAAAGTCTAAAATACATTAAAGGTTATGGAAAGTGCTAGGTTTAAGATACTTTTTAAATTATTAATGGTACAAGAGTGTAGTGGTTCTGTTAAGAAAATCTTGACATAAGTAAATTAAGCCTAACAACATTCAATAAATAAAATGACGCAAGTAGTTTGTACAAGTTTCAATAGTCATATAGTTACTATTACAACAGACACTAACAACGGAATTTTAATTTTCTTGTCTACAATTTGGTTTTACTAGAAGATAAAAATATTTTATATCTGTATTTATATATCTATGTGTATTTAGTAAGCTCACATTACCTATTTGCATTCACCGCCTCGAAAAAAAAATTGAGCACCCTTTCCTGAATGCAACACGCAAAACACATTCGATTCGGAATGTTTATTCAACTTATATTGGATATCAAAGAGAAGGACAATTACGCAATTCCTTGAATTTTGAGTACCGTACTACTTTAATGAAATTTATGTGTTGTAGTTTGTCAACAACTTCGTAAATTATTCCTCATTTAGAGCCGATATCGACACGAAATAATGTATATCGATATCGAAAAGTCAATCGGTTGACATCACATCTTTAGACGTGAACGATGTTTGGTAAATTATCAACACTTACTATTTTATAAGTAGTTGATGGTTTTTATACTGCCTAACAGCACTTCCAAATGTTTTATATCATAGGTACAATTTGTAAATAATTATATATATATCATGTTTTCTTAATGTGAGATGTTATGACAGTTTGCACATAAGTGTTTTACATTTAAGGTATTTAAAATGAATATTGCAGAGTAGTCGAAAATAGCCAAGAATTTGAGATTGTTCGAGTTATTTAATCCTAATCATGAATTTTTAACAGTCTGTTGAAATGTAATAGATTTAAAGAAACTTAAATATTTACTAATTTTTGATTGAGTTTTGAACGTGGTTAAATAAAAGTATTTGTCGTTTGTTTCTACAAAGTTTCATAAAGTTTACTAACTGTATAATTTATTGAAATTTGGAAGATGATGAAAATATGACAAGTCTCCTATGCTCGTTAGTATATAAAATATACGGCTTCCATTTTTGTGCAAAATATTAGTAAGGAATATCTTTATTTTCAATTATGGAAATCGACTGTTATCCGAGGGACAGTTTGACAAATGATCTCAGTTTGTATTGCTAATTTGAACAAGAGTTTGTCCCTCCGCCGTCCGGCAGGCAGAGAAACCGTACCTTAATAGTCGTAACAGCACAATCTGCAGATGGGAGCAAGTGTGGGAACACAGGTGGGTCCAGCAAACATCATTAATATTATTCGCCCCGGGGACATTACGCAAACAGCCGCCTCTTAGCCTTTTGATGTCTGGGCAGCGCGCATCGGTTGCTAATGCTCGACACACATACAGGGGCACCAACAGCGTGTCCCCAAAACTGTGTATCGAAATAATATATAATAGTTAGAACCAGTCTTTGGATCGTTAGACATTTAGTTTGACATCACTGATGGTTGATTGATTCTGCTAAAAATAAATTATGACAATGAAAATATTGAAATTAAGTCCGGTCGTTATGCTTCCAGATGGAAGTTTGATATTACTTAAAAATACCTTAAAACGGGTTTATAGAACTAAGAAATTTTTTAAAATCTAAATTGATCCATTAGTTTTTTAGAAAATAAACAAAAAATGTCTGACGTACGTTCATAAATTTAGATTAAATCGGTTATGGCTTCCACTCGATTCCAAACATTGTCTAAAATATTATGTTATATTATAATTCTTGTTGTAATGTTTAGTCGTAAGTGATGTATTTGCATACCATTTTTAAGGTGAATCATTTTAACCTGAACATGGTTTTAGATTGGTGGCAGTCAGAAAAGTGTTAGGCTCTTAACGTGACATGTGTAGAATTTGTAGTGCTGGGACGCGATCTATATCGGAGAATACGTGAATCTCTTCGACGACGGTCTTGACGCTGCCTCGAAAAGTATTTTTCATCTATTTACATTTTTGCAATCCTAAAATAAGGTCGGTCGAATTCAATTTTTTGGTGCTAAAATCAGAAAGACATGCGGCACAACCGTGGCGATGTAAATAAAACCAAATTTATTCAATTAAAAACAAATACGTAAGTATAATAATAAGGGATCGTATAAATATGCATTCTGACTATTGAGAAAACTAATAAATAAATAAATAAACATCAGAAAATAAATAAACATCAGAAAAAATAATTTTTTATTAATAAGGAATCACGGCTGAAGTATGGAATTGTACGGTAATTAAAAGTGAATAATTGGTCAGTGAGTTACTATTCATAACAAAAGGTATAAACTAAAAAACCACCTTCGTACAGAGTAACTTAAAATCCGCGTATTAGGAAGGCAGGTAACTTTTTTCCTAGGTTGGTAGGACTGTCTATAATATTTGCCAATCGTTAGTTTGTGAAAAGGTTTAATTATCTCCGAGTTCCTTTTTTTTTGTAAACAACCAAAAGTGAATTATTAGATTTTTTCAATGGGTGATTTTGTTGAGCAAAGAAATTGCATCAAATTTTGTTTACGGAACGAATATTCTTGTGCGGACACGTTGAAAAGGTTGCGGAAGGCCTTTGGTGATCAAACTATGGTACAAAAAAAGTTTATACGTGGTACAACGAGTTCAAGAGGGCCGAGAACGCGTTGAAGACGAACCGCGCTCTGGACGACCATCAACGTCAACCGACGAGGGCCACGTCCAAAAAATCAAAGATTTGGTACTTGAAAATTGTCGATGGACAATTAGAGATCTCGCTGATAGTGTTGGAATATCATTTGGCTCAACTCAAACCATTTTGAAGAATGTTTTGTGTCTCAAACGCGTCAAGTCTCGATTGGTGCCAAAATCGCTCAATTTTTTGGAAAAAAAGCGTCGTGTTGATGTGTGTGAAAGTTTGTTGTCTGACTATCAGGACCACTTAAAATGCATCAGTACTGGAGACGAGACTTGGATTTACGCAAACGACCCTGAAACCGCCGACCAATACAGCGAATATCGTGCAAAACGTGAAGCAAGACCGAAAAGACCACGGCAAAGTCGATCGAAAATCAAGGTCATGTTGACAGTTTTCTTTGATTATTGTGGTGTGGTGCACTATGAATTCCTTCCGCCGGGGCAAACTGTCAACAAAGAATATTATTTGAGCGTTATCTGTCGTTTGCGTGAAGCTATTCGTCTGAACGGCCGGAATTATGGGCGAACAACTCTTGGTTCCTTCATCACGATAAAGCACCATGTCATACTGCATTGGTTCTTGGCGACTTTTTTGCCAAAAACTCGACTCATATCGTTCCGCAACCACCGTAATCGCCTGATTTGGCTCCGTGCGACTTCCGGCTATTCAGCAAACTCAAAAGGCCAATGCTGGGACGCCGTTTTGACACGATTGAGGAGATAAAACCCGAATCGAAGAAGGTCTAGAAGGCAATACCGGAAAAAGACTATTCCGACTGTTTCCAGGACTGGAAAAAGCGTTGGATAAAGTGCGCTTTATCGGACGGGTATTACTTTGAAGGAGATGAAATTGATTTGGAAGAATAAATAAGAATTTATATTTTATAAATAAATTCACCTTACTTTTTGTTCACAATGGTATATATATATATATACATAAATATATATATATACACATAAATATATATGTATAATAAATCATCAGATGCATGATTTAAAGATTCGGAAAGTAAGTGATATTTTTATACCATGTCATTTATCGTATTTAATTCCAAAGTGTTTAGCAAGTCTGTAACGGATTGTTCCCTTCCAATATAAGCTCTGTTTACAGTGTCATTCCACCAGACAGGCTTCATACGTTTGTATTGTAGACCGTGTCCGTTGATGAAATTTTCCGCACCGCTGGAGGGCAGGAGTTTCGCAGTGTCAGTTTGGCACTGGTCACGTAATTAATGAATGTTTCGGAACTCGCGTAGAGCAGACCCCTGTGCGCCCTTTTGTGAATCCGCCAGGTCAAATTCCCTTTTGTAAAATCCTCGGCGTCCGATGTTTGCTAATCGGTGGCTGCAAACGACCAGTATTTCCCTAATACTGATTAATGATGGCGGAGTGGACTGACTGGCTGGAAAATTCGGTTTCTGCATTTACGTAATTCACTTTCAGGCGGGAAGGGAAGTTTTGTTAGACGCGGAGTAGTTTTTGATTGGTGTACTTTTGATTTGTCCTCAATGGCGACAGCTGCCTTGTGTAGACAGCTGCCAATATTCTCATGGAAATATGACGAATAAATATTTATTCTATCGCTCACAAAAAAAGTGTTTGCAAACTAACGTCTATTAAATAAAATTTATATAAAACTTCGGACTGAAAATAATTCTGACGCAGGAAACGGGTAATTTTTTCGTTTCATTAAGATATTTTAAATTTTTTAAAACCACTGTCAACAGATAATTTACACGTAACACATGTGAAAAGATTTATTCCTAATTTATATAGATAGTAATAATATTGTAAATAAACGCTCTCATTTTTGTATGAATCACACTGAATTAAACAACAAAGGCTTCACAACCAAAAGTCTCGTTTCGAGATGCATATATGTTATATTTATAATAATTCTATATTGAAAAATTAATTACAGAAATAAAAATCTGGAAAATAGTAATTTATTTGCAACCTTGGCCTATCTTTACTTAAAATACGTTTTTACATTTCCATTAAACTGTTTATAATTGGAACCATTACTTATATATAATAAATACACCTTAGATTTATTATACTGTTACGTTAATAATTAGACGTCTATGGAAGTAAATACGAGGATTATTCGGAAAGTAGGAACCAATCTCTCTATATATAAAAATTAATGTCCGTGTGTGTGTCCATTATGCACTCCTAAACCATTATTTCGATTGCTATGAAACTTAGGTGAGTTGTTGTGGGCACCACCGCGTAGGTTTCTGTCGGGTTTTCGAAGCGTTAGGAAACTCCCAAGGGGTGAACGGGGGTGAAATTTAAAAACATACTTAAACGGCCGATATTAGCGTCGATTAACTACTTTTCGGGGTATATGTGATTAACAGTTTCCATCCAGATGTTTTTAATGTATAATTAAAACACAAGTAAGGTTGGGGTGGAGGGGCGTTACATGAAAATAACGCGAAACGACCGAGATTGGTGTCAAATTCAGAGTTATAGGAGTCAGTGAGTAATTCTGACATTCACTACGTCAATTAAGTTGTAGTTAAGACCCTAGGGTTGGGGGAGGATGTGGTTGAAACGTGGTTACATAAAAGTAATGAGTAAACAACGGCAACTGGTGTTGAATCAGGGTTTGTGGAAGTCCCTGAGTTTTATTCTGAAATTTATCAGACTGGTTTATGCATAGATCAGCCGTTATGGGTGGAGGTGTAAGGGGTGAAACAAATTTACGTTTACAATCTTAAATGTGTACACCAATTTCTACCAAACTTTATACACATGCTACTTACGATCCAGGAACAAACACTGAGGGTTTAAGACACACCTACCGTCTCTATTGGTGGGGATGGAGGGGGTGGAATTTTTAAAAAAATTATTAACGACCATTATTAGCGTCGAAGTAAACGTTTTCGGGGTCGCAGAAATTGATAGTGTCATTATAGAATTTTTAAGTGTTTAACTTCAACTCCAAATAATCAAAAGAGGGAATCGCCCTTATCGTATGTGTGGTGGTGGTGAAAAGGGTTTCCATAAATAGTAATGAAAAAAAGACCGATATTAGTGTCTATTCCTGGGTTATAATAGTCGCTGAGTTTAATTCTCGCATTAACCATGGTGGATAATGAAATTTTATGGGGAGGTGGACGCGGTACCCGGAGTAGTTATGACCCTATTAAGTTACTGAATAAATTTCTGATGTTCTTAGCCTACCACCTACAGTTAGGTCTCTGTTTCGTTAAAGGTTGTATTTATTTATTCCTTTAAGGCACCGGGAGTAGACTTAGACTTTATTAAGTTTGTGAATATTTTCTACTGTTTTAATTCGTCGTTATTTTAGACACTTTTATTTTATGCAGTGGGAGAATTCCCGAATACCGTCAGACATAATCCTGATTTATTTGAAGTTAGATTGCGAATAGTTAGGTCGGGGGGGGGGGGGGAACCGTAAATGGTGTTCGAAAAACACCGGCTGGTTAAATGAAATGTTTACCAAGAAGTTGGTGTCGAATTAATTTATTTTTCGGTAGAATTTAAATAAATACCCGGGCAACGCCGGGAACTCAGCTAGTTTCTTATAAAAATATAAAACATTATAGATTTTTTTGAAAAATCTTTTTTTTAATTCCTTACATGTTTCTTTATTTTCCTACATAGTTTTTTATATTTCTTTAAACATCTGTCATAACTTTATTCAAGCTTAAATACAAGAGCACAAGCCATTCTTTTCATTTGGTGTTCCTCATTAAATCGTCTGGGAATCGAACTGCGCACAATTTGTGAAATTTTAAATTTTCAGAGACAGAGGAAAAGAATGGTTTGTGCCATAGTTTTGTTGATTAAAGACGCAGTTCGAGGTGTAGTTGGAATGCATAAAATTTATTTTATTTTTTCCCCCCTTGATCTTATTCACTCATATGTGAATTAATTTTGTTTGACGTTTTGAAGTCTAGTTTTCTCTTCCGCTTGTCGACTAAATGGTATAAATTTGCCGAAAAAAGGTTTTGAGGCCACAAAAGAGTGCTCCTACTGCGTACGTGCTGGTGGGCGTGTTAGCCTAGTTTATCTTTCATCGAGCTTGATGTGGGAAGACAAACAGTTAATATTACCAAGTACTCGCCATGGGAGACGCCCAGCTTCTCGAGTGACGTAATCTTGGACCGCTGTTAAATTGTATAATGACCCCGCATGTGACTTGCAAGGTAAAACATAGCAAGGGTGAGAGCCACAGTCTACTTAGGAGGGCTTCTGTAGACAGTACAGCACTCAACGCTAAATATGCATCTATTTAGGGATTACCAAGGACATATTACATATATATTTCAGATAAAAATAGAAAAAGGAAATAAGTAATTTCTCTCGTGACTCAGTAACTATTCGAGGCCCAGAAAAAAATATTCCCCTTAATTTCTGCATGTGGAATGTTGTCAGCGCTCAAATATGAATATTTTCCGCTTTTATTCTTATTCTCATGATTATATGAAAACTTTGAGCATATATTAATTCGCAGAAAGACAATTTCTCTGTCGCAATTACCAAATATATGTTATGGGATGAATGAAAATGGATTTGAGATATAAAAATGTGAATATTAGAGCGCTGTCATGATAATCCAGAGGTATTGGGTAACATGAGGTTAATCCACATGGTGGCATCTCTCCTTTAATAGCATAGGAAGGGATTTGAAAGGGGGGATGCGGAAGAGTAGAGGAAGGTAGCCAAGGGTTAACTAGAGCCCCTGGGATACAGGTTAAGGATCCTAGCCGGTATTCGCCAAAAGTAATGCAGGGAAAATCCTAGAAAAACCTGCATCAGGTAGGTCGGGCATTGGGTACTTGTCCCACGCCCTTCCGATAGCGGGAGAGGAGTTTGCTGTGAGGACGCAGCATTCCCTTCTCCGTGCCTCGACCAGTTTAGGAGGCAGCTGGCCGATTGTTCCAATGGGAACTGTGAACAACTGTTACCGTATGCCCAAGGTCTGCGACCCCAGAACATACACCTCTTAAAACAGGCCAAGGTGCCTCGGCTTGTGGGAACCTTAGTTCAAAAACGGAGAGAGGAAAAGGCATCCCCAAAGGTAGCCCCTTCCTGTCTCTCCTACAAGGTTCTACCTGCGAGAGAACATCCCTCGCAGGTACTGCAGACGCATTTTTTAAGGGTAACAGGCTACATGAGGGTAATCCACATGGTGGCAACTTCCCTTTAATAGCATAAGAAGAGATCTGAAATGGGGGATGCTGAAAGGTAGCCAAGGGTTAACTAGGGCCCTCGGGCTATGGTTTAAGGATCCTACCCGGCAATTCGCTTAAAAGTGATGCAGGGAAAACCCTAGAAAAACCTGCATCAGGTAGGTCGGGCATTTGGTACTTGTCCCACGCCCTTCCGATGGCGGGAGAGGGGTTTGCTGTTGGGTCACAGCTTTCTCCTAGCCGTGCCTTGACCGGTTTTGGAGGCAGCTGGCCGACTATTCCAATAGGAATAGAGGACAACTCTGTTGCACATACGAGAGGTATTTCGAGTATCTAACTTAATTATCATAACTTCGTCAATCATTAATATTTTTTTAGTCATTTAACCTTAGTTAGTGTTACGTTGTTTTTCCTATTTGAAAACTATATTCATAAGAAGCGTCAGTGCCGTCGTTGTAGATTTTCACGTTCTCTCAACATATATCGCATCAAGAGCGTAACGGTTTCGAGTGACATGACGGATTTTCCTGATTGACGCTAGATTAAAAGCATGTTCATCTTAATTTTCAGTCAAATCACAGAATAGTATTTATTTTTAGACGATATTCAAGTGGAGTTCCAAAAAATATTATTACGTTGATCGAGTGTCAAGATATGTATTGAATTGTATTACAGATGGATAAAAATAATTATATATATATAATATAGGTCTGATTTCATTAATAAAATTAATATGACTACAAATAAAAACATTGTGATCCTAATTCTTGCGGTCTCATTAAAAACATTAATTAATACGACCATAATTTCCCGACAAATTTTATATGAAATACAATTACTCTGAAAAGAACTTAAACCTAGCTGGACGTTCTGACGCTACTTGACTTCTTTCTCCAACAGCATTGGAATGGAGAATAACAGCTACATCAACGATATATACTGACATACCAAGATTAGATCAGATTATATTATAACTTAATAGTTCCATTAGTCTTCCTAAAGATTAAATAGCTTTATTTCTGAATAATGTACACTTTTTTTAAAAAAGTAAGAGATGATGTTTGTCTGTCCGTAATGTCGCCGAAGTAACATGAAATACAATTAGGACAATAAATTTTATAAACTACAATATTTGTGACGAAAAAAGGATCTTTATGTCCAGAAAACGAAGGTTTGTACTTATAAATAACAAAAATATGCAACGTTTCAAGTATATGTAAAAGGTTACAGAATAAATCGCCACATTATGTTAACAATGTAATCGTTGCATGTATTATTATTAGATAATGTAATGTTAATTATCTAAATAATATGTTAATGAAATGTAATTTTTCGGGCTTTAAAAAATACATGATATGGCTGTTTGAATATTTACCTTTAAATGAAGTAAAATACAGTTGGGGCGGCGAATGATATGATTATATTCCTTTACTCCTGTACATAAATATTGAGGGTTGCGGAATATCTTTGACTTATAGAAAAAAAAATTAACACTTTAAAATGAGTCAGGGCAGGTCGTATCTTTATTACTCAAAGAGGCGGCGCCATGATAAGTAGCGGCAATTATAAAGTGAAAGACCGAGGTCATAGTTCCCCATTTCAATTATTTCACGGGAACACGTCAAAATCTGAATCCTTCCCGATTACATAAAGCGGGTCATCGAACCGAGTTACACCACTGTGAACAAAAAGTAAGGTGAATTTTTTATAAAATATAAATTCTTTATTTATTCTTCCAAATCAATTTCATCCCCTTCAAAGTAATCCCCGTCCGATAAAACGCACTTTTTCGATTCGGTTTTTATCTCCTCCATCGTGTCAAAACGGCGTCCCCGCATTTGCCTTTTGAGTTTGCTGAATAGCCAGAACTTGCACGGAGCCAAATCAGGAGATTACGGTGGTTGCGGAACGATATGAGTCGAGTTTTTGGCAAAAAAGTCGCGAAGAACCAATGCAGTATGACATGGTGCATTATAGTGATGAAGGAACCAAGAGTTGTTCGCCCATAAATCCGGCTGTTCAGACGAATAGCTTCACGCAAACGACGCATAACGCTCAAATAATATTCTTTGTTGACAGTTTGGCCCGACGGAAGGAATTCATAGTGCACCACACCACGGTAATCAAAGAAAACTGTCAACATGACCTTGATTTTCGATCGACTTTGGCGTGGTCTTTTCGCTCTTGCATCACCTTTTGCACGATATTCGCTGGATTGGTCGGTGGTTTCAGGTCTCGTCTCCAGTAAAGATGCATTTCAAGTGGTCCTGATAGTCAGACAGCAAAGTTTCACACACATCAACGCGACGCTTTTTTCCCAAAAAATTGAGCGATTTTGGCACCAATCGAGACTTGACGCGTTTGAGACAAAACATTGTTCAAAATGTTTGAGTTGAGCCAAATGATATTCGACACTATCAGAAAGATCTCTAATTGTCCATCAACGATTTTCAATCACCAAATCTTTGATTTTTTGGACGTGGCCCTCGTCGGTAGACGTTGATGATCGTCCAGAGCGCGGTTCGTCTTCAACGCGTTCTCGGGCCTCTTTGAACTCGTTGTATCACTTATAAACGTGCCATAGTTTGATCACCAAAGGCCTTCCACAACATTTTCAACGTGTCCGCACAAGAATATTCGTTCGGGAAACAAAATTTGATGCAAGTTCTTTGCTCAACAAGATCACCCATTGCAAAAATCGAAAAATTCACTTTTGGTTGTTTACAAAAACACGTGTAACTCGGAGATAATTAAACCTTTTAACAAATAGAAGCTTGAAAAATATTATAGACAGTCCTACCAACCTAGGAAAATAAATGTACCTGCCTTCCTAATATCCGGGAGTTTTAAATGACAATTTCACCTCACTTTTTTATCACAGTTTCGAGTTTGAGTCTCATGGGAGGGGATACTTTAATATGAATGGAATAACGATTTAAGAATGCCAAAGTTAAATGGTCGTGTGGTACAGCAAAGTACATCAAGGCTAACCTATAAACGAATTAGAGATGTAATGAAGTTGGATTATTGAAAATAGGTCGGACTATATGAAAATGCCGAGGGGAAAGAGTCATTAAACACATAAGAAATTAATAAAAAGAACTGTAATTGTTGGTTAATCAATAATTTCTTTGTTTTGTGTATCTTACAGTCATTCACTTCATTAAGTCCTTTTAGAAATACAATCTTGGTGGCTGAAGGCATCCTGTGGGGGCAACGTGGTGACGCTAAGGGCAATCAAACAATCAAACCGGCGCCACGGCAGACAGGGGTGGCCAAACAGGGACTTGTGTTTGGAAATTGCAAATAGAGTTAACAAAACGTGTCAATTTTCAAGACTTGAGTCATAAAGAAAATGGAAGGTTGGAAGAGATATATTCAACCAATATCTCATTATAAACAGTCATACTTTAATACGTTGGTGATATTCGCCGTCTGACGAACAAGCATCCAGGCCTTATCAAATAATCTAGGTTTAGTTCTGAGTTTCACATTAATATACGATTGAATTCTGTTACCAAAATTATTTTAAATTTTAAATTTTAGAAAGCGTAAATATATATTGAAAAAATAATTTAACTATGATCAATAATTTAATATTCACAAATGTATTTAAATTTTATATATAGTATAGTATAATAATACCTAAATTTCATGGGTCATCTGGTGTGCCTCGTAATAACCGAAAACTTCTATTTTTAACATTTAAACTTATCTAAAATTGGGAGCCTAAAGAAAATAGAACATTCTGTATCTCAGAATACCCCATTTTCCTTTTGGTTGTGTACCTTCCAGTTGTCTAATTCAGCTTCGCATACGTGATCGAGTAACTCGTTAACACTGTATTTTTTATGAAACTTCAAAAGTCTATTTTTAAATCGCAGTTGACAGTTTTAAGACTACTTGCGCTCTAATGCAGTAGAAGAAGTAAAGTTTCATTTTTAAAGTTGATGTTGTTGTATAATGAAATTGGGTAAATTATAGCATTTAACAAGTTCCAAATATTCTTAAATATCCTCCACACAAGGAACATAAAAATATTTGTGTTTTGGCTGAATCAGTTATTTCTTATATATATATATATATATATATATATATATATATATATATATTGTAATGCCAATTAACTAAGCCATTAATTGTTTTTAAATAATTTAAATTGTTAGCGTATAAATTAATTGTAAGCGGTATATGAGCGAGCAAAGCAACAATAAGCGGCGGGCTCTGTTTCTTTGTTGAGGAGTCGGAATGGCGATTACGCGTGCAAAAGTATAGTTAGTTGGCGGAGAAACATTCCGAGGAACAGAAAAAATAATAAAACTTGAGCAGAGACTAGACTTTGTTAATGTATTACCAGTTAAAGTTGTGAATTAATACAAAGTAAAGTATTCACTGAAGTATTGCATCAAAAATATTGGAAAGTAATAGCAGTTTTTGTCAGAATAGAACTTTCCAAAATCTTCGTGGAGAAATTGTTCCAGGAGAACATTGGTAAATTATTGTGGAGCAGAGAAGTCAACGAAATACAGCCAAACTTGCCAAATTTTAAAGTGAAGTGTAGAATCAGTGAAAACCTAGGCCTGATGATTAAAAATTAAAGTGTGTAAAAGTGTCCGAATGAGGTAAAAATTGATTGTTCTGGTACCAGACCGACGGTCCGTAAGTAACATAACTTTGATAAATTTGTGAGCGATAACTAAAAGGGAAAAGCCAGATTTCGTTCTTCTTTCATTTCGTTCGTTTTTCATTTAGCTTTCTTTCATTTATCGACTTATTGTTTTTAGGTAAACTTTAAACTGAATTGTTAATCATATCATTAAATAATTTACTCTGTTAATTATCAAACCCAGTAAAGGCCCTGAGATAAGAGATATTAAATTTTGATTGTAATTGTTTGTAATTTTTGAAAGCCACAAATTGATAATAAATCATTTGTTTGTTAAAATTTAATTATTTTTTCATTTAATTAACGTATTCATTTTGATTATTACATTAAATGGCTACTATAAAGTGGGGCAAATAAATTAAACGCTTATTCATTTTGATCATTACAATATATATCATAAAATACATTTTCTTTATAGATAATCAGTGAATGTATTAAATAGGCTCCTTTAATCAACTTGCCTTCTTACTGTGGTGATCGAAAGTCAGTAATAATTTTTTGGATTTTATAAAAATAGTGTGATTTATTTACTTAGTGAATTTTCAGAGTAGGGAAAAATTACGATGCAGTAAGCCGAGATAGCCTCTAGGGGATAGTCCAAACTGAATAGGCCTGTACAGATTACTTAATCGGTAGCTTATAGGGCACGTATCTGAAGAGGTAAATCGTCTTCATTTTTCATGACGTACTTTGATCATTCTTTCTTCTCATACCTTCGTCTAAATGTTCCTCTTCTTTGAATCGCGCAAGTTAATTCCGAAAAAAAATAAACTTCACGAATTAAATCTTTTTTTAGTTGTTTCTTTTGACGTAGTTTTATTTTCTTAACTATGACTGTTTCTAAGGTGGAAATAATTTCATCTAACATCTTGTTTAACCCGAGTGCTAAGGGTCGTCTCAGCCACACTTCCGTTAGACGCACATGAGTCACGTCCCACGCGTTTATTTTATTGCGTCCAATAAAGCTAATTTCCTTTGTCTCCTAAAAATAAAGTCTGTCTTAAAATAAAGTCTTACGAAGCACTTGATGGCAATTAAATTGACTAAGCTCCTATTTCGGAGATTGAACGAGAACAGCTGACTGTGCTCACTCCGAAAGATTCTGAGGTGAAAGTTCATCAAGTGCAGTGTTTGTGGCAGCAATTACAGCAAGTTAACGGCCTCTGACACCCTGAACTCCGGCCCCAGCCGTTCTATTTCAGTACCCCAAGTACGGACCGACACGCCCACCAATTTGAGAATCAGTGGGCGAATTCCAAGTCAGTGACGTCTTCGTACACTCACTAACTCACCTCTGTGATGTGTAACGCGAATTACGTCTAAATTAATTAATGTCCTTTCCCCGTAGTCAAAACGATATTTTCCAATCAGTGAAATTCCTTTAATTTCATATCTGATTTGTTCAATACGATTGCTAGCAGGTTGTGATAATAGAAATCTTAATCAACGATTATGAAAATCGCAGTCTGAAAAGATGCGGTGTTTAGTATTTATTCTATTGTATTGGAATAGTCAGCCAGTTGCCTCTAAAACTGCTCGAGGCATGGAGAAGGGAATGCTGCGTTTTCACAGAAACCCCATTCATGGGAAGGACGTGGAACAAGTACCAAGTGCCCGACGTAAAATTCATTGGCGACTTACCATACCTACTACAATAAATTATTACAATTAGTTCATATTAACGATACATTTTATTATTAGTCTCAGATTCATTGTCTATTTATATATTGAATGCCGGTTTCCTTGCTAAACTTTAGTAGGTTATTTATTGCCGCTGCTGGTGGTCCATATCTCCCTTCTCGTGCATTTCTGAATTGTGGCTCTTCTAGTCCTGTCGTACTTTGGGCAGTCGTAGAGGATATGCTGGATCGTTGGGGCAGCCTTCCATACGTCACACGTAGGTTGCGGTGATCTAGAGAATAGATATGCGTACGTGAGGTTCGTATGGAGAGTTCTTAACCTTGCAACAACCACCTGCTGTCTCCGTGACAGATTGCCAGTGAAGGATATTTCCTTCAAATTGTGGACTTTCTTGTGAAAAATCCCTTCATTCCTTCCTCTTCTACACTTGTACCATTTTTTCGCCAGTATTCTGGCATAGGCTTGTCTCCCATTTTTCTCTATATCAATTTTAGGCGAACTGCCGAGTAGGATATGGATACTATAAATAGCTTATCTACACACTCATATATATTAACAACAACTTAACGTAGGAAGGTTGTAGACATTTATTTGTACCTGAAAAGAGATTTTTTTACTTACAATGATAGCGGACATTACAATGAAACAGTAATGTATGGTGTCAAACACATACCAATATTTCAATAATAATTAAAATAATTTGTATGAAAAGAGAAAAATGGAGGCCTTACTTGAAATTTGAACTCAACATCGCCATTAGGACAATAAGAAATTATTCAAATTTTGGGTGCCTCCTTCTTCACGAAGAAGGCATCAAATGTGACGGCCGACCATGAAGTATATATTGTAATAATTAAAAAAAATGGACTTTCAAATGAAAAATTATTCAAATTTACAAACAAACAAATTTATTAGCAATAAATTTAAAAACAATTACACAATTTAAAATTTATCTCAGGGTTTCTACTGGGTTTGATAATGGAGAATCAATTTATTTATCAACTTAAATACAAATTCCAATTTAAAAAAGAAAAGATTTACTCGTCAATTAACGATGACGAAATTTACTTGTCAACAAAATTAAACTAAAAAGATGGATTCTAATTAACGAATTTAAATAAAAAGAATAAAACGAAATCTGACGTCTATCTTTTAATCAGATTTACAAAATTATTTGTTTTATATTGTTACTCACGGCAGCCTTTCCAGGATACCTTGTACTTGACGAAACACTATGGCGGGGTTTTTCACTGCTTCTAAAATCTCACAGATTCTAAAATTAATATTTTTAGATCAAAAATCAGGAACCAGGATGAACCTCCTTTTCGTCTCTCCCTCGGTTGACTTCTGCTAATCCTGCCCGGCTATGTTCACAAGACTGTTTGTGCTTAGCAGGTTTCGTAGTTCTGCTCAAGTGAATATTTCGTCTTGAGCAAAATGTTCATGGACCAATAAACTCTGTTGGTTGGTAATCCTCGATATTTCTCTGCAAATTTCCTTTGAATATTTGAAATTGTCTTGTCTATTTCAACTCGACCAGTGTCTGTCGTGTCTGACTGCCCACTGCTTCTACTTAACTTACTTTTTAAAAGAATATCTCGTCTATTTTAATACGACCATTTGCTATCGTTTCTGCTTGCCAACTCTAACTTCTCAATACCTTCCTGCGACCAAACCTTTCTGCTAAAGCGACCTGAACACTACCATATCATAATGTGAACTGCACTCTCTCGTAATTTTGAGCGCGCATTGCTTCTTCCAACAAAGGAAACAATACTTGACTGCATTGTTGCTGTGTTCTGTACCGCCGTCAAGAATAGATTTCTCAAACAATTAATTCTTTTAATTTCTCAATTAATGCCTTAATTAATTCGCATTACAATATGTGTGTGTGTGTGTGTGTAATCATGTAATATACCATCATTACATCGCAAGGAAATCATCGAGGGCGGGAAAATACAAGATTCAAAATGGTATCACAAAATATCTCATGATTTTCGATAAATATTTTGAAACTAAATTCATAATTAGAAAATATAAGTACATATCGTTCAATCATAGTTAATACACAAATTTTCTTTTAGAATACAAAAACCTAACACATTGGAAGAATTCTTTTGCAAACAAATCGTCTAATCTTTTTTCCTCTGTTATTTTCACCTGATAAAATACCAAATTAGGGAAGAAATGTATTGTTTTTATATTTGAATTTATTTAAATTTCTGTAACCATTGAAATGGATATTTTATATTAAATTTATTCAGACTTATTGGCCTGATATAATTAGATATAAATCTTTTGCCCCAGGTTTATCAGTCGAAAATAAAACAATTGAGCTAAATTATTCAACAAGTATTTATTCAAAGATCGATAATTCTAGTAACTTTCGACTAAAGCCATAATAAATTACTTAATTAATTTTTTTCACTATTAATGTGCGTCGTACAATTTTAATTAACATAACATAACTAAAATTATTAAATCTCATATATAACAATAATTTAACTGATTTACATTATTAAAATTTTAATTAAAATTCTTATGGTAAAATGTAAAATTATCCTTCATGTTGCTATAATTTTGCTCAATGAATATCTAAGACATTACCAGTCATACTGTACCGGAATTCTTGGCATACGACTGATATAGAACTCGTTTAATCCTGAATGAGTTTTCAACGAGCATCGTCCAAATGTCCAAAAATTAATTTTATATTATACAGGGAAATCCGTTTTAAATCACTAGTTGCTCGTGGGAGTTTTAAAATTTCATCGATTCCCAATGTGGATATTTATTTAATTCGTGAGATATCTTCGATTGATAACAAAATATTTATTATTATAACTACAATTCTAACCAAAAATTTATGTCCGCTCATGTAGAAAATTTTGGAAACTTCGATTTGTGAATTTTTTTATTTAGACTCGTGAAATGAAATGTAATTTACAGCAGTACATAACTGCAGATTTTCCTACTTGCTAGAGTTTTCAAAGCTTTTTTTGACCAGTTCCTCTTCTTGCGTGTAGTTGACGGTTAGAATTAACTTTCATTTGTAGCTGGTGTGAACTGGACACATTATCCATGCTGTTAAGGGGAAGTTATTTTCTAAGAACGTGTTGCAATAAGCTAGCAAAACAACAGATGGGTGGCGGAAATGACTAATCAGAGATTTCAAAGGTCTTGCGATGGGAGTCAGAAACAATTTCTATCCTTGACACATATTAATACGTTTGGAGAATCGTAATCAGAATACATGGGAGGGAGAAAACAAATAAACTTGCAATACGTTTCATAAATTATCTATGGATGATATGGATTCATGAAAATATGCATAAGTACGTTATTCAATAATTATTAACTAATTGTAGCTCAATGACGGACTAAATTGTAACTAAACAAAAATATTATGACGTAAATATACGTGTTTAATGGTTTTTGAATGCACTATCACTGTTTATATACATTATTTAAATATATAAAAGTAGTACTCTATATTGAAGTAAATTAGATGCTAAGACCTTGATTAGAGGAGTAATTAAAAAATGCCTATACATCAACTTGTTAGATTTTCGTATTTCATTTTTATTTAACAGTAACTTATATCAAACTGATTCGGAATTTACTTCAGGAATTAAATCATATCACTATTTACATATATCCCTCTGAATCATTTTTCTCTTCCTGTACATAGTGTAGTACATTGCTTGTGTCTAAATATTTCGTATATTAATAAGATAAATAAATAAATTGTCTTGAGTCAGAAAGGTAATTATAATATTAATTGCAAAAAAATATTAAAATAACAACGACGTTTCTTCCAACACAACCCTTCCACCCCATCCATAGAGATTATACTTTTACTTAACCCTGCTTGAATGCCGCAACTACGCTCTGCGACTACCATAACTCAGGATTCGACACCAATTTTGATTGTTATCGGAAACTTCAACCCACCCCTAAAAATGTCATTATGTCGTTAGGGGATGACGTTTTTCGCTGAAAATTTATTATGAGAACTTATTATAAATCTGAAAGACGACATAAACTATTTATTCGTCGCCAATATTTATTGCAGCTTTATTTATTGCAATATTTATTGCATCTTTTGAAAATACCAGCCCCATTGCACTCCCATTACTAGGGGTTCTAGAGTTATAATAAATCCATGGGGTTGGTTCCTTAGTTTTAAGTGATACGTGCACCAAGTTCAGTTTAAATTTTTCCACGAATAGGGATATTGTTGTCGGGAAAAGTTTCTTCGGAGAAACGTGTGTCGGGAAAACGACCGGGTTTAGCATTAGCCATTCTGTCACAAATAAGAGCCAATAGGAAAAAAATTGGAGTAGACCTGCGAGGGCTGAACGTGACTGAAGATCTTGAGTCACCAGATTATAATACGATGAGATGAGAGTTGAACTTGATACAACAGAGGAGAAGGTTCCGATATATCAGAACATTTGCACAACGACCTAAGGTCAACATAAATTCAGACATTACTTGTGTTGAACCGAGGCTGAGGAAGCTGCTACATGACCAGACATACGCCGTTTCACATCAGCAGGAAATCGAGTATTGGTAATCCGTTCTCATCACTACTCATGATTGTGCAGATAAGATTTCATTTCTTTTACTGGACTTCCTTTTGTTGCAAAGGTTAATCTTAGGTTAATAATCTCGTGCCTGACTATCCGAATGAACAATGAGAAATTCTGGGTGTAGCTACTTATAAATATCAAGTAATATAAATTCAAAAGGTGAAGTCAGATCAGAGGTTTAGATTTCCAATAGTGCCAAGCGACTATACTAGGGGCAAAAGACTAAATGGCTCACTTTGTTTACCTTCTTTCTCATCGGCAAAACTTTTGGCTCTACCAATGATCTTTTCTAGATCTGGTTGCTCTTTTAGAATTTCATAATGCATTAAGAAAATTTCACGATTTTTATCATCCATATACACCATTATTGTACCAAAATTTAATGCGTTGTTTTCAGGTTCATCGCCTTTTTTTTAGAGAATAAAGCATTTGTAATACCAATTCTCATTGTTGGCCAGTCAAATAGGAGACATTGCAGAGTTGTTTAATTCTGGAGCTGGCAACATAAGTAATAAATTTGAACCCATGCGCCCTCAAGCAAAGCAATAGTATTGTATATTTTATTGCGCAAAATGTTCTGTTTTATATACAACCAAAGACTCTCAACGGGATTGAGCTTAGGTGATACCAATCCCCATTACACGGCAAACAGATGGAAAATAATGGAAGCAAAGAAATAATGCAGTAAGTAAAATAGTTGAGGTATAAATGGCATTAAGATCAAAAGTATTGGATCAGCAAAAGAAATGCTGAAGATAGTAAGGAATAATGAATATGTTTTAAAAAAACTAAATGCTGTAATTTCAGGAAAAAAGTGCAGTATAATGACTGTAGCAAAAATATTGTAATGCCAATTAAACAGGCCATTAATAGTTTTTAATATAATTAAATTGTTAGCGGTACGAATGCGTAAAGGCGACAATGAAGGCGGGTTTTTCCTTTGTTTAACAATGGAGACCGCGCTTAGCGAAAGCCCAGTTGGCGGCGAAACATTGCAAGAGACAAAACAAATAGAACTTGAGCAGAGACTAGACGTCGTTAATGTATTACCAGTTAAAGTCGTGAATTAATACAAAGTAAAACATTCATGGAAGTATTGTATCGCAAATATTGGAAAGTAATGGCAGGTTTTCAGAATAGAACTTTCCAAAATCTTCGTGGAGGAATTGATTCCGGAGAACATTGGTAAATTATTGTGGAGCGGAGCAGTCAACGAAATACATCAAATATTGCCAAATGAAGTGTAGAATCAGTGAAAACCAAGTCCTGATATTAAAATTAAAGTGTGTAAAAGTGCCTAAATGAGGTAAAATTGATTTTTCTGGTAGCAGACAGACGGTCCGTAAGTAACCATACTTTTATACAAATTTGTAAACGATAATTAAAAGGGTAGAGTCAGATTTCGTTCAGTTTTCATTTCGTTCAGTTTTCTTTTCACTTATTTTCATATTGTTTTAGGTTAACTTTTATATTTGAATTGTTAATTGTCAGTTTATACATTGGTTTTGTTCTAATTATCAAACCCAGTAGTGACCCTGAGATATAGAGATCCGACGTATTTGATTGTAATGTTATAAGAACTGTATGTTCATAGATGCCGCGAATTAATAAATGAAAATTAAAGTATTTGTTTAAATGGATGAAATTCGGCATGAAAATAGGTTTGTAAATTGTAAAATTTATCAACAATAATAAATTCCTTCAAAGGTTATTAATTTTTTTGTTAATTGATTCATTAAATTAACCCTAATTTATTATTTATTACATTAATGGCTTCACCAACGTGTGGAAAATTAATCGCCTTCCACTTATTTATTACAATATATTGCATTTCACGAAGCGCACTAACTTCGTGGGTAAAACTCTTGAAATTTGGCATAGAAGAAAAATTGTTTGATCCTCCACAACATCGTATAAAAACTAAATAAAATCAGGCTCAACTACAGCAAATTGAAGCGTGGATAGAAGAAAATCCGAATATTTTAATTAAAGAAATAAGAATAAGATTTCAGGTAAAGTTCAGATTAAATATAAGTAAATCTACAGTACACCGCCATATTTAAAAGATGAAATTCTCATTTAGGACACCAAGACCAGATCATAATGAACAAGATAAAAGCAAACAAGAGGAATTAAAAAAAAACTCAGTGGACCTATTAGCTATTAGCCAGAAAAGAGCCAGTTTTCCTTGATGAATCACGGTTTGGCACCAAGACGGTCTGAAGAACGAGAAATTTGCTCTGGAGACCAACTTTAGACCATTCCATCCATTTATTAGTAAGTCCGGACACTCTGCAGTCAAAACTTTTATTCTCCCTATGGTGAAAATTGAATCAAGCATAGGATAACAAGATTAAAATTGAAAGATAGTAAAAAATTCGTTTGTGTTGTCCTCAAGGTTTATTTTCGATATTATTAAAAAAAATTCTTACGCATTTCACGCCAATATGTTTATTTAATTTTCCAGTAAGTCAGCACGGATTATCTTACTCTGATTAGCTGAAGAAGACACGTATCAACTGATTAAACCAAGAAAAATCAGAAAATATTTTGTTTTTTGCAAGTAAATGGCATCAGAATTTATAAAACACAACGAACTGTTTTGCTGTGCCTGTTTTTCTCAGGTGCATCTTGGAACTATTTTAAAGACTCATCTCTGTTGAGCAGGAAGCGGCGGACACACGTCATTACCGGGCTGGATCTCCTAGGGGAAATGAGGAGAGACCATCTCCGGGAGGCTGATTGGCTGTGGGGAGACAACTGCTGATTGACGTAGCAGCTCAAAGCAGAACGCCATTTGATCATTTCTTCAATTTACAGCGGAATAAGTCAATTCTTTTCTCCCCCCGCGCATCTGTCAATTTGCGGTAAACAGAATTTGATGGTGTTTAGCTGCTGAGCAGAGGAAAGCTCTTAGCCCAGAACGCGCAGGGGGAGACGGAGGGCCACTTAGTTTGCAATTGACGAAAGTTACGTCGCAGTTCTCCAAGTCAGATTCACCTGAAACTAGAGACGAGAACCGATGCTGCATTGAGAGGAACCCTTTGTAGCTTACTCCACGTATCATCATTGTTATCTAATAATCGTGGCTTGAGATAGAATTTTTGTGGTCCATTTGTAACGAAAATCAATTTTTTTTAGAAATATAGCAAATATAGTCTGAATTGAAGCAAATATGACCAATGTGTACTACAGAATAGGAATATTAAAATTTTATACGCTTCTTATATCCTTGAGACACGCAATAAATGTATTCAGTACAAATTAGAAAAAAAATATTTGAGTTTATTGTCAATGTCGTTTTGTGTTCTCTAAATTAAATAAACGTCAAGATATATTTTAGGTGTTTAGTCCTGAACCTTTTCATATTTTTATTTACTATGAATGATCACAAGTTTAACAAGGCAATGTGAGAACAGTTTCACTGATCAAGAAGTTATCTCAATCTATATTTAATTAAATAAATTTTCTAAACTGTCCTTATTAATTAAAAAAATTAAAATAATACGACAGTAAACCACAAAGGTCGTTTCTAGATATGAGCTTAAGTTTCTATGAATTCAACTCCGATACCATCACTGACTGCTATGAGTTGTCTATATGCAGTATATTTGAAAGAATTCAGCGACAGACATCAATTTAATCTAGCCAGTACTAATGGTTGTTAGATAAGGAGTACTTAATAGATTGGTGCCTAAGGACAAAATATCTCGTAATCTATGCATTATTTTCGTCACCATAATACCGACCCGAGAAAAATCCTGTAGACTGAAGTCAAAAAATATTATTTTTAATTATGGCATTTGATGCACAAAATAGCCTATTTTAAAAGTGAAAAGTATTCATTTGTTTAATTTTTATTTTGTAAATTATGTGCAAGTGAAATTGAAGATCGATCAAAATTGGTATGTTGAGAATAATTTTTAAAGTTGGTAAAATCTCTTTTAACTTTGCGTAATTATTGTACCGTCCAATTTCGATTTCATATCATTTTGTGTTTGTATTTTGGAGATTATTTTAAAGTGTAACATTTTTAATTTCAACTGATAAATTTATATTGAATTTTCATTCTATACTTTTCATGAGGGCCGATAAAATGCCCTGGGATGAAATTTAAATTAATAGCCATTGCATTGATACGCAAATTTATAAGTAAAATTCATTTTTCTGCTTGTAATAAATTTTTTAAATATTATATCAATCAAATCTCTGTTTCAACATTTCAAACTTTTCACTATTGCTATTAAATTTTGATATCTTGAAAATTTCATTCATTTGATTTAAATTGTTCAAAG
The DNA here is from genome assembly GCA_037074705.1 of Zhengitettix transpicula. NCBI lineage: Eukaryota > Metazoa > Arthropoda > Insecta > Orthoptera > Tetrigidae > Zhengitettix > Zhengitettix transpicula. The sequence continues at coordinate 24,026,283 of CM073593.1, read as the reverse complement.
TAAATATTTCTTTAAATAATCATAGTCTGTGAAGTAAAATTTAAATTTCTTCAATAATTCAAAATTAAATATTGCTAGTTCGCTGCTTCTCAAAGTAAAAGAAAAGAAAATAAATAAAACTATAATGTTGAATATTTTAAATTAATTAATTTAATATTCATTTTGTATATTACAATATGTTTATATATACATATATATATATATATATATATATATATATATATATATATATACACATTGTAATAAACAACAGTTCGCGATTAATTTGGCCCATGTTGGTGAAGCCATAAATGTAATAAACACCTGGAAGGCTTTAATAAAATGAATCAATTAACAAAAAAATTAATCAAAATTTGAATAATTAGCCACACGTTGAGGCCGTCAAAACTATAATGATTAAAAAGGTGGTCTTAAATCATAGGAATATTTAACAATATTTACTAAGCTTTAAAAGAAATTTATTATTGTTGATAAATTTACAATGTACAAGACCTATTTTTCATGCCGAATTTCATCCATTTAAAACAAATACTTTAATTTTCATTTATTAATTCGTGGCATTTATGAACATACAGTTCTTATATCATTACAATCAAACACGTCGAATCTCTTATCTCAGGCTCATAACTGGGTTTGATAATTAGAACAGAATCAATGTATAAACTGACAATTAACAATTAAAATATAAAAAGTTAACCTAAAACAATATGAAAATAAGTGAAAAGAAAACTAAACGAAATCTGACTCTACCCTTTTAATTATCGTTTACAAATTTATATCAAAGTTTTGGTTTCTCACGGAATGTCTGACTGGTACTAGATCTCTCACTTATATCTTGAAAACTATCACACTAAAAGGCCATTTTATACGGCAAGAGTTGTCCGCTATTCCTATTGGAATAGTCGGCCAGCTGCCTCCTAAACAGGCTAAGGCATGGCGAGGGGTAAGCTGCGTCCCCACAGCAAACTCCTCTCCCGTCATCGGAAGGGCGTGGGACAAGTACCAAATGCCCGACCTACCCAATGCAGGTTTTTCTAGGGTTTTCCCTGCATTTCTTTAGGCGAATGCCGAGTAGGATCCTTAAACCATAGCCCGGGGGCCCTAGTTAACCCTTGGCTACCTTCCAATACCCTTTCAAATCCCTTCCTATGCTATTAAAGGGGAGTTGCCCATAGTGGATTACCCTCATGTAGCCTGTTGCCCTAAAAAAAAAAACAGACTCTAAACTTCATTGAAAATTTTAATACACACGATTAAAATACTCGTCCTCTGCTATCTGGAACCTCGGATGAGCCGCCCTCTTTGGTCTGCTAGTGGTTGTTGGTCCGCTCTATGCGATAATTGTTCAATCAGCGTGAAGCAACCATTTGCTTCACCGTGTGCAAATTATTGTGTAAATCTCTCCGTAAAAATGTTTTCTTGCTTTCATGTAGAAATACAGGATCTCGCCATTCGTACTTTACAACTGCAAACTTTACTGTTTGTTGCTCTAGGTGAACTCTACTGTATTATATCTCCCCGTCGACTTTTAACAGTTTCATCTCTCGTACGCAGATTTTTGACTCCTTCACCTTTCAATCGCCGATTCCTGACTGGCGTTCTCCAAGTGCATATTTAGTTTTTCTCAGCGCGCGTTCTCCATTGTTGAACAAAGGAAAAACCCGCCTTCATTGTCGCCTTTACGCATTCGTACCGCTAACAATTTAATTATATTAAAAACAATTAATGGCCTGTTTAATTGGCATTACCATATATATATATATATGAACAAAATTTTATTATTAATAAATTTACTAGGTGCCAACAGTTTTTACTATCTTGAATTCAATAAGTAATATTATTGTATGGATTCTCATTTTCTTGGAGTTAATAGTGTATGTGAACCTTAAAATAGATGAGCGTTAAAATTGTGATAGACAAATTAATAAGTTTGGATTGTTAAGGTTGTCGGTGCCGAATATGGGCATTGACCATTGAGTGTTGAAAGAAAGTAAAAATTTTAGGAATAAAGGGACGTGTTCGACTGGGTTTCGTGATATTCGTCGACGAACAACTTCCGCTGAAGCAGTCAAAGAAACGTACGATTACAGATTTAATTGAATGGACTTTAAAAGTAGTTGGAGTAACCGCAGATGTGGAGTAACTTACGGAAAATCTTATAAATTTGTACAGATTTTTGAGAACGTCGAAAAGCGGCCAATTAGGCAGCCGGGTCGAGCAGACTTGGACACTTAACACCCAGATAAGGGTATGGTATGTTTTTGGCACGTGATTCTCACACAACCAGTTTTGTCCCGTTATATTTAATTAAATATACAAATTCGTGTGTAAATTCTGTTTTCAAACATACTAATTATAAGAATGAGCTAAGGAAATAATAGTAATTAAAGAAAATACGTTTTGGGGAATTTTATCAAGTATGGAGGAGAAAGTAATTATTCAAAATATAGAATATTTTCAATGCGTCGTTGAATTTGAATCTTTTAAAAATACTGTTTAAATATTTAGCGGAAATATTTATAGCTAAGCCTAAAACTTATTAAGATTTTCTATGCCTTGCTTAATATTAAACGTTTTATGTCGATTTATAATATGCATTAAAATATTGCTGATTAAAATTCAACTTGTTATGTAAATATTAAGCATGGCTCATAATAAGTTATATAAGGTTTAATTTTAAGTACTTGGGTCCTTACGTATGTATTTTTGATTTTAGTTCTTACGTTTAAGTTCCAGTTTTTCACAGTTCGGAAAAGACGCCAATCAGCATCGAAACGTTTGTCACTTTTAAATTATATTTCCTTAGTTTTTATTTCTGCATTTTAAGTTTGTCTGTATGAAGGTCGTACTTAGTATTATTATTTTTTTACAGACGTAACATCTATGTTATACTAACAATTTAGCTTCTCCGACAAGTGATATACCTTAAATGCATTGTATAAGGTAAGTAGGTTCATATATGTTAAGGCCATATTGTGCAAATAATAAATTTTCAATGACAATTAAAATATACTGGTGCAAAATAACTTTTAAACGGGAACGAGAAGAATATTTTGGATTCTATTTTTTTATGTAAAAATACAAAAAGCTTGTTTTCTACTTAAAAGTGAGATAAGGGACTTTATTCATCATCTTTATGAAAGAGGAAACAATTATTTGAATTACTAAGTGAAGTTGCGTCAATAACTCACGATTCATGTTAATATGTGTATGTGCCATTAAATTGTTTGAAAGAAATAGTAGTGTTCCGGTAAGAAGTGTTTATTTATAAAACACAATAAAACTACTGGTGTTATATGACTTAAGATACTGTTATTAGTTCGGGATATTTAGTGCCAAATTTCAACTTTCATGGCAAAAACGATATAGTATTATATGTATTCTGTGTTTAGTTATTCAATTTCTAATTATATTGATGTCTTAATTCGTATGTGTGCAAATAAATGACGACGGATTTAAGTGTGGTCTCGTTTTGCAACGCGTGCAGGTATTCGTTGTTTAACCAGGGTGTGGTTTTGAAGGAAAGTGTTTCCTCTAACAGTGTTTTCGACTTACGCACTCCACCACATGTCGTCTGACGTCCTCGTAAACACAGCTAACGAAATGAAATGGCGGCAGGGGGGAAGATGGCAGCTCACGTCCAGACAAATGACTATCAAGAGCAGAGGTTAAAAGCCTTCGATCCTGTATACGAGAGTGTGTGTTTCCGAGACGAAACAAGGAATAAGTAAAAAAGGACAAAGAGGGGAACACGAGACTAAATTGAACTGCAGCGCGCATTGTGAGTAGGACGAGGGAGAGAACGTCGGAGAACGAGGAAAGAGAGAGGTAAAGGAAGAGATGGACGAAATAAGATATAAGAAGACTGCCAATCAGTAGTGTGTTGCGAGAATTCCTGAAACTGTTCAATATTCTGACAGCTGATGGATAACTTTAATCCCCCTCTGTCGCCCCCGCTGCGGTATGCAAAGTTCGTTCTGAGTGGATGAACAAACTCGCATATTCCTCGACAATAGTCCAAATGTATTTATGCAATGGATTTATGTATAGCGACATCGTTCGCACCTATCTCCTTTACATTTATGATAATGTTATGCGGGAGACAAGTCTCACATGAATATTGTATTGAGTAGTCCCGGGAAAAGTGTAAGCGCGCAGGGACACAGCTCGTTGCAAATCAGTCCTCGAAACCCGGATCCACGGGAAAAAATAAGGCAATTCATCTAATGGACCCACTCTGTAGACTATTATAATTGAGAATAAATATACTGCTACGCAAATTCTGACGTCAAAGACTGGAAGGACAATATTTGCCGACTGTTTGTACTCAGAACACGTGGAGGTGGCTCAGTAAAAATATCGAACTCGTAACGACGAAGGCTGTTGTTCAAATCCTAAATAAATTAGGACGTTTCATGGAGCGGTACAAGATAACAAACATAATTTGCAATTATTTCTACCCTGAAGAATTAACGCAACTCTAGGTATGTATCTCCATCTTGAGTCCGGTAAAAGGATAATACACAGAAAAGGTCCTCCTATATACTTTTATATAGCCTACACCTAATATAAACTATAGTAAAGGGCTATTCCAAACCTCTGCTCCAGAAAAACTATTTTAGCTATTAATTGATAAATGAAAATTTACATACTATTTTTGTCTGTTTGTATTGCACGTTACAAAATAATACAATGGTTTACTTATTTTACCAGGTGTTTACCTTTTCTTTCTTTAATGTTCGCATACTAAATCGGTAACAATTTAATTGAAATAATTTTCCCCCTATCTAAAATTTTTTCTGCTTTTATTATTATGACATCTATTACATTTCACTTATAAATAAAACAATTAATGACCTTATACAGACACTTTTTATTTTTAATTTTTTAATAATGACGACGTTTCGATACCTTTTTTGTATCTTCTTCAGGTGTTTTCCTACAGAGGAGGTATTTAAAAAATGTTAGATTTGATTGCACAAAGTAAACAAAGGCAAGCTAAAGTATAAAAAAAAGTAACTAACAATTTACCAAATTAACACAGTTAATACCGTCACTATAGAAAAATACCTCAATCAGATACAAAAAGATATCGAAAAGTCGTCATAGTTAAAAATTAAAAATAAAAAGTTTCTGTATAAGGTCATGAATTGTTTTATTAATTCGAAACAGACAAATTCAAAACTTCATTTATATATGTTCTATCAACGGAGCAATTTAAATTCTTCCTGTTATTGCACGAGTTCCATTTTTATTTATTTATTTGGCGTTTAAAGATTTCTTTTCAATTTTAAACATTTAAAAATTATGTTGCTTAAAGTTATAAGAGACAATTTATAGAAGTTTTTCTTTCTCAGTCTAATTGACATGATACGTCATATATTTATTAAGTTCTATAAACTTTACGTTGAAAGTTCATAACTTTTATATAAGATTTTAGAGGTTGTCTGTCTAGTGACAGCTGCTTCTTATCACATAGTCAGGTCCCAATCCTGTAATAATATAATACTCTCGAAGTCGCTGATGTTTTCTCTCAGGCAGAATCTTTCAGGAGAGACGGAGGGGGCTAACTTTGGGGATGCCTTTTCTCCTCTCCGTTTTTGGACTAAGGTTCCCACAAGCCGAGGCACCTTGTTTGTTGTTCCCATTAGAGCAGTCGGCCAGCTGCCTCCTAAACTGGTTGAAGCTTGGAAAATGCATCGTAAGGGCGTGGGACAAGTACCCAATGCCCGAACTACCTGATGCAGGTTTTCTAGGGTTTATCCTGCATCACTTTTAAGATAATGCCGGATAGGAATATTTAAATATAGCCCGGCGGCCCTAGTTAACCCTTGGCTACCTTCCTCTACTATTCGGCATCTTCCCTTTCAAATACCTTCCTACGCTATTAAAGGGGAGTTGCCAATATGTGGATTACCCTCATTTAGCCTGTTACCATAAAAAAACATTCAAACTCTCTCTTACAACCATAAACTTCACTTTCTACCATAAAAAACCGCAAACGATTTTACAATAAGAAATGAAACTAAGGAATGGCTCTTCTCCTCTTTCGCGATCCCATTAGATATCTATTTTCTAATATTTTTGATATGCATGGATACCGATGCTCCAGGGCGCAACGGGAAGCGTGATTCAGCTGGATTTCTCAAATATAATTTAATCTGAAGTTTCTGTGGCTTGGATGACGGCATTGTAAGTAAACCAAATATTTATTTTTCAACCTGAATCTAGTTGTCTCTATTTACCGTTGCAAATTACAATTAACAACAATGACCGAACTTAAAATCGGAGCCAAAGTAGTGAAGAAACATCGCAGGCCGGACCAAAGTCAGATATTGGTGGAATGCAATTCTGAAGACTTACTCGTGACCATATACTGGTTTTATTGATTAGAGAGAGAAAGAGTGGTCTGAGCGACTTGATTTTCTGACGGAGTGCCCCTTCCTGTCACATTCGTGGAAGCGCAGAGACGCAATTTATCCCAATAAAAAGTTGCTTCTGGGACGAGGCGCGTGCTACGAATACAAACTCGTTCCCGCACTTCCTTACTCCAGCATGGCGTAAGCGATTTATTGCTAACATAAAGCTCCGACGACTTGTGGGAGACCACGGTAGGGTCGGACGTGGCTAATAGCAACCTTGAGCTCCATCAATTTTGGATTTAATCTTCATATTATTCTTCGTATCCCATTGTCTGTGACTGCAGAGACAAAAGTTTTCCATATCACATCCCTTCCATGTTCTCTTTATCTGGTTCTCCTTCTTTATCTCTATATTTCTTAATATCTATCTCTCTTTTCCATCATAGCTACCGAAGGTTGAATAATGAGTTGTCGCTGTACATATTTTCTGTAGTATACCACTGTGAACAAAAAGTAATGAGAATTTATTTATGAAATATAAATTCTTTATTTATTCTTCCAAATCAATTTCATCCCCTTCAAAGTAATCCACGTCCGATAAAACGCATTTTTTCCAACGCTTTTTCCAGTCCTCCAAACAGTCGGAATAGTCTTTTTCCGGTATAGCCTTCAATACATTCTTCGGTTCGGGTTTTATCTCCTCAATCGTGTCAAAACGGCGTCCCCGCATTGGCCTTTTGAGTTTGCTGAATAGCCGGAAGTCGCACGGAGCCAAATCAGGCGATTACGGTGGTTGCGGAACGATATGAGTCGAGTTTTTGGCAAAAAAGTCGCGAAGAACCAATGCAGTATGACATGGTGCTTTATCGTGATGAAGGAACCAAGAGTTGTTCGCCCATAATTCCGTCCGTTTCAGACGAATAGCTTCACGCAAACGACGCATAAAGCTCAAATAATATTCTTTGTTGACAGTTTGACCCGGCGGAAGGAATTCATAGTGCACCACACCACGATAATCAAAGAAAACTGTCAACATGACCTTGATTTTTGATCGACTTTGCCGTGGACTTTTCGGTTTTGCTTCACCTTTTGCACGATATTCGCTGGATTGGTCGGCGGGTTCAGGGTCGTATGCGTAAATCCAAGTCTCGTCTCCAGTAATGATGCATTTTAAGTGGTCCTGATAGTCAGACAACAAAGTTTCACACAGATCAACACGACGCTTTTTTTCCAAAAAATTGAGCGATTTTGGCACCAATCGAGACTTGACGCGTTTGAGACACAAAACATTCTTCCAAATGGTTTGGGCTGAGCCAAATGATATTCCAACACTATCAGCGAGATCTCTAAATGTCCATCGACGATTTTCAAGCACCAAATCTTTGATTTTTTGGACGTGGCCCTCGACCGTAGAGGTTGATGGTCGTCCAGAGCGCGGTTCGTCTTCAACGCGTTCTCGGCCATCTTTGAACTAGTTTTTTGTGCCATAGTTTGATCACAAAAGGCCTTCTGTAACATTTTCAACGTGTTCGCACAAGAATATTCGTTCCTCAAACAAAATTTGATGGAAGTTCTTTGCTCAACAAAATCACCCATTGCAAAAATCGAAAAATTCACCTTTGGTTGTTTACAAAAACACGTGTAACTCGGAGATAATTAAACCTTTTATCAAACAGACGGTTGGCAAATATTATAAACAGTCCTAACAACCTAGGAAAAAATATTACCTGCCTTCCTAATACCCGGGAGTTTTAAATGACAATTTCACCTTACTTTTTGATCACAGTGGTATAACATGTGCATCTGAAACCCTGTTATACTTAAATGGCACTGCTCCTGCTAATCCTTTCTTGGTGTTAAGGAATGTACAGTATTAGTATTTTGTGGGTATTAACCGGACCGGTGATCGAAGATGTGTTGTTTTGCGCATTCCCACTATTACTGGTAACGCATATTTTCTGGCGGCGATTGAACGGAGTTCATAGCTCGGTGCTACCATGCCTACCGAGGCTACAGGTGAGTTGCCCAAAATTGTAGTCTTCTTTCACTAACACTTGGTAATGTGGGATGAAACGTGTATTTTCTATTTCACTAGTCTCACAAGTAAAAATTATATCTGCGTGCTTAATTAAATTAAACATCCACGACTTAACCAATCTTAAATTTTTAAAGTTGCAACAGAAGTCAGTCATATATAATTTATTGAAATCTGTAACTTTGAGAATATTCGTAAGCGAGAAAACCAAAATTAATGTCCCCGCCTACAACTATATCTTCCCAGCATCACGACATATTCTTTTAGCGGTTAATCTCTTGTCTTAAAAATACAAAACGATTATTCGCCAATTAATACGTTGGATATTTCTTTCTAAAATGTTGCGTGAAATATTTTACTGAATAGGAAAATCCGATTAATTCAGTTTGTAAATTAACTTTATGCCTATATTGATATTCATTATTACGAAAAATAGCTTCTTCTCACAGATGTATTTCATCGTATACGAAATAATTCGAAGTGTGCATATTGAAGAAATGCTTTCTGTCTAAATTGGGAGAGTAGAATACCAGTTTCACAAAGTTATCTGTTTTGAGGGGTGTATGTTCCGGGGTCGCAGACCTTGGGCATACGGTAAGAGTTGCCCGCTATTCCTATTGGAATAGTCGGCCAGCTGCCTCCTAAACTGGCCAAGGCATGGCGAGGGGTAAGCTGCGACCCCACAGCAAACTCCTCTCCCGCTATCGGAAGGGCGTGGGACAAGTACCCAATGCCCGACCTACCTGATGCAGGTTTTTCTACGGTTTTCCCTGCATTTCTTTAGGCGAATGCCAGGTAGGATTATTAAAATATAGCCCGGGGGCCCTAGTAAACCCTTGGCTACCTTCCTCTACCATTCCGCATCCCCCCTTTCAAATCCCTTCCTATGCTATTAAAGGGGAGTTGCCACCTTGTGGATTACCCTCATGTAGCCTGTTACCTAAAAAAAAACAGTCTAAATTCATTTTATAAACTCTATGGTGTCTTGGCGCGAATTAATTTAACACAAAATGATCACAGTACCGTTTTCAATGATTTTAAGAAAATGTGTACCAAGTTTTGTTTTAATGAGTCCACACTTTAAAATTTGTATACGGATTAACGTTCATACATACATACATACATACAAATATACGTCCTTTTTTATTATATAGATAGATTAATAATATAGTAAACATGCGTAGTATTGCGAATGATCTAATAGTAAATAGCTAAACATGAAATAAGTAGTTTTAACATTTGAGTAAAAGCAGATTATTATTTCTCAAATGGTACTTAAAATGCGAGCGGAATGAAGCTCTGTAGTGAAAAGCCCTGTAACAGTAAATGTGAATTGATATAACGCGAGGTTCGAGGGCTCCACTTCACCTTGCTGCTGTGGTAATACAAATCACTTAATACTCGGTTCGCCCCGCTGTGGTATTGTGGCTAATCCCGCAATAAACAGACCGTAACGAATGTCAGCCGGGACGGAAGGGAACCTCCTGAATAGCTCGCCCAGGTTTAAATTCATCGCTATCACGCAGCGCTTTCGTAACCTAGCAACATGTTGCTGCGTGCATGCTTTCCAAAGAGGATTAAAGGGGACCAGATTCCAGTTTGTTTCCGCATGGTGTTACATGATACCTCCGTAACACGTTCAGCTCTCGCTGGAAAGTATTGCTCAACACGGTAGATTAATTGTGGCGCGGCGCGGGGAATCCCAGCTCAGTTAACAGATAATGTTTAATACAGTTATACCTGAAAGTAAATTGTGCTTATGTCTGAGAGTACAATACTGAATGAGTTAGTTGTCAACAATAGGCTCGACTGAATGGAACGGCGATTATATTAACGAAAACGAAGCAAATGGATATTTCTCATTGGGCTGAAAAACAATGGTGGCGTTTTAGGATATTTATTCATCTGTGCTACTCATCGCGACATGGTACGGAATCGAGAAATGTGAATAATATGTAGATGACCCGGTAGTAATTCTCTATTCATCAATTTAGAAGACTGATATTTATTTGGCGGGTTTCATTACAACTTCGGAGTCACCGTTACATTACTTTACAAATATTAGAAGAAAAAATACATGATGATCTTTCGGATCTGTTGCGAAGACGTGACTTTGTTTGAGGTTGCTAATAAATTACTTACAGTAATTCAAACAAAAAGCTTCCTAATTACTCTAAGTGCTTGCCTATGAAACTTATTATAGTTGCTTCGTTGAACCCCACGGTTTTAATCTCTCACATCTATTTACTAAAACAACATTTTAAATAAAATTAATCTTTGGTACCTGATAATAAAATTTTCAACTCTTTGAATCAAAATTCGGCTTCGAAAAGTTCATGAAGATTTTTATGTTGCAATCCATAGATTTAATTTAGGTTACCTTATTTTCATTAATTTAGTATCTGATGACGTCCCAAAATTTGGTCAATTCCTGTTTTATAATTTTCATTGATGTGTAATTCATCAATTAAATTGTATTAATTCAAAATATCCGGACTTTATTGACTGATTTATTAATTTTATTACTACTTAAGGTCAGATAAATTTCAATTTTAGATCTTTTAAATGAAAGTAACACGTGTCTTTCATTGACACTAAAGCATATGTGGCATTTAATTTCCACACAGTTAAAAAAAATACTATTCCAATATAGTTGCCATCGGATTTCCGAGGAAACATTTCATAAGAAAAAAACTAGCTGATTGCGCAACGTTTACCAACATTTAATTATTCCAATATTATATTAGAATATCGAAGTACTTCTATGTTAAGATATTTACAACCATTAGTACAGTATACAAATTTTAGTCTTTCAGAAAGAAGAGAAGAAGCTTGCAAACAAAGTTTAGGCATTTAGTTTATGTAATTAAATTAAATGACCAGGATGGAAAAATTTATACCGGAACAGGAATCGACCCCAGGCCTGGTACGGGACTTCTCCATCCTCCGATGGCTCAGTGGCAGAGCAACCCGCGTACACAGCCCAGTTTATATTCATTATCCGGTCACATTTTTTCATCGTGATCATTTAATTATAAAGTCTCTTGATAATTAATTATAATATTATTTAACATCCAAACTTGATTATAAAAGATATTTTTTTTAAAATTTTAGTGTAACAGGCTACATGAGGGTAATCCACATGGTGGAATCTCCCCTTTAATAGCATAAGAAGGGATTTGAAAGGGGGGATGCAGAAAGGTAGGACAAGGTAGTCAGGGGTTACCTAGGATGTCGTTTAAGGATCCTACCCTGAAATTCGCCTAAATGTGATGCAGGAAAACCTTATAAAAACCAGCATCAGGTAGGTCGGACATTGGGTACTTGTCCTATGTCCCTTCCGATGGCGGGAGAGGGGTTTGCTGTGGGAACGCAGCATTACCTTCTCCGTGCCTCGACCAGTTTAGGAGGCAGTTGGCCGACTGTTCCAATGGAAACAACAATCAACTCTTACCATATGCCCAAGGTCTGCGACACCGGAACATACACATCTCAAAACAGACCGAGGTGCCTCCGAAACAAACATAAGTATCTCAAATAAATTTGTTGCATTAATTTGTTTTGCCCATTTTTAAATCTTCATTGTGATCGATAACGCAAGTCTCACTGTAAATCACGACCTCATAAATTTATAAGGCAGATTCATCGAAAGTGGTAACTAAGGGTCAGAGACTTTTCTATTAATATAGACGTTTCAATTAAATCGCTGTGTATCTTATTTACACGTCAATTTCAGATGGTTCTACTTGAGTTTACGTCATCGAATGCATCAGCAATCAGCTTAGCGAACAATGAAAATATTGATGTGGCTCTTATTTGACTCAGCTTAGATATTTTATTATACTAACACCTCTTCAACGTTACCAACGCAGTTAACCTTCTCCCACCTACTTGCCCTATATATTTATTTGGATTCTCAACAGTTTTCGTGTTGCTCGAAAGTTTGTGTGAAATAGATACTGACTTTTAATTACGTTAAATAGTAGCTTATTAGTTTACAGAAACATAGTTGATTGTATTAATTCAATTTAACTGTAACACGTGCATAATATTGAGTTATATATTCAAGAAAAAAAGGAGATTAAATTTATTTAGTTTATCTTAATATTGTCGCCGTTATATTCTGATGATTCCATAGCAAACATAACTAATTCAGTTCAATGACAGTATTGCGAATACAAAAATTGAATAAAAATTAATTTCATGAGTTAGTGTGTTAAAAATTGTCTGCTAACTAATCTCGGATTACTAGTGTTCCAATTAATGTAGGAATAAACTTTTCTTACTCAATTTTATGGTAGTCTATCGACGGCAATGAACGATACACGGTTTCTGAAAATCACCGATTTAGAGAATCATCTAGCCAAAAGTCATAAATGGAAGTTCCGCTTACTTATAATCTGTCTTCAATTGACGTCTTAAATTGTGTTGGTTCTTCTAAACGATTAACATAATGGAACTAGGTGATTGTTGGAGGTAAATAGAAAGACTGACGAAGGAAACGTTTGGAAACAAAAAAGAGATAGAGGAGAATCAGTCTTCTATCGAAATGAAAGTCAAGGGAGGAGTTTGCGGGAATGCAAACAGAGATGAAAGTGCCATGTTCTCTGACTGTACTGTGATTTAAAGCAGGGCTACGGAAGGGGTGGGGTGTTAAGTGGTGGAAGGAGAAGCGACATGCCACACAGTAGCTAAATCCACTAAGCCGGCCATTATGAGAGCGTGCGAGACTAGAAAATCGAGTTAGCACACAGGACAGCGGTTCCAGCGAGGCGTGGGGCATATTGGTGCTTACGGGGGCGGAAACCCTCTCCACCCCCAGCGTCCGCTTCTTCTTCACGATGGGGGTGGGAAACAATGGAGTGGCGCGGTGATGTTGGCGATATGTCCGAGACCGGCCGCTCTTTGTCCGGCCTTCAATCTGGGGAGGGAACTTTTTGAATGGGCGCCAGAGTCCGCGATTGGAAACAAGCCCTTCTTTGTGGGTTTTGATGAAAAAGTTCATTACCAGAGGGTCTTCGGGCTGAATTGTTGGACTGCTGAGCATTTTAATAAGAAGGCATTAGTCACTCAATAATCTTGACTTCTATTGACAAAATATCGACTCAAAATCCCTCTATATATTTTATATGTATGGAAGCTTACATTATAAATGCTAGTAATAATTTTTACGGACCTTGTCATGAGAACATATATCCAAGGTTGATCAGAATATTCGGAGAACTAAGCAACACACAGTTTCATGCAGTGCTAATAATTTTAATAAGAAGTTCTTTCGACCTAGGGGTCACTTTCAACCTGTCCGAGTACAAAAACAGTAGTATTATGTAACAGTTAATTGTGGGAATTATAATAATTTTGTACGTCACAAAGCTATCATAGTTAGAAAAACAAAATATTTAGGTAAGTGTGCCAATATTACTAACTGAATAGAGTTTGAATATTTCAGATTTATTGAACATAATTATTAATAAAATTGGAAAATCAAGTGGCATTCATTATAAACAGTTCTCGGGTTTCCCGTCGGGTAACGTGATTTGAGCACAACGTTTTCATGGCTGACACCGCCATCTTCGTCAGGTGAACAGTTTATTATGGTCTCGCTATGACTACCATACGGGTCAGGAACTCCAAACACTCTGACTGACTGTTTCTCACAGCACACACTGCTCTCTGACTGTACTGTACTGTTCTCTGCTAAAATATTGTGTTGGTTCTTCTAAACGATTAACATAATGGAACTAGGTGATTGTTGGAGGTAAATAGAAACACTGACGAAGGAAACGTTTGGAAACAAAAAAGAGATAGAGGAGAATCAGTCTTCTATCGAAATGAAAGTCAAGGGAGGAGTTTGCGGGAATGCAAACAGAGATGAAAGTGCCATGTTCTCTGACTGATATATATATATATATATATATATATATATATATATATATAATATAGTAATGATTACAAAGTTTAATAATTAAATTGACTGCCACACGTTGGTGACGCCAAAATGTAACGATTAAAAGGGATTAATAAGCAAAGATTATTTCAATGAATTTAATTCAATAGTTGGTTGATGAATTAATGATATTTATTTGATTAAAAACTAGAAGGATTTCAAATAATTGCGATATTCTTTAAAACTTTACAAGACGATTTACTTTTATTCAGGTGAAGTTTACATTTTTTAAGTGAGATTATTTACATTTAAAGTTTTCAATTTTATAGATTTTACAACTCTTTTCTCAGGGTCATTTATCTGGGCCTTCTAAGTAAAGAAACAATCTTTATATTTACGTTAAACAATCAAATACCTTTACAACCTAAGAAGTTAAATAATCAAACAAAACGTGAAATCGAAATCTGACGACTTATCTTTAGTTATCGTTTACAAAACTTGATCAAATTTCTTTGTACTTACAAAACATCTGCTGGTACCAGGCTTAAACTCCCTTGGGCTCGGGCTCACCCCACAATTCACATAAAAAAAGGCTATGAAATCACTGAATTTACATTTGATTAAACAAAAACACGGTCGTAACTTTCGGGTCTCTCCTATGGAAACTGGAAACTGCTGCTCCTTTCGAATTATTTGTTGGTCAGATTGTTACAAATTGTTGCTCTACGGAATTGATGACGGTAAACGGTACTTATAGATGTTTATTGTAGCGTGATTTAATAGGTTACTCCTTGTAACAGTATTCGATGAGTTTGACTGTCCAAAACTTTATTCTCAATTTCAAAACTTTTAACCTTTCTGGCTAAATCTATATGCCTGTCACGCTGCTCGTCGTCCCACTTCCAACACCCGACTGTTCTGTAAACTCCGCGGTTCAGCACAACAAAGCCACGCCTGTCCATTGTCGCCTTTGAAAATGGGGCCGCTAACAATCCACCATAACTATCCAATTATCAAATCATTAATAGCCTCTAATTACTATAACAATATATATATATATATATATATATATATATATATATATATGTGTGTGTGTGTGTGTGTGTGTATTTATGTACTGTTATGTATGTGTATATCATTCATATTTCAGTTGACTCATAAACGTAGTTACTTTTTGCGTGCTGTTAAACCAACGCTGATCAATAGTACTGACCAGACAAATGATTTATTAATACCCAGGAATCAAAATTACTACACTCAGAACAAATATAGCCAGCGTCATTAATGAATAATCTCGACAAATTTCCTTTTCCCCATACAGTAATAATTATTACAAGTTGAACAAATAAGTTCTCAGACCTGAAAGCAACGTGTGTCAACATCCTGGTTTATCACTATAGTGTTATTAAAAATATATGGCACTAGGCTGTTGTTATTTCCTTTTGGTTGTGACACTGAATCAGAACGCTTAAAATAAAGGGCGGGACAAACAACGTTTCCAAATAATTGCGGTGCATTTTTTTGATTTTAGTGAACTGTATACGAAGTCCATTTCCGACCACATGTACGTGGCATCAGCGCCTCGCCTCACCTTACGAAGAACAATATACTTTTCTAGATGGACAAGCTGCTTTTCGGCGCTCCGTTTTACTTCGTAATTATTAGAACAACCTTAGCTTATCAAATAATTTGTTTTTGCAATGGAACGAAATTCGTTGCATGTGTGATGGGTTACAAAAATAATAAAAACTGTTTCCACCAGACTATTATCATGTTGAAATCGGGTTGCATGACTCTTAAACAGGGATTATATGTTAAAACCTTTGAACAGTATCCGCTCTGATCCGATTAAGGATCCTGCCATGTACACCCTCGCAAACCAGCCGAGTTTGCCCACGTCGTGGCAGATTTTAGTATTCTGAATGAATGATTTAGAAGTGTTCATTAATTTCCAATGGCGGCTTTAATTAACAAACAATTAAATTTACATAAAAATTAAATTATGAATCCAATATAAACTTTGAATACACCCTTGATTACTTACAGCCTAATATTATTTACACGAAATTGCATTTCAGCTCATGCAGGTGCGAGACCATCAAATAATGTCAATTTGTAATGTCTAACCTTTCCATCTCAGTACGAAAGAATACTGACCTGTATACAAGCATCGTTACTTTGGACTTGATTTCGTATCTGTTGTGCTCTAAAACATTAGACAAAATTAATTAAATTCTTTGTATAAGTTAAATTTTACGTTGCTGTTTGCAGGAACGTACTGACCAGATGAGTTAAATACTTCGAACACACTATAAAACGTTTACTCTATCGAGATTTCGTTTAATTTCTTATGCCACTGACTGAAGTAAACATAGAATTTTCCCTACATTAATCAATATGTAAGTAATGCACAACATATGCAATTTCAATAAAAGACGGACGTACATTTTCGTAATCTGACAAGCTTAAAATCTACATTTTTGATTTGAAATTTCATGGTTCCTAACACATTTATAGTAAACAAAAACCCCTTATGTTTATAATCTTGATCAGCAGTTAAAACTATGTGACAAATATTCCGGTAAATTTGTTCTCAAAACTGTTGATAAAATTTTGAACTTTTAATATGTTAGGTATCAGACTTAAAATCGTATGGTAAAGCGTCGAAATCAAACGATTTAAACAAATCAATAAAATGCAACGAATAAATTGAAAATAATGTTCTTCCAGATGCATTGTCTATACTATAAAGGCCAAACGTGTCAGGTTCCCACAAGCCCAGGCACCTCGGCCAGTTCTGAGAGGTGTATGTTCCGGGGTCACAGACCTTGGGCATACGGTAAGAGTTGTTCGCTATTCCCATTTGAATAGTCGGCCAGCTGCCTCCTAAACTGGACGAGGCACGGAGAAGGCAAAGCTGCGTCCCCACAGCAAACTCCTCTCACACTATCGGAAGGGCGTGGGACAAGTACTCAATGCCCGACCAACCTGATGCAGGTTTTCCTAGGGTTTTCCCCGAATTTCTTTAGGCGAATGCCGGGTAGGATCCTTAAACCATAGCCCCTGTGCCTTAGTAACCCTTAGCTACCTTCCTCTACCCTTCCGCATCCCCCCTTTCAAATCCCTTCCTTTGCTATTAAAGGGGAGTTGCCCAACGTGGATTACCCTCATGAAGCCTGTTGCCCTAAAAAAAAGGTGACGCTGAACCAAAACCGCTTTTGTTTTGGAATCTCTGCATAACTCGTGCAAGTCGGTCGAGTTAATATTTTATCTTCCATATAATCAAAAAGGATGTATGTATGTATTTACGTTAATTTCTATACAGATTTAAACGCGTGGGCAGATTGCAACAATAATTGGTACACATATTCTTAAAAACAGGAGAAACGGTACTATGGAGGTGAGAAACCCTTAGCATATAGGTGGAAAGAATTGTAATTTTAAAATGTGATCATTTTGAGTAAAATTACTGCGCGCCAAGAGACCGTGACGTCACGCGAGAGAGAGACGTTACTATGCGACGAACAAAGGAAATAGTTCCTTTTTCTGTAATTAAATTAAGCAGAAATACTTTCATGAAATAAAAAGTATAATTCATCCAGTAATACTGCATCGAACGATTATAAAAAACAATACGAAATACTTTACGATTCTTGCAGGAAATGGAAGTTAATTTTCGTGACATATGAGTGACTCCAATATGGCGACCGTTTGTTTACAATTATGAATATAGCTAACAATTTAATCTTTCGTAATGTCTGATGAGTGAGGGACAATTATATCCAGCAATACTCAATATTTAAGAAGGAATTCGGAGGAATGTTTGTTGGGACTAATGCAGTAAAATTCGATGTATTTTACAGCTGTTCAATAAATGCACTACCGGTCGAAAGTATATACGAAACTAGGAACATTTATATTTAGGCTAATTCTCTTCTTGACTAAAGATTAATATAGAATAAAATACTTTTTCGGGTTTATATAAATAAAATACACGGGCAACACCTGGCACCCAGCTATATATTAATATAATTGGTAATACTTTAATCAATTTCGCGCGCTGAGGTACCTCAGAATGAATCGGAATGACATATACATCATAAATACAACAGACGAAATACGCTGAGTCACAGATAACACTTCAACATTTCATGAACAAAGAAATTTCGTGCAACAGGCGTGATGAATTATTTATATTTGAATAATTCACAGATAGGTAAATACAAATATTATTATTTGCATATTTCAATTCAAATACTTGTTTCGTATACATTTTACGAACTAACACTTAACACATTACAGGCACGATATTCTTGTAAATATTTGTGTTATTCATTACAACATTAATATAAATCTTATTTGTCAATTTTAATGTCACAATTCAGGAATCTTGTGTGTCCATATATTGAATTAACTATTGACGTCGTTTCTTTTAGTAATTTTGTGAGTAAATATGCTAATTAGAATACATTGTGAAAGACTACTTTATTTATTTTAATTAATGTGAATTTATGGACTTCGTCTGGCTGTTAGCAGATAACGACAAATAAGTAAACAAGCGGTGAAATATGTAGAAAGAAAACTAGAAAAGAGAAACGAATCATTTGGCTGTTCAGATTTTAAATTAATGAGCGAAATAAGAGCTCAAAGAGATATGGAAGCTTAAATCAAAAAAGTAGACGAGAAAATACCAGAGTAAGGTCTTAAATGCGAATTACATATCATGACACTCAAAATTTAATAATTATTGCCGGTTTTATTTCAGGGCCACTGGAATTCAGATGTGCCAATTGCAAGATTTTATTCGACATTGCAAAATCCTTAATTTTCAAATTGTTGTCAATAATGAAGAGTAAAATATCAGAACCGCTTGAAACGAGGAAATCTTTCTATAATTTACAGTGAAATAAGATCAATTAGTCAGAGGTTTAAATTTAAAACAGTAGAAACCACAATGTTTCGTCCCTAAATTTTAAGTCGTCTTTAGGAGTAAAATTTTAATCAAATATATATGCGTGATAATAAATTACGTGAATGATTGTTGATTCGATTTTCAGAGGTGCGCTTTGCACAAACGTTACAAACGTAACGCACCTTTGAAAATAAATTCACCAATACTCATGTAATTAATTGTTACGAATATATGTTTCATTAAAATTTTACTCCTGAAGAGGACCCAAAATTTAGAGACGAAACATTGGGTTTCTCAATGTTTTAAATTAATATGAATAAATATGACTAATTGGATGACGTTATTTCATTAATTAGAAACGTCAGAAAAATATATTTATAATAAACATTACGCATAGAAATGTATAGATCTATATTTGAAAATTTTTATTTTTGAATGTAAAAGGCTATTTATTTATCGTCTTATAGGCTGGTGAGGTAAGATGATAATTTGGAATAATATGATTTTTACAAATAATATGATTTTCTCAAAGAGCACGTAATGTAAGGAATTTAATCAGTAACTACTAAAATGTCATTATGGAAGATCATAAATTATTAAAAGTTTTGGGACTTCGTGACGGCACCGATGGCGGGAAAAGTGTTTTGCTTTTAATATATTTAATACGAAAATATCATGTAAATTTTAGAATTATTTATAAAGTCTGTGAGAAATTGTTCTTTGCTGGGAGAAAATGGAAGATATTTTAGGCACTCCTTTGAAGAACTGGTTTATGATTAATGACGAGAATAGGAATCGGGATAATTTTTGGGAAAATGGAGTATATTTTTTAAATTTAGAGATCATTATATTGTAATGCCAATTAATTAGGCTGTTAATTGGTTTTAATAAAATTTAATTGTAGCGGCAAGAGCTTCGAAAGCGACAATAGAGCTGAGCTTTGGTACTTTGACGGAAAGTCAAAATGGCGTATGCGCGCTAAAACTGGAGAGCACGACGGTAGTTCAGTTGGTGACGGGATATTTCGGAGGACGGAACAAATGATTCTAGAGCAGAGACTAGCCGCTGTTTAATGTATCATTAAACAAAGTTGTGAGTTAAAGAGAAAGTAAAAACATTCACGGAAGCATTTAAATCGTAAATATCGCTAAGTTAGCAGTTTTTACGTCTATCAGCAGCCAGGAAAGGAGTGCAGTTTTTACGTCTGTAGCCAGCCAGGAATAGTAAAGTTGCAGTTTATGTCCCAAGCGGTAAAAAGACTAGCAAATCTATGAATCACAGGATTAATATAAGGCAAGCGGTCACCAGATAGCTGACAAAAAGGAGGATCATCCGAGTTCCTGGGAGCCTATCAAGGTTGACTTAAAGAGTGTAAAATCTGTGAGCCAATATTAGAATCAGTGTAAAATTTACGCAATAGTGTACTCCCGAAAACAAAAAGGAATGATGGAACCAGCTGGACAGATGTGAGTAACAAAATACAAAAAATAATGATTTATGTAAACGTAATTAAAGGATAGAAGTCAGATTTCGTTCTGTTTTAATTGTCAAGTTAATTTATTTTCTTTTTAGTTTGTTTCTATCGACATATTGTTTGGGTAAATTAATTGTATTGTTTTGTTAATAAGATTTTTAAATCAAATTGTTGTGTCCATTATCAAACCCAGTGAAGATCCTGAGAAATTAATATTTTAAATTGTAATTGTTTTGAGTTATTGCCACAAAATAAAATAAATATTTTGTTTGTTAATTTCGATCGTTTAATTTAATAAAAGCTATCTATTTGTTTATTACAACGTGGGGCGCCAAAATGTAATAATAAAAAGAGCCTTCCATTTAATTATTACATTTTGACGTTGAACGAGAGGTTAATTCTTTAAATTAATTATAGGTTTTCTTTTAATTATTACAATATATTCAGGGATCTAATGATAATAAAATACGGCGAGTATTTGTAAATTTAAATCGGAGTCATATTGCGCAGCCGAATTGTGTAAATAATTCTAAAACTTGCTTGATATTCGGACATTACTGATAGCCGAATAAAGCTCGCTGACATGAGTTATTGTCTCGAAACCGACCGAATAGGGAACGGAGTTACATGCTGCTTGTCGAGCATGTTTTGAGTAATTGTCTTCAGTTGAAACGTTAACCGAAAAGCACTTCGGGTATAAACGACATGTATTTACTGCCTCTTTAAATCCCACCGGAAGCCAGAAAAAGTTCACTGAGTGCCCCCAGCCAATCCTGTTGCATCAAATCTGTCAGAATGAGTTACGTGGAATGGCACAATTCAAGTTATTTACTCCCATGCCTATCTTCCTCCCTCGGCAGAACGCATCTCTCTTTCTGTTTCCATATCCATCCTCTTGTCAAAGTTCGGAATGAAAGTGTCGCCGTCAATGCGTGATGAGGGTGGGCGCCCCGCCTCATTCTAAAGTTAGCGCTCCCAATACTTTATCGACTACAGTTGCCAACTTCTTATCATTCACTTCAAGTTTCAGCTGGCTGGCTTACTTCTATTCAGAAGAGAACTCCCTTTTTTCAATTTTCCTCCGCAGGGAGAGAATTTGTGCGCCGTGGTGGAGGGTTTCGATGAGCGACACGTCCTTTGCTTGTTGAGTTCGGATGCCTCCTCACAACTCAATTCCATTCCATCTTTTCTCCTATACTTTTGTACTAAATATGCGACAAAGAATATACCTAGATTTCAGTATACGTAGGCCTATAAGCTCAGTTTCTCTTCTCGTGAAAACAAAAATAATAATATATTGAAAGAAGGTAACAATATTTTTCAGATACATCCATGTGGTGGCCTCTCCCCTTTATGAGCACAGGAAGGTATTCCTGAAAGAAATGTGGCCGATAGTTAAGGATCGTACCCGGAATTCAGCCTAATATTGATGCAGAACAAACTATAGAAAATCTTCGTTTGGTACGTCAGGCTCATGGTACTTGTCCCACGCCCTTCCGATGACTGGACTGAGGTTTGCTGTGGGAATGCAGCATTCCCTTCTCCATGCCTCAATCTGTTAAGGACGCAACTGACTGTTTATTTGTTTGTTCATATTAATTTGCCAGAAATCCTGGGTGTAGCGGCTTGAAGATGTTAAGAAAAACACGTCGTTTGCACAAGTAAATATTATAAGAAGTTTATCAAAAAAAATTAACTGACTTATGAATGTTGTATATAAATGTAAAAAACAATAATTTCTTGAATTGTTTTAAATGAAAGGTTGCAGACATAAACGCAGAAATGAGAAGTGTATGAAAATAGTAATATTATTTTTCACTATTTCCTTCACTATAAGAAAAATATACGTAACACTGCATAACCATGATTTTTCTTTATTATTATTATTTTTTAGGGTAACAGGCTGCATGAGGAAAATCCACACTGTGACAACTCCCCTTTAATAGCATAGAAAGGGATCTGAAAGGGGGGATGCGGAAGGGTAGAGGAAGGTAGCCAAGGGTTAACTAGGGCCCCCGGGCTATATTTTAAGGATCCTACCCGGCATTCGCCTAAAAGTAATGTGGGGAAAACCCTAGAAAAACCTGCATCAGGTAGGTCGGACATTGGGTACTTGTCCCACGCCCTTCCGATAACGGGAGAAGAGTTTGCTGTAGGGACGCAGCATTCCCATCTCCGTACTTTGACCAGTTTAGGAGGCAGCTGGCCGACTGTTCCAATGGGAACAATGAACAACTCTTACCGTATGCCCAAGGTCTGCGACCCTCTCAAACCAGGCCAAGGTGCCTCGGCATGTGGGAACCTTAATTCAAAAACGGAGAGGAAAAGGCATACCCAAAGGTAGCCCCTTCGTATCTCTCCTAAAAGGTTCTGCCTGCGAGAGAAAATCCCTCGCCGGTTACCTGCGAGAGAATCCTATTATGATTCTTTTTTTTTTAGGGCAACAGGCTACATGAGGGTAATCCACTTTGGGCAACTCCTCTTTAATAGCATAGGAAGGGATTTGAAAGGGGGGATGCGGAAGGGTGGAGGAAGGTAGCCAAGGGTTAACTAGGGCCCCCGGGCTATAGTTTAAGGATCCTACCCGGCATTCGCCTAAAGAAATGCAGGGAAAACCTGCATCGGGTAGGTCGGGCATTGGGTACTTGTCCCACGCCCTTCCGATAGCAGGAGAGGAGTTTGCTGTGGGGACGCAGCATTCCCTTCTCCGTGCCTCGACCAGTTTAGGAGGCAGCTGGCCGACTATTCCAATGGGAATAGCCAACAACTCTTTCCGTATGCCCAAGGTCTGCGACCCCGTAACATACACCTCTCAAAACAGGCCGAGGTGCCTCGGCTTGTGGGAACCTTAGTTCAAAAACGGAGAGGAAAAGGCATCCCCAAAGGTAGCCCCTTCGTATCTCTCCTTAAAGGTTCTGCCTGCGAGAGAAAATCCTTCGCCATGTATTTCTTTAAATTTTATTATTCGAGTATATATTTTGCCAGCGAGAATTTTAGATAATCACCATTAAATAATTTATGTGCCCAAGACACGAACCTGACTTCATCTCTCCATCGTTTTGTTCATTTCTGCAGTAAGCTTGTGATAAAGCTATAAATTAAAGACTGTTTTGATTTTCAATATTATTTCAGACGAACTGTAAATAATAAATTTCCTTAAGGTGTGAATATATAAGATGAACAATTAAAGATAGCTAAATGTTTTGTAATTGAATTAAATGTAGTATACTAACCGTGTAGGTGTTATAATAAATGTACTTACACAAATTAATGTCTGACCTCTAATGCATATATATTTTTAGACTTGTGATACAGTTTTTTTCCTGTAGATTTAACCTGTATTTTCTAATTAATTCAGATGTTTCCCTTGTGATATTAATTCTAAGTGATTTCACTTGATTTTATTGCCACAAATTATTTTTATATGAAGAATAATTAAAGGTAAAAAATGTTTTATAAATAAATTAAATGTAGTACATTAACCGCTGTATGTAAATAACGGTAAGAGCTGTTTGTAGTCTTCGGAACAATAAAGAAGTTAAATTATCTGCAATTGAATGGAAATATCTGCTGTTATTATCAAGCTGGAATACTGAAAATAATATTGATTGATAGGTTTAGGAAGTTCTGGCGATTAGTAAGTTATTGATAAGTTCTATTAGTCAAAGACAGTAAAGGGAGGATTATATTTCAAACATAAGCTGAAAGTAAATATCTGGTACAAATAACGAAAAATTTTGAGCCTAATAGGGGAAACAGATATACTGATTTTTTCAAGGTGAAAATTGGAAGAATTTTCTTGCATATCGTAAATTATTGCCTGTTAATTCATTCAAATACCCAGGTTTAATAAAAAAACTTATACTTTGTTCGAGCGTTAATTATTATAATAGTCGAAAGTGCTTTTGACTATATGCAATAAACATTTGCTTGTTTATAACCTGAAACCTAAAATTTTATTACGATAACTAGCTGGGTGCCCGGCGTTGCCAATTTACGTATTTATATAAACCCGAAAATGTATTTAATTGTATATTAATCCTAAGTCAAGAAGTGATTTAACCTAAATCTAACTGTTCCTAGTTCCTTAAGTACTTTCGACTGGTAGTGCATTAATTGAACAGTTATAAAAACATTGAATTTTATTGCATCAACAGCACCAAACATACCTTAGAATCTCTTTACTAATATAACTCTTAAATATAGTCTTTGAGTACTGCAGGACATAATTGTCCCTCAGTATTCAGACATTACGAAAGATTAAATTGATAAAATTCATAACTGCGTTCACAATATAAACAAATGGTCGCCATATTGAAGTCACTTATTATAGCACGAAAATTAACGTACATTTTACTCAAGGATATTAAAGTATTTCGTATTGTTTTTTATTATCATTCTATGGAGTATTGCTGGATGTAATTATGTATTTTATTCAATCAAAATATTTGTGCTTTACTCCATTAAAAAATATGTTGCGCAGTGCCGTCGCGTAGTAACGTCTTTCTCTCGCGTGTGCTGTGACGTCATGGTCTCTTTGCGCACAGTAATTTAACACAAAATGATCACATTTTGTAATTATAATTCTTTCCACCTTTATGCTACAGATTCCACACCCCCACAGTACCATTTCTCGTGATTCGAAGAATATGTGTATTAATTTTTATTGCAATACGTCCACGCGTTTAAATTTGTATTGAAATTAACGTATATGCATACATGTAAATACACATACTTTTTAATTAAATAGAAGATAGTTACAATCTTCAATCTGAAATAGAACTGTTAAGTATACTAATCTAATTTAATTATTCACATTACAATATTAAATACATAAATAAAAATTAAGATAGTAAACCACGGTAATTTGTATACATAAGTATACATACACTTGTTTATTATATGCATATACAAATAATGGTTATATATTAGATTGAAGATTCTAACTGTAAATATAATTATGGTAAAGGGCCTATAGACGAAAGCTCTTTCGAGTATAAATAAAATAAACAATTGAAGACATTTGAGGTTTTATTTTGGCATAGGGTTTTGAATTGATACAATTATACAAATCATTTTTAATTAATATTTTAAATATGTAACGAAATTGACTGTGAGTTAGATTAATGAATATTTTATGAGTCGAAAATGTACGTAGATGAAAAGGATAATCATTACCACCTTCAAAGCACGCTTTCTACGGAAGGCATAGTTCTCGTCCACAGACTTCGAGTTGAGATCGCCGTAAATGTTTCTCGTCCCTTGGTTGATTTTTTTCAATTCACGCCTGGCTATAATCGTATTCATATTAAAAATAATTATATTGAATATCGATTTCAGAATGAAATAGAAGATATTACTGAAATGAGGTCACAACAGCTCCGATTTAAGGAATGATTTATTTTCATTGTTTATAACACGAAATTTATTGTATTATTAACGTCCACTTTTACATTTAGCTTAACACATAATCTGGCATTAGCAGACTTTCATTTTATTATTCTTTTCAATTATAAATTGATATATATTGCCAATAAAAACGAATCCTAGACCATTATTGTTATTGCATAACTGAAGCTGATGTATTCATGAGACGTTTTCTGACCACAATTTTATTTTAATCAGCAAGTATTAAACATGAAATAGTCTCCTTGCATATCCCCTTGTAAAAATCTCAGTATGTTGTGAGCTAAATAAAATACAATCTTCACTATTTTCGGAAACAGAGAGATACCAACAACGCTTTACATCTCACATTCGGTCAATTGAATGACTGAGAAACAGAATGTGACCCACTCTTAGAACTATTCAATATTCGGGTACGGAAATTCAATGGTAGGTCCTGAATGCAATAATTATTCTTTATCATTTAAGGTGTAAGAAGAAAGAAAACGGTATCAGATTTCTGTAAAAAGTTTCTACCTGCATTAACTGTTTTTACGTTAAATATTTTGCGTATACATTAATTTATTCCAGAATTAAACTGATCAAATGACATAACAGGAAGATATTTATTTACAATAATTACTATTTATACACTTATTTTTCAACAAGTGAATAAGCAGACAGCAAAATAAATTTTACGTAACGATTTAAATTTTGCTTAACGTAACAGTAGCCTTTCATATAAGTTTTTAATTGTAAAAAAGTTTCTGCAAGGAGAATTTTGTGGTAGATAATGGCCACTCATAAAATGCGTTGCTGAAAGGACAAAGGTTGATGAGAAATAGGATTTCTTTTTTTGTTACCGTAACTGCGAATAACCTCACTGGGTTTACCGGTGGAAGATTCAGGAACTACGCGCGGAGGAAGCCGTTCCACGGCACGAATCCTCTCCGACAAATTCCTTCGATCCTTCCTGAAAGGCAGAGGCGATGAAAGCGCTCTCACCTTGAGTGTTGTCATGACAACAGCGTGTGCCGCGCTGATTGGCTGGCGACCTGTCGGCCCCGCCCCTTTGCCCCTGCCCAACTCTTTGGCCCCTGAACGCCCCCACAATCTGCTAGTAATCGATAGGGCCCTTCTCCCCCATCTCCCTACTTCTCCTTCTCTCTTTCTCCTGCACTCTCAAAGTTTACCTCAGCACAATCTCCAGCTCGGGAACAGAATACCAAGGAAACATGTCCCCCAACTCCCTTCGCGAAGCTGACGTTTAGCAATTAGGTGGATGCACTTGGATCTCTGTTTTCATACATCACGAAGGTTGCGGTTAGCAAAACTAGAGATTCAATCTGAAATTAACATTTCAACCGTTCTAATATTCATATTCGACGGCAAGCTATTATATGCCACCTGAAAGGAACGATATGAAGTGAGGATTTTTTAGTTACGTTATATAAGGTCGCTTCAACTATATTAAAACGTTATTAACGACCAAAAAATTATCGTACATTGTTATATGTTCGTAACATACATACAATACACTGTTTTGTTAAATACATAACTATTTTAGGGTTTTAAGTATGGCTTCCTTTGATGAATTGAGGTCTTTGATGGTGATAGTTTCTCCGAGGATTTGATCTCTTTGCTTATTGCAACTTGTGCATTCAAATATTATATGCTGTATTGTTAGCTCCGAGGATTTGATCTCTTTGCTTATTGCAACTGGTGCATTCAAATATTATATGCTGTATTGTTAGGGTTCTGTTGCAGTTACAGCAAGTAGGCGGAGGGATCCTGTAAAAGAGAAATCTATAGGTTAAAATTCAGATTCTGGCGCGGGTTAACACCATTTTGTCTTCTAAAGAGAGTTTTTGGAGTGTTCAGATTTTTAGTGATTTCCATTGCCGATAGGAGTATTGAAAAAGTTGAATATAGTTATCCATATGTAGTGTACTACTCGTTTTCTGAAGAAACATGCCATTTCAACAATTTGTCGGAGGTCTTCTAACAACGCCGTCAAAGTCCATTATATCTGAGTTTAAAGAGAGTAAATTCTTTCAGAAATTATAGACTATTTTTTCTGACTTAATAAGCAATTTATTTTCTCTGTATCCGGTTACTGTATACTCAAAAAAAAAGTACGGTCAAAAAAAGATCGAAAAATATATTTCATTTTTAGATATCGCAAAATGAATATTTTAGAAACGAATATAAAATATAAATAAGGAATGAAAATATTTCAAATTTTTTAAAGTAGATAAATAGAAAGTCCAAACTTCTCTCTTATTGAATCCAGCATTCATTATTCGAGGATAAAGCTAGTAAACACTCTCCCGGCGGATATAAAACCAATAAATAGAAAGTTTATTAATAAATGTAAAAATATTAATACATTTTTCTCGAAAATATATTAATTATTTAAACCGGGAAAGCTTACATTCACTAAAAATATCCTATGCTAATTGACCTGAAAAAATTTTCTAAAACTGTACTGCCGTTACCAATATCACGGTGATGGTAATACTTACTGGGCATTTATACTCTTCAATTTTTCTCTTTCACTCTCTAATATTTCTTACATCACCTGAGTGAGGTTTCCTGTCGCCCAATGCTGAAATGAATGAAAACAGTGAAGTGGTGTTAATAAGTAAATAGTAAGAATAGTAATACTTTAAATTTTAAAACGCTTTTAATATTTAATCAAAAATCCTTTTCAGTAATGCATTCATGAATTTTAATTGGTTTTTATTATTTCAAAATTGTCTATTTGAAATATTAGAGACAGAAGGTTTTCCGGGTGAATAGAAGAATTGAGAAAGGCTTTACGGTGGAAGCCCGAGATGCCTTTCCTATTTTAAAATATATTTTTTCTTTGTGTTGTAATGCGTGTATTTTGGTTTAGTTTTGCTTTGTCTCGGAAGTGTTGCTTGCTGTGGTTTGGAGAATTCGAAATCGTGCACGTGCGTGGGGGTGGAGGAGATAAATATTTCCATCCAAGTAATTTTCGTGTCCTGTCTCTATGGTTGGCCTCAACATGACAGAATAGTTGGCCATTGTTGACTACAACACTGCAGCTGCGTGCTCTTGTAACAATGGAAGAATCAGTCAACTGGCATTTTGACGAAGTTTTCTAATAATGAAAAAAGTAAAAGAATGGGAGGCAATAATGGAGGGAACGGAGATAAGCTTTTGAAACTGGCAATTGTTCTGCGCTCACCGCAGCTGGTGGATGTGATTATGAGAGGCTCCGTATTGCGTTACGTGTATACGTTTTAAGTGTCACCGATCTACAAATCTCATGAGTTCTACTGTAAACTTTTCCAAGTTGTTGTCTCTGATATAGTCCGAGGCAGAATCGTCGTGAGAAAGGGGCCTCAATTTGTTAGTGAACAGTTCATCGAAAACACACAATTTAGAACGACAACTTGCCAGAAATCAATCCCGGAGGTCGACGCCTTAGTCAGTGATCCCTGAGTCGACGCCTTGCAATGGTCCTGACTAAAGTCATCACTGCACTTAACATGTTCTGCCGGCTGTGAGATACGGAGACGTCGGTACGAGAGCTACAGCAAGCAACGCAATACAGAATAGCAGTACGTATTTGGTATGGGCAGCCAATCTCTTCTATTTAAAAACCAGAGGTGCCTGAGATAAGAGTTTTTCATGCTTAACTGTAATAAACTTATATAGCCCACAAAAATAATTCTTTACAGTGTATTTATTATTTCACATTTTCCTTTATATGTTTTTTTTATATATTTATATGTGTTGTTCTTTCCATTGTGTGTCATGTTTTTATTCCTCATTTATTGCATTTTATGAACTTCATTTTTGAGTTTGTTATCGAGACTTATGTATGTATTCAAATGTCTCATTTCCTCAGTAAAGGACAAATTCAATAAGTAAATAAATCTAAATAATTTATTCTGAACGTTCACAATGAGTTGCTTTCCAGGCAAGACTGGGTCATATATTGGAATGGACATAACCGAAATTATCTATCACCTTTAAGCTCATTCGCTACAACTTCATAATTACCCTATAAGTTATCTAAGTAACCTCTCTCATATTTTCTTTCCGTCATTAACATATCACACTACAAATTTCATTATATAACGCGAAATATTCGCGTATAAGCCAAGAAAAACGGGATAAAATTATGTTTCCATGTTTTATGCATTTTGAAAAGATTTTTATTTACCTGCACGGTGGTACTAATAAACCAGTTGCAATATGTCTACTTGTTATAATGATAAATTATTTTTTTTTGCCATCCTTCGTTTCGCGCGTAGCGTCTGAAACACGATCGTATTTAACAGCTCACCCACTGTCACTGAGTTGAGCAATCTGGAGTTTCCACACCCGTTGGAATACAATTCAGTGTGGACAACAGTCCTCGCGCAAATTTACACGGAAAACTGTTTCTAAATTACTGGATAGGTCCGGCTTCGTATAGCATAAACGTGAAGTATGATTGACTGGAATTAGATT
Source organism: Zhengitettix transpicula (assembly GCA_037074705.1). Taxonomy (NCBI): domain Eukaryota; kingdom Metazoa; phylum Arthropoda; class Insecta; order Orthoptera; family Tetrigidae; genus Zhengitettix; species Zhengitettix transpicula. The sequence goes on along the minus strand of CM073593.1, from coordinate 23,995,740 downwards.
GCAAGTTTTTATTCCACTATCCATGAATCGTTTTTTCACCCTTCTTTTGTATTCATACTATGGTAGACTAATAACGTCATTATTTGAGATTTTTGACTTTCTCAAAAATATACATTGCAACTACAATACCAATGTACTCCGATGCTATTCAAGAAGTAATATCACTTTGGATCCTGATGCTGATGTACTAAATTAAATTAAGTTATCAACATCATGGTTTTTTCTCTCAACAGGGAAGATGTAGGAACTAACGTCCACATTTTCACCCCAAAATCAACACCTAAACTCTGGGATAAATTTATAATACAAAGCCAGGTCTGCTACCTTTTCTGTTCCATAGAATAAGCCCAGAAAACTGAGGCTGTAGTTAACCAGCACGCTAAATAGTCCCAAGTATAGACTGTTTATCTATCTGATCCTGTAATTAAAAAACTGTTTTCCGTGTTCTTTAGCGCGGGGACTGTTGTCCACTCTGAATTGTATTCCAACGCGATGACGACTGGATTGCTCAACTCAGTCACAGTGGGTCAGCTGTTAGTGCGCGAAACGAAGGGTGGGAAAAAAGTCATTTATCGTTATAACAAGTCTTATCTAAGAACAATATTTTTTTAATAACACGCATTAATTGTACCTTTTTTCTTCATATTTTGGATATCGATTAAAACTTTTGCGGTCATCATACATTTTCATAGGATTTAATTATTAATCAATAAGTTTTTTTAATTTTAAAAAATTCTAGATACAGACAAAAGAAGTGATGATATAAATACCCCACATCGTTTCTGGAAACCTTGTTCCGTTCTTCAGGTTAGAAAACTAAAAAAACAAAAGAAGCTTTTATACTGGCTTTTGAATTTTGTTAAGTGAAGTTGTGTCGCTCGCGTGATTTTTAGTTTTCTTAGCACCTGAAGAAAGGGCCTAGGTGTCCAGAAACGTTGTGTTGTATTTATATCACCAATTATTTTGTCTGTATTCTGTTCTTATTATTACTAATTTTCAAAATATACAGAAATTTTTCATTTAAAAAATATTCTCTATCATCGTTATGTCATCAATAATGTGGAACACCTTGGCCTGTTTTGAGAGGTGTAAGTTCCGGGGTCTCAGACCTTGGGCATACGGTAAGAGTTGTCCGCTATTCCTATTGGAATAGTCGGCCAGCTGCCTCCTTAACTGGTCAAGGCACGGAGAAGGGAAAGCTGCGACCCCACAGCTAACCCTTCTTCCGCCATCGGAAGGGCGTGGGACAAGTACCAAATGCCCGACTTACCTGATGCAGGTTTTTATAGGGTTTTCCCTGCATCACTTTTAGGCGAAATGCCGGGTAGGATCCTTAAACCATAGCCCAGGGGCCCCAGTTATCCCTTGGCTACCTTCCTCTACCCTTCCGCATCCCCCCTTTAAAATACCTTCCGATGCTATTAAAGGGGAGTTGTCACCATGTGGATTATCCTCATGTAGCCTGTTACCCTAAAAAATAAATAAATATATATATATCTTTTTATTAGTAGCAGGTTGTCATTTTACATTTATGTTTTTACGGACAAAGCAATTATTAATAAGTGTGTCGAATATCTGCTTTACTGAGATTGTATGTTAAGAAATATTAAATAGCTGCATCCGCAGCGAATTTTCGTGTTCTTTGTTCTTTTCCCCACATCTGACGAAATCTGATGAAATTAACCATGCACCTCGCCGAATCCTTCTTCGTTTCGTGAACGAGCGGTGATTTGCGTAAAAGACAGTATTGGCTGTTGGGGAAGGGGAGTCGCAGGTGATGAAAGAAGCTCCTGCTAATCCCTGAAGCCACCCTCATTACCGATCGGGGAGAGAGTTTCACAAGGCCTAACGAGATGAGCCCACAAACGGGATTTGTTAGTGAAGAAAGGTGACGCAAGCACCGCTGACGTCGCTGTAATTAGAGGAGCCAGCTCCATTGACACAGCCGAGCCGGCTGATCGGATTTGCGGCGCGGGTTAACCACGCTTAATTACTTCCCAATTTGTGTCATCCGCGGCGCCGGGGGTCGCTAAGGAGCGGATCCTGACTTTTTCTTCTTCTCCCCTTTACGACGACTGAGGAATGGAATATCCAGATGCAAATGGAATAAATCAAATCTTCGTATATTTTCATTGGGTTTCAACGCTGAGGGCAAAGTAATCTATATTTCAGACATATTCTTATATCGAATCAAAGGTACAGAATTTTTTTGGGAAACTGAAAAGTCATTTCTCGGAGCTTTGAACTTCCATGGTAACTCCAGAACGTATATGAAACAAGCAAACAAACAACGAAACTGAACAGACAGTAAAAAAATTATGAAATAGAATATTTTACAAAACAACCTCACCTTTGCACAAATAAACAATTTTTTGATACAAGGGGAACGCTCAAGAAACTCCTGTACTGAGTAAAACACCGGCGTTTGTCTTGAGAATTTAATGCTAAATTAGAACATGTTTCTTTTGTCAGAGGTTTTAGATTATACTAGATGAGTGCCCGGAGTTTCCGGTTTTTTTTATTTAAATTTACCCGGAGTAGGAATTGATTCGACACTAACGTCTTGGTAAACATTTAACCAGCACCAATAGTGCCAGTGTTTCGAACATTTATACATTTACGATCTCCTCCGCGACCTAATTCCTCAGCATCAAACTTCAAACAAACAACGACGGTGACTGACGGTATTCGTGAACTCTCCATATACATAAAAAAAAAGTTTCTAAAAATCACGACCATTTAAAACAGTAAAAAATTCGCAATAACTTAATAAAGTCTAAAAAACTCCCGATACCTTCAAGAAGTAAAGAAATACAACCTTTAACTAAATAGAAACCAAAATATATCGGATACGCTAAGAAAATAAAGAAATTTACCCGGTACCATAAGAGGGTTTTACGACTATGGATAACATTTTCTCAACCGCGTCCACCTCCACGAAGAGGAACATAAAATTTCATCAACCACCAGGATTAATGCGAGAATTCAACTCAGCGACCCCTATAACCCCGGAATTCACACTAATGTCGGTCTTTTTTGTATTCTTTGGTAAACCCCTTCCACTACCACCCGCAACGCAATAGTGCTTTCCTCCCTTGCGGTTTTGAGTGAAATTAGACACATAAAAATTCTATAATTACACTACCACATTAAGAGATCCCTTAAAATATTTACCCGACACAAATAATGGCCGCTTAGAAGTGTTTTTAAATTTCATCCTAACCCCTAGAGGCGGTAGGTGTGTCTGAACCCTTCAGCGTTTTTTCCCGGATAGTAAGTAGAATGTGTATAAAGTTTGGTAGAAATTGGTCTACGAATTTAAGATTGTATACGGAAATTTGTTTCACCCCCTTCCACCCTTCCATAGAGGCTGAACTACATCTTAATCAGTATGGTAAATGCCATAATTAAACGCAGTGACTTACACAACCTCAGGTTCAATACCAGTCTCAGTTGTTTACTCATTACTTTATGTAACGGCCTTTCACCCACATCCTACCCCTGAATGCCAAAACTAATCTAAATGACATCTATAACCCTAACACCTATCTCAGTTGTTTCGCGTTATTTTTATGTAACTCCCCTTCACCCCTTCCCTTATTGGTGCTTTAAGGGGTTGAAACGCTATACTCTTTGCTCGTGTTTTGAATTCTCGACCCTTGATGGAGAATATTGGACAAGATATCAGGTGTCTCTTTATTTTTCCTTGGTCCGTTACTTTTAAATTTACAATTTTAAGAATGTTTGTTACATTTCCGTTCCCTATCACATTATTTATATTTTGTCTGGTATGCATACTGGAAAATTACGCAAACAAGGTATGGAATTACTTGAACAAAATTCTAACTAATATATGCTATTCTGATCCATATTTAATTCATTTTTGTTTCCTACTGCAAAAAAAAATTATAAATATTTTCTGCACTTTCCTGAGGATTCAATCGGATTCTTCATTTGGTGGTTTAAGAAGAAACCTCGCATAAATCCTGACATGTGTCACAAATTGTGTATACATCGTCAACTTCCCGAAGCACGTTGGTATGCTTTCGCAATTGATGAACTTTTAATGTCGTTTCCGACAGCGTGAGCCATGAAAATCACGTCGCAGCTGCCGGGTTATCAACCGACGTGACTCCGTGCACTTCCGCTGATGTTTTTAGTGGCCGCGGGTCACAGGTGGCAGCATTGCGTGTGTACCACCGTACCAGCCAGGATGCAGATAACGCGGAACAATAGCCACAGCGGTTATTGAAATATGGCGACGACGCGCAATTTCTCGGAAATTTTCGCAAGCGCTTTTTGATTTACGTTTCATGCCGACCTCTTTCACTTTGGTACTTCCGTCTTCGTTATGTGCGCAACTTATCTGTGCTAGGAGATAAAAGAAACTAAAGAAAGCGCTGATCCACAAAATGTAAACAGTAGCGTGCGTAAACAATTTTGAAAAACTTCATTCAAAAATCTATTAAGACATTAAAAATAATTTATATTATAATATAAATAATAATATAAAAAATAATTTAGCAGTAATTATTGTTTCCGCTCTTATCAATGTAATTAATTCACTAACCTAAAATGAATATGAAATTAAAATATTATTTATTGATTCAACTAAGATCCTGAAAATACGTTTTCCCGACAACAATAACCCGACTAACATTTGCCCGACAGGACAAAATCCCGACTGACGTTTGCCCGACAGTACATTATCCCGATTGACGTTTTACCGACAGGTCATTTTCCCGAAAGGTGAGTTTATACGAAATAAAGCATAATAGAAGCATTGTAGAATCAATTTAAATTAAGTTATTCATTAATGTGTGAAACAATTTCAAACAAACTTCGTATTACGTATCACTTAAGATCCAGGAATAACCCTGTGGAATGAAGATAACCCTAGCACCGCTAAGGGTGGGGGTAGAACTGGATAGCATTTTCAAAATACAAAATATGCGATAACTGCCTATATTGGTGCCAAATAAATAGTTTACGGAGTCTCTCAGGTTCATAATGCCACTCTCGATGATTTCAGTGTCGATCTTAATCCCATAAAGGCAAGAGGACAGGTATAAAGTGGAGTGACAAAAAATTATCATTACTCCTAAGATTGGTGTCGAATCCAGGGTTTTGGAAGTCGCTGAGTTTAGTTGTGGCATCCGGAATCAAACATTTTGGACTTTAAAGGTACCTCAAAGAATATTAAAATAATACACACTTATTCCATACATATAAAATGTCCTACCCCATCCACCTCCCATCCATTTTAAATATGTGAAACTTAAATTGTATCCACAATAACGTATTAACCTCAGCGAAGTCCGAAACCATTTGTTCGAAGTTGAATAATGTGGTATTCCATTTTTTAGGTGCATCCCAATTTGAGCTCTCCCCCCCCCCCCCCCCACTTCCCGCATACAAGGGATGTTTCAGCTCAACTATGTTTGATTCTGGAACATAAGTTACACGTGTACTGTTCGTAATTAGGACTGCATTCACATTTTATGTAATGTTGGTACTATGTGAAAGTTTACTTAAGTTGGCAACAATGCAGTCTACGTTCATTTGTTGTTGTTTTTGTAACCTGACGTAAAACAATAAGCCGCCTGTATTTTGTTCCAATAATAACTGCTTCTTGTAATATATATGATAATAAAAAACCTTCATGTACAAAGTTTTGTTTAAAATTATTCACGTGTTTATGATTTGAAGCGAAATTCTTTGAGAAATATATGACTAATTTCGGTATTATTAATATTACATTTTTTAATAATTATTTTCATAGGTTGCCGAGGTTTATTAAAGTTAACCCTGCTGGAATGCTATAACTAATCTAAGCGAGTTCCATAACACCGCTTTTGACAGCTATATCGGGTGATATCAAAATATTATCACTCCTTTACACAACCACCCATAGGAGTTAAACTGTAACTAAACCCTGTTGGAATGCCATAACTAAACTCAGTGACTTCCAAAACACTGGATTCGACACTAATCTTGGTAGTTATCGCAATTTTTTGTCACCCCACGTCATACCTGTCCTCTTACCTTAGAGGACGAAAATCGGCACTGAAATCAAATCATCGAGAGTATCATTATGAATCTGAACGACCCCGTAAACTATTTATATAGCACCAATATACGCAGTTATCGCATATTTTGTATTTCGGAAAATGCCACCCCTTTCTACCCCCCCCCCGTCCGCCCATAGTGGTGATAGGGTTATCTTTTATCTTCATTCCGTAGAGTTGTTCATGGATCTTAAGTGAAACGTGTACCAAGTTTGGTTGAAATTGTTTCATGCATTAACTTAATTTAAAAGTGTTCGACAATATTAATATTATGCTTTATTTAGTAACTAGCTGGGTGCAGGCGTTGCTCGTGTACTTATTTATATAAACTCGAAAAAGTATTTAATTGAATACTTAAATATATTCCTTGAGTATTTCAGGATATAATTGTCAATTGTCACTCAGTCTTCATACATTACGAAATATTACATTGATGAAATTGTTAGCTAGACTCACAACTAATATAGCGCGAAAATTAACTTACATTTTCCGCAAGGGTGGTAAAGTAATTCGTATTTTTCTTTATTACCATTCGCTGGAGTATTGCTGTATAAAATTATACTTTTTATTTAAAGAACATATCTCTGCTTATTTCATTCCTAATAAAGGAAATATTTCCTTTGTTCGTTGCGTAGTAACGTCTCTCTCTCGCGTGACGTCATTGTCTCTTGGCGCGCAGTAATTTAATATTTAATGATCACGGTTTTTAATTATAATTCTTTCCACATGTATGCTAGGCGTTTCTCACCCTCACAGTACCGTTTCTCGTATTTTGAAGAATATGTGTACCAATTTTTGTTGCATTCTGTCCACGCGATAAAATTTGTATAAAGAACAACGTAAATACATACATACATACAAATATACATCCTTTTTTATTATATAGATAACTCACCTTTCGGGAAAATGACCCGTCGGTAAAACGTCAATCGGGATAATGTACTGTCGGGCAAACGTCAATCGGGACATTGTTGTTGGGAAAACGTGCATCGGGCAAGTGTGTGCCGGGTAAACGTCAGGATCCCACAAGTACAACGGATAGATTGAAATTATACAGGGTGATTTTACGGTCATGGGACAAAATTTGATGGGCAGTACAGTTTACTAAAACATACATTTTTTGTGCAGGAATGTATGTTTTACGTACGCGGTAATCTCACTTTTATTTGTCGCTTATCCATAGACACATCTCTGATTTTTTTTGCGCGGTAATTATGCTATTGTTGTCACAAGCAGAGAACTTCTTGCTCCACCTACAAATTATTATTGTTGTACCACACGTTATGGTACTCCAGGATGATATCAAATAAGTTCAAAAGGTTTTTTTCCAAACTGATTTTGGTTTGCAGTTTGAGTAAGTTTTTCGTTTGATGGTGACGTCATCGCAAAAAACCCTATAACATCTTTCCAAAATAATTTTGTTTCGAGCCACTGTTCATTTCGTGAAGACGTTTTCGGGCAAATTCAATAATATATTTACGAAATGATTTCAATTGGGTGACTGTAGAATTAACCGTCTCGCAAATTATTAATATCAAGAATGAATAGCTGAGATCCAAGATTACACCCTTACCTTAAATCAATACATTCTATGTCTATCTGATGTTTTAAAGAGATGTAACAACTTTCCTCATATACTATAATATTCTTAGTTATATAAGAACAATTTATTACAGCCACATACAACACATTACAAACTTTGAATATTGTGAATTTCGTACATAGGACTGCTTTTAAAGCTTTCTTAAAGCTATAAATTTTTTGGGGGTAACAAGCTACATGAGGGTAATCCGCATGGTGGCAACTCCTTTTTAATAGCATAGGAAGGGATTTGAAAGAGGGGATGCGGAAGAGTAGAGGAAGTTAGACAAGGGTTAACTAGGGCCCCCGGGCTATATTTTAAGGATCCTACCCGGAATTCGCCTAAAAGTAATGCAGGACAAACCCTAGGAAACCTGCATCAGGTAGGTCGGGCATTGGGTACTTGTCCCACGCCCTTCCGATAGCTGGAGATGAGTTTTCTGTGGGGACGCAGCATTCCCTTCTCCTTGCCTCGACCAGTTTAGGAGGCAGCTGGCCGACTTTTCCAATGGGAAATTTTTATTCAGAAATTTCAGTCGAAAGTAAGTCTAAACGCGGAATTACAAGATGCTAAACTTCATCTCTACCGGTTACCCTAAAGGAGGTATTGCTGGATAAAGGTGTTCCACTCCCAGTCACATGTAATTTTAGTAATGACGTTACATACGATGAATACGTCACCTTGGACGTAAAAACTGCTAAAGTCGTTTTGAACAAAGTGAGAATGAAGAACAACTTGAAGCTGAATACTTGCTGATTCAATCATCTTCACAAGCGCTTTTATTTATTTAAACTACGCCAACAGAACTTTGGAAATGTTCATTAGAACAGGTATTGGCCATCGCGGCACCCAACGCGCAGATTATTTTCTCATGCGTTAAAAATAGATTCAATATGTCCCTTGAATGATATCTGTCTCACTTTAATTCTGCAGTTGTCTCGCGCCATTTGCTGAACTTGAGAGAAGTTATCGACAGTTTTTGGACGTCCCGAACGTTCATCGACCTCGATCTGTTACGTCCACGTTTAAATTTCACGGCCGTAAATGACGTCCAACTCATCTTTTGGCTTTCAAAAACAAATATTTACTGACAACTCGATACAAGATTTTTTCCCAAAATTTTCACAAAAAAACTTACATCGACTCACTTAAAAGACTGTCAAACACAACTGCGCGTCCAAAATAGCTGAAATTTTGATGAGTACCTGTTACTACTTACAAAAACTTCTTTTGCGTCGTCGATCTTTATACCAGACCCCCTCCACTTCTCACCAGCCGCTCACAACTCATTCTCGATCGGTGCATCATCATTTTATCGTTAATTCGACAATGTTCCGGCTGCTTTATGGTTTCTAGCCCTCTTAAGAATTGGTTATTTTCGTTTTTTCTTGTTAATTTGTTGATAATTGTGGTAGCACTGTAGGCAAAGGAGTAAGGACAGACGTCACTTTGAGGGAGCGGATCTTGTTTGGATTCATTCTTCTTTTTACTTTTTCTTTATTCTGTTGTGTGCGGTGATAGCTATGGAGTGGGTCTTCTTCTTCTTCCTTCAGTCTTCAATTTTCAGATGTTGGAGGCAGGGACTCATGTAGTATAGAGGATGGTTCTGTTTCGATATAGTTTTGTTGTAGATGTATAAAGATGATACCTTGATATGCGCAAACACATTCCTCAGCTTTTGTTGACGAGTGCTGCCAACTCCATTTCGAGGTATGAAACTTTCCGGGTCACCCTCGTACGAAATTCAGCAAAACAATCAGTTATTTCGATCTTCTTTGCAAAATTATAATTCACTGACTGTATATGGTTGAATTTGTGATCACCGTATTCTCGAGTACTATTGTCCTTAGTGGTACAAGAAATACAGTAGTGTGCAGCCTTCATCGCGAATGAATATTGATAAAATTCTCATCATAGAAGAAAGTTCCGTAATTTGTATTTTTTAATATTTTTAATTTTTACCAATTATCCAAGTTCCACTGCATTTTTATAATTTTTTTTATTAAAGGTTTATAATGGTCGCGTTAACAACTTGGTCATTGGCGACCCATAAATAAATTACAAATAGTGCTTGTTTACATAAGTATGCTGCGTTTCACATTGATTCCAATAATATACATTCAATAAAACAGTTTGAAAAATTAATTATACATTTCAAATGTGGGTTTCTTACATTTACATTTTACAATTCACATTTGTAAAATTATTTATCATAATAATAGGATAATTAATTATATTAACTTATTTGAAGCTGCGACTGCTGTAAATTCCACTGTACTGTAGTCATAGTCTGTTTTTATTAAGAGGAGGCGTCTGCTTCTCAATATGTATCACTCTCTTGTTTCTTGACTAAATTTATGAGACTTTTTATTCTACTTTTTGCCGTTTTATCATTTAAGTGTGGGTAAAACGAGTCCAATACATTTATGAATGATGTAGAGGATATTTGGTAATCTCTAATAATGGTTCTTGAGTTCTTTGAGTCCGTAGCATTTAGTATAAGAGTCTTTAACTGTTCCAAAGGGATAGGTGGAGCACTGGTTTCTTCTTCATATAATATTTTTAATGGACCTAATGATTGACTAAGCGCCTTATATTTATGATCCTGAATGTTTTGTTTTCTTGGTTGGATTAGTACTTGTCTTATGTTCAGGATTACTGACGTCTTTCTTATCAGCTTGGCTTGTCGAGCTCGTAGATGCAGTTCTTTTTTTGTTTGTTAGTTGGGAATTATCCATGTCCGTTTTTTGAGGGTTAATTATTTGAATTGCGGGTGCCGGGTTCTTACACTGAATTTTGTCATAATTTTCATTTGCAGTCAGATTATTCTTTAGTATTGCATCTCTATTAGGACAATTTATCGCGATATGGCCAGGACTTTTACTATGATAGCAGTTATCGTTCTCCGCTGCTAGATACAAAGCTATAGCTAGTGTCTTCATATTGCACCATTACCGAATTCGTAAGGGAATTTAGCTTGTCTGGGTTAATGAAGAATTGTCTTCTGAAACTTTTAATGCGAGAAAATCTTCGATCACCAGTACTTATTCTAATATCCGATATTTTAGTCTGGAATTATATTTAGCTTTTCTAGTTCTATCACAATAATCTCGTTAGGGATAACTGGGCATACATTTGACAAGATTAAACGGCAGTATTTTTACATTAAAGGTCTTACATTAACCATCTCACCCTTTATTGTTATTGATATATGAACTTTTATTAGGTTTTCGACATCCTCCTTAGATTTTAGAAATGCGCATATTCTGGAATTGGCTATTTTAGAGATGTACTTAGTTCTGATGGGGTCAATAATATTAGCTAAACCTATTAGGTACTCATCTGTATTTAAATTTGCAACAGCGTCCAGAATTATGGCATGCATTTTATCCGGTTTATGCTCCGTGGCCATCACCCTCGAATACAATCTAGCCTCCAAATTCTGTGTGGACGTCATCTTCAGGTATTCCTCTTCTTTACACTTTCTGGGATTAGTGGACTTTCCTTTATATAGCTTAGATATCATGTACTTCACTGTATTTTGTTTTTGTGTAATTTTGGTGTCGGTTGGAAAATTCTATTAACTGAGTTTATCGGGCGATATTTTGATATCTTCCGTAATATCTGAAAGTCAGTTGCGTGATCAGGTTTCCGTAGTTTGCAATGTTGACCAGAAATTAGAGTTCACGGACTGGTCTGGTGCCCTACGAGGGTGTCGGTGGAGTGTCGCGGGATGGAGGAGATTCCGCGCGGAACCGCCTCCAGTCGGAAGGCCTAAATTAAAGTGCCGGGAAGTGCTCCATTAATTTGCAGTGTCGGTCTTGCGGGCAGCTGCTGCAATCACAGGACTTCGGCAGGTGTGGCCACGTGCCGTGAGCTCTTCCATAATGGACGCCTGTCCGCGCCTCTTCGCTGCACAAGACAAATGGCTCCGGTGGCGCGTGCCCCGGACATTCAAATATTCGGGGCGCCGGAAGTACGACACGCTCTTCTGAATCCTGCACTCTCACGGCATCTCGCCAGGTGCTGCTTCAAATCACGGAACAGGAAACGTTCTCAGATTAATTCTACGAATACCCATAAATTGATGAGTATAGTAGTATTCATCGGCAAAAAACACTTCGTTAAAAATTCAAGTTGTATCAGAATAATTATTTATAAACATTAAAAGTTACTTTTGAATTAGAACATAATCATTCTATTTACTTCCTTGAAGTTTCAATCTCTTGTGAAAATAATAAAATTTTAACTAATTGGTTCGAATATTAATTTTTTATCAGAATCACCCCCTCAAATATTAAGGGTTATATTTTTTAATATAGTTAACCAGGATGTTAAATTATATTATCACAAAATCTACAACAATAATTTAAACAACTTTTTAGGATTGTCTCTTTAAATTCATACCCCTCTAGTTTCATTTATAAACATATTAAAAGTATATTAAACTCAACGATATCTAAAAATAATTCATAATATCCATGAAAATTACCTTAAATTCCCAATAGTATAAATAAACAAATACACGGCCTTATGTCAGTAGTCAAAAAATAATTGTACAAATTGAAATGCCTGTTATATAGGTCAAACAAAGAGATCGCTGAAACTCCGCATTAATGAATCCGAAAATAATTTTAAATGAAATAGTCAAAGTTGCTCAGTTCAGTACAACTACATGTTCACATATTTTCTTGGGGAAAAAGTAACTACATTAGATGCAGAATTACGGTATTCTCCTAGAGTGATGAATGAGAAGTTGAACAGTTTTCACGCTTCAAAAACTTTGAATGTAAAATCAATAATTTAAAAAAACATTTATGACACTTTGTTAATTTAATATTTTAAACACTTTGTAACATAATGTAATAATGAAATATAAAATTTATAGTATTATTAAGATACACAGGCAACAATGTTTTTCATTGTCACCAATGAGTTTCATTTCGGTTGAAACAGGCAAGGGAGCAAAACCTTGCCTCGAAATTGATTTGCATGATTTATAATTGAATTTGTAAGTAAAAATATTGTGTAACTGTTCTTAAAAAGTTTATAAATAAGTAAGTTATAATTTCTTTTGTATTTGTTTATTTATTTGAAAATAATTCCACCACAACCAAAAATAGTAAAATCGTTATGTGATACATTGATTTACCATGTCTAAAAAACTTAAAAATTAAATTAACCAACCGGTTACCTATTACGGTGTAAACATAATATTTAAAACATAAATATTTTAAAAAAATTCTAAAGATGTGTTAAAAAATTATAGAAACACAATGTAATATATAAAATTGAATGTTTGTATTGTAATGAATAATGCATGTTATATCGGTCAGACAAAACGGAGGTATCAAACTAGAATTAAGGAACATTTTGCTAATCTTAAACAACCATTGTTAGCCGCCGAAGCGTCGCTGTTTACGTAAATAACCCGGTTGGAAAGTCGAGAAGCTTTTTTCTATATATATCTAATTTCATTTTGCAACTTGTTAAGTCTCATAACCTTTTATCAAATATAATATTTTCTAAAATTTTCAAAAATCTAAACTGTCTCTAGTTCTGTCATCTTCTACCGTACTTTCTATAAATATATGGGATCCATACAAATAAATAGTGGTAAAAAGATGGGTTTATTTTTTCTTTTAATTTTTTTCTGAATGAATTATTTAAGACTAATTTGATAGTATTCGTACATCTATTAAAATTATTATTATTGTTTAATTGAGCATTTTATAAGCCTCAAAAATTTTAATTTTTTTTCGATTAAATGGGAAGACCATATTATCTACTACTTTTTTCAGAATTCGAGCCAAAAGACTGGAGGAATCTTTCGACCTATCCATCCGATAAAATATTGGCGGAAAAACTAAATCGCTCTCCTACGTTTCGGATAATGGAAAAAATGTCTCTATAAACGTTCTCTTTACAAATGTATAGGAACTGCTGAAATGTATAATCTGATGAAGAATTTCTAGCAGATCTGTTTCTATTACAAATGAACTCGCAAAAAATAAATAATGGTTGATTTACTATCCTTGGGCTACATTGATTCTTGCTTTGGGTCCTGGTTTGGACGCCCGTGATCAAGACAATCAGAGATTTTATTGTTTGAAATGTTGATTGCAGTCCCTTTTTTCTCCGTTTGGCATTTTCGTCGCAGAATGTTGAAATACAGAAATTTATACACGGAGGTCCAGACGTTTCGCACTCCGTTGTTCGGATCTCCGCTTTGCCAGTGGTGATGTGTAGATCGCAGACCTTTGTTTGAGCCCTTCGGCTGGGCCATCTGCCCGGTATTAACCCTTCCTGTCGGCAAGCCGCAATCACGCGGTTCCGTTGACAGGTCGACTCACCTCGCCTGTTTGTTTAACGTTTTCATCTACTTCAAGTGGCGTGGGGGCGGGGGTTGCGGAGCTACTCTCTAAATTAAAGCCCAGGGAGCCTCCCCGGACAATGCAGCGTCTAAAGCAATTAACCACGCCGACGCCGCCGAACCAGCTGCTCGGGAGTGTGGGCGTCGCGAGGTTTGTTTGGGAATCAACTGTTACTTCACGACTTCTTTGCAGGGGGCGGAAACGTTCACACATGTGACTCACTGCTCGTTTTTAAACTAGGTCGGTCCTGACGGATGGTTATTACCAACTAAAAGGGGTGGACTCCCACTGCTGGAAATATTACTAATCTTGTACCTTAGTGGACAGGCCTCCATCAATCATGCAGAAGGTGATGTTAATGTAACGCTGGGAAAGTAGTAACGGGTTATTTTGCGTGACCAGGGTTAATAAATAAAGGTGGACAAAATTGGAATACGGAATACCACGAAATCTTTGTTCCACGGCAATATTAATCTTATTGAAAATTGAGAAAATGTTTATTATCACATTATATTATGATTATGATATCAGTTTATTTCCTAGTATTTTGTAGATTTAAATATTTAAACTTACAGTTTGCAAGTGACAATCACTGACGAAGTGACCCCATACACTGATGTTTTTATATATGGCGAAGTTGGGTTATAATGTTAAAAAAATTCAAGGAAACGTTTAAATTAATGCTATGAATTATGAAAAATGTTTTGATATTTGATTCTGATAGCCAGAGATCTCTTCATCTTAGTGTTTAACTATGAAGGATTCAGGGAACTGCATCTGTTGATCAGATCACCGTCGTCGCTGCTCGAGGAGCACCGCCTGTATCTCACGACGACACGTTGAAGAATGATGATCTTCACTGCACCTTGGCTGTGCGCATAGCTTTGATCTTATACACACTTTTGGTGGATATTCATGGACCAAGAAATATCATTGGTCCAGGCAATCGCGTGTCGAATAAAATTTAACATTTCTGGAAACGTTTCGTTCCCAAGGATTCAGACCTCAGATAAAACCAGGTTTCCGTCTGCGACGTGCTTATGCCCAGACTCAAGATTTACCTCCCGAACAACCTGGCGTCACGGTCGACCGATTTATAACATGCCAAGTTCTCAAACCTTGCATATCTTTAATAAAATTAAATTGAATCAAATTTATTAATTATCGCTACACATATAAGATGAGTGAATTCTGTTGATGCAGATAAATAATATATCGGCGAATACATTTTTATGTATAAGACAATGATGATTACGACTTATAAGTCGAAATATCCATTGTATTATTGTGCTTAAAAAATATTTTATCAAGAGACGTTATATTGGGTTTTTATTTCTTCAAATTCTACTCAGAACACACAGTATTTGTTCGCTTATCTAATAATTAAACGCACATTCCTGCAAAACTGTTGAAGTTTAATCTTTATACCAATAACATAAATAAATTGTTTATTAGTTTAGGTGCTTTGTGGTACTTTGCCTCGATTTCTGACTAACGATCCGATTACACGTTATTAAGACATGAGAATGATGCCCATCTTCTGGATTCGTGTTTTTTTTAAAAGAATTATTTCTCCTGTCAAATTTACATTCATGGAAATCTTTAAATATTATTGCAATAATATTTAGTATTTTTTGTTAGATCAATAATTAATTCATGAAATTCACTCTAGTTAAGTTCACACATATTCCTATTTCGCTCAGGAGCACATGAATTTTGTTTGCTGTTATGTATATGACGGTCCTGACGTGTCTTTTGGATTAAAAGGTCATAAAATATTACTGTTTCAATTTTCAAAAAGTTATGACGTCTCTATTTTAAAAAAAATAGTAGTTAAAAATATTGAAAACTATGAAATGAATAAGTGGCTTATACTACTCTGTTTTGAATTTATAAAACTAGATATAAACATATCAAGTATTAATGGCCGTTGAACTAAATATTTGAACAATATACATATGTCATTTTTATTATTGTTTTCGTTGGTTTCTACGAATTTAACCGACATGCATTGCCTCAACAAGAGGTGAAGTAATGAGAAAGGCCCCAGTGGAACATGGAGTTTGATACACCGTACCCCACGTACAATACTGTAACGGGCTACAATAAATCAAAGGCTTCAGAGTTGAGGTACAGAAAGTCGCGGAGCGAAATTCTCGGTAAAAGCTATTGCTAGATCGTAATGTATAAGGACCCCCACGGAGGCGTTTCCGTTTCCTGGCGTAACTTCAAAGGAATTTCGCCGCGGCGTGCCACGCCCCGAACCAATTTGCCAAATGCAGAACGTCCGCGCGTCTGAAAAGCGACGATACCGCAATTATCACGTGCCATTGCTCACGATGGGCATAACCCTCGGCGCGCAGCTGGGATGTTAAATGGATGACGTCACGCTGTATCCATGGCAACGCAGCAATCATCGTCATCGTCAGTGGCGCCGGTGATTCATTAACCCAACACGCAGCCACATCCGCGTCCTTCTTACAGGGAGCACAGGTGCGCTTATCCCTCTCGTAATTGCTCAGGTAAAAGTTTGCCTACGCTAAATAAAATCATCCATTAGCATTCTCTCCCCCTCCATCGAGGCTGCGCCATCTTCTTGTGCTCGCCGCTAAACTCTTCCTACTGCAGATTAAGATAAAAGACAAAAACTCGCTGCCACTTTGTAGAAAGGCCGTAAAAACTATTTCAGCGCCAGCTGGGTACAGTCATCTCACATCAGAAGTCAGCACGAAGACAAAGTCTGGAACCGACGTAATTCATCAAATTATTCATCCATCCTCGCTAAAACATTATCCCTGTTAGACGAGTATATTATATTAACAATCTTCAGATTTATATAAACCCATGAAGAGCGATTGGTCAATAGCTCCATATTTCGAGTATATTATCTTTTTTTTTTTAAAAAAAATATAAGACACTAGCCGTTTTATTCGCATATTTAAGCTTATTCACCGTTTTAAGATTGGTGATACAGATGTGCAAAAGTAACCCATAAATTTAAAAGTGTTTATTATTTGAAATGAAAAGTGTCAGGGAGGATATCATGAAACAAATGTTAACGAGATAATTTTTATCGTCTTTAGTACAGGAAAATATCAGCGGCACTATCGACTATATTCCTTAATCAAGTGCACCAGAAAATGGATAATTCTACTTCAGCATCTGAAAAGGGAGCAGAGTGGTTTTGAAAGAAAAATTGATAAGTTATGTCGTAGTTTCTTTGGATCGGTGAATAATGTACAAATCTTTGAAAAAAACATACCTATTTTCATGTAGAACTATTGGTTATCCGGTCAGAGCATCGGAACTCGAATCCGATATCCGTATTCGCGAAATATGATACTAGGTATAGCTCCAGGAAACTGATTTATTTATTTACTAGCTTTGAGCCACCCGACATCCACAACCCCGGATTTGACTCTAATCTCGATTCTTTTACCGTTACTTTTCTGTAACGCACCTCCACCCCCACCCTTAATGTTGTTCCACTCCTTTGATGAAATGAGTTGAAATTATACCCAGAAAAAATATCGGCCGTTTGACATGTTTGAAAATTTCCATATTTATTCCCTTAACAAAAAGCATTGCATTAATAGGAACTGTGAGGTTTATATCGCGATATAAATATTCGTTACTTTTTGAGTCTTATAATATATATATTTTACTTTACTAAAGATTTTTGCAAGGGTTGAGCACTTGATCAGTTTTCTGTGTATATTCGATGTCACCATTTTATTGCGTCGGTTAAGCTGTGGAATTTGCAACGGAGCTCGTACTAGACTTGAATTTTCGGTTTTTGAGAACAAGGGAATAAGAATCATTTTCGTTAACAGCGTTAATTTTATACTGGAGGTGTTTGGAAACTTCAGTTGCTTCTATTGAACACAAAAATTATTTAGTTGTTTCACATGGGGTATATTTAGAGTTGGATTGACAAATGAATAAAGTGTACATATTAATTACACACTTGATACCGATTAGCAATATTATAATCTATACTATTATTTCTATACTCGTTGGTGTGAAGTTCTAAAATAACGAACTATTTTATAATAATATGAGATTCGTCAACAGCCGTTATTAATGTACTCTATTCTAAATCCATTCTGAAGTTTTTCCCGCTAAAATTAATATTAAGTACTTGAGATCACAAATTTAGTTTCATTCGTTGAAATTTAGCGCAACGGAACAGAAAGAGACCGCAATCAGTGACGGAGGAGAGTGTATATATGACCCTCTGCCACACAATTTCAATTTTCACATATCTGCTGTGTGGTCTTTCTGCAGCAGCGTAACACGTTGTCAGAGTGATTGATAGATATTGGAAACAGGGAGATGGAATGAAGGATGAAGAAGGGATGATTCAAGGCACAACAATGGGACCCTACACGTTGGCTCGTTCGATAGATGAACGGTTGTAAACTCAATTTTGAGTTACGAATGTCGGAATGGATTGTACTCGTTTTAAAACTTACCAAAAAAAAATGAACAACCATGAAATATTAAAGGTTTTACTGATATCTTCATTTGAGACAAATATATACGGATAGTCTTGCTGTAATGTAAAAAGCATGTCATTCACCTTCTTGCAGATCCTTCATCATAACGTTCATAACTTTTTTCTTCTTTGAAAAAGTCATTGGAATAAATTAGGCTCATTTTTATAATTTTTGGACTTGTTTTACAAACTGCAATAATAAATTGATTCTTGGCGTCGTGACTAAAATACAACATAGTTTTTAGTTTAGCAACATTTCTAATCTTTGTTGCCACCTGTTCGTCATAATTTATTAAAATAAAATATAAATAAATTCAATGATTTTTTCTTAGGATTATAGGAGTGTACTCAATCGGACGAGTGGTGTAAAGAAATAAAGTAACAGCAGATTGACCTTGTACATTAAGCCGTCTGTATTTTTATCACTCACGTAAACCTATGTATTTGATTAAATCTGCGTGCCACGTCGAGGCTTGTCTCGTTCTGGAGTTGTGTTTTTCCGTTGTCATCTCTCACTGATGGTTCACTGGAGTATGTGGTGGACTCTCATGGTGTCTTAGCGTAACTCACATGGTGCACATATCGCTGCCTACAAAACATATTGTAATGCCAATTAATTAGGCCATTAATTGTTTGGACATAATTTGAATTGTTTGATAAATCCTTTATAGCGGCCTGATCGAATAAAGCAACAATGGAAAAGCAAGCTCAGCCGCTTTTGTTGAAAAGTCAAAATGGCGTTTTACGTGCATGAAAGTCGAGAAGTTTAGTCTATAGTCAGCCAGGAAAGGAAGTCGTATTTTTTTACGTCTACAGCCAGCTAGGATACAGTTGGTGATGGAAGATTGCTGTGGACGGATGAAGTTTTTCTGGTGTGCAGCAAAGAGCGGAATAGTAAAGTTCACAGTTTAAGTCTACAGCAAGGAGCTAAAGAAAAGTTAGTTCGCAACGAAAGAATAAACAGTTAAAATAAATCTTCAAGGAGATTCGTTGCCGTTTACGTCCAATTCAGTAAAAGACTAATAAATCTACGAATCATAGGATTCCGGTAAGGCAAGCAGACATCAGATAGCTGACATTCAGGAGGATCATCCGAGTTCTTGGGAGCCTATCAATTTTGACTTCACTAGTGTAGAATCTGTGAGTCAATATTTAGAGTCAGTGTAAAATTTTGCAATAGTGTACTTCCGAAACCAAAAAGAATGCTGGTACCAGCTGGACAGTATGTAAGTAACAAAACCAAAACTAATGATTAATTGTAAACGCTAATTAAAGGGTCAAGTCAGATTTGGTTCTCTTTTAATTGTCAATCAGAGTTAATATATTTACTTTTTAATTTCTTTCATTCTATCGACATATTGTTTAGGTAAATTGTAAACTGTTTTGTTAATAATATTTCAAATAAATTTGTTGTGTTCATTATCAAACCCAGTACAGGCCCTGAGAGAAAGATGTCAATTTTTTTTGTAATTTCTTTTATTGCCACAAAATAAAATAAATATTTTTGTTTTTTAATTTTTGATCTTTTTCATTTAAATAACCTCACTTTGTTAATTCCTTTAAATTAATTAACGACTACGTATTGTTTATTACAATGTATTATCGCTGCCTCTCTGACAGCTTGCTTCATTGTCTGCATGAGAACTATCCCCGCCTTTGTATTTGTAGTTTATTGTATACATTAATAACTGACTAATATTATCTGAGAATGATCCCTTTACAAACCAGAAAATGTATTTTATTAATTTAATATTAAAATTTCGACATGTTCCAGTCCTCATGTGGATCCACTTCTTTGCCTGAATAAGGTTCATATGAGGACTGAAACATGCAACAATTTAAGAAAATAACTAATAAAATACCTTTTTTATTGTCTTTATTATTAAATTTTCTACATTGACGAAAAATTTTGCATAGTTAACACTATTCCTTG
This sequence comes from Zhengitettix transpicula, assembly GCA_037074705.1. Lineage (NCBI taxonomy): Eukaryota > Metazoa > Arthropoda > Insecta > Orthoptera > Tetrigidae > Zhengitettix > Zhengitettix transpicula. The sequence continues at coordinate 23,975,285 of CM073593.1, read as the reverse complement.
CTGCATTATTAGGAATTACAACCTCCAAATTCAGTCATATCCCTTTTTTCTGAGTTCAGTCTCTTTAGAATACATTTTATAATGGCTATTCCAAAAATTCCTTTGCAGGTTTCTAAACGCATCCATCTGAAGTGAGTACTATAATTCGTTGGAATTTTCCCCAAACGAATATGCATAGAGCTGTAAACAAAACTTTACCTTGAATAAATTATTGTAACTTCGAAATGGTCATAATTTATCCATTACACTAGCTTTTGTTGCAATAGTGATCCAGTAATCATTAATGATGGAACATAATTTTTCAGAGCTGAGGAGGTTACAACATACTTGATTAACTCCTCGTATTTGAACTGCTATAAAGGGTATGTTTAATTTTCTAATCAACGGTTACCTGCTGTACTGCTGTACAAAAATTGTGGCCTGGTTTCGTCCAATTACGTTGTTTAACAAAAAAATAATTTTCTTATCCATCAGAACACGATACAAATTATAGTTTCAATTGGACCGTTACGAATATTAGATAATATGCATTCGTGGTCGCCTGATTTACCTGATACAGAGCTGGAGGGCAAAATTTTTTTTTTACTTTATTGGAACCTAATATTACGGTAACTGTTTTATACGTGCGTTCTTACGTGGATTTTCCTGAATGAAAGCATGCGGTGCTCTGAGTGGAAGGCGGGATGTTCCTGCTTTGAAGACAGATGGTAACGGAAGCTAAATATAGTCTTAACAGAGACAAACAACAAGAGCTCACTAACAATTGCCACTTCTGGGAAGAACTGGAGTTTGTTGGCTCTGTGCCCGTTATCTGACCCCTAGCAGAGTTGTTGGTCAGCTGCCACCTGCCCTCAGGCACACAACTCTCCTTGGGTCGTAGTCACATGCGACTCAAGATCCATCACAAGATTCGTTCTCGTCTACCTCCTCGGCGTCATTTCTGCGTCGGACATGGCTGCCTTGCCATTATAGTCATTTGCCAAAATCCTACGTAGCAACAATGATTCTTTCATGATCGATGACTGTTTATGATCATATAAAACTCGGTTGTTTAACTTAACTTTCAGACTCCATTTTGGAGTCTGCGAAAACTATCAACTTCCACAACAATGATTTATAATACTCTGAATGCCTTTCTGCGAAAGGTGGAGTATACTACTCAGACTACTTATATATATATTTTTTATTTTTGATAATATTATACCTACATATTACGGCATTATGAGCTGAATCTCTAAATATATTAAACTTTTTACAAGTAAATGTCAAGGCACTGGAAAAATGTTATATTTTAATACAATTTTTTTAATTAAAGGATCAGGATGGAAAAATCTAGACCGTAACGGGAATCGAACCCGGGTCTTACTGTCGGGCTCTGGCTATCGAACAACGGATGGAGAAATCTCGTGCCTGGCCTGGTGTTGACTCGGATGGCTGAATGGTTTAAACACCCGGAATTGATTCTATCAAGATCCTTTAATTAAAATATGTCTTTTCTTTTATAATTTTATCTTTAATTATAACTGACATCCAGTGTAGCTTAATTGTAGTTAATAAATTCAATTATTCAACATCATCCCCATTCCTCTGTCATCTCTTTGCAAATACCAAAAACAAGTAGACGCTAAAAGGGACCAATTTTTCAACTATGGAGGACGTACAAGCGGAAACGGCGGAATTCCTACACAGCATCACGGAAAAAGATATACATAAATGTTATGAGCTGTGAAAGAAATGTATGCGGAAGTGAGTCGAATCAATACGGTCCTATTACCAATACGGTCCTATTACCAGCATTTGTATGAATCAGGAAATTTTCAGCATCGGTCTCATTACTTATTTCTGTATTTTAGCCGGTTCATCTCTGTCTAAAATATTAATACATTCCTCAGCCGCCTTCAATAAACACCAAATACCATTTAAAATCTAAACCCTGTTCGCCACCATCCGCACCTTTAAATAATAATAGTGTGTTTGACATCTGCAATTACTTATTAAAGAAGTAATCAGAGAGTGGTTTTGGACGGAAGTTGGATGAGTGTAAATACTACCAGATGCTGACTGAGAATCTGCGAAGACACAGCAGGGCAGATGTGTAATAAAGGCCGTCGCCTGGTCGTAGAGAGCTAATTGATACCAGGACACTGAGGACACTGGATCGCGGGGAGGGGCACCGAGAGATGGGGGGGACCCGAGAGATTAATGGCGCGTTGGGCGAGATGAGCTAAGTGGACGGGTCTCTTCTTCGTCGGAATTGCGGCAATAAAGAGAGCCATTGCAACACTAATAGCGAAGACACGGAACGCTCGAGTGCCAAGGTTTCACCCTAGCATCGTGGGTGGTAAAACGTTTACCTCGTCAATACATCCGAATCTCACGTTCTCCAATGCATCGGGCATCTCTTCAATAACTGAAATAATTTTAACTTAAAAGTAGTAATAATGAAAGATGTTGAGAATCAAATCGTTTCATTGTACTATTTATTCCCAATGCAACTGCTTCAATGTTTAACAAGAATAATTCATGCTTTCCATCTATGGATAATTGAAGTTCAGTTAATTAGAAAGACTGAATTAAGTATGCTGGAAGCTTTAAAAAATATGACGTTAAAGAAGAATATTTAAATCGATTGATAAAGTATTTAGCTAGGAAGAATTATCAATGGGGGTAGAATTTTATAAAGCACTATTGGATGTTGAAAGAAAATAGTCTTACGAACGCGGCAGTGGCTGCTCGTGAAGTTTTTAAGTTATGTTCTACATAACCCTAAACGACCATTTTTACGAGGATAACTATGTAAAATAATAAAACTACAACAGTGATAGTGTTATCAATACTTTAACCTAACATTCCTAATTCTGTCTTCAGAATTTCCAATAGTGTCTAATATTCAAACGCGAAATAATTTAGCTTTTATAACTGGAAAGTATTTATTTCTTGGTAAATATGTTAAATAAAGTTAATTTTCGGAACAAGGCATTGAGCAGTTTTGTATACGGTATATTTTTACACTTTCATTCCTCTTAAATGTTGGTTTCTTTAAAAGAACCTCATATTGTGATTTTTTTTATTTTACCAAAAATTGTACGAATATTATTTTTGTTTTGAAAATATAAACTATTATAAAATAAGATTTATAATTTGTGAATAGTTCAAATTTATTTCTATTTAGTCGCTTATGTCGCCTGATGCGGCTTCCTATCTGTCGTTGTGCGGCACGGCTCTGGGGTGCTCAGTGATTTGTAGCAGGAAAATGAGTGAGTATGTAGAGCTTTACGGGTGGCGTAGAAAAGGTATACAGCGCATGCGCAGTTGTCAATAAAACGCCAGATACTGTGCTATCGCTGGAATAGCACTCAGATAGTCAGCTGGCTGGTATAGACGGAATGTGTCGCAAGGCGGGGAGTTTAAATTCTTAAAAAATTAAATATCGAAGCATAGATTCGCAATGTTATAACACAACTATTATGAAGATTCTTAAAATTGAGATAAATTAATTTATGTGCTGTAGCACATGAGCACATACGCACGAACCGCCACAGGCCATTGGTATACAAGAAACTTTATTTAGTATGGGAGGTTTCCGTATTCATTTGGCCATATTCATCCATAACTATACTATATACGTGTATTATTCTGAGGATAAGCATATTACGGCACGTAAGTAAATATATATGTATATTCAACGATTCGCTGTAGAGGCGATATCATAATTGCTCTAAATCTGTATTCATGCATTTCAGTTTCAAGTGGAGATCAGTAGTAAATCAGCTCCCCTGCATCCTACATGCAAATGTAATAAAATTGGTTGGACGTGCCCCCATAACACGATCTAATATCTGTACTGAAAGCTGCAATGGCCGATAAAATCTGAAGTCCCTACTAACCTCCCTAGCACTTTTTTTCAGTTTGTAATCCGGAGGGAGAAACTGTTTGTGTGCCCTTCGGGACACGACTGTTCCTATTCTCGTATATCACCGCACACACTGTGTCGCGTGATAAATATCCGTGACTACGACGTTTAACCCGTCACCGCGGAACAACCCTGATCCCCCGCCATCACAGGAAAATCTCAGAACTCCGTGATACACGACGCGCGTTGCCGTTCAAAAAGCCATGAAGATGCAAATTGCTGGGCCAACCCCTGTGCTGCGGGGGGTGATCACTCACGCCATCTTGAATTAGCATCAAGGATATTTGCATGGTAATGTCCTGCAAGATAACGTGCCCCAGTTTACAACCAAGGTTGGGTGATAACGGGACGCGAGGCGAGGGGCCATAGGGAAGCCGTGACCTATTCCTGCAAATTGTTAGTCCCGTGGGAAAAGCAAAGCTTTTAAATCTCTCTCTCTCTCCGTGTTTTCCACTTTATTATTACGCTGCCTTCCCTGGTCCCGGGATCTACTTCTGAGAGAGAAATGATTAAAGTGAATGTAACACACATAATATTATTCTTTGGCCACTATATATTTAGTCTGGCTCATTTATGGTTCTCTAAATTATGTAATAAACGTAAGGGTCTGTTTCCCTAAAATATTAATTCAACGAAGGTTATTATTATTAGATCATATTCCATGTAGAATCGATTATGATTTGTTCATAAATTAGGATAATATGGTTTAATTATTGATATTACCATACAAGCTGAGTTACAAATGTTTCCCGGAGAACCAGATTAGAAAATTATATCCATGTATAAACGGGAGAAATTTCTCTTTCAAATTTACCTCAATTCCGGTCAATAGGTTTAAAAATCGTTATAAATTTTAACACTAGCTTACGACGTTTTTTCAGGACATATTCATCTGAGGATGAAGGCCTTAGTCTCAAACAGATAAATATGTCGGAAAAGATCGACCAAAGCTAATGTTTAAATATATAACGAATGGAGTTATTATATCTATGAATTTTTATACCTACTAACAGGAATGAGTGTTAATTTGAATACATATTAGAAATATTATTACAAATTAAGTTACAATATTTTTACCGATGAACCATATTAGAAATTTATATCCATGTCAAAACAGGGGAATATTCTCATTAAAATTAGACTCAAGTACTGTCAATAGGTATAAAAATTCATAGACACAATATATTCATTAATTATAAATTTTAATACTAGCTTACGTCTTTTTTTCCGGACATATTCATCTGAGGATGAAGGCCTTAGCCTCAAACAGATAAATATTTCGGAAATAAACGACCAAAGCTACTGTTAAAATTTATAACTAATGGAGTTATTATATTTATGAATTTTCAGATGAACAGAGAGGAATAAGGGTTAATTTTAATACATATTAGAAATATTATTACACAAATAAAAGACCGTATTGATATTCTAAATTTAAATAATGTGATATATGAGGTTCATTGTATGAACTGTAAAAGAAATCTAACTTTTAGTTTTGTCAGCATAAAATCAAAGTCAAAGATTATCTAGATTTATCATGGTTTGATAATTTCATATTAACATGTATTCTATTTTTGACAAGTGTTTATTCTAAATAGAAACATCTGAAGCTATCTTTAATAACGCTGAAAGAGATAATATTGAAAATTACAAAAACGAAGGCCCTGAAATTGGAACATTTTATTCTGACATTCTAAATACCTTATAATTAAAATAAATGAAATATTAAAGTTACTAAAATAAAAATTTTCTTGGCGTATTTATGTAAATAAAAAAGATTTTTTCATATCATAATATAGTTTGTACATTATTTTTGGCTATAATAACCTTGTAACTTTGCAGTGGTGCGTGCGATGTTCACTGATGTTTCGTGGCTTATTCTTGTAAATTTTACATTATCTTACAGGAATAAGCATAAAGTTATCATATTGCATGACCTATGAAATAACACTTCTAGGAAATTTTTATTGCAGCTGTGTGACAAGTGGCACCGACCTGTTGGAAGAAAACATTATTTACGTAAAAATTTTCTTGTTGTGCCATAACTAATCCATTATCAGACTCCTTTAGCGTCCACATGATATCCATTATGATATCCACCAATTGTTGAATTGTGTGTCTGCCTGATTATTTTTCCAAACACTAACAAGCAGACCCTATAAAAGGTCAGGAGTAATATTAAAATAATGAAGCAGTTGAAAGATATATGTGAGATAGTATTTCTACGTTTTACTATTTGATATTACTCTCCAAAAATGGGAAAATATAAATTCCTTGTTTTTCAGGTGAGCCTAGATTAGTTTCGTTAATTTTTTCAACGTTAATATTAAATGGTACAGAATTTTTAAACAGATTACAATTACTACTAATACAATACTTGTTTTGTATATAGAGTGTTTAATTCATTTCAGGTATCTATAATTTAAACCCTTCTCTGCTTTTAGATATTACATCAATCTTTTAATTTGAATAAATTTTCGTGAATTTACTAAGCTGTGTTCCAATCACCGTTATTATATTTTTCAGTAATCCATAAAAGGCTTACCTGTCGGATCTGCACACATATTGAGCTTCGATATCGCCCTCTTGTGGTCTAATTAATATCGCGGTCCTATAGTTTGCCGTGGCCAAACAAAGCGATATTTTACCTCTACCATATAACCGACACCAAACTTTGGAATCAAACAAGCACAGACCGCTGCGGTCGGGAGGGAGTGTTTTTAATCCCGCTGTGTACAGATATTGCAAACAGCAATCGCCTAATGAAGAGTTGTGGTGGCAGCAATGGGCCAATTATTGTAATGGAGAACAGGGCCTGCTATGTCATTGGTAGCTCAGAGTTCGTATCCTGTGTTGTAAAAGTGCACAGGAGCAATTAGTTGCCTTTTTATTCTACTCGGTAATAATCTGACCACGCCCAACAAAAGCTTGTTGCTGTGCTGTTTCGTTTTGCATTTTAAAAGTTGCTTTCAAAAACGCGTTATATCAGATATATAATTTAATTTTGGCATCTTTTCTAAATATTGTACAATAAAATACGTACTACTATCCTTTTCTTTTATTTGCTATTATATTATTTACTAACAAAACTTTGAAATTGTGAAAAATACAGACTTAATATATTTTATTAGTAACTTTATACTGTTTCAAATTATTTACTATCAATACACTCGAATTAATTAAACTATAATTATTGTAAAACATGAGGTATTTTTTACATACTTAAACAACAAGGACGTATACTTTTGACATCTACTGGAACATTTAGTAGTCATATTCAACAAAATAACTGAGTAACATGTATATATTAAAATCTCTTTAAAAATCGCTATAAATATTTTTATTAGAATGATGGATCCAATATCTAGACTCGGTCACGTACTTTCAAAAATGTCGATTCTCTCGCCGAAATCGGGTTATGGTCTCCATTGTATGTACATACAAATCACAAATGTCTGTGGAGATAGATAGATTTATTCTCCATTAGCCCCCGTATGAGAAAATATAATTTTTTTTTTAAGAAAAAGATAACAATTTAACAATAAAAATATATTATCGAATTCCAAAACATACTCTTAACCTAAAATGTAACTAAATGATAAGTAGATGTATCTCAATTATAATGCGTGAACAGTCGGCCAGCTGCCTCCGAGACATGGACAAGGGAATTCTGCGTCCCCACCGCAAATCCCTCTCCCGCTATCAGAAAGGCGTGGGTCCAGTACCAAATGCCCGACCTATCTGATGCAGGTTTTTCTTGGATTTTCCCTGCATCACTTTTAGGCGAATTACTGGGTAGTATCGTTAAACCTACAGCCCGTGTGCTCTAGTTAACCCTTGGTTACCGTACTCTACCATTTCGCATCCCCCCTTTCAAATTCCTACGTGGATTAACCTCAAATATACTGTTACTCTAAACATTGTTCTATACATTAATAATGTGGCGTTAATAATATCAATAAAAATATTTAAGCTATAAAAATATAGAAGCAGAAATCTGTAGTTAAAGTAACAAATTAAAAACACACTACTAAACATTGCCGCATCAGGCTAATTTTAGATACATCATTTGCGTGATTGGCCGTTTTACAAGAACTTCACATCAACGGGTAACATATCAGATACAGAAAAGTGGAATTCGCTGCCTAATCTGAGCGTATCAAATTTACTATTGCACTATAACTTTAATCAAATACCGATATAGAAACCTTGTGTTCGATAACACAACTACCTAAATTATGTTTATTTACAGAATTAATGACGAAAGTTATCACAGAGATTTTATGAAATCGAGCTCTAATTGGGAATATGTGAGAAGTTACATGGGACGAATAGAAATGAAGACGACGTAGAATTTTAGAAATCGGCCTGATATGATACTTTCGCAAATAAGAATCAAAGAGGAGACAAATACCGGTGTAGATGAAGTATTGCATAACTGTTCATGATGGTTCAAGTTGTCTCCGTTACATCTGCTGCGGCCATCAGACAGCCAGTAGTTCGTACAGTTTTATAAAATTTATATTTTTTTAAGCACATTGAGATGAAGCTTTTAACAGAAGGCTAATTTAATAAATAATTCTTAGGGCGTGGGATGAGGATAAATTCCATATAACGTCGTAAGACAACAGCGGAACACAAACCAAGTTTATATATATATATTGTAATAATAAACAAGTAGGCGTTAATTAAATTAAAGGAATGATTAATAAAATTATTAATAATTAAAGTTTTTATTTCTTAAAAATGCACATTAATAATTAAAGTTTTTATTTATTAAAAATGCACATTTTTAGCCCTATCTTTGTACGCTGGTCTTTGGTCAAAATTTACAAAACTTTACTTTAATTATTTTTCAATTTATGTTGTTCTAGCAAATACACATCAATCATTACAGTCCAATTTGTTGAAAATCTCTTAATCTCAGGGTCATCACTGGGTTTAATAATTAGGACACGATAAATGTATAATTTGACTATTAACAATTCAAAATATAAAAAAATTAACCTAAAAATAATATGAAATATAAGTGGAATGAAAGCTCAACTACATGAACTCTGAACGAAATCTGACTACCCTTTTAATTATAGTTTACAAATTTATCAAAGTTATGTTACTTACTGACCGTCGGTCTGGTACCAGAACAATCAATTTTACCTCGTTCGAACACTTTTACACACTTTAATTTTTAATATCAGGCCTTGGTTTTCACTGATTCTACACTTCACTTTAAATTTTGGCAAGTTTGGCTGTATTTCGTTGACTGCTCCGCTCCTTAATAATTTAACAATCTTCTCCTGGAACAATTTCTCCACAAAGATTTTGGAAAGTTCTATTCTGACAAAACTGCTATTACTTTCCAATATTTACGATTAAATACTTCCGTGAATGTTTTACTTTGTATTAATTCACAATTTTAACTGGTAATAAATTGACGACGTCTAGTCTCTGCTCAAGTTTTATTATTTGTTCTGCTCCTCGCAATGTTTCTCCGCCAACTAACTATACTTTTGCGCACGTAATCGCCATTCCGACTCCTCAACAAAGAAACAGAACTCACCGGTCATTGTTGCTTTCCTCGCTCATGCCGCTTACAATTCATTTCCACAATAATTTATTAATTATTTAAAAACGATAATGGCTTAATTAATTGGCATTACAATATATATATATATATATATATATATATATATATATATTGTAGCGAATACTAAGGATTTTGTTGTATGCAACATTTTTCTGTCTTCTGTTCGACAGTATGGACGACGTATTTCCGTAGTGCCCAATGTTTACGAGCGTTTGACGATGGGTAAAACTGTGTTTCTGGAGAAGGGTATAAAAGCCCTACGAAATACACCCACGGGAGTCAGTAGCAGACAGCCACCTCATACAAGAAGGTGGCGATATTGTTTACGTCAGTCAGTAGTGGAGGAGGCTAGCCAGTGGGCAGTCGCGTGGCTGTTGGTATTTGGTGGTCTGGAAATCTTGGTCGAGTTGGACGTTCTGTCCAGGTGCGTCGTCGTTTGTGGTCATTGTTTTTGGTTTGAAGTCATTCCGATCCTAAGCAGTTCTGTGCTATAGTGGATTCAATTAGTATTTTTTGGTATAGCGAATCTCGCTCGAGATTCCGGCAAGTACAAGGTTGGTAAAAGGCCCCGGGAGATGGTAATCTCTGGTAAAGCCGTCTATCTATGATAGCTCTGCCAACAAATCCTATCTCCACACCTCCTATGGTGACACTGTGCAATGCAGCTTTGCTGTAGCAAAGTGGAGAAGGGTGCTTAATGTAGGGTTGTGAGTTTGATGTGATCATTAACGAACCACGAACTAACGTGCTTTCGTTGAAGGGTGTTGGACAGTTTGGGAATCAATTTTGACGGTCCAAGGTTTTTGTTTGGTTTTGGTTAAGGTTAGTAACTAAGTGTTTGATTTCTATTACAAAAAGTTTTATAGTTGTCTGTGATCATTTTATAAACTTCTATTTTATTTGGAGGCCCGTAGGCGATCCTAGCGATATAATTCCCTTCAATATTTTGGTGTACAACAATTTGGCATAATTATAGGAGTAAATATTGATTAATTTAATTTTGGTTTTATGTATATAGTAATGCCAATTAATTAACGCATTAATTGTAAATTAGAAAATATAAATTGTTTGAGAAATATATTATTACGGCGGTATAGAACACAACAACAATGTAGCCAGGCATTGTTTCCTTTGTCGGAAGAAGCAATGCGCGCTCAAAATTGCGAGACGGTAGTTCAGTTGGCTGGAAGGTTTGGTCAAGTACAGGTCGCATTAAAATATTGAGGAAAGAGTACACATATATATGCACATATATATATGCTTTGGTAGAGTTGAGTCTGCATTTTGCTTCGTCAGCGATCGGGTGGTCGTAAAAGAACTTTTGGAACTTGGAGATAAATTACGTGGCGAGAGACGAGGACGCAAACGAAAGGCGAGAACGAGAATCAAAACGGGCTTGCAGGAAAGCATAGACAAAACATTCACACAAACAGAACTACGAAACCTGCTAAACACAAACAGTTTTTGGTGCACAAAGCCGAGCAGAAGTCAACCGAGTGAGGGAGAGACGAAGAGGAGGTTCCTCAGTTTGATCTATAAAATACTAATTTTAGAATCAGCGAGTTTTAGTAGAAGCTGTGCAAAAACCCGCCATAGTGCTTCGTAAGTCAAAAGTATCCTGGAATGCTGCCGTGAGTACCAATATAAAACAACTCATTATGAAAACCGAATTAAAATATAGTCTTTAGATTTCGTTCTCTTCCTTTGATAAAATTTGTTAAGTAGAATCCATCTTTTTAGTTTAATTGTGTCGACAAGTAAATTTCGTCTTTGTGTATTCACGAGTAAATCTTTTTATTGAAATTTGTATTGATAAGATTTCTAAATAAATGATTAGCCATTATCAAACCCTGTAATGACCCTGAGATAAATTCTATTTGTAATTATTTGTGTAATTGTTTTAAAGTTTTAAAAATAAAGCTATTGTTTGTTAAAGTTAATTTTTCATTCATTTAAAAAGCCACATCATTTTTTAATTATTACAATATATATATATATATATATATATATATATATATAATCTGTTCGGTTGGTATGAACTTCAAGTGAGTAGATGGAGCGCTCTGTTCGGTACGTACTAGATCGTTATCGAAACTCGATTCGAAGACGAGCAGCTGCCTGCAAAGGTCCCTTTGAACATTTCATCTGATATGTGAACGTAACTTCATTATTTAGAAAACTGTCGAATTAAAATTTGCTGTAATCGTAAGTCACACGGAGCTAGACAGTAATCACAATAATCACAAATATCATATTATTCATTTCCTGCAAGAAATTTCGTAGGTAAATAAAATGTTTTTATTTATATATATATATATATATATATATAGTAGAAGCAATTCCGTTACTTTACAATATTTCGTTAAGGTATCGATTTAAATGTTAATACTTTCCCTTTCAAAATTATTTCACTTTTAATGTATGCATCAATACTTATTTTTTCCAGAACGTAATGTCACATTAATGCAACGGTGCGTTTATTGCGCAGTTTTGAATGTCGTCCTTACTGAACTGGAGTTTATTGAGTTAAATACATAATTTGTGTGCATATATTTGGGCGTTTAATGGTGTTAATTAAAGAACCACGTGAAATTGATGATAATTGAGATTAATGAAACTATTTTACTGTAAAATGGAGAACAATCGTAGAGATTCAAGAGGAGAAATTAATCAAGGAAGGGAAACAATTCAATTCCTTAGTGAAATTTTGAAAGCGAGAATACTACACAAAGAGATAGGAATAGATTAATTTTTCAGTTACGGAATATAGAGAATCTTTAACAAGCATCAGACAATGAAGCCCTTGGTTACGTTGAAATAAAGTATGAGGATGGAAAACTGTCTATGGAACCGGCAGGAATCGAATCCGGGTCCGTTCCTTTTACGATGTGGACGCTCTATCACTGAACCATCCCTGTCGTCTCCAGATCCCAATGACTAAATAGACTAAATACACAAAATAGAAGAGAAAATATCAGAACAGTGTCTCACACCTGCTGAAATTGCAACATCTTTATACTATGCCTGGTACCCTACTTAACTTTTTACCTACATTCCGCATTCCACCTTTGAAATCCCTTCCTATGCTATTAAAAGGGCAAAGACTACCACGTGGATGAACCTCGTGAATATTGTCACCACTAAACCCTGATTCGAAATCTTGTTGAGGCATGGAGACGGGAATGCTGCGTTCCAACAACAGTACTCCAGTCATCGGACAAATATTAATATCACGTCTTAAAGGACTACATCATATTTAAGTGAATTGCCTGGTGGTATCATTAAACCATAACACTTTAACAAGTGTGTACCTTGCTACAGCGGTCCCCCTTTTAATCCCCTTTGTATTATATTAAAGAAGACGCTACCACGCGGATGACTTTCAGGTAGCCTATTACTCAAAAGACAACCCAAAGGGAATAGTGCATTTTAAGTGTAGCTTTTGCAATATTTAATTTATAAACAAAATGACTAACAAATACTATACTTGAGAATCTACAATTTTCACATTATTTATTAAAAGGCAAAGTAAATTTGGCACCGATACCCATAATCGTTTTAAACATTACTAACTTTACAAAGAACTGAAGATAAAAAATTCAGAAGAAAAATTAAAAATGAAAGACGTGTAGATAACTGACCTTTTTGATTTAATTTGAGGCGAAGGCTTAGCATACTAAAAATATGTAATTTTCTAATCCGTAGTGACAATTTACATTACCAGACCGGTAATTGGCTTTCCTCCCGCTCCCGCACCAACTGATTTTTAATTTTAACTTAAAAACCTTACAGGTTGAATTGAGTTAATTAAGTACTAGTAGGGAACATATTCCTTAATTTCTATATCCTTATAAAAAGTAGAACAATTTCACATACTCCAAAAACGACGTGAAATATTTGTTCCCTATCTACTTTACTTTACTTTATATACAAAATGTTTTTTTTTTGTGCATGCCTAATCCTAATTGAAACCCAAAGGATGCTTGAGACTCCTTTCCTCGGCTTTTCTCCGCTACGAGGGTGGAGTCAGCTATCCTGTTTGAACTTTATATCTTATTCAGGGAAGAGAGCGTTACTTATTCAGGGCATAATGACGCAGGGTTGCAGGTGTGCGCGAGAACTGGAGGGGTCATGCAGCTCCCCATTGGTCGGATGTCACCCTTGACCCCTCCCATGACGTACACCCACGCGGCGCAAAAGGGTGAGAGTTTTCATTGCACGCTAGCCACGCAACCCTGCCATAGTCTCTTAATTATTTACAAGCTGTGTGGCGTGCCTCTGGCTAATTTCTCCGAGGCAGCCAATGGCAGGGTAGCTGTTCTCTTGCCTTCGTCTACTCGCTCAGGAAAATTGCAAATGAAGATCATGAGCTTTCTTAATTTCCAGGTCGTAAGGGTGCAATTAAATTATGAAGCGTCGAGAAACTTTTATGCTAAACTCATTGAAAGCCGACTAGAAATAACTCTCGAATTTACTACAACTATTATTTATATGGGCAGGTTTAAAAGTTGACATAAGAACTTTATAGTTACGTCGAAACGGGAAAATCAAAGCTTAGAAGAGTAAGAACTATTCAAAGCATGGAAATTCATCCTGACAAAAAAATTCAAATGAATAGATTTGTGTCTTACATTCTGTTATTATATTCAATAATCGGTGTAGCTAAATTCTTCATTGTAAAATTTTAAAGTGAAAATCGAATAGATTTTAGTGCAAATTTTTATTTTAGATTAAAGCGCTCTCTGTCATTATTAAGACAATATTTTTGTACCTGTGAATTTACGAATAGTAATAAATCCTGAGACGACCTCCCCATTATATCTATAAAATCAGGGGAACAACAAAAAATCTCAGAATACGTTTAACGAAAATTTCAATATTGTTTAGGATTTATTTATACTGAATTACAAAAGCAGTGGAGCAACTTTTGTGAAACATTATCACAGTCTGTAGTAAAGAAACTATATTGTGTCTTTAGAAGGCACTATTATTTTTTTTATATCCATCTTAGATTCATTCATTTTCTATTAAAATTAATTTTTAGTTGTTTTTTTATAGAAAAGGATCCTTTTGTAATTTTTTTATCCTAAAATTGGAAAGATAAAAATGACAATCGTAGAATAAAATTGTATTTATATTTTTAAATACATCCCGTTCAAGATTACGTCATTCGTTTCTCAATAACCGATTCGTGTTTGTAAAATACATTTGTGAACACGCAGATTGAATATAAGGCAAAATGTATATTGTCCTGGTTTATTAGCATGTCTAATATTCAGAAAAAGTGCTTCATTTCCGGAGTAGGAAGTAAGAGGGTTTAAAATTAACTCATATTCATGTACAACGTATTAAATACCTGTAATCTAATATCAGTAAAAATGTCGCTGTTTTTAAATTTCCTGAAAAATAAAAAAATTATTATAGAATACAAAAAAGCATTAAGAAAAATTTCAAATACTGTAGAATACCATTAAACTATAATTTAATGAGTTCTGTGGTGTAATTATTTTATTTTTATTATTTAAAAATATATGATTTAAGATTAACCGTATTTTTCCTGTTATTCTATTCAATTGATATATCGATTTATAGTTAAAATTTGCTTTTATGTAATATATTAGTTGAAATCTCTCTAAATACTTACGTCTGTATCTTACTTCTATGATTCGTCTTATTATCGTATTTAACGAATATTTATAGATATGATTCTGGTACGACAATATTCTTTTTCTGTCGTTTTCGTATTGAGTTTGTATCCAGAACTCTGAACAATTTGTTTTCATTACTTTTTAAAAGTTTTTTGATCGTGTATCACACTATATACGTTAAATAACTTATGGAACATTGTTGATGCTGAATTTAATGCAATATTCATTCATTTATTTTACAATATTTTTTGTGGAAAATATCGTAAAATCATTCAGTATCCAATAAGGGTGGTTTTCACATCTCCGTAGCGTAAAATGTAAAATGACTCGATTTTTTCCCCTCTATTTTTACGTATTTTAGCGTGACTGTAATTGCGGCGATCACATTTGCTGCAACCCTCCATTTTGAGTCCTGTCTACCGTGAGTCCATGACTCACGCAATCGTGTCAACCACTCCGCAGTGTTCGGCGCCACCTGGTCGACCTTAAGCCTCATTGACGGAGACCTCTGGTGAACTGTTGCGTGCGAATAAAAATGGTAGCCACGTCAGGAATCAGAGTGTAATTACGGAACGGCGTGCGACATAGATGAGTGAGAGTGCAGCTCCCAAACATTGAAGGTGTATCTCTTAAGATACGATAGTATCGACGAGGATTAAAAGTTGAATCTTGCGTTTTAAACAGCCAATAATTTGTGATATACATTAATCAAGCACCCCTTTCCTATGCTATAAGAGGGGAGTTGCCACTATTTTGATTATCCTATATTCCTCTTCCTCATGTAACAAGAAAATGTAATGCTGACATACTCATTGAGATTCTGACATTATTTAGTATAACTCGTAGTTTTAAAGTGGAGGGTCTCAGCGGAAGCGGTCATGTAAAATTAAAAGCTGCCGTCATCGCATAAATGTGTTGAACAGCTTAGCGCAGGAAAATGCTATATTATTTTAGTATACAACCCGGGTATACCAACTGGTTTTTCAATCGGATAGACTGTATAATGAGAAACATGGTGGAAGTATAAAGCTGAGACGGATTTCGAACGTAATTTGGTTCTCTTCTGCGCATGACGTCACGTTGTGGTTGTCACTTTTTCGAAGATATTCTTTTGGAATTATATTTCTGTTAGTTTTTTGTTAGTGGAAGGAAATTGGTTTATGAGGAACGCATTATGCATTTCTATTTAAAGACGACAGACAACGCCTTCGTGCGCTGTTTTAGTTTATACAAATTTCAATCAAATAACCTAAAGGAACTGGCATCTCCTTTCCTAAAGTTGCTAATTTATGTGAAACAAGGATGAATGATTGCCATAGAAAAGATCAGAATAATGTAATAATATACTGTATGTTTACGGATCTTGCTTTGAAAAATTAATTAAAAGTTCAATATATGATGTGATATAATTGTATTCAAGATTTGAAGGTACAATTTAGATGATAGAGGGAGAGGAAGTCAAAAAGTAAAACCTGCAGCACTACTTCTTTGAAATAAAATTGACTAAGGCAATAGTGTTGTGTAAAATGAACGGATTTTTGGATGACTTGAACTGACACGAAACTCCCAATTTGCTTTCTGTATTAAATAAATCAAAGAATTTATTTACAAGCTCAGTAAATTTTCAAAGCATCCAGAGATCAATGGATATCGAATGTCAAAAATCTTTAGTGAAATCCGTCAATTCTCTCATAAAGAACACGAGAGTTGGATCACACAAAGGTCTGTCTGCTACAGTTCCGAAAAATGATATAAAATGCCAACAAATATTTAGAAAAACTTTACAATGACTTAAATGTAAAATAGGCTACCATCTAACTCGTCGTTTAAATCAGGACGTACTGGATTTTTTTTTCATACTGCAGTGGTAGGTTTTTAAATGATAAATTTGCGGATATTTTACAGAATTTATTAATTAATTATCTGAACATGGCCAAAAAAAATAGTGTTCAGTTAGCCTGACAAAACAATCTGATCCCTTAATCTCAGTTAAACATAGTCTACGGTAATTCCCCCAGGCGCGTCAAGGATTGAGATACTTGGCAGTTACCTTCGTTGATGTCTGGCCGTTATCGTGTGGCACCCTTGATCTCTCCGGGTCCTTTCGAAACTGCAAGTTGAGGCTGCACGTCCGTCGCTGGCGACGGTTTGTACTTCTGTGTCTCTGTTTTTCTTTTTCAGGCCCCTCGCTGGATGTCAAAAATCGATCGTCTCGATCATCTTTGGATCGATCTTTCCTGAACCAAGAAATGTCATTGGTTCAGGCAGTCACGTGTTAATTCAAATTTCTGGGATTTTCAGCGAACGTTTCCCACGGTGCGACAGTCCAGGTAACTATCGAGGGTCCATATCATACGTGTACAATTCCAGACTGAATGGATTATCTCCCCATATCGGCGGCGCCTGCTCAAATTTCAACTTAGCAAGCTGTCAACCCTTGCTAAAATCTAATATTATTAAAATTAAACATATATATATATACATATATATATATATATATATATATATATATATATATCAATAATAAAACTATCACGCTACAATACATTACAAGTATGGGTGGAGCAAACGATCATCCTTTTGCTTTGGATTTCACCCATTGACATAAGTGGAATATTCTGGATATTTTTACTCAAAAAAGAAACACAGATGGTAGTATACTTCGGATGTTGATACATGTTTAACACAAAGGGAGCAAAAATGTGTAAAGAAAATATTAAATGAGAATTGTATTGAGGAAATAATTCAGTTGACATGCATGGAAGATTTCATTTGATGAACGTGAAATTGAGGCCGAAGTTGACTCTGAACAATACATTTCATTGCCCAACCCAAAACGTTGGAAGAAACAATAACTAAAGAACCTAGCAGGTTACATTGCTTATAGTTTCAGTGATAAGTTTAGTTATTGGTGGAATGATGCACGTCAGCTGACTGGCTCCAATTCATTTCATTTGAAAAATTTAAATATCCCACTGAGTAGTTGGTATTACTAGAAATAAATATAGAAGATGTTTACAAATACCTTGCATGATACATCTTTTTCCAATGATGTGCGTGTATTCAATCAATTGGCTGAGAAAACATTACCAGTAAGTAATAAACCACTGCGATAAAAAAAAGGTGAAATTGTCATTTAAAACTCCCGGGGATTGTGAAGGCAGGTAATTTTTTTTCCTAGGTTGGAAGGACTGTCTATAATAATTGCCAAGCGTCTGTTTGTCAAAAGGTTTAATTATCTCCGTGTTACACGTGTTTTTGTAAACAACCAAAAGTGAATTTTTCGATTTTTGCTATGGGTGATTTTGTTGAGCAAAGAACTTGCATCAAATTTTGTTTGCGGAACGAATATTCTTGTGCGAACACGTTGAAAATGTTACAGAAGGCCTTTTGTGGCACAAAAAACTAGTTCAAAGATGGCCGAGAACGCGTTGAAGACGAACCGCGCTCTGGACGACCATCAACGTCTACGGTCGAGGGCCACGTCCAAAAAATCAAAGATTTGGTGCTTGAAAATCGTCGATGAA
Source organism: Zhengitettix transpicula (assembly GCA_037074705.1). Classification (NCBI taxonomy): domain Eukaryota; kingdom Metazoa; phylum Arthropoda; class Insecta; order Orthoptera; family Tetrigidae; genus Zhengitettix; species Zhengitettix transpicula. The sequence continues at coordinate 23,956,610 of CM073593.1, read as the reverse complement.
CATTTAGAGATCTCGCTGATAGTGTTGGAATATCATTTGGCTCAGCCCAAACCATTTTGAAGAATGTTTTGTGTCTCAAACGCGTCAAGTCTCGATTGGTGCCAACATCGCTCAATTTTTTGGAAAAAAAAGCGTCGCGTTGATGTGTGTGAAACTTTGCTGTCTGACTATCAGGACGAGACTTGGATTTAAGCATACGACTCTGAAACCCCCTACCAATCCAGCGAATCTTGTGCAAAAGGTGAAACAAGACCGAAAATGAAGGTCATGTTGACTGTTTTCTTTGATTATCGTGGTGTGGTGTACAATTAATTCCTTCCGCCGGGCTAAACTGTTAACAAAGAATATTATTTGAGCCTTATGCGTCGTTTGCGTGAAGCTATTCGTCTGAAACGGCCGGAATTATGGCGAATTATGGCGAACAACTCTTGGTTCCTTCATCACGATAATGCACTATGTCATACTGCATTGATTGGTTCTTCGCGACTCATATCGTTCCGCAACCACCGTATTCGCCTGATTTGACTCCGTGCGACTTCTGGCTATTCAGTAAACTCAAAAGGCCAATGCGGGGACGCCGTTTTGACACGACTGAGGAGATAAAAACCGAATCGAAGAAGGTCTTGAAGGCTATACCGGACAAAGACTGGAAAAAGCGTTGGAAAAAGTGCGTTTTGTCGTACGGGGATTACTTTGAAGAGAATGAAATTGATTTGGAAGAATAAGTAAAGAATTTATATTTTATAAATAAATTCACCTTACTTTTTGTTCACAGTGGTACATATCCCTCAACATGTTCCTATGTCTCTAGCCCGAACACAAATATATATTAGGGTAAGGGAATTGAATAAAAAAGCAAGTGAATGTACCACAAAAAGATAATTAAAACAAAAAATTTAAAAATTTACTAATGCCAAATAAATTATACCCGGAAAACTGTTTTTTATATTTCCTTTCCCTGCCCCATCCGAAGAAAGTATTACATTCAAAGATCAATAGGAAGCAAATAAACTAATGCTAAAGTACACAATATTGGTCATTTGTGTTAATAGAATTTTTTTGGAAACAACAAAAGAAATACTTTGTGCATTAATGTATAATCAAGACATCTACATGGCCGTTCACTGATGCCCGTTCTCTGAAACTAATGTTTCATTAGGTAAAAACATTAAATGAACGGAACAGTCCCGCTTCACCATTATACTTCCACCATGATTAGAAAGAAACTCAAAATTATAAGCGAGACCTGGATGAGAATTGAGAATATTTGGTGTTGTACCAGCATTCATTTGGCCTCAGTAACGAAATTAGGGAATCTGAATTGATTTTCATTAAACAGAGAACTTTTTCGTTTTACAGTACAGCTTTGAAGGAGTAACTGAGTACCTGTATCTCCTTACGTCGGTCGGAAGACTAGAGGAAACAGAGCTCGAAGGATTCCGCGACTGGTGTTGACTCTGATCTCAAGGCGGCCCTACTAATGAGACCAGCGTAATGATATCCCAGAGGGGAAGCTGCAAGCAAATGTCGCAGCACTCGACAAACACTGTAAGCAGGATCTCAGGGGATAACCACACGCATCACACAACCACGGTAAGATTTAAACTGCAGTGAATCACCATCGGTGAAATCATTTCTCCACAGTGGCGGCGTTCAGATTTAATTGTCGGAAATTGAATGATCAAAAGACAATTTTGTGGAAGTGTGGTCAATTACGTACACCGCTTTTAATTAGCGTCAATGGTTTGAGTGGTAAAGGAATCAGATAATCTAATAAATTATTTTGGAACATACTTGTTTTGAACTATAGTTGTACCTTTACGGTCTTTGTTAACTGTATTTTGATAAAACTGAACAAAATTTCTCTTAATTTAAATTTCTAAACCTATTTCCAAGAATATGATCTATGCAAACTATATTATATACCTTTCATGTCAATATAATGCCGAAGAAAAATGGAGACGTCGTTGGGAATGAACACTATTTATAGGGTCGTTAGCAAGTAATACAAATTATTTTTATAGGATCAAAGCATTAAGTAGTTATCAAATGAGAAATTTCAGAACAAATAAGTTTAACCCATCAACTCAATTTGTTGTGAAATTTCTTATTTGATAACTACTTAATGCTTTGATCCTATAAAAATAATTTGTATTACTTGCTAACGACCCTATAAATAGTGTTCATTCCCAACGACGTCTCCATTTTTCTTCGGCATTATATTGACATGAAAGGTATATAATATAGTTTGCATAGATCATATTCTTGGAAATAGGTTTAGAAATTTAAATTAAGAGAAATTTTGTTCAGTTTTATCAAAATACAGTTAACAAAGACCGTAAAGGTACAACAATAGTTCAAAACAAGTATGATACTAACAGATCACTAATAAAACCCAATTTCGATGCCCTATGAGGATGGCAGTGTTGATCATTATCCTTCTCAAGCACAAAATAGCTGATATACCACACGCAGATAGATTATATAGTGCGCGGTAGGTAGGATGACGGCTCGGTTTAGTGTTCTTCTTCGCAGGTGCTATTCCCTCCCTCCCATTCAGCATCAGTGAGCACCTAGAGCTTGAGCACGTTAGATCTTTGTGCTGTACGTGCTCATTCCACGCTGCATCCCCTCCACTTCCTCAATCTGCGTCACCCACCGTCGTTCGCAACTACTGCTATAGTATTCTAAATGCGCACCACATTACACGCAGCGTCTTTCTGAAGACTGTAATGAATGAAGGATTCGTTGTTTTTCGATTATATGATATTTTTTTGCAGATCTGCAGGGTATCAAAGGATTATTTAGGCACAGAATCTGTGGTTGTTATGCGGTCAACCGTAACCTCAAAATCATTATCCCTTTTTATGATGGAAGGGATGGTTTGTGGTTAAAAACAGGGTGAACCATTATTTAAGTATCCATGTACTCGAACCGATGTTTGTAATATAATTGTGATCAAGACGATATGTGATATATCAGCACCAATAATTAATTTGTTGTATCAGACGATAAGGTAAAAATGTTCCAAAATACATACCACTACATACTCGTTTAATGAAAACGCCTGTAAACAATTAAATAATTCACACGCACTCATTAGTTATTCAAAACGTCCTTGGAAATTGCATGACCAATTATCAGTTATTATTAATTATGATTCATTACAGTAAAACGAATCTATCAGCGGTCGTGTTGCTGGAAAAAACAGTGCTTCATATACCAAGAAATGTTAGCTACTGAATCAGTTTTTCATTTGTAATATAAAAATGGAAAACTAGATAATGAAGTAGCCGAAAGCAGACAAAATTAAGCGTTGATTTTTTTGATAATTAATTATCAATTTGTTTATTTTAAACTTGCACAGATATATATACATTTTAATTTTTTTTAAAAATGGACTAAATAAAATTTTAAAAAATCGTGACTCGTTAGCAAGAAGAATGTTATAGGACCAAATTATATATGGGTGAAATTTGTAGCACCAGAAGGTCATGCTCCCGCCAACAGTGTGGACAAGGGAACGGAACTCAACAACATAGTCTCAGGTAGAAGCACAGGCTGGCTTGCGGTTTCGGCACCCTGTGTGGCAATGTTGTCAGTAACAAATGAATGCCAGTGTTGTTTCTTAACGCTTTAATTAGCTCCCTATTGTGGAGCTGTTAACCGCCGGTCTTGGGATTTCCCTGTAAAGGCGGCAGAGATGTAAAGTACTCAGCTACCACCACGAAATAATTTTTCTCTGACACATTTTAAGGTTGAAAAATAGAAAAGGAATGTTCAAAGTTGCCAGTATCTTCGGTTTCACTTTTATAGATAAATGAAAAGCCGTGAAACGGAATATTTAATACAGAGCGTAATATTAGAGATATTTCTGTGGGTAGAAACACGTGCATGAATAGGCATGGGAATTATATGCATTAAAAAATTTAAATTAGTTCTCTGAGATAATAAAGAAAAAAATTAAAAACTAATTTACTGTATTTAATTGGAACAGTGTTCATGTGTCTGACACTTTCGTATAGTCACAATTTTATTAGAATTTTGGATTATAGTTCCTTAGCTGCGTTGCATCTGATCTCATATATTACCATCTTGTAGATTTAGAAAAGAATCATTAAAAATCATTTATTACGGTTATCATGTTTAAGTTCAATAATATAATATAATTTTTAATATCATTAAATAAAAACCTCCTCTATGATATCAAAGTTATTACATCCTTTCCTCGTCTTTGAAAGCAACTTTAACCAGGCAAGGGAAGATGACGGAAATAAATGTGTATTATATACTTTAGCAGTTGTAATCTAGTAAGTTGGTTGTTGTCTGGAGTAAATCTGGTTCTTTTTGGACTGCTGACAATTGAACTAAAATAATTTGATGATTTTTTTATCACGGCGAAAAAAGCGTTTTTTCAGGTGTATGAATTGTTTACATCCTGTAAAATATTATTTAAAATTGCTCTCAGAGTGTGAAAGTAGCAGGATAACATGGTTACAAGTAAAAAGATTAGCCAAATCTTGAGGCAGAGCGTTTGTACCATATTCAAGCGTCCTTTACTTCCAAAATTCATCTGCTAGCGGCGACTTGACGATTTAATCTAGTTTCAACGACGTCTCTGAGGAAGCAAAACTTCGTCCCTCTTCAGTGCTCTTAATCTCGTTCGAGACACGGATTCTTTAATGAAATTAGCTGTTTGGAAGCCGAAGTCGCCTCGCGACTTCAAAATTACTCCAGGCCGCATGCGTAGAAAATGACTCACGGTGGGTCGTTCCCTATCGACGTTACACCGAATTCCACACGTTATTATGATTATAGTCCGTTTAATATGTGATAAATATATTTTTATATTAGATTGAATCAGATAAGATCTATGTTTTACATTGATTCCAAATAATATCTGCGAATTTTGAATTTGAGCTTGAGTGTGGTTAATATCGAAACACAGAAACTCATTCTCGCATTATCGAAAAATCAACATTGAACAATAGTACATTTATTTTCAGTACTATGACTACTTGCTTTAGTGACCTATGCATGCACTTAAAGCAAACTGTTTTATTCACAAGTTTCCAGATCGTCAATAATTATCTTAAGATAAACGTATGCCTGTGTACATACTTCGTGCAAGTTGCAATGTTTCATTTCGTCTTCTAAGTGTCAATTATCTGACAACATGTTTCTCTTTCGGAACGAACAGTGAAATAGCGTGACGGATCTTGTGGAGATCAAAGTATTTGAAACATGTATGTGCATTGTTTAAACACGTGTTCGGAAAGCTCCGTGTTTGTTATCGTGCAAAGCACAGCATAGATAAAGGCGTTATTTCTGTCCGCTAAAAACGTGACTAATTATCCATTTTGGAACATTTCCATCGAGTGTTGTAAAGTTGATTAAAAAAACGAATTGTTAATCTTCGAGGAGACGCGTGAAGTCATGTTTTAGGAAGTATATATTAAAAAATTGTGTGACAGAGCTGCGACTCCACAGCAAACCCGTCTCTCGCCATCGGAAGGGCGTGGGACAAGTACCAAATGCCCGACCTACCTGATGCAGGTTTTCCTAGGGTTTTCCATGCATCACTTTCAGGCGAATTGCCTGGTAGGATCCTTAAACCATAGTCCGGGGGGCCCTAGTTAACCTTTGCCTACATTCCTCTACCCTTTCGCATCCCCCTTCCAAATCCGTTTCCTATGCTATAAGACGGGAGTTGCCACTATGTGGATTACCCTATACATGGCTATGCTATAAGAGGGGAGTTGCCACTATGTGGATTACTCTATACATAGCCTGTCTACACCTAAAAAAACAGTTAGCGGACTAGGAAGGAAGCCTGTGAGAGGATTATCTCGCAGGTGAACCTTCCCAGAGGCTACCTTTGGGGATGCCTTCTCCCCTCTCTGGTTTTTTGAACTAAGTTTGCCACAAGCAGAGGCACCTGGGTCTGTTTTGCGAGATGTATGTTCCCGGGTCGCAAACCTTGGGCATTCGGTAAGAGTTGTCCGCTATTCCTATTGGAATAGTCGGCCAGCCGCCTCCTGAACTGGTCAAAGCAGGAAGAAGGGACCCCACACAAAACCTCACTTCCTCCATCGGAAGAGCGTGGGACAAGTAGCAAATGCCCGACCTACCTGATGCAGTTTTTCTACTGTTTATCCTGCATTACTTTAGACGAATGTCGGGTAGGATCCTTATACTACAACTCGGGGGGCCTAGTTAACCTTTAGCTACCTTCCTCTACCCTTCTGAATCCCCCCTTTCAATCCCTTTCCGATTCTATAAGAGGGGAGTTGCCACTATGTGGATTACCCTATATAGAGCCTGTTACCCTAAAGAAAAACCAGTTAACTGAGTTTCAAATGCTTGGTCCAGGCCTGTATTGACGATAATACTGAAAGAAATGAGCCCTCAAAGAAATATCAGACAATTTTTACACCGGACGAGACGGCGCCCATCATACCACAGAGCAGACATATTGCTTGTAAATTGATCAAAGGTGCAATGAATCAATTCGAGATTTAGAACGAATCTCAGCTCTATAGGTCATGAAACGGGATGTAATGAACCTTTAATTCATTTTCATAGCCTATGTAACTGAGATTCGTTTTAAAATAGTGTCTCCTGTTCTTGAATAATAATAATTTAATATTAAAATTAAGCATTAGTCCTTTCAATATATAAAATTTCGTAGATATAATATATCCAATCGTTACAATTATTTAACAGAAGCTTTCGCCGTTTATCTTCGACACATTCAACTTCTTTGAGACTGAATGTCTCTGTTAAATAATTGTAAAAATTATAGCAATTAAATTTTACATATTTACAGGATTAAAGATTAATTTTAATGCTGAATTTTCACCTGTTTTAAATTGTATATAAATAATAATTATTATAAATACTTGTATCGCCATATTGGAATTAAATAAAATTGTTAAATTAATTTATAACCCAAGTACGTAGATTCAGTTATATACTTACAATATATTTCAAAGTCAGCGGATGATGCAATAAAATAAATGTACAATAAATATATATTACAAAATATTTCCTTCAGGCTAATCGTCGCTCTTGTATGCTCAAGTACTAAGTTTTCTTATTTAAATAAATATTAATGGATTTGGAACATATTCAAGGTTTTCAGTCATCGCACGTCAGCTGAACTTATGCGTCATTACATATACAAACGCATAATAATCCTCGAAGTTGGTTTCGGAGCAACTAGTGAGAAAGTTTGGAAACACAAAGCAATCGGGTGAGTGTTTGCTTGCTGTCAAATAACTACAGTTCGATCCAACGTCAGTTCTAAAGTATTACTCATACTGTTAATGTGTTTACGAACTCACGAAACAGAAGCACATTTCATGCCATCCGGACCGATCTGTCACGCTGCGAAAAATACGAGTGTGTCTCCTCGAAAGATTAATAAATACCAAGTTTACGCAGTGCCGCGTACAAAGTGCTTTTCAATCTGTTGATGCCGGCGATATAGAGATTTTTGCGAAGGTTTTAAAGGCAAGCCTTTGCATTTCCATTCCACCCTCCTACACTTCGCCCCCAGGCATCTATTGTGTTGCGGTATTCCATCGGCTCAGTCCTCTTCAAAGGGCGACTTTACATCTCGACATCAGTAAGAAGGTAATCCTAAAACGGTTTCAAAAAAACCGGCTGCAGTAAAAAAAAATTGTCCTCTCACAGAGAAATATTAATATACATAAAAGACATGAAAGATGGACGTTATGTAGGCCCTCCTTATCAAAACAAGAGACAGGAGAACACCATGAACGGACAGGGACGAGGAAAGGGTGTTGGGGAGAGCGGCACCATAGAGGCGGAGGACTGAAAGAGCCTCGGTTATATTAAAAATATTTTATACGTTTCCCTTTTCCACTGTCCGTCTCCCTCCGAAACTTCCCAACTTCAAAAAAAAAAAGAGTAGGAAATGAAGTGGAAGGGACTTCCAATTAAAGTCATCCACGTGATTAAAAATATGAGTTAAAAGTGTATAAAAGTTTCCGTTTGCAACGGCGCGTGTGTTCCAAGCTAGCGACTTTATAATCCGCGTTTGATACGAACATCAAAAGGCCGCCTCCCTTTCGTCGTGGATAGCGGGAGGCGCTCTCTGGCGTAATGAAGTCCCAATAATGGTGAGTAAATAAACGGACAATAATTGGCGACGAATCATCATCTCTTTCTCTGACAGTCGCGTACAGGAGTGCGCGCATGTTTGAGTTTGAGATTTAAGTAACGTAAAGGGAAGAGTTATATCTTGGAAACCTGAAATGAGAACCGCAACATCAAAAGACGTAAATATAATTCTGAAAGTAAATATTAGAAATTAAAAAAAAAACTCAATACAGGTTCGATAGAATGTTTGCTTTGGACAAATATCATCCACGATCGTTTCCATAGGACAACAATTAGTTAATTTTTATTAGGTATTTTGAATATATTGCAATGGCAATTAATTAGGCCATTAATTGGTCTTAATAAAATTTAATTGTAGCGGCAGGAGTTTCCAAAGCGACAATGGATCCGAGCTCTGTTGCTTTGTCGGAAAGTCAAAAATGGCGTATGCACGCTAAAACTGGAGAGCACTAAAGTTAGTTGGTGGCGGGACATTTCAGAGGACGGAACGAATAATACTAGAGCAGAGACTAGCCATCGTTAATGTATTATTAAACAAAGTTGTGAATTTAAGACAAAGTAAAAACATTCACGGAAGTATTACCCCGTAAATATCACTAAGTTAGCAGTTTTTACGTCTATCAGCAGCCAGGAAAGGAGTGCAGTTTTATGTCTGTAGCAGCCAGGAAAGGAAGTCAGTTTAAGTCCAAAGTGGTAAAAGACTAACAAATCTACGAATCATAGGATTCGTAGAATGCAAGCAGACATCAGATAGCTGACAAAAAAAAAGAGGATCATCCGAGTTCCTGGGAGCCTATCAATTTTGACTTCAATAGCGTAAAATCTGTGAATCTTAGAATCAGTGTAAAAGTTTGCCATAGTGTACTTCCGAAACCAAAAAGAATGCTGGAACCAGCTGGACACTACGTAAGTAACAAAACCAAAACTAACGATTAATTGTAAACGTAATAAAAGGATAGAGTCAGATTTCGTTCTCTTTTTAATTGCCAATCAAAGTTAATTTCTTTACTTTTAAATTTATTTCTATCGATATATTCCTTAGGTAAATTGTGAACTGTTTGTTAATAAGATTTTTAAATCAATTTGTTGCGTCCATTATCAAACCCAGTGAAGGCACTGAAAAATTAATATTTTAAATTGTAATTGTTTTTGAGTTATTTCCACAAAATAAATAAATATTTTGTTTGTTAATTGATTATCTTTTCATTTAATAAAAAAAACCTTCCATTTGATTATTACATTTTGGCTTCCGCAACGTAACTTCTATTAATTTAATTATTACATTTTGGCTTCCACAACGTGGGGCTCGTTAATTTAAATAAAGACGAAATATTTGAATATTACATAAATTATAATTAATTAAAAGGCGAAATCTATGTTTATATATAAAGTCCATAATAAACGTGAGGTCTCAACAGGCTGAGACTTGGGAATAGACTCAAAAATAATACACACAAAGACATGGAATGTAATTGCTCATTCTGAGTGAAGTGGTTCAAACTAGACCAGAAAAGGTTCATGCGTTGGTATCTAAGATACAAAATGGGAACACGGAACAAAGTGAATCTGGATTTTGTTAAGTATAAATTAAAATAGAAGCACAGCAGGTAAATCGAAATATATATAAAGGCATCCACACTGACGAAACTCAATTGGTTCCTATTGATATTAGTTTGCTGCATGAATGGCACAAATCAATTCTTTTTCCAAGATACAAAAAAATGTTACTGGACATTAAAATACAAAATTTATCCCTTTTCAGCAGAAACAGGTTTATACAAATTTTTTTTCTTTATATAAATTATTCTCTAATCAATGTTTACCTGAAAATTTTCAAGTATTTGACCATCATAATTGAAGAAAAAGGTGAAATGCTGGCATAAGTGCTGTTCAAGTTATTATTAGTCATTTATGACGACGTGACAAGACTAATTTATTTTCAGTGACTCCGATATTATATCTGCATACCAACAGATCACTCGGGTATTTGACGATCAGGTTCTCAACAACTCATATTTGAGGTTGCATACGAATTGAATCTTTAAACCCATTAAATTTTAAATACTGGCACAAGAACAATTTCATTAATTTTAATATTTGGGATAATAGGCATCGTCACCATTACACATAGATTCCGGAATCTGTGTTTGCTGGCAGCGGTGTGAATGTTTATAGTAGTTCCAGTACTACTTGCACAACTTAAGCCTGAATAATTATACACGGATTGTGATACTCAGAATTAAAGCCAGCGGCTTCTATAAACTCACAATAGACAATATTCGTGCCCATTTTTGGATTATTTTTATGTAAATCGCATAAGGAGTTGAAATTAGTCATTGACAACTTCGAGAATGACACTATTAAACTCTGCGCCCTCCAAAATCAATTCATTCGACGCTCATAATTGTGGATTTAGTATCTATATAAATGCTGACCCTTCAACCCCACCCATCTAGTTGCCTGGGGGTGTTTACACAAACAGCGTTTGTTCCGCGATCGTAAGTAACGTGTGCACAAAGTTTTGCTCAGCGAGTTTCAGATTTTACGAGGAACTTCATTCTGCCCCCAACAACCCTAAGTCGTAGGAGATGAACTACAACTTAACCGACATGTTGAATAACAGAATTAAACTCGGCGACTTCTATAACCCCGGAATAGACACTAATATCGGTTGTTTTCTCGTTATTTGTATGAAACACCCGTCCACTTCCATGCCGAAAGGGGTTGAAACAATGCAAACAACATTGGGAGAAACACTATCAATCTCATTTACCCCGAAAAATATTTGTTTCGCCGTTTTCGCATGTTTTAAAAGTTTCACCCCCTGGGGGAATTTCCTAACGTTTCGAAAGGCTGACAGAAACCTCCGCGAGCCTCCACACAACTCACCAAAGTTTCATCGCAATCTTACAAATGGTATGGGAACAATGAATCAAAGATACATTAGTTTTTATGTATGTAAATTACACTATAGCAAAATACTGTTCCTAATTCATGAAGATAAATCATACTAGAGGCTTTGAAATTTTATCATTAAAATTTAAAAATATTGTACGTGGTATTACTTACGTGCCTAATTATGGATATTAATTGGTTTCGTACATGACTGCGTGGCTACACTGAAATAAATGATGTCATTTACTGTGTACTAATTTACTAATCTAACTGCCCCACAAGGGCTCGGCACAATGTGTTCTGGGACGGCTTTTAACGAGACTCATCTGAGCTCTTACGCTTTGATTGTGGACACATCGGTTCCGGTCAACGTGGTTCACAATGTAATTACTCAACGTTGAAAAAGCCAGCGTGTCACGAAAATCGTAATCAATCAATCAATCAATTTATAACTTGTATTATTATGTTTTCTTATACATCAAAGTGTCGGCAATTACGATATGCGAGTGCCGTAATTAGTGCTGACAATTAAGAATAGCGATATAAAATATTGACGGCGGTATTGCCAATTACTATATTTATTGTTTACGCATCCCCTACCCCCAGCCTTTGTCAATATTAAAGTGGCGCTCGACACTCTACGAGCGATGAGTGATCGCTGTATGGGGACGACCGTGAAACAAGTAATTAGCGTAACAGCTGAGGCCGCCCGCAAAAACAATCGCAGTCAATAAACGTGTTCATATCACAGTGACGTCGGATCGTGTATTTTTTTCACGCCGGGTTTTGCAACGAAGAGGCGCAGAAGGAATCTGCTGTCCTGGCAAGAAGCACGTCGACTTAGTATGCAAATTGCCCGGTCCGGGGAGAGACCGTATTTCTTGCGGCATTAAGGCGCAGCGTAATGTCTGAAATATGAGATCGTTTATCAGGGTCCTCGTTCGGACCTCTGACAACAGCCCTTAATTGGTTCAACTTCCTCCTTGCGTCTCTGCCACGTCTTAATGTGGCGATTTAAATTCCCCGTGTGTGGTGCACGCGATGGAAACTTGGTAGCCCCTTATAACTGAATTAACATAGGCCTGGCCACAAAGGGAAAGTGTTATTAATACCGGGAGGTTGTTAGGGCGTGATAACGACTTTGGAGGTATTACTATTCTATTTGTGTCGCTAAGCGCGGCGCAATATTAAGGGAACGGGGCCCAGCGTTGACCACAATTGATTTCAGACAAAACTACTCATAATATAAATGTTAGACTACACTTGGGACTTTACCAAAGACGAAATACTCATTTTTTCTAATAATCGACGTTGAACTTAATGTACATTTCCTGACATAAAACTTGAGCACGTCTCTTATGAATGAAACACGAAGCACTCCTTTCGTACCAGCTGAATATTAGGTCAATAACTCTGAAAACCGGAATAATATTATTTATTTTCACTGCTTTAGTTAAAATATAAATCTATAGTATTTTTACAAAATACTTCCCTTTATTATTAAAGTTTAGTCACGATGATTTATCTTCAATATATTCAACTAAGAAAAGGAAAGAAATAACTTTCTTAGTTCCTGGTTAAAATTAGCCTTTAATCCTGTCAATATAATTTCATAGTTATAAGAAATCCATTCCTTAAAGATATTTACAGTATTTTTCGTTGATTTTCGACGACATAATAATCTGTTTAGTGGCTGAAGGCCGTCTAATTTTTTTAGACGACCTTCTGCTTCCAAACAGATGATCTTGTCGAAGACAATCAACGAAAGCTACTTTAAATATCTGTAACGAATGGATTTCTTATAACTATGAAATTTCATTGACAGGATTAAAGGTTAATTTTAACATTGAATTTTTCACCTGTTTTAGATTGGATATATTTTCTTTTTGGAAATATTACAAAATATGGACAAAAGATTTAATAAGTGACAAACTTTTGTTATCTTTATATATAAATATTCTTACTGTCGGCCATTTTATACTCGATTGAATTGAATATAAATGAGACATTGTTTTAATTTATAACAACAATTAGTTGAGGGCGACGTAAATTGTAACTCATCGTAAAATATCCAGAGGCTACCTTTGGGGATGCCTTCACTTCTCTCTGTTTTTGAACTAATGTTCCCACATGCCGAGGCATCTCGACCTGTTTTGAGAGGCGTATGTTCCGCGGTCACAGACCTTGGATAAGAGTTGTCCGCTATTCCCATTGGAATAGTCGGCCAGCTGCCTCCTAAACTGGTCAAGGCACGGAGAAGGTAATACTGCGTCCCCACAGCAAACCCCTCTCCCCCTATCGGAAGGACGTGGGACAAGTACTTAATGCCAGTCCTACCTGATGCAAGTTTTATAGGGTTTGTCTTGCATCATTTTTAAGTGAATGCCGGGTAGAATCTTTAAACTATAGCCCGGGGGCCCTAGTTAACCCTTTGCTACCTTCCGCATGCTCCCTTTCAAATCCCTTTCTATGCTATTAAAGGGGAGTCACCACCATGTGGATTACCCTCATCTAGTCTGTTGTCCTAAAAAAATTGTTTGTGATGCACATCCTCCAATTACAGACACGAAAAACGCTGTTTTGCGGTAAACTACAATACTTTGTAAGTAAAATTTTCAACTTTCCGAATAATTATTATACATATCCTTCAAAGGAAGGCAGGTGAATATTAGTTTTAGGGAACTGTCCAAAAACTATTATCGTTCTTCGAATAAATAAAATTGTGTAATAAATAAAATTGACTGTACGAGTGTGACTTTGTGGATCTGTATGCTCCACATAAAATAAACACTGTGGGGGGTAATACACGACTGCCACCAAAAGTGGCAGGGTTGAACTGGGATGAAAATTTTCAAACATGCTAACATATTCACATTTTCGTCGAATTAATATACCTCTTGGCCAATGAGATTGATAGTGTTTCTCCCGAATTTAATTGAGTAAAATTTCAACATCTTTCGGTATGGTAGCGGGTGGGACGTTATATAAAAATACCGCCAAAGTAACCAAGATTGGAGTCGAACCTGGGCTTATGGCAGTCGTATGACATTGAACTATTCTGTCAAGTTAGCTGAATATTATAATTATGTAAGTGTTCGAAAACCATTATCGTTCATTGTCATTAAAATAATGTGTATAACAAAGGTGTGTTGATTTCTGCCTTCATGTAGGGGCTCTCAATTATTGTGTTGGCGGATATACAAGTAGAATAGAATATTTAATTTCATATATGATAATTGTTCATTTTTTCCTTTAATATAAATATGTAAAAATTTTTGAATTTACATTATTTCTGAGCACTGACAGCTTCTCACTCTCATCTATATTTTCATACATAAATGAGAAAAATTATGATACTTATATACCTATATATATTGTAATCCCAATTAATTAAACCATTAATTGTTTGGACATAAAATTTGAATTGTTTGAGAAATCCATTATAGCGGTCTGATCGAACAAAGCAACAATGAGAGAAGCGAGCTTACTTTGCTTTTTCGAAAAGTCAAAAATGGCGTATGCGCGCTAAAACTCGGGAGAACTAGAAGTCAGTTCGCGGAAAAAACATCGTGAGGAGCAGAACAAATAATATAACTGTTAGTTGGTGACGGGAAATTTCAGAGGACGGAACAAATAATACTAGAGCAGAGACTAGCCGACTTTACTGTATTTTTAACAAAGTTGTGAATTTAAGACAAAGTAAAAACATTCACGGAAGTATTACATCGTAAATATCGCTAAGTAAAAGCAGTTTACGTCTACAGCCAGTCAGGAAAGTCTAAGAGAGTTTACGTCTATAGCCAGCCAGGAAAGGAAGTCTGCAGTTTACGTATATAGCCAGCCGGAATAGTAAAGTTGCAGTTTAAGTCCAAAGCGGTAAAAGACTAATAAATCTACGAATTATAGAATTCCTGTAAGGCAAGCAGATATCAGATAGCTGACATTCAGGAGGATCATCCGAGTTCCTGTGAGCCTATCAATTTTGACTTCAATAGTGTAAAATCTGAGTCGGCTTTTAGAATAAGTGTATAATTTTGCAATAGTGTACTTTCGAAACCGAAAGGAATGCTGGTACCAGCTGGACAGATGTAAGTAACAAAACCAAAACTCATGATTAATTACAAACGTAATTAAAGGATAAAGTCAGATTTCGCTCTCTTTTAATTGTCAATCAAAGTTAATTTATTTTCTTTTTAATTTATTTCTATCGATATATTGTTTAGGTAAATGTGAACTGTTTGTTAATAAGATTTTAAAATGAATTTGTTGTGTCCATTATCAAACCCAATCAAGGCCCTGAGAGAATGAGATCTCAAATTTTGTGTTTGTAATCATCTTTTGTTGCCACAAAATAAAATAAATATTTTGTTTTTTAATTTCGATCTTTTCATTTAATAAAAAGCCTTCCATTTGATTATTACATAAATGGCGTTTCAACGTGAAGTAAATTCTTTAAATTAATTAAAACTTCCATTATTGTTTATTACATTTTGGCTTAACAACGTGGGGCAAATAAATTAAAGCTTAAATATTGATTATTACATTTTGGCTACCACAACGTGGGGCTCAAATTCTTTAAATTAAAAATAAATTAACGTCACCAATTGATTATTACAATATATTTAGTTGTAATATTTAATACAATATCCATATTTATATGAATACAATATAAATTTTAAAATTCTCCCGATTTTTTTGATCAGTCAAATCAATTGAAGTGAAACAATTCTTCAAATAAAATTGGGACATTTTTATTATTATTATCATTAAAGTTCTGATTTTGCTTTTTTAAAATTAATGAAACTTATAAATTAAGAAAAGGGATGAGTGTTGAGATTTTTAATGCTATTATAAAATATTAACTTGGCCTTGGTTTTTAGTCTGAGATGAACACAGTTTGGCATTCACCAGATTCTCTTAAGAAAATTCCATCAATGAAACTTGCACATTTCACTATTTTATTATATACGTCATTTACAAATGATTCAAGTAAAGCTTCTAGGTGGTTCCAGTGACAAAGGAAACTTATGTTTTCACGGTGTCGACCCTCCTTTTTCATATAAAGGACTGTATTTGGAGCTATAACTCCGGAGGACGCATTTCCATCTATCAGGCTGACATATCAACAGGCGTAGAATGTCGCCGGGTTTATGTTGCGTGACGCACTGCCACGCTCTCTCGCCTGACATTCTCGCATCCCCCCCCCCCCACCCTAGCGTCTTACGCAGCCTCGAACGACTCTCTACATCATCAACCCGAGCAACAAATTCGGCGAACAGTACTCAGTGAACACACGTGTGGGACAAAAATTAGCTACATCCATTATTGAAAATCTGTCACATTTGATATCCTGGGAAAATGAGTCAGTGGATCCGAAAAGAAAAAAATTCCTATGCTCTAAATGACATAGGGGAAAGTAGGATACTGAATTTGGCGATAACGAGAAATTTAAAGGTCAAAAAATAAGAAGAAGGCAAAATGAAGAGAAAAAATCTACTTTGGATGGAAGAGTTGAAATTATGCAACCGTTGAAGCAGCTATTGTCAGGTTTGGAATAGATCAGCAAGGACCAAGAAGCTTTTAGACCGATAGGTTGTATAGTAAAACAAGTAACTTATGGAACAAAGTACTGGTACTCGACATTAAAGGAAAAGAATAGTTTAAATGGGCATTGCACTTTAAAAAAAATTAAAAGCCCTGAAATGATATGTAGTAATGTTCAATTTTGCAGAAACCACTCAAATACTTTAATATTATGTCTGAAATACTGTTGTATAATGAAAATAAGAATATACCACGTGATATATAAGGAATGAAAGAGTTTACTGTATACAGAAGGGAATGTGATAACAAGCAGAGACGCAGTTCACTTTTGTGATCATCGCGTCGATTCTGGACACTTTTGACTAACTGAAGCTACGATGGCCATTATTGACTCAATCGATCATTCTGATCGTATTCAACAGATTAACGCTATAAAATTAAAAGTATTGTAATGTTGTATTTTTAAGTCTTTTATTTGATTAAACGTTGAATACAAAATACATTATATCAGCAAGATACTCCTCTTCTCAGGATCCACGTAAGCTCGTTCTTACGAGCTGATGTCTTCCAATGCCGGATTTAATCGTATTGTTCTGTTACTTTTGATGAAAACTACCAGAATTTGTTTGAGTTATCAATTTATTATCCTCAAATACCTCACACTACATCTCCTACAAAACAACACCCATCCTTTCTCCTCTCACGACTTCCAAAGATCACCTCCTCCATATCATTACAGATATACAAAGATATACACTACAATGTATTTTATTATGTTGGAAATTTCTACATCTACATAATGTCGCCTTAAACTCTAAAAAAGGTTATAATAGAGAAAATTAAAAAAATTCCCCACTGTTTTTGATCAGTCAAACCAATTGAATTGAAATATTACTTTATATAAACTTCAGAATGTTGATTTTAGGTAATTTTGAATATAGAAAATTATTTTTTGATTAGATTTAAAAAAAATTATAAACTAAAAAATTAAACATATTGTCATTTTTTAAATTTAAAAATAACTGTACAGATTAATATGGCCAATAATGCCAAAATATTCTTTAAAAATTTCTGAAATAAAATTTTTTGTAATTGAGGAAATGTTTAATTCTAATTGGTTTCGCTGATAAAAAGGATGTGTAAACTAATAAAATTATCAAATTATCAATGATCAGTCTTTTAATTTAAATTTATAATTTGAAAAAAATTTTAAAGGCAGACGCGTGTCAATGACGGCTACGATACATCTTCCTCTAAGGAGGCTGTGTGAGTAGTTAATGAAGTCACAATAAATGGAAATACATTTTGTGAAAAATCACCCTCCATACAGAGACGTTCCGCGATTTCCAAAATTATTTTGTCAACAATCCGTTTTGCCATAAGAGTAGTGTTGGCAAATTTTGTACGCGCCACACAGACACTTTTTCCCTTCATTGACTCAAACTTAAAAATCTAGATAAATACAGTAAAAAATTTCTAGGACCTCAAGCTTTAAAAAATCTTTGTGGACATTAAAATAAATTAACAATATTAAAAATTTAATACATCTGTAATTTTTGCAACGTTTTTACGTACTTTTTTTTGTCGTATTAGAGTTCGCAGACTTATTATGTGTCTGTCCAAGCTGATCATAAAGTTACTTTCGATTTTGGAACGTGTAATAAAATGAAAATTCTTTAGTGTCGAATGTGTACCCCAGCTAAAGAATTTTACAGGTCACCTACACGAGCTTTTATAGAGATAATTGTCTCATTATAAAACTAAATTGGCAAGATGTTTGTTGTTACTGAACCATGGCAAGTCTGTCGCAGTTGGTCACTATCAAAGAGTTATCACGTTTAATGTCATGTAACGTAATGTAATGAATTATTTTCTTGGGCTGGGTATTTTATTATATTGAAGCAAATTCTTTTTATTGAAATGAGTTTTAATAATATAGCACGAAAACTCTCATCACCTGTGGATTTAAGTTGCAGAGATTAGTTGCCCGCACCAAATACGTTCTGCATATTCCTGTTTCCCGTCGTTGTCTGCTGTAGTTGGAGGTCCCGGTTTTTCCCAAATTGAATCCTGCAGCTGGCTGGAGCGTCTCGTTTTCAAATATTCGGCGGATGGCCTCGTACAGCCAGTTGATGGTCACGTGCAAATTTACTATATGCTTTTCCTCTAATCGGATAAGCATACATTTGTACCCTTCGGGATCCTATCACCAAACGCTATCAACGTCTTTCCGCCAACTTTTCCACATCCTTCCAACCACTCTTCTCAACGTTCTTATTCCAATTCTTTCGTCTGTCCACTTGTTTCCTCGTCTGTCCAATTTTTTCCTCGTCTGTCCACCTGTTTCCACGTCATTTCGCCAACTACTCTCCACAACTTTCTTATTCCAACTCCGTTCACGTCTCTTCGCCAACTGTTCCAAAATCTCTCTTCCCACCCCAGAGCTGGACTTTTCCCGCCCTTAACGTCACGGGCTTTTGTTGTTCTTCGCCGCATGGGATTTTCCCATCGGTCGATGTACACTATCTCGGTATTCAAATAGCCTTAGACGCGACAGGTCGGCGTCTCGAATTGGTCCTGGCGTTTTGAAGCCCCCCCCCCCCCCCGTGGTGGACTCGGCAGGGTAGGCGAGTAGTGATGACGTCAAAGGCTGTGACGTGATTTCGTGAGTGCTATTTGCAAAGGACTCAACATACGATGACGTCCTCGTACAGAATAAGACACCCCGACAGTATGTTACATACCAAAAAGATAAATTCGTTGATTTATTAGACAAGAACAATTAAAAGTGAAAATACACAAAATTAACCAATAATATTGAATCTAAATAAATAAAGAAAATGATTATATTGAGATATTCCTCTCTTTTAAATAATATTATGTTTAAAATCTAACGATTGCGATATATAATTTTGATGTAATCTATACTAGCGACGTTTTTCCTTTAGATATAAATCTAATTAATTAAAGAATCGAATACATAAATTCGTACTAAAATTCATATGAGGCAGAAAATATACATCGTATTTCTTTGAAAGCCCATAAAAACAGTGTTAAACAAACCATTCGTTCCTTCGAGCCCAGAAACGGAAACGTATATTTAGTATACAAATTAATATATAATTTACATCTCCTTTGATATGGATACGTGATTCTCGAATCTTATAGCATTGCTACCCAACAAACACTAAATGAAACCTAGGAATGTCTGAAGCTTACAAAGAACTTTTACATCGCAATCAATATAATGTGTGCTATTATACTAGCTGGGTTCTCGGCGTTGCCCGGGTTGTTATATATCCATTACCCTCGATTTGACTCCAATATAGGTTGCTTTTCGGTTATTTTTATGTAACGTACCTCGACCCCTATTCTTAAATGTGCGGTTCTCCCTCCCACCACCGCCCACCCCAGTGCATTGACTAGGTTGACATAAGTAAACTTAGCGACATCCATTTCTCCTGATTTGACACAATCTCTGTTGTTTTTGGGTTATTTTCTTGTAAGGCCCTTCCAACCCAACCCTTAAGTGTGCTCCCTGCCATGCCGAAAGGGGTTGAAATTATATAAAAACGACATCGGTAGAAATACTATCAATTCAATTAACCCTGAAAAATATTTATTCAACGACAATATCCGCCGTGATAGCAAGTTTCAAAATTTCCATCCCGTCGACCCCCACCCCTGGGGGTTAAATGCCCAATTTAATATCATAATTAAACTCACCGACATCCATAACCCTGGATTTGGCTCTAATCTCGATTGTATTCGCGTTATTTGCTTGTAACGCACGTCTACCCCCACCCCTAAGTGTACTCCTTTCCCATGCTGCAAGGCGTTGAAATTATACTCAGATAAAATCGGTAGAAACACTATCAATCACTTTGATCCCTAAAAATATTTATCCGACTGAAATATCGGTTGTTTTAGTATGTTTGAATTTTTCCAGGCTCCTCCACCCCCGCTCGTGGGGGTGGTAGACGTGTCTCACCTTAAATGTTTGTTTCCTGGTCGCACAGAACATGTGTACGAAATTTGATGAATATTGCTCCACGGGTGTAGATTTGTATAAGGAATATACATTCATGCATACATACATACATATTGTAATGATTAAAATAAGATAAATAAATCAATGGATAGCTCCACTTAGGTGAAGCCAATATGTAATAAATATGTAATGAACAAAAATATTAATTCAATGAATTGATTGCCCCTCGTTGGTGAAGCCAAAAATAAATGAGTAACTAGTGTCTAATTAGTTTAACAAATTAATTAAATAAAGCTATTTCCATGAATTTAACTCAACAGTTTGTTTATGAAACAATTAAATTTATTTTTATTTAAAGTGAAGGATTGCAAAATAATTACGACATTCTTTGAACTTTACAAGACAATTTACTTTTATGAAGTAAAATTACAACAATTTTTTATGAGATTAATTACATTTAAAGTTTTTCAATGTTTACAGATTTTACAACTCTTTTCTCAGGCTCATTTATCTGGGGGTCTAAGTATATATTTACGTTAACAATCAAATTCCATTACAATCTAAGAAATTAAACAATCAAACAAAACGAGAAAGCGAAATCTGACGACTTTACCTTTAATTATCGTTTACAAAACTTGATTAAATTTGTTTGTACTTACAACACATTGGCTGGTACCAAGCTTAACTCTCTTGGGCTAGGGCTCACCTCACTATTCACACTAAAAGGCCATGAAATCACTGAATTTACAATTGATTAAACAAAAACACGGTTGTAACTTTCGAGTCTCTCCTCTGGAACTGGAAACCGCTGCTCCTTCCGGATTATTAGTTGAACAGATTGTTACAAAATTTCCCTCAGTGAAATTGATGACGGTCACGGTACTTGCAGAAATTTTATTTGTGGCACTATTTATTAGGTTACTCCTTGCAGTTCGATGAATTATGTGTCCAAACTTTATACTCAAATTTAATACTTGTAACCTTTCCGACCAGATCTATATGCCTGCCACGCTGTTCGTTGTCCGCCTTTCAATTTCCGACTTCCACACCCGACTGACTGTTTAAGAAAGCGCTCGCGGCTAAACAAAGCTCGCCTATGCCTTGTCGCCTTTGAAAATTTGCACCGCTAACAATCCACCGTAACTATCCAATTATTAAAGTCATTAATGGCGCCTAATTAGTATTACAATATATACATAAAAACAAACATACAAACACTGCTTTATTTAATAGATTACATTATTAATGTGTCACGGAATGTGTGATGTCAAAGAGATTCGCCACTCACGTATCAGTCTGTAAACATTTTCGCTTTGCTGGGTTGGAGGAACGAATGGGTTGTTCAACTAGGTTTTCTAGTACGAAGTATATTTTTCTGCATCATGTGAATTTTAGTTAAGAAAATTTATGAAATTTATGTATGGGATTCTTTAATAAATGTCATAAGGCAACTTGAGGAGACTGTCGGCAGTATCTTCCTCTGGCCGGTCGAACTTCAATCATAATGTTTAATGGAACCGTATTTCAGCTTATTCAAATTAAAAGTATCAAGCGTGATTGCTGAGACAAAATTAAATGCCACTTTTTTATTTTCCGCAGAGAGGATCATAACCGTAGGAAATTACTTTTGCGCATGTAATTACTTTACCTTCCTCTTTAAGTGGCAATAATAATTCGATAAAAACAGAGAACGCATTACGTCTTCATCCCAGCCTTATAGAGGTGGCTTTCCTCACGCCGAGACCTTTATTCGTTAAAGCGTCGTAAAGCGGGTATTCGACACGGTTCACGACGACGGTGCTACCCGTGGCATTTCGGCGAAACAGCCGCAGTAAAAAGAAGCGCACATGCTCACGTTGTCATTAAGCCTTTACGGCGGAGGCGGCAGCTCACCGTAAAACTGCACGTGCTATGTTTTATTACTGTCGCCTCTTCTTCCTTGGTCACGGCTCATCGATGTGCCACCTACCTGGGACCTCACTCACAGCCGTTCCCCATCACACGTGCTATTTTCGGCTATTATACAGTGCGGAAGAATTTTTCAATGTCGAAAATTAGCAAGAATCTCTCAAAAACGAAGAAATTGGTTGGCAGCAGTTCATAGAATAAGTATAACATTGGGAAATATTTGCACGATCGACATGGCCAATTCAGATTCTGAGACTATTACGACTACTCACTTCTGACGTTCGTTTTCGATACCCAATAAGGTATACAAGACGAGTAGTAACGCCTTAGTACTCGGTAAGAAATAATATTGCATGATTGTAAAATTAGCATAATCAGTTACTGCCAATATTCCATTAAATAGATACAAGGAAATTCAACGTGTTCGAAAGGTTTACATTTGTTAAATCTGACACATATTTAAATAATTCAAAAGTTTTTATGTCGATCATGATACAAATGTGATAAATGTTCTAAATTTTATATTTATGTGCAGCTTACAGCATTTTGCGAAATTTAATTCCTTTTCAGATTTATTAAAGAATGGATACAGACGAGCGAATCATTCTTGTTGTAATCCAATCAAATAATGAAAAATTGAATAAAGGAGGAGGAAATATTTGAAATAAAAATTTAATAAACTTTGAACAACACATTTAACGATTATTAAACTGGTGAATAAATTCTAAAGAATTGAATCAGTATATGATGATGTAAGAAAAGGCCGGCAAATGATAGTTTCTAACCAAACTAAACAAACTCCATTACTGTGTCAAATTTAACTAGATTGTGAATACATCCAAGTGTGCAGTATAAGTCTTATTAAATAATTTACAATACAATTTGGTTTATTTTAAGTTTTTGTAAATATTTAAAGCTCAATTTCAATAATATAAGATTAATATAACAAGATTGGCTCAAAATTTGAAAACACTGGCAATTAAATGAATGTTCCAGCTCTGTCCCACGATATGCTATTTATTATTTATATTCAATTGAAAATTCATATTAAAATTGTCCTTTAATCCTGTCGTTATTCTTTGACATACAAAAAGGCCTTCATCCTCAAAGCAAATGAATTTGTCGAAGAATACTGTCGGAACCGTCTGTTAAAAAATTATAACGAATGGATATATTGTATCTACGAAATTTTATATCATTGACAGGATTAAAGATTAATTGTAATGTGTTTATTGTTTGCTTTCCACGCTGTCGTGGTGTCTGCAGGTTTTGTGGTGACGAGGACTCAGCAGGTACCAGCGTATCAGGTACCTGAAGCGATAGTTCTTGAACAAACTTAAATTTCCTCTATTTTTTCACGTCTTTTCCGACTTAATATTGCTCCTTCACTCACTTCTCACTCCTTGACTCACTCAGACTATCCTACTAACTGTATCTTTGTCCTTTAAAAACTCGTTTAACCTCTCTCCGAGACAAACTCAGTGTAACTGTCGGATTCACTTTGGTGCGATTGAAATTATATTA
The DNA here is from genome assembly GCA_037074705.1 of Zhengitettix transpicula. Lineage (NCBI taxonomy): Eukaryota > Metazoa > Arthropoda > Insecta > Orthoptera > Tetrigidae > Zhengitettix > Zhengitettix transpicula. The sequence goes on along the minus strand of CM073593.1, from coordinate 23,932,600 downwards.
TTTTATCGGAGTCATATTTATTTATAGGTACTAGAAATACGTATGCCAAAATGTAGATACCATGTGTTTTTTACATTTTTTATATACAGTAAAATGATCTTTTGTTACATATGTTTATACAATTTAATATATATAATTTCTATGAGATTAATTTTGTAATATAATACAATTTAATTTAATTTAAGTGTGCTAATTAGATAAATACATAGCCAAATAATAGAGAAAAAAAAGAGGGACATTTATATTTTATGATATTTAGGTATTCTCAGTTCTCCTTGAACGGATGTGGAAATATAAGAGTTTACTCCGGGACGAACTAAAATTTCCTTCCATTATATTATAGGTACTTACATCGTAATTTCACTGTTCGCGACCAGTGACAGTTTTTGCAGTGTTGTCGTTTTGGGCGCCTGCTTGGGACTCAAGGCAACGTCGCTATCAATAATGAATGACATAATGAAGTCCAAAAACTCTAGGCAATGCACTGATATGACAAATTCATTTTTCGGGGCAGTTCGGCATAGGCTCGCTTTGCCAGTCCAATGTTAGGAAACTGGACACTTCTTCTCAACTTTTCTTATGCGAAAGTGGCATTTAAATTGTAATAGATCCTAAGGCAGAATATAAACAAGTTCAATAGGGGGACATATACTTTTAATTTCAACGCATAATGTTTTATTTTATAATTCCGTAGTCTATTATTTTTTACTGGGTATTTCCAGCACAGTTCACCTGTGAACGTGGGCAGCAGTGAGGAAGTTTTAATTTTATGAAGTATTACAAACCTCGTAAAACTGTAGAGTGTATCGCTAATTAGTGCATGAATCGGTTCAACCGGCAGAATTATGGCAGTCATAACACCATTGAGGGCAGAAGTTATGTCGCGGGGAAGTACCGCGCATTCTCGTGGAGGCAAGCATTAATCAATTACCTAATAGCGGGGTGCAAACAATGTGCCAATTAAATGTGGACGGCTATGCTAATTCCCCTGTGGAATGGCTCGCGGCCGCAGAGACATCTGCCGGCCCGGTCCCACGTCTCTTTGTGCGGAGGACACAGGATCGATCGATGGGGCGGCTGGGGGGGGGGGGGCAGACAAGGGGGAAAAAAGGATTGGAAATATGATACAACTTGTCAATACCTTAGTCAAACATCAAATATGATGTTACACACCATAAGCGTTTAATGGTTTACACAATAATAGGTTACATGTGTTAGTCTGAAAGTTAAGATTATTTTTAATATTTGCTAGTATTAATCTCTTTCTAATAAATTTATCGTCATATTGCAGCACTGACATTAATTATTAGTATACCTGCACACCCTCCAACGCCTTTTTCGAGCTTAAACGTACCGTTCGAACATTGACCAAAACCATCAAGAACTGAAATATTCTTCTTCAGTTTACTTCGTTTAATATACTATATTTTTAAATATTGCTAGTCATTTTTCACTCTGAAATATGGTATCTGATTTAGCTTTTCGACTATCTACCAGATTTGGATTTGAGTCATCAAGCAACTAAATTCACATTGATTTAAAGATATTTCAGTCATTTCCAGTTGTTATGGGATGTCAAAATTCAGGTAGTATTTTCTAAGAACGTACCTAATCTTCATAGAATCTCTGAGTTTTATATTTTTTTGTGCAACATTTTTTTAAAAATATGTCTCAGTTTTCTAATCATATATACTTCATATTAGCATTAAATTAATAAGTTTGTCACTTAACACATTCATCTGTTGCGTAATATTGTTACATTACTTCAAAAATCCCTCCTAAAACTTTTAAATACGGATAGAGGCTTACCTTCGTCAAATTTTAGTTTATAACTTACATAGATTAAATACTTCATTAACAACTTTATATATGAATATAATTTGGAGGCCATTACGTCAGAAATAAAATTGAAAATTAACAGCGAAACCTTAATATTTTTAAAAATAATTTATTAAGAGACGTTTCTTCCTTGCATTAGAACCTCTTCAGTATCAAACTTCAATCAAGATTATCTAACAAATTATTATTATATTAATTAAATAAATAATGGCAAATTATATTAAAAAAAATTTAAAAAATGGAAAACAAGAGGCAATTAACTTACACTTAATCAAACCAAAACATCATGAAAACATTCAAATCTCTTCGTTACTATTTAAAATTTTTTATTACATATTAAAATACTGGTGCCTGCTACCCATCAAGGGCTGAACTTGAATTACCTGAACAATGAAACAAAGAAAAGTTAAGAAAACAGTTACATTGTTGACTTGACAAAATATTTATGAATGTCGATAATTTGTAGTTCAACAATTAAATTGGTTAAATTTGTAAATAAAATTTTTATAATAAATTAAACAAAAATAGTATAGTTTTTTAATCAAAAAAATAATGAATCATTAATATTATTGAGATTCTGAGTGTCTTTTTTACATTAATAGATTTATTGTGCGATCTTATGTTCAAAATTTCGTTGATCAATCTCGAAAAATAATTATTTTCTTCATCCAAAATCTTTTTATATAATTTTTTTTACGTTTGTATTAAAGGTCAGATAATTTTTATAACTTCATGTATGGTTTTTAATTTTGCATTACTTCTTCTTGCCAATTCATAAACAATAACATAAGTGAAAAAAAAATATTTTTCACAATTCATATTTCTGATTTGAGGAGAAAAACAAACAAATTTTCGATTTCAATTGAATCTGTTTTCATTTCGAATATTTTGTTCGCAAATATTTGAGAAGAAATTGAAAACAAAGAGCATTAAATATGTGAAAGACAGAAAAAGTGCAAGGTTATTTTTGAGTTGATTAAGAATTGATGTGGTCGGATATTATCTTGGAACTTCAATTCCAAAGAAAGTGAATAATTGAGCCGGAGCTAGCAGCAAATTGCGGCTGTGTGTTACTGCAGGGAGCAGACTGACCAGAGGCCAGTGTTGCGGTGGGCTACAGGAATTTCATTACAGGGACGTAATTTATAGCAGCCAACGCGTCAAGGTGAAGGATGGCTTAGCTGCAGAATGCACGGTACTGACATCTTGCGAAGTCCGGCTCCCGAACAAAGCACGACGGGCCCTCCAGGTACGCTGCTTACTACCCAACTTAGAACACACACACACATACTTACCATCTCAGATGTCATCCTTGTCATTCGAACAATAGGTAAGACGTTACAGTCGGCAATTGTGTGCAACCAAGGTTATACCTAAAAAAACTGAAGATAACGTTCAATGACTTTATTCAAAGTGGAGTCGAATATTTGATAAAACAACACAAGGGCATATACATTTACTTCACTTGGAACAATTAATACGTCTAAAAATAATTATAATTTGTATTCTATAGATTCCATAAATCCAAGATACAATTATATAGGAGGAACCAACAAACGTCATGCCATAATATAACATTGAATCTTATGTAAAACTTCTTTTTAACAATATAATTTCTTTAATCCAATAATTAGTCACGATAGAGTTTAAGTTACAATACATATATACTGATTTATTGCAACCATAATCTGAACTGAGAAATGGGGAAAGTCAAAAGTACTGATATATATATATATATATATATATATATATATATACACTGTGGTATACACTTTTAATTAAAAGGAAAATAAGTTAAGCAAACAATTAAAGGCAACACGTTAAGACAGTCAAATTATATAATATACAAAATATAAAAGGAAACAACGGAAGTAAGTTTACGGGATTTTACGTAGAAATTAAACCATAACTTTTAAAGGGATAACTAAAGATTATTTAATTGGCAATTTTAATTTACGTTGAATTCTTAACATTTTATGCTTTTAAGTAAATAACCCAGCTTTCATAAGAATCTAAATTTCGGGGCGCTTATAGGGCCTCTAATAACGACTGATTTGCAATTTTCATCACGTTGCAAAAACAAAATATGAATTTAATTTACAGTAACAAATAAAACTGATAAAACTATAGCAGTATCTTACAAAGTTATAGAAATATGGCGTTAAACGATATTTACGTAAAAGTTTACTAAAGAAGGTTTTTACGTACACTTTTATTGAGAGCTGTCTGGTACCAGTTTGTGTACTCGTGATTATTTTAATTTTTATACAACAATAGATTTAATGATAGGCCACAGCACTGATTTTATACTTTCCACACTTCGTCGTAACACTTCTCAACACTTTCGGCGCCTTTATGCTTTACTATCGACGTATCCTCACACTTGGTTTTGCTGTGTAAAATCCCTTTAATACATAAGCTGATATATTCAGCTCATACTTTGCTGAATCCAGTCACACCACACTGCTCCAGCTCCCAGAACACACATGAATGACTGATTGACTGTCTCTCTGACACCTCTCGTCAGGTCCTGCAAACACACACCGAATGTTTTCCACCAAAGTTCTCTGTGCGTACGCTTTTCGACAATAATGCTTAGCAACCATTATAGTCTCTGCATTCTAGCGTCAAACAATACAGTTCTTTACAATTCTCGACCTCAAAGTTTCGCCGACAGTAATTAAAGAAACAATTAAAATAAAACATTTCATTACACATTGTTAATCTCTACAATATATATATATATATATATATATATATATATACTGTAATACCAATTAAACAGGCTATTAATTGTTTTTAATAATGAAATTGTTAGCGGTACGAATGCGTAAAGGCGACAATCATGGCGGTTTTTTTTCATTTATTTAACAATGGAAACTGAAAAACCGCGCTCTTTGAGAACAGTCAGTCTGCACGGAGATACGAGACGGAACGGGCCACATAAAGTAATAACACAGTAAAATTTGCTAACATAAAAGCATGAATAGTGTTATCCACGAGGTCCAACGGCGAGATATGATAGTTTATATAAAACGCGAGCAAGCAGTTTGGCGGAGAGACACATAAAATCGCAATTTGGAAGCAGAAGTTTTTGCTGCCCAAATTGAACTAATTGTCGCATCGAGAGACTTTGTGGAATTTTATTCATTCGCCAACCGGCTGAGGGTGGACTAATCCAGATTCCCGGATAGCAGAGACACGAGAGGGCATCGACCACGTGTATTCAAATTCTAAAGTGTAGAATCAGTGAGTAATGAATGGTCTGTTTTAGTGAGTGTTAAATTCAAGCAAGAAGAATCCAAACTGGTACCACAAGTACTGTCGTGAGTACAATACAATTATTAATAATTGTAAACTATAATTTAAGGGTATAATCAAATTTCGTTCGCGTTTTCTTTTCATTCGTTTTCTTTTGTTTCTAGTATTTTAATTTTATATTCCTTTAACTTCAATGAATTGAATTGTTAATGTTTTAATTGGAGTGTTCTTATTATCAAACCCAGTTATGACACTGAGATATAGAGATTCGACGTATTTGATTGTAATGATATAAGAACTGTATTTGCATAAAATGCCACGAAATAATAAATGATTAAAATTAAAGTCTTTGTTGTTAACTGCATGAAATTCGGCGTGCAAAATAGATCTTATATAATGTAAATTTATCAACAATAATAATTTTTTTATTTTAATCTTAAATTAATTTTGTTAATTAATTCAATGATTTAAGACCACCTTTTTAATCATTATATATTTGACGTCATCAACGTGTGGCTAACTACCATTCAAATTTTAATTATTTTTTTTGTTTATTAATCTATTTTAATTAAAGATTTTATTTGTTCATTATAATATATGTATATGTATGTCAGTGTGTCTGTCTCTCTTACTATTCTACACCATTCATCAGATTGCGATGAAACTTTGGTGAGTTCTTGTGCGCACGCCCGCAAAGGTCTCTGTTGGACTTTCGAAGCAATAAGCAACTCACCATGGAGGAATCGGAGGTGGAGTTTTAAATCGTGCAAAAATGGCCTAATAATTATTTTTTCTTGGCGATGAGAGATTCTAATTAAGATTTTTTAAGTGTATAATTTCAACCCCTTACAGCACGTGAAGTCATAACCACTATGGCAGGGGTGGAGGGGCCTAGTTTCAAAAATAAGGTGAAAGTCAATTAGTTTAATTCTGGCATTAGTGGAGGCGAAACTGGTGGAAGTAATTCCCGCTTGAAATCTTAAACTCGTAGAGAAATTTCTACCACACTTTGTTATACAAATGTTACTGACGATGCAGGATCCCCTAGTAGTGGGGATTGATTGGGTGGCATTTAAAAAATATTCGAAATACATTATTAGCTCGGAATAAAATGTTTTTGGGTCGCTGAATTTTATAGTGTCTTTATAATAGTTTTAAATGTCTAATTTCCGATCCAAAAGGGAGGGAAGCACCCGTATGGGTGGAAGTTTGGTGCCGAAACCGGGATTTAATGGTGGTCCACGCTTTTGACAAGAAAGTACCCGGAATATTTTTGACCCTTTTAAGTTATCGGGTGCTGGTATATTTTTGGTCTCTATTCAGTTAAAGGGTGTATTTTTGAACTGCTTTAAGATACCAGGGAAATTTTTGGACTTTAAGTTAGTGATATAATTTTTTTACTTCATCGCATCGGAAGTATTTTTGACTTCCTTCAGTATTCGTAATGTTACTGAGTATTTTTGACCACTAATGCGTATTATCGACTTCATTAATATATTGGGAGTATTATTTTACTAGTTTCATTTCCCATCATTTTTAAGACATTCTTATTTTTCGTATCACGAGAATTCCCAAGTCGTTAAAGAACCGTTAAGCATCAACCTGGTTTACTTGAAGTTAGCTTCCGCCGGATTGGATCGCGGAAGGGAAACGTAAATAGGTAAATGTTCCAAACAGTTACGCTATTGATGCTGGTATAATAACCTTGAGGAGAACAATACAAAAATACTATATTCTAAACGTACGGGTATAGGAAAACACAAAAAGTTTAATGCGAAATTATACAAAATAAACCAGTAAAAAATGTAACGAAAAGTTTATGAACAAATATAGGTGAGATTGGAATATGTCTCCGGAATAAAAGACGAAATGGTTTCAACAAGACTGAAATGTTGGGTTATGATCTTTACAAACATACGAAAGGAAGATGAAGAATTGTTTATATTTATTTCTGGAGACTAATATAATTCCGTATGTGTAATTGTTGAATTTACAAAGTCATAGCCGTAAAAACGAAAAATGTCTCGACACTCATTATAAAGGAAGCAATGAGGTATTATAGTGTCATGGCGCCCAAGATTTCGGTCATTTATAATGATCCGTATACCATAAAAATGATGATTTATACTTATAGATTTTATCAAAGCTTCAAAAACTTTGAGCGGTGATTAAAAACTCCTTGGCTCGACAGCCCATGAAGGACCTTGGCCTACCGAGACGGCTGCCAGACTGTCATCTTACATGACACATTCTGGATTAGCAGTGACACCTGGTCAGAGTGTCGATTCTAACACAGTCTTAACCTCAGTTTTCGTGACCAGGACGACCACAAACATCCGTGCCCATGCCGGGATTCGAACCCGGGACCTCTGTGATGCGAGGCAATGCGGTGATTAAAAGTAGTGTAATATTCGGGTACGTCTGGAATATTTTTGAGTTATGTAATTCAGGATTAATAGCATTTATTGCGTAATTGGCGAACAACTCAGTAAATTAATTATAAATTTCTACCGGTTTAACAAAAAAAATATGTACGTCGTTGCTGCAATGAAAATCATATGCTTCATAATGAAGCGCATAACGTCTCACTCCCTTTTAATTACCATTTGTTGATCAGGAAATAAAATTTATTGCGTTTTTAGTTTTGAATTGACAGTCATCCAATTACGGTGTTTTTTCCTAATTATTTACCAACACAATTTAGGTATAAGTATTTTCACAACATTTTGATTCGAGTAAATAAAATTGTTTGCTTTAAAGAATAAAATTAAAATTACAACGGGAATGAATACAAATTGACTCATTTTTACGCCTAACAATTTAAAAGTATACATGTCCGTGATAAGTCTCGTCTCGTCTCGTAAATTTCAATTCATTTAATTAAAAACTAAATTATTTCTCTCTTTCTTCCCTCAACGGTCTTTATCATCGCATCCCACAGTTCGCAGTGAAAGTTCACAGCAGATGTGACTCAAAGGGCCAAACCCTTCTACTTAATATGAGCGGCAGATGCAGATAATAGTGCAGTTTACGGCGGTTCCAAGTTGTTCTAGGCACTGTATTCTTCGGAGGGGAAAGTTGGATCTGAATCTTTAATATATCTAAATAGTAGGGTCTTGGATACGTCCAGAATTACTTTACACGTTCTTTTACCATAAATGACATGAAAAAAGTCTGGAGAGATTTCTAAACATCTTCGGTAAAAGTCAGCCGAATATAATTTCGATAATAATTTTCCGTTTGAAGTCGAAATTTTACTGTTATAACTCCACATACAGTACGAATCAAGATTTATGTTTATGCACTTATTTTTCTCTTTCAAATATACGGACCAAGACACCCAGTTTGGTTATTTTTGGTAAACCGTCTGTCATAATAAACATTGACTGAAATTGACTGTTAACTGATTAATTCCTACAAATGGCAGTATACTAATTTTTCAGTCCTATTTTCTTGCTGTATGAGATATAATAAATGTTGTAAATGCTCATGAAAGATCAACTAAGTACAATGCTGTATTTTATTTCATCTCAATTCACAGAATTTATGGATTTTCGAGTGTTATATCACGCAGCAGGTTTTGCATTTTTTAAGTAAATATGTGATATTTAGGAAAATTTAGGCTAATTTAAGTTCTCATTATTACGTCATTATGAGTTGAGATATTTTATCAGAAATATGTATAAAAATTTCATTTCAATCGACTATGAACCGACGATACGTCTTAGGACAATAAATTTATGATCTAGATAACTAGGCTTGAACCTCATTCCACCTATCGCAAATTTTGTAACATTTCACATACTCTGATATTGAGTAAAAGAACCTAGTTTTATTTTCGAACACCTTTCTTATAGGAATATAACGATCATAATGTTCTGTGCTTTAATATTATTTTTATAGTACTCACTAAACGGAGAGGTTTTTTTAAAAAAATTGTTTAAAAATATTTCCTTCGTTATATAGGATTTAGTTCCCCTTTCTATCTTATAATGCAGCTCCGCATTACAGGCTGAACTAGTTCTTTTTTTTTGTAAAAAAAAGTTAGTATATTGCTTCTTTGTACTTTGAACCTACTAAAGTTCAAGTTAATACTCTATCTTTCCATCATTATTTTTCAGAGCGGAAATAAAATTGTGTAACCAAACTTCCATACAATCAGGCTATCAATATTTTTACTTTTATTTAAACCAATAGAAGCCGCTATATTTTTTATGGCATATATACCTGTGAATAATGTTTTAGTATAGTTTGAGCTGCTGATAAAGCGTACTTGAAGTGAAGTCTCTGGACAGGTCTGCAATTTCATCGTCCGCAGCCTCCGCCACCTGCAGAGCTCTGCGCTTGTCAAGTGTCGTAGATTAATGAGGCCCAAGCTGCCTGCAACTTCTCCGTTCCTCTGCTATCTTCCACCTTGTTGGGACAGACGCGGTCGAAACAAGATCTTGTCTCCGTTTGGAAATGAGATAAGCTTGAGAGTCTTTTGCGTCATATGGACTCCCAGCAGCGCATGTGCTACTTCTATGAATAACTGCATCTCAAGTTTTGAAAGGTATGACATCACTGCGCAGTGGTTTTCTGAGATATAAACTGCTATTTCGCACATTAAAAATAGTTAAATATTCAATATATTCTGATTTCCTATAGTTTGAAAGAAAACACACCAATGCTCTGGCGATAACCAAAATGCCATTGCTAGATAATTTTTAAGATGGATCCAAAAATATGCAATGAATTAAGTTTAATTACCAATTAATCCTTTAGTTGCATTGAAAATATAGACTATATGTTTTAACACTCATCAGTCCACGGGATTAAAATTCAATTTATTCCTCCCGGATATTTGTGTTTAAATAAATCATTATCGAACTTAATTTCTATTATAATGTTGACAATAATTTATTTAAAAAACAAGTACGCATATCAATTAATATATTCTTTATTAATGGATTTTTATTTCATTTTTTAGACTCTTCAACAACTTGGTCTTTAGCGACTATACATTATTACATTCAATTAAATATTAATATACGTTTACATCAGTATGATATTTACGTTATATATATATATTCATTATTTAAAATATTTACATATAATATTTATGATACATACTTTTCCATTTAAATTAGTGAAATATACTTTATGAGGAATAATCTCTATATATATAAAAATTAATATTTGTGTGTATGTGTGACCCCTGTGCACTCCTAAACCATTCATCTGATTACGATGAACTTTTGGTGAGTTGTTTTACGCACGCAAGCGAAGGTTTCTGTCGGCCTTCAGAAGCGTTAGGCTGCTCCCTAGGGGTGAAAATACTGAAACGGCCGATATTAGCGTCGATTAATTACTTTTCTGGGATGATATGATTAATAGTTTCTATCCAGATGTTTTTATTGTATAATTCAACCCCCTTATAATACCACTAAGGAGGGGGTGGAGGGACGTTACATAAAATAAACGCGAAAAACCGACATTGGTGTCAAATCTTCGGTTACAGATATCAATGAGTTTAATTCTGACATTCACTATGTCAGTTGCGTTATTGTGCAGCCCCGAGATGTGGGAGTGGGGGAGGATGTGGGTGAAAGGTCGTTAAATAAAGTAATCACTGCACAACAAAGACTGGGGTTATGGAAGTCACTGAGTTTAATTCTGACATTTACCATTATGGTTAAGATGTAATTCAGCCCCTAAGAGTAGGGGTGGAAGGAGGTGAAACAAATTTCCGTTTAAAATCTTAAACGTGTAGAGAAATTTTTACCGAACTTTATCCACATGATACACGAACAAACACTGACGTATTAAGACACACATAGATCCTCTAGGGGTGGGGTGGAGGCGATGGAATTTAAAAAGATTCCTAAACGACCATTATAATTGTCGAATGAAACGTTTCTGGGGTCGCTCAATTTCATAGTGTCATTCTAGAATTTTAAAGTGTCTAATTTCAACTCCTAAATACAAGAATGGGAAGCAATACTATAGTGCGGGTGGTGGTGGACTTTACATAAAAAATAATGAAGAAAAGTCCGATATTAGTGTGGATTCCGCGGTTATAGGAGTCGCTCAGTCTTGTATTGATCATGGTTGTTGATATAATTTCATGTTTCTATTCGTGGAGGTGGACACGGTTGTTAGAAGGTTACCCGGAGTAGTTTTCACCGCCCTATGATACCGAGTAATTTTTTTATTTTCTTAAGGTATTTTGGGCTCTATTTACTTAATGGTTGAATTTATTTACTCTTTCAAGATACCGGGTGTAGTTTTAGGCTTTATTCAGTTACAGATTATTTTTAACTGTTTTAATTCGTCGTGTTTTTATAGACCATTTTAATAAAATGTGGTAGGAGAGTTTACGAATACTTCAGTCATCGTCGTGGTTTATTTGGAGTTAGATACCGAGGGGTTAGGTCGGGGAGGGGAATGTAAGTGGATAAATGTTCCTAACACTGACGCTACTGACGCTGGTTATATGAAATGTTTACCAAGAGGTTAGTGTTGAATCAATTCCTACTGCGGACTAATTTAAATAAACAACCGGACAACGCCGGGCCCTTAGCTAGTTATATTATTAATAATAGATTTTTGTAAAAGTTAATTATGATTTCCAGGTTCAGAAAGAGTCAGATTTAAACTGAGCGACTCCTATAACCCCGGAAGCCACACTAATATTGGACTTTTGTGCATTACATTTTATGTAAACCCCATATATATATATATCTGTGTGTGGGGGGGGGGTGTACATATGACACGTGATTCAACAAGGAAGTTTTAGGATAAAGTAATATATAAAAACGATACGAATTGGAGGTACATCAGAATGGGAATTTTAAACTTATTAATATTCTAAGTTTAATTTGTGCTTATTATTAAGACAGCGCACTTTGTTCTGGATTACTGCTTGGATAGAGTTAGAGGGCGTAGCTGCAGACGAATAGATATGTGTCCTGGCACTTGGCAGTTTTTTGGAGTTACCAAAGGTCCCATTCGCACGTTACTTGCCTCCAAAGCAGCCTGACCACCCTCATTAGCATTCGCGGCCCCATCGCATCCTCGTGGGGGCCGTATTTGCCGACCAGCTTGACGAGATAAGCTCCACGCGGTGGAGTAATGGCGGTCGCAGGTCGCAGCTCCATCTCTCAGCAGCTCCTTACGTCCGCCGGACCAGATAACGACCAGGAGGCGTTCACCGCCGACCAGAAATCACTCCAGGTTCCCAGGCGAGCCGTTCAACATTCTTCTCCTTTTATCAAGATATCACGGGAGCGTATTTCACATTTACTGTTACACTTCAAAATACACTCTTCTCTATTAACATGAAATACTTCTTCGAAATTTTCAGAGTGGATAGCAAAGAAACACTATGATATAGTCAAGCGATCATTTACACTAGTACTTTTGACACACTACTACGGAATATACAAGTTAGGAAAAACAGTTATCGAAGGTTAAAGAGTACTGAGAGAAAAATTATATGGGCAGAACAAGTGAGAGAACTGGAAGTGGGGGAATGGAATGGAAAAATCCATAGTTGGTGTTTCTTAGGCACCGAACTAGAGTGACATTAGCTTTCAATGTCTTAACACGTTCTGAGTTGTTCAGCAAACAATTTAGTAGAAAACCATTTACTGCGTGAGAGTGAAACCGAAGTCAATCTGCTAAGAAACTTCAAATCCAAATTACAGAGATTAAAGTTGAACGAGGAAAATATATGCTATCTTAATGCGTATTATTATTATTATTATTCCGTTTTAACTTAAGTGATGCATACTTTGATAATTAAAATCTCAGATTTTTCTAATATCAAAGACTGAATTTCGAAGAATTATTTTGTCAAACGACTCAGTAAAAGAATACACAGACAGAAAGACTAACAAATCCGTAAAAAAGCATTTAAACGTGTATATTTTACTGTATAAATGTTGAGAACGGTGAACGTTACAACTCGCGTCAGCTACGAAACCCGCGCTTGATACGGCCACAGCAGACACAAATAGGTGTGGTATTTTAAAATAAACCTGCGTCCAACGGTGAGCAGTGACAGACAGGTTGATGAAGTAATAGTGAATTGTGAGAGGTGAAGGCTAGATATATATTCAGATTTAGATACTGTTGGGGATACTTGGGAAATTTTGAATTAGGATAATTGTTGGAGGAGACTTACAGGAAACAACGAATTTTGTCAACTTTATAATTATTATCTACCTAAAAAGAAGTCCACTTTGAAATTTTTGAGTCAGCCATTCCCTGGGAAATAGAGTTAGTCATAATTAGAACCAATAAACCGTAGCAAATGTAATTAAATTAAGCTGTAAAATGTATATCTTATAATAATAATAATTATTGTATAACCATAAAAATGAAAAAAATACGTCTCATTGAAAATTAATAATTAGAAAGTTGGCCAAATAAGACGAAAGAAGTGATAATATAATTACCACACGACGTTTTTGAGTTTTGTCAACTGACTTCTGCAGTTGTGTCTCTAGGCTCTTGAGTTTTTTTTTGCTCCTGAAGAAAGGTTTCCAAAAAAGATGTGACTTCTGTTGTCTGTATTTGGCTATCTTTCTTATTATTATGTATAATTTTATTATAATGTATAATTTTCTTTTTTTAACAAAGCATTGTTTAATGATTAATTATTAATATTATAACATTAAAAAAATTAATTAATTTTAAAACCCAACTCAACAGTATTGTTCGTTACAAGTTGAAAGAAGTAACAGTAAAACTCATATAATAATCCATTAGTTGTATAATTCCCTGTTTGTCTTTCGAATGCAATTCTACAATTTGATATTAAACGAACCTAATATGATGCTGTTGGGTCTAGTCACTGGCAATAGCTATAGTGCGTGTTTACCTGGTGCGAGGTGTTCGTTCTTGGGGTCGGGGAATGTTATTAATTTGTTACACTCGTAGAGTGTACGCATTCTACCTTGAAAGGCTTAATATACAAAAAATTTTCAAATATCGGAACCCATACGTCACACAAGAAATGCTTCCTATAGTGACTCTGGACTATAAAGAATTATTATTTTTAGGTTATCAGGCTGCATGAGGGTAAACCACATCGTGGAAACCCCCGTTAATAGCATAGGAAGGGATTTGAAAGTTAGGATGCGGAAGGGTTATAGAAGGTAAACATCAATTCGCATTTAAATGAGTACTTAATATAAGAAATGGTCGTGGATTCATTTATCTTCATTGGTTCTTCAGAGACATCATGCATCTGTATGTGCTGATACAGCGCATGATTATTCATCTATGATTCAAGTAAGTAAATAAATCAATATTACCCACGTTTCACAATTCTGTCGTTTTTTACTTCACAGACAGTTGTGGTGATCCTTTTGCAGTGTACCTTCATCCTCATCTATACGTCGAAGACGAATGAATACATAAGTAATAAGAATCTATCAACATTTGTTATTTAACTATTGAATATCCCAAACATAAAAGTTATTCACGGCCCGTCCTGCTATGATACTTCATTATTTATTCGTCAATACTGCGTCATTTTAGTGGCAAACCCCGGACTATTTGCGGATATGGAACGAAAGTTCATCTTTTGAAATTATTATTGAGAACTTCTCACACGTTATACATTTAATGTAGTATTGTTATGCAGGATAGTTAAGTTTTTTTAGATTGCAAAGCATAACAAAGAGCGTAATATATTAGGAATTACACTTCGGTGACGAATAATCGGGAGAATAACCGAACCTCTGTTGAACTAAATGGATGATTTAGAGAACTCGCGCACTCTGAATTAAAATAATGACGATTTATCGTGACAGCGAATTGGTCACCCTATAAATATTTACCTTGGGTTGTCCTTCGATTTCGCCATCTGCGAGAACAATGGCCGCAGAAATCCAATCACGGAATATTGTTACCGCCGCGCGTGCGAGATGATCATTAGAAATTAGACTCGGTGCTTCGGCAGGGGACGAAAGGGAAGCGATGTGAGTGAGTGTGTGTGTGTGTGTGTGCATAACAAACAACTGTCATTAGTTCCCCGCAATGGGCTATATTCCGCGGTCGGCGTCTGACATTTCAACCTCCTCTCCTCCAGGGGCCGATGAATCCTCGCCTGACACGGCCTCGCGCGTGTTAACCCATCCGTCTTGATGACAAAAAAAAAGAGAAACAATACTGCGCCAAGAGGGAAGAGGGGAAATTATTTATCAGCTGCAGAATTACAGACGCGCTGAAACCCAATTCCATCCCGTACAAGTGGCGTGCGTTTGCGTGCGAGCGTGTGAGCCGGCGTCGTCGAGCGGACAGATAAAACGTTAAAACGAATTACAGGTGATGGAACGGCTCATCCGTCACTGTCGCGGCATGATAGCTATATTGATGGCGCGGAGGAATTCAGGAATGGACTTCACGCCTTCGATATATTAGATTACTTCTCGGGGTGTTTCATATTAGGTTGCCGAGGAGTGAGGGAAAAAGAGTGTGAGGTGGAGGCCAACGGGCGGGGGAGGTTTGGGGTTCTGAGGATGTTCGGCTGCAGACGGTGTCACTGACGAGATGAAAGAGAGTTCTTGGCTCACAACTTTACAGGGTGCTTCACAAGTGAAGATCGACACAGATCAACACACACTACAATAGAAATGGTGAACTTGGACAACGTTTAGTTGTCACGTAGTATCAGGACTACAAGCTAGAAACGTCACCTCATTTATAATGACAGGATAGAAAACCCAAATACAGACCTCTAGATTTTTTTTCGAAACCAATCCGTCTAAAATAAAGTGTATAAAGCAACAGATCCGAAACTATCGCCTCAATCGATAGTCAAATAACGACCAGCCAAAACCGAGACTGACGTTATTTTCGTGGCGCCATGAAATATTCCAGGATGGAAAAAGTGAAGACGCACACCCACCGAATAAATAGTATTTCAAATTTAGTTTTTTAAGACCAATAACTTTATTCAGGTGATACTTTAAGGAGAATCGCTTCAATGTTCTGAATTGTATTTTGGTGAACAAGTAGTGAAATTTCAATGGAAAAAACTGGAACGACGTTTCGACACAGACGAGATCTTGTCAACGAAGTATTCATTATATTAAATTTGGAGTTTTAGATAATAGTCAACCCTAGAATATTTTTTTAATCTACATCTATAAATTTATTAAAAAGGAAATAACAGCGCTGATTTGACCCCAAAATATGATTTTGAAAAATATATTAAGAACTTTTAAAGAAATACTTGCATACTGATGTCCAAATTTCATTGATTTCATATTAGCCCGACTTTCAGCACTGACTGTTTAACAGACACGGTGGAAGAAAGCACGGTTAGTACCATGAAGAATGAAGTGTCGTACGTAAAGAGTGTTTTAATAACCTTCCTTTCAAACCTGTTTCGTGGAGACTGCATACTCTTAGAATAATCCGTTTCATTACAGTGATAAATCTATTATAAAATATTTTCTACTGTAAAAACTTAAACTTCGCTATATTTTAAATTTTAATCTTTTTTCCTGGCCGTTTTGAATCTAAGGACTCATAAAATGAAATAAAAGTAATTTAAATTTTGTAATGCATTTTACTATCCCTATGTTTCTTTTATTATTCACTTCTATATAAGATAAAATTTCGTTACGCACTCACTTGATTCTTAACAATTGATTTCATATTTTATTTAAATATTTCCTGACGCTAATATTGTTTAATCAAAACATACCCAGCTACGTTCATTACAACCTTAGTTAGTTGTTATTACTTATGGGGGAAAGAACCAGCGTGCTCGTGTACAGATACGTTTCTACATAATCGTGGAGGAATTTCCGATCGACTCTTTGATATTCGATGCGACCTTGGTGTGTTTCACCAATACAGCCTAGGGACGGGGGAATATTAATGAGACTTATTGTGGGTCCGCTGATGAGCCTTCTCACATCCACCCACTAATGATACTACCTTGTCTCGCACCTATGACTAATTGTCCCAGGTCCTAATGAAGCCTAATCTAATTGCATTTGTCACGGTCAAACGCTCAACTTCTTCCAAGCCGCGTCCAATTAAAGTGCCGTGCTTGACGAATATCGCGACTAATAAATCACGGACAGATCTGGTTCTTCGGAATCCCCGGTCTAGGGCAGGGATGAGCTCTCATTTCACAGGCTTTAAAATAATAGAGAGCATCAAGTTCTTGCATCGGACGTCTGATTTATTTGTTGGTAGACCTGGAAACCTGGGCTCACTAAAATGTATTACAGAATAACAGGAGGATATTTCTTTCGGAACAAATAATACCTGACAATATAAATTAATAAATATACGCACATGACTGAGAAAATAAAAATGTTTATTAACAAAAATTAATTTTACGACGTTTTAATGTTGGAATAATACGATAATGTAATGAAGTTTGAACTTTATACTATTATTATGATATACAGGAAACAATATACTGTTTTCAGTCACATTTCATTTTCACCTCGATTTAACCAATTTGTTCAAAAAAATTTAACTAGATTTTGATGTATCTATGTAATAAATTTCTATAGATATATTTGAAGCAATTAAAAAAATAAGACAAAACTTCGGAAAGTTAATTTTTGTTAATAAATATTATTATTTTCAGATTGTAGGCTGTTGTAATATTATAAATGTAATATTTTCGACATTAATATCTAACATTATCCCAAATCAGAACGAGATTTAAAGTTGCGTGATTAAGCCTCCAAAAATTCCCTTAGACGTTTCACTTTCTGGAAGTAGAAAATCTGGATCAAATACATTATTTGACACTAGCTGAGTGCCCGGCGTTTCCCGTGTCTTATTTATATAAACCCGAAAAAGAATTTAATTCTATATTAATCTTTAGTCAAGAAGACACAACCTAAATCTAACTATTCCTAGTTCCGTACACAATTTCGACCAATAGTGCTTTAATTGAACAGCTATAAAATACATTGAATTTTATTGCATCAATCTCAACAAACATACCTCCGAATTTCTTTACCAAAACATAAATATACTGCATTAATTTAATAGCTATAAGATACATAGAATTTAATTGCATAATAGCAACAAACATACCATCGTTATTCTTTAGAAATATAATTCTCCGCGAACAAATAATTGGCAGGAAGTCTTCAGACAGTACTTCTTGAGTATTGCAGGATATAATTGTCCAACAGTATTCGCACATTACGAAGGATTGAAGTGATCAAATTGACAGCTACATTCCAAATGTAAAGAAATGGTGGCCATATTGCACTCACTAAATTAACTAACATTTTCCGCAACGATTGTAAAGTATTTTGTATTGTTTTTTATTATCACTCGATACTGGATAGAATTATACTTTTATTCAATGAAAATATTTCTGCTTCATTTCATTACGGAAAAATCGAACTATTTCCTTTGTTCGTCGCGTAGTAACGTCTCTCTCTGTCGCGTGATGTCATGATATATTGGCGCGCAGTAATTTATCACTTAATGATCACTTTTTAAAATTATAATTCTTTTCACATTTATGCTAGTGGTTTGTCACCCCCACAGTACCGGTTCTCGATTTTGGCAGAATACGTATACCAATTTTTGTTGCATTCTGTCCACGCGATAAAATTTGTATAAAGAACAACGTAAATACATACATACATACATACAATCAAATATACATCCTTTTTTATTATATAGAAAGAAAGATAAAGGGTGGTGCATTTCCGAATGTCTAAATCTTTAATTTGTGACATTAAATCGCTGAATGTGCGACGGTTATAAATTATTTTACGTTATATTATAGTACAAAATATACTGTACCGTTTTAATTGTAATTAAATGTTTATTTTTTTAAAAAATTTAATTGATATATAGTGCTTGAATGTGTGATTGTTAGTTTCCTATTGTGGGTCGATAAAAGTATTTCAAAAGCATATTTTCTGCAATTATTTGTGTGTCTCTTGATACCCCCAAAGCATTCTCAAGGATAATGAGAAATGTATAAACAACACTGCCGACCAGTTCCTAACTATTTATAATTTTTCATGAGACAATTCATCGTTTTTTTCCATTTTATAAATATTTACTCCTTCACGTAGAATTTTTTTTCCAATTCGGTCTTTTGTAGATTCAGGGTTAGCTTCTTCGATTAGTGTCATTCATTTTAACGTGACACCGTGGAGTATAGTCAAATCACAATCACCACATTGGAACTATACACATCAAATCAACGAAATAATTACTATTTTCAGATACATGTCAAGTAATTAAAATAATATGTATAAGTATCATTCTACCTATGAAGAGATATAATTTTTTTCAGATTTATTATTGTGCTTCTGAAGAAGTTCCAAAAAATGAATAATTCGTCGTGTTGTTTTTTATTAATGTCTTCTAATTTTTTTTAATTTTTAAAATATATTTACGGCAATTTTGGCTTGTCAATTCATTTATAATATCTGTCAATAAAAATTATATACGAATGTTTTTTGATATGGACGTAATGAGTCACGTTAACTACAATTGTTCTTGGCGACTGTACTTGGTTAAATTAAAACATATATATTTCAACATATTCATGATCTTAGAATATGTAGTTAAGGACTGTGGAGGGTTAATATTTCTATAAAAAGTCTTGTGACTGCTAAAGAAATGAGTGCATTGCTGTAGTTTATGTGCATAATCCTTTTCTGGTATGGGTTGCGAGAAGTTTGTTTCCTGGTCTGTCGTACAGAGTGCATTAAAAAAGTAGATATATTACAGGTATTTCTGCAGGCCGTATATACAGGCTGAGGTAGACTAGAGAACAGAAAATTAAGGGTTAATTTGGTGTGCAAGGTGCGAATTCTTGATATTATTATTTGTTGCATGTTTCGGGGTAGAGATAAGTCGTAGTAACTCTGCAGCAAACTGAAAAATATCCATTCATTAACCAGTTCTATTGTTAGACCAATTTTTTTCCAAAGAAGCCAGAGAGGGTTGCGCAGGCATCCTTTTGGTACATACAGGAGTAGTCGAGAAGTTTCGTTGTTGCGAGGCCTCTCTCTTCGCCAGCTGGTCAGCCTCCATGCTTCCTGCTATTTCTACCTGTGCGGGAATCCACGCTATCTTTATTTTGTTGCTGTTTAGGTTGCTCCTCCATATGATGTCTCGGATCTGGTTGATATATTCATTTCTGCAGAACAGGTTTTTTAGTGAACTGATGGCGGCGAGGGAGTCAGTTACAAGTAGGATATTTTTACAGGGACTTTCCTCAAGATATTGGTTGCCATGAGTAGTGCAAAAGTTTTAGCGGTGGTTATAAATGCCTCCTTGTCTATTCATGTTGATCTGGAGGTATCTGCAGTGACAAAAGCTCAGCCTACTCCTTCCATTGACCTGGAGGCGTCAGTGCATATAATCCTGAGGTAATTATGTTCCTTCATAAGACGACTGGGCAATTATGACCACACCCGCGTCACCAAACACAAACGCCCAAAACACCTCCTCCTCCCCCCAGAACCCCCATGATCGGCTCATAACGATTAAACTAACCACGCTTGCTTACGGTTTTTCACAGGACGTGTGCGGAGATCCGGACTCTTCGACGACGAGAAGAGGATCGACGTGCATGATACCCACAACCAACTACTAACTTATTCCTACCAACAAAACCATGTGCATGATGCTGTCGCACAAGAGCAGTATTCTAGCTCATTGTGTCCTTCAACCCATCTAACTATCGCTGAGGTTTTTTTTCCGGTAAGGAGACCCTTCAGGTTGAATTATTGGCACTTTTTTCCCTCAGCCCTACGCTCTTCATTCTGTCTCTCTCACAAGCTATCTCCGTGAATGACCGTATTAAAGGGTATTATGCCCTCAGGTGCGGATCAAACACAAGTTCCCAATCCTTGTGTTCCAAGTTAGTTTACTAACAGCACGTGCAGAGGGGGTGTAGAAAGTGGTAGACCCCCCATACTTGGCCGTGCATGCTTTCAAGGGGGCACGGCCTTTAAGGGCCTTTGGCCCTTCTGGATTTCAGTCAATTCTTCCTTCCAATTTTGTCATTTTTGAGACATGTTGTGGTGGGCTTTCTTAAAAATTATGAATGTAAATGTTAAATCTTAATATTACAAGATTTGTTGGACTCCACCTGAAAACAAAATACTCTCTCGCAGGAAAGGGTGAAATGAATTATTTAATTAAAAAAAGAATTTATTATAAACAAAAAACAAATACTAGTCCACACATTATCAATAAAGAAAGATTGCCAGCCTAGCCAGTGATGCATATACCCCCTTTCCCAATATTAACCGTGGTTTATCTGTAACAAACCGGCGCGCTAACCGGAAACATAGACTGCGGATTACCAATTGTGCAGCTCGGACAGGGGCCGACTATCGATGGTGCTTGTAGCTGCAGCAGCAGACGGCCGAGACACAACGTGCGCACCCAAATTGCACAATTCCGCTATGGTTGCTGGAAACTCAGTCTCCTCCGCTGATGGTCACCGACTCTCCGCTGATGGTCCTACACTGACTCCGGTGATAGTCACCGACTCTCCCCACTGCTGGTCCCAGACTGTCTTCGCTGATCGTCACAGACTGATCTACGTCTCGAGAGATGTCCCTCTCGGACCGCAAAATCACTATCTCCTGATTGGTCCTCGTGGACACGTGACCCATACTTTATTCTAATTTAAGACAATAACCTCCTTCCCGGCCGTCTACCTCTTTCTTGACCGACCGTGACCATGTTTGCGGGACCCGTGGACTTCTCTAATCCGTCCCGCAATTGTCCTCCGTCGGCTAATCAGCACCGGCAAGCCACGTTTCCGTGCTTCCAGGCAGAAATTTAGACTAAATTAAAAAAAATACTTCATGTTCAAGTTGAATGCGAAAAGCGCACCATAAGGTGTCTGTTGAGATGCAATGGCGTTTCCATGGAGGGACCTTGAGGGATGAGTTGTGGTCAATGCCAGGCAGAGAGACTCTGTCAGTAGAAAGCAAGGCTTTAAGTGACGAGTGGAAAGGAAGGGGAGGAGGTGTAGGATAATTTGAAAAGAGGTCAGGGATGAGTAGTTGGTTTCTGATACGCGGCTATGCAGGCATCTCTTAGAATAATGACTTTTCTTCTAATTTTCAGTGTAACTTTATTCTCGATTCTTAGTCGGTCTATCGGAGTGCTTCTTAGACATCCTGAGACAATTCTAAATGCTTCGTTCTGTATGAAATTTAACTTTTTAATTTCTTTCTTTGTGGCGTAACTTATCTTAGACATAATTAGTCCTCTATATGATAACGCCAGTTTGAGGCATTAGCTCCCCAGTTCCTAGCTCGAGTAGTGATAGACGTTTTTTGGTGTCTACGATCAGACGGTTGATATGGGCCCGGAAGGTTAATCTAAAGTCCCTATACAGAACAAGGATGTTTTCACCTCCTTGGCTATTGAAATTGGGCAATTATATATCCTGAGTGATATAGGTTCGTATTTGTACTTAAATGAAAAGTGGATCGCTTTTACTTTCTCAGGGTTGAAGGAGAAACCACAACTGTCAGCCCACTCTGTAGTTTTCTTTATAGCTTCCTGCATTTTTCCTGAGATAATTCTTGTATCCGAACCTCTAGCTAAGAGAATGATGTCATCTGCGAAAATTCGGGCCTCAACTGGAGGACAGATTGCAGATCCGATATCGTTCACGGTTATTAAGAATAATGTAACACTTAGGCATGATCCTTGAGTTACTCCGTATTCAAGCGGAAATTTACGAATGTTTACCTAGTGTACTTTACACATCATTAATGACAAATGAAGTTCTTACTGAGAGGTTTCGTAGAAAATAGTGATTGATTAATTGCATTATTGTGCAAAAAAATAAAATAAAATATTAATGGAATGAGTGGTTTTGAAACACTTTCAAATTTACTGTGACTTAGAATTACAGTTGTAGTGAGGCGCCTGACCAAATTGCGAGTCTAGAGGATCAGTAATGAATGGAGTTGGAATCTGTAAACATATTACCAAAACTATCGTCAGTTTATGAGTGGGAACATGCATTATTGAGAGGACAGTAACAATTGAATTAATTGGATGAAATAAATCGTGTATGTATAGATAAATATCCAGCAGAAAAGTATGTGTTGGAGGTGGTTTGAAAAACTTAATGTCATGACTGATACATGGTCATTAAATCCTTTCGTATAATGCATAAGAATGGCACGTACGTGACCGTAGCATCGAGTCCCTCGTACAGGAAAACAATTCAGAGAAAAAACATATCCGTGTCCCTTTTTCCGGCCAATTAACTTGAAATTCCAGCCAGGGCAAATTGCAGAAATCAGTTCGGAGCCGCAGCTGCTCACTTTTCCCATGTCGTGCTCGCATCTGTATCCTGGAATGGTTGCTCGCACGCTAATTATGAGCGCTGGTATCGCCGTGGCGCTACGGAGATTTAGCCGGCGTATTCCCACGATGAATCAGTGCGACCGCACCTGCCCGAGTTCCGCAGATTTGGCCCGCCGGAAGTGCCGCTTACTTCCCGCTCTCGCCACCTGCTGGTCCGCTCCGACAGATGGCGGTCGTGTGGGCGTGTGTGGGAACCGGCCCGACCCGACCAGCCCGACACATGGTCAGCTGATGCCCCACATTCTCCCCCGCAAAGCACCGTTCCACAGACAAAAGTCAACTGTTTCTCTAATACGTCAAACTACATTGCATTTAATATTGAAATATTTCTCACAATAATTAAGTACAATGGACGGAATAGGTGTAATATTAATAATCTATTTGAATAGTACGAGAGAAACAAAGAGTGGAAAGATCACAAGTTCTAAATCAAAACAAGACCGAAAAAATGGACTTAGGAAAATTTTCATTCTTAAACAGATTGTAATATTTTACCTGCAGCACTGTTCGAGGAGCAACAAGATGGTTTAAAAATAAATAATCTAAATAAAAATCTAAAATGGTTTATTATTATTATTATTATGTTTCTTTTAGTGAAATAAAGTGCTTTAAAGTGTGGGAAAATATTCAAATGTTCAATATACGTATTTTTTATTCTCTGCATTCATTTTCTAAGTTAGTGATTTTCCAACTTTACGAAGACAGCTTCAACCCCTGACAGTCTCGGCGAATGCATCGTGTATTTAAGTGTCACAAGTTTACTGTTGCCGTTTAACTAATACAATTATTCCTTTTGCGCTCAATTTAAGTGTCAAATAATCCATTTGTTTTTTTTATTAAAGTAGAGTTTTGTCTTTAAGGTATTAATATTTTGCTTTAAGTAAGAAAATATTGCATTTTTGCATTACATTTTTTCGCCTTTATTAAATAACATTTATCTATAGTTAATTATTGAATATTCGTATTTTTTATTCTCGCATTAATATAATTACGTTTTCCACTTTTGGGTTGATGATTCGTTTGTGTTCACTTTTATGGTTATTAATGAAATAGCCAAATACAGATAAAATAGGTGATGATATAAATACCACACAACCTTTCTGGAAACCTTGTTCCTTTCTTCAGGTGGTAAAAACATTAAAAACTCAAGAGCCTAGAGCGACGCAGCTGCACAATACAGACTGAATAAAGTTGTATCGCTTTAGGTTATTCTGTTTATTTAGTTTTCTTAACACCTGAAGAAAGGAACAATGATGAAGGCAGAACGAAGGACTAATATGGTGGTCATCATCATATGTCCAGTCAGTGAGGTTATATGCTCGCAACTTACGTCGGGGATCCAAAGAAGAATGTAGGTTAGATGAGAACATTTAATCAATGATCTTTTGGCCAATATGCGATTCTCGTGTTTTGTCACTACTTTAAAGCCAATTCAATTTAATTAACTTAATAATAAAGTCAGTTAAATGAGTCAAGAATTGACAATTTTGTGATGAATTCAAATCGCGATTTCAAGAAAATGATAACTTTTGCCTACTAGAAATTCTACGGCGAATTGTAACTGGCCACTAATGTCCACAGATTTTATTAATGATCTGAAAACGGTATTAACTTCCATATAAAATTAGTTACGACCCGGAACAACAACAAGAAAAAAATGGCGGCTAGAGAAAAGGTAGTTAATCAACAAAACTCTAATAAACTCCTATAAAGTGTGAAACGAAGTACAAACGAGTCAAAATTAATAGCGATTTATATTGTGATATTCAATTTAAACAATCAATGAAAATTAAAGCCAACACGTTGTAGCGCCAAATTATGTAATATTCAAAATAATATAATAATAAAAATCCCACTACGTTGCAGCCAAATTATATGATATACAAATTTTAAAAGTGGGAGATAATTTTTCCTTGAATATAAACAAATTTACTTTAAAGATAACAAAAAAAAATTTATTACAATTTCGATTTACTTTAATTCTCAAATTGCCACAGCTTTAATGATACTCGTAACCTGAGAGCCGCTTACTGGGCCTCTAATATTGATAGTGATTTGAAATTGTTTGAAAAGAGTTACAAAGGAAATAAAAATTAAAGTTAACAATAACAAAATTGTAGAAAATAATCTAACAAAAAACTAGCGAAATCTGACATATCTAGAGAAATTTTACGGTAAATTATATTTACATACAGCGCTGCTCTGGTACCATATTGTGCACTCCACATTTATTTTATTTTAAACAAAATATTTAATTAACAGGCCATTACACTGATTACTATGTCGTTTCACCACAAAATTCCGACGACTCTCTAATAATTGTTCACAACATTTAGGTTGTCATAGTTTTTTAAGACTGGTTACACTCCCCAAGACAAGTTTCTCAAAAAATTATCGTTTCCACTCTAAACCTGACTCATACTCTATGAGCAACACATTCTTTCGCCATGACCAACACTGGTCAGCCTCTAAAAACCAACTCCTTCTTCAACTTTATCATTTGAGCTCCCAAAAATCACTGGTCAAGCTCCCAAACCACTTAGAATCGTCCTTGACCACCCTGGTCAGGCTCCAAAAGCACATTCGTCAGGCTTCCACAATACACTGAATGTCTTCACCAAAAAGAGTGCGTATTCATACGCTCTTCCGACAATAATTGCGTAGAAACATTTTCAGTCTCTGCTTTCTTGTGCCAAACAATGCTCTGGCTTCAATAATTAAGCCTTCAATAATATTAAAGAAAAATTTGTTAAATTAAACTTACATTACAAATTGTTGATCTGTACAATATATTAAACATTTTCTCACGAGATCCTCGTACGTATTTATCTAATTAATAAAGCAGAGTGTATGTATGTATGTATGTTTGTCTGTTCCTCATATAAATTTCGGACACGTATTCTTTGCGACCAGAAAACAAGACACAGATATGGGGTGAGACACGTCTACTAACCCCAGGAGCGGGGTTTGACATGCCAAACATGCCAAAACAGCCGATATTTGTGTCGGATAAATATTTTTAGGGGTAAAAGAGATTGATAGTGTTTCTACTAATCTTATCTGAGTATAATTACAGCCAGGGGAAGAAGCACCCTTAGGGGTGTGGTGGGCGTGCGTTACAATAAAGGAACCCGAATATAATCGAGATTGGAGTCAAATCCAGGGTTATGGATGTTATGACATTAAATTGGCCATTTAATGGACGGGGCAGAATTTTTCAAACATGTTAATTGGTCGATATTTGCGTGGAATAAATAATTGTCGGGGTAAACGACGTTGATAACATATCTACCGATGTTGTTTGTAACATTTCAACTACTTTCGGCATGAGAGGGGAGCACGCTTAGGGGTGGGGGTGGAGAGAAGTTACAACAAAATAACGCGAAAACAACTGAGATTCGAGTCAAATCGTGTTTATGTATGTCACGGAGTTTATTTATGATAATCTGGACAACGTGGAATGAGGTGGAAAGTGTTGGGCGGAGGTGGCCGCGGGGTAGAAATGTTAAAACATGTTAACTGGCCGTTTTATACGTCGATTAATATATTTCGGGATCAATGAGATTCATAAAATTTCTCTACATGTTCTCCGAGTTTAATTTGAACCCCATTCATAAAAATTGGAGGTGAGCAGACTTAGGGATAGAGGTCTAGGGGCGTTACTTAAAAATAACGCAAAAGAAACCTATATTCGAGTTAAATCGTGTGGTATGGATAAATAACATACCAGGCAACGCCAGGCACCCAGCTAGTATATTATAAATTTAAATTATATAGCTGTCCATAGCAGCATCAAATTTACAGTAATTCTCCTTGAGAAGATAATTATTCGGGATTATTACGTTATTAATGAGGAATCGATTGAAGACAACAAACGATTGGTATAGGAAATTGCACACCATGAAAGAGATTGTGTTAAATTCGTACGTCAAGGTTTCAGAACTTCATAAAACATATTGTAATCCTCGTAGCTCCGAAGATAGATCGACATTTTGAATGGCGTACAGGCTTTCACTACGATACACAATATCATATTTCTTGAGAACGTGCTCAAGCGTTCAGATAAGTAAGAGAGCAAGGCGCTAAGAAATACGATCGCTATATGTTATTCCGTGTTAGTCCCTCCCATTGCCATTCCCGTTCCCATCCATCTGATTTCGCACGCGAAGCGCGCACAAACGAACAGGGGCTAGTTGGGCGTTCTTGCTGGCTAATGGTGCCGGCTCCATCCATCACCTCGCCAGCTCCTCGTACCGAACGATCGAGCTTAATTTTTTCCGGCAATTACCGAGAGACGTTCTCCCACACTTCAGAGGCGCCGCCACCTTCACACAAGCAAGGAAGGGGGGGGGGGGAGGCTTTTTTCTCTTCGAGTGTTTTCAGCTACGCGGTTGTATTATGACGCGTGCGCCAAAGTCGTCCTCAAAGGGTTGCAAGAGAGTGATTTCAGAAAATACATTACGAAAATTACATGCGAGCCCTTCATTTACGCCTGCAGAAGTGGCACATTTCTTTCAATTACACAGAGGTTTTCTTGCTTTGTCCTGAGCACTTCTTGATATAAGAACGAGTTTCGGATAATTGGTTAACTTTATTCAAGGCAAATCTTATGTGCCCGTTAGTTTGACAGAAAAATACTGGGGTACACCTTTATATGATCAAAATATAGTACTCTTGTTTCAACCCGGGCCAATGATCATCAACCCGAGCCAATGGTTTTGAATCAACCACTTGGACGACGAGTTCCGCCACCTTCAAACTGGCGTCTCTGGCCGAGCTTGTTTCATAAACATTTATCCGGGTTGAACTCGATAATTATATTTGGAACGAATTCACCAGGTAAACAATTACTCTCGTTGGAAGAGAAAACGACGTATTTGAGTAACGGAATTCCTAAATACGGAACAAATTTTTAGGCGAAAGCCACAGCTAAATTTTATTTTTCTAAATCATTTCAGAGGATTTTAGATTACGTTGTCTTTGAGCGTGGTAGGTTAATGTAAACTGTGGTTATTTATAAAGAAAATCCTTGATCTCTACAAACGCGGCACGGTTGTTCCAGATTCACAATCTGAGAAGAATTTACGTTTGAATTGGGTTGAAAGTCATAAATATAACCGTTAAAATTATGGCTAGACGATACAACTAAACTTATTTGTTTTTTTAACAGTTATTAACGATAAAAAAGTCTATTTACGTCATAAGGGAAATAAACAAATTTTAATATTAAACTAAATTGCTATCAAATTTCAATTTTTTTCTTACCAAATCATAATTAACTTATATCGATTCATGCTGACACTTACGCTTATCTGAGATATACACTTAAAATTTCAATAATTATCGAAGTTGTGTGGTATTAAGGAAAGTCTTTTGGTTTGGACTGAATTAATAGTAATTAATACAAATAAACGGAATTAAATTTATTTTGGTACTTTATAAAATAAACTTAATTATTTGAAGCTTTGTCGATCGATTATTTATGAAAATAAGACATATTTTGTTGTATGGATTTTTTTATTGATATAGCTGTAATCATTTAGGTGCATTAATTTTTTTAAAGCATGATTAAGTTGTGACGTTTGGCCTCTAGTGACTTGTGAATAATATAAAACGCAACATAAACTCCGTAGCTTCTTTACAAGATAGCAGACGCGCACATCGCGTAAATAAAACTCTGGATCCCCACTCAATGGAGTCGAAAACAATTTATCGAGTTGCTCAGTGGTCGGGGCGGTTTTATTCGCGTGTATGACGCGCAGTTTAGTTCGATACATTAGTTTCATTATTAAATTATGTGACAGTGTTTTACGCGGCGCAATCAAATCTTTGGGCCATTAATATTGGAACAGGCCCCCCTAGTTTTTAGCCGGAAATTCGCCCCTTGGCTCCTCGGGCTGCTGCGTGCGATGCCCAAAAATATTGATAAGCGGTCGCTTTTAATTGATATGAAAATGGCTTTTGTTGTGGTCCAGTTGTTATTTTGTTTCGTCCATTCGGTTTTATGTGAACAATGCATTACTTTTATGAGAGATCCCTAGCGCGTGTTTATTTAAAACGCTTTTTAGTGCGTTAAAAACGTGCAACTTCGGCGCGGCATATTTATATCGCATTAGTTTACAAGTTTCCTGACGATTGGGCGTCGCCGGACGCCAGTTGCACTGGTAATTACTGAATAGACCACAAAAGCGCCCAGGCCACAGTTCTTTGTATACAAATACTGGCGCATTGTATTTTGAAATTGCTTTCATACCAGCACTACGAATTATTTTAATGCAGCTTGTATCAGGAATGTGTTGTTAGAAACAAAATAGGAAAACAAATTGTTCAAATCATAGATTGGTAATCTATTTATAGATGAATAAAATTTATATAAGGAATAAAACGAAAAACAAAATTATATTTGAATTAAAAAAATACAAACAATTGCATTATTTAAAATTATTTAAAAAATCACGAAAAATGTTGGCCTCTCAAGTTGAATTCTTTTACAGTTGACATTACATTTATACTTGTAAATATTTATTTAACATATTAAAGGATGTATATATTGTAATGAGAAAAATAGAAAGGTTAATTAAATGATATTAATTAACAAAATTTATTAAGATTAAAAAACTTTTAATTTGCCAAAGATTATTTCAACAGGTGTTCATTTAGTTTTACAAATGATTTGCCGTAGGTTGGCATTCCGAATTCAATAATTTCAAAATTTACAAAATAAATATTTTATAATTTGCGGCGTTCAAGAAAAAACAAACTTTTATATTTCACAAACAATCAAATTTAATAACTCTTCTTCTCAGGGTCTTTACTGGGTTTGATAAGTAAGAACAGTCAAAATTATAAATTAAATAATTAACAATTCAACCAAATTGAAACGAACGGAATACGAAATCTAACAAAATGAAAAGAACCAAAATCTGACTATACCCTTAATTACCGTTTACAGAATTTAATTATTTTGGTTTGTACTGACAACTGACTTGCTGGTACCAGACTTATTTTTGGAGCCCGGGGACGTAATTCACTAAAAAGGCCATTACTCACTGATTCTACACATTGTAGCATTGTTTGGTGCAAGAATGTGTGGACTGAAAATGTTTTTACGCTATTATTGACGGCAATGAGTGAGTAATACGCACAGAACTTTGGCGGAAACAGTCAGTGTGTTTTGGGAGCCTGACCGGAGTGGTCACGAGAGTGTGTTTTTCGAGTCTTACCAGTGTGGTCATGGTGAGTCTGAGTGGTTTGGGAGCTTGACCAGAGTTTTTTGGGAGCTAAAATTAAATAGTTAGTGTATTAGTCATGGAGTACGAGTATCGTTTGAACAGAAAACGATAATGTTTTGAAGCTTATCTTGGGACCTTAACCAATTTCAAAAAAATAGGACGACGTAAAGTTTTTTGAACAGGTGTTAGTGAGGCGCCGGAATTTGGTGGTGAAACGATATAGTAATCAGAGTTATGGCCTGTTAAATTAAAATTATTATTTAAAATAACGGTGGAGTGCACAATACTGAACCAGAGCAGCAATAATTAAAATTGTATGTAGAAACTTTATTTTGTAAACATTTATGTAAATATAATTTACCGTCTGATTCCTCTAGTTTTCTTTAGATTCTCTTATAAAAAACTTAATTTGTATTTCTTTTGTAACTCTTTTGGTGATAATTACAAATCAGTATCACTATTAGAGGTTATGAGTAAAATTAAACCTGCGGCAATTTATTAAAAAATATGTTTATAAAAATTAAAGTAAATCAAAGTTGTAATAAATAATTTTTTGTTTAAATTCAATGAAAACTCATTATTATATTTTCCTTTTAAAATTTGGATACCACATAATTAGACTGCAACGTGGATATATTTTTATTATTATACAATTTTGAATATTACGATATAGTATATATGTAGCGTATATATATATATATATATATATATATATATATATTCTATAAATTGTTATACTAATTATTTTTTTTAGGGCAACAGGCTACATGAGGGTAATCCACTTTGGGCAACTCCCCTTTAATAGCATAGGAAGGGATTTGAAAGGGGGGATGCGGAAGGGTAGAGGAAGGTAGCCAAGGGTTAACAAGGGCCCCCGGGCTATATTTTAAGGATCCTACCCGGCATTCGCCTAAAGAAATGCAGGGAAAACCTTAGAAAAACCTGCATCGGGTAGGTCGGGCATTGGGTACTTGTCCCACGCCCTTCCGATAGCGGGAGAGGAGTTTGCTGTGGGGACGCAGCATTCCATTCTCCGTGCCTCGACCAGTTTAGGAGGCAGCTGGCCGACTATTCCAATGGGAATAGCGAACAACTCTTAAAACAGGCCGAGGTGCCTCGGCTTGTGGGAACCTTAATTCAAAAACTGAGAGGAAAAGGAATACCCAAAGGTAGCCCCTTCGTATCTCTCTTAAAAGGTTCTGCCTGCGAGAGAACATCCCTCGCAGGTATTGCCTGCGAGAGAATAGCCCTCGCAGACCTTCTTCTGTTATACTAATTAGAGACCATTAATGGTTTTAATAATTGGATAGTTATGGTGGATTGTTAGCGGTGCAAATTTTCAAAGGTAACATTGGATAGGCGGGCTTTGTTCGGCCGCGAACCCTTTTCTGAAACAGTCGGTCTGATGTTGAAGTCGGATATTGAGAGGCGTACAACGAACAGCGTGGCAGTCACATAGATTTGGCCGGAAAGGTTACAAGTATTAAATTTGAGTATAAAGTTCTGGACAGTAAACTTTTTGAACTGCAAGGAGTAACCTAATAAATAGCGCCATTTTTTTTTTTTTTTTTTTTAGGGCAATAGGCTACATGAGGGTAATCCACTTAAAATTTCTATAAGTACCGTGACCTTCGTAAATTCCACTGAGAGACAATTTTGTAAGTTTCTGTCCAACTAATAATCCGGAAGGAGCAGCGGTTTCCAGTTTCCTGAGGATAGACTCGAAAGTTACGACCGTGTTTTGTTTAATCAAGTGTAAATTTAGTGATTCCATGGCCTTTTAGTGTAAATTGTGATGTGAGCCCTAGCCCAAGAGAGTTAAGCATGGTACCAGCCTATTAAAACAAATATAATCAAGTTTCGTTTACTATAATTAAAGGTAAAGTCGTCAGATTTCGCTTTCTCATTTTTGTTTGATTGTTTAACTTCTTAGTTTGTAATGGAATTTGATTGTTAACGTAAATATGAAGGTTGTTTCTTTACTTAGAAGGCCCGGATAAATGACCCTGAGAAAAGAGTTTGTAAAATCTATAAACATTGAAAAACGTTAAATGTAATAAATCTCATATAAAATATTGTAAATTTCAACTGAATAAAGTAAATTGTCTTGTAAAGTTCAAAGATTGTCGTAATTATTTTGCAATCCTTCACTATAAATAATAATAAATATAATAGTTTTTTAAATGAACTATTATGTTAAATTCGTGGAAATAATTTTGTTTTAATAAATTGTTTAAATAATATCCTATTTATCATTACAATTTATATATATATATATAGCGCTTGAAGTATATATAGTGTAGTACTTCAAGCGCTCAGTTCACGGACAACTACTGTGGAGTCACTTGTACGAAATGATGGTCATTCTCTCGACGACGTCTTTGGTCTTTGCTTCTGTCGAAAATTCATGGTTGAAGTCACTTGGGGATTTTAACGGAGATATCGACACTATTTCACAAAACCACATACAACAAAACCGAAACTTTACAACTGAACAACAGGAAAGTTAGAGAAACTTTCAGTGCATGACTTTCCATCGCAGTGTATTCCTTAGGTATTCATAGGGATTATAGGTTACACTTGGACGGGAATCTATGAAACGTCAGCGAAAGGGAGCAAGGAAGGAAGGAAGGTGTTTAGAAAAAGTGCTTTCTAATTATCTTGTGGACCTTGACAATGTCGACGATGGTTTCAAACTGCGGGTCAACTTTGCGATGCTTTACACAGGTCTAATCTGGTCAGCAACCATGGTACAAAACAGGGAGGTAAACAACAGCAGATGACACCTGAGATACTGGTCATGCAAATGGTTAAATCGGAATAGAACCGGTATGCGGTGGTGAAGGTACGCCGCATGTGTGGTAAAAAAATCTCCTACAATTTTGGCTCAATATCCACCATTTACTTTTACTTGTAAAAAAAGTAAAATGGTGGCTATTGAGCCAAAATTAACATCCGCCAAGACATGATGAAGGCGTGTCGCCAACCAATCCTGCGAAGAAATACCTGGCGGCGGTTCTGTGGGTTGTTTAAGTAGTGAAAATGGTTTGGGTTTTTAGTGGGTAGTAATCTGATTAATTCCGACATAACCTCAAGTACTGAGGTATGCGTAAATGCTTCCCCACCCTATTAAAAAAACTAACTCAGATTCTTGACGGAACATACATGCTTCAGTGAATACCAACACCATTTCATGGATAATAAAGATTATGGGGAAAGACTTGTCATCCTGCACTCAAAGACAGTGAGCGGGTCTAAATTAAATCTTGACGATTCATCCATAAAACTGAAGAGCTACAGAAAATCTTTGCGCATTGCTTGACCATAGAGAAAACAACTCTTTTAAAGCCCTTTCCAAGACTGAGTGGGGCACAAAAGCAAGTTACGTTTGCTATATGGTACAGATCCCCGATCAACTGATTAAGAGAGGAGGAAGAAAGAGAAATTTCTACTAAAGTCTCAGTGCGCTGATACCCATGACCTCAAAGCAATGGTATCATGGAGTTTAGAGGTGGATTTTAGTAGTTTGAAATACCGTATTCTGCGACGTACGTACGTCTAACGCAGTCAGTATTATACATCTCATTCCTACTTTCCCAGAGTATCTCATCCTTTGAATTGTGATTGTGAATCTCAACCAAATCTCCAGAACAGTTGGGCGCCAGTTAATTTTTTGCCAGAATTTATTAAACTAAATCTATTGAACAATGAAACAAAATTCATAACTACATTCCTGATTTAACCTTTTACAATAGTTGTGTATATTATTATGGTCGTTGAAGTCTTCTTTTTGTCGATCAGCGAGAAGAAGCTATTTAAGACTAAGCATCCCAGCTCGCTACCAAGCCCAGCTACAGACTACTGGTTCTCTCTACGGAAATTCACCACGACAATGCCAAACATTTTTTTCGGACATTCTCAGAGAAGCATGTCTCTCAAGCGAACACGATATACATGTGTGTACTGCCGTGTGTTTTATGTCACACGAAAATTCTAAGGCCCGTTACACACTCGACGATTTTTATCTCTGAAATAATTTATCGCTGACGCCGTAACCGTAGTAGTCTACTGAAGTGAATGAGAGCTTGCACGTTAAGAGGTAACTAATCTCGGCGACAAACTTGTCGCTGACTACAGCATGAGCATTCGTTCGGTGCCTCTAGAGACCAACAATAATCTTTATCGCCACTTGTGTACCTAGTGGCCTACGTAACCCAATGAATTTTTGCCTATATAGCCGGGGGGTTTTCCGCTGGCGTTATTTTCATTTCTTGATTTGAATTTTCGTATGGAAAAGTGGTTTTTTGACAATCATATCTTTTGCATCCCTTTTTATTTGCATTTTGGAATATGAATAATTTGGATGGCTTAATAGATAATTTTTTTTATAAATATATTTTGATTAGCAATCAGATTACTAATGATCTTTAAGCTAATTTGATAACATGTACAATTTAATAATACTGATGTCGTGGAGAGGTGAGGGTCCAACAACGCCACCTCAGTTTTTATTGCAGTCTATTGGCCAGCATCTCTTCAGTCTTCGGTTGTCGGTTGTAGTAACGACTCTAGTAGTCGATTGGGGTGAGTTTGAAGTACAGTATGGTGTTTACTATTTTTATCTTTGAAGACGTCTTCTTCATATGGTGTATTGAGGTCAGTATGTAAACTGAAGTTGGATACATACCAGGGAGCATTTGTAATAGTGCGGAGGATTTTTTATTGTACTCGTTGCATGATAGCGATGTGAGACTTGGCTGCACACCCCCAGAGTTCTATTCCGTACGTCCATATAGGTTTTATCACTGTTTTGTAAATAAGTAATTTGTTTTCTACTGATAATTTTGATTTTCGTCCAATCAGCCAGTTTAAAAATTTAGTTTTTATTTCTATTTGCTTTTTCTTTTTATTGATGTGATCCCTCCATTTCAGCTTGGTGTCTAAGTGAAGACCAATATATTTGACTGATTCTGCTTTTGGAATTTCTTCCTGATTGAGCTTTACTATAGGACAATGTTCCTTTTTAAGGGTAAATGTTATGTGGGATGATTTCGATGCATTTACTTTTATTTTACATCTTTTTAGCCAGGTCTCTATTTTTTGTAGATGTTCTTGAAGTTTCTGTGATGCGGAATCAGGGTCT
This sequence comes from Zhengitettix transpicula, assembly GCA_037074705.1. Taxonomy (NCBI): domain Eukaryota; kingdom Metazoa; phylum Arthropoda; class Insecta; order Orthoptera; family Tetrigidae; genus Zhengitettix; species Zhengitettix transpicula. The sequence continues at coordinate 23,896,771 of CM073593.1, read as the reverse complement.
GTGTGTGTTGACAGTATTGCTGTATCATCAGCAAAGGTACTTGTGCTTACGTCCATTGAGGTTGGCAAGTCGGAAGTGTATAAGACGTATAATAGGGGGCCAAGGATGCTGCCCTGTGGCACCCCGGAGAGAATGGGATAACGGTTTGAACTTTCTCCATTTACGTAAGTAAGAAATTCTCTTTGGTCAAGGTATGATTTTAATAAGTTGAAGTATTGGTCAGGCAGAGTCCTTTTAATCTTAACTTGTAGACCTGAATGCCAAACCTTATCAAAGGCCTGGCTTACGTCTAAGAATATTGCTGTGTAGTACTGCTTGCTGGTTCTCCATAGCTTTGTTAACTACGTCCACAATTCTATGGCATTGTTGAATTGTTGAATGCGACTGTCGGAAACCAAATTGATGATCCGGGATCCAGTCTTGATTAATGCTGTCTACTCTGATTCTTTTCAGTATGATCTTCTCAAGCAATTTGGATAGTGTTGATAGCAGACTTATGGGACGATATGAAGTGACGTCAGTTATATCTTTACCGGGTTTTGGTATCATAATTATTTTTGCAATTTTTAGGGATTTGGGCCAGTAACTTAACCTTATTATTGCATTAAACAAGTACAAGAGTAACCTGAAACCTTCATCTGGTAATTCTTGAAGCATCTTAGCCGTTATGAGATCAAGTCCTGGAGATTTATTTGGATTAAGTCTCTTTATTTCTGCTTTGATTTCATTTAAACGGATTATTTTAATGCGTTGTTTCACGTTAATATGTTCTGATAGTTCTTGCTCCACTTCTTGATCCAGGTCGTTATTATGAGGAGTAAAAACTTGTGATAAGTGTTTTGCAAATAGGTCGGCTTTTTGTTTATTACTTTTTGCCCAAGGCCCAGGTGGGTTTGAATACTGCCGAATTGGGGGTGAAGTTGCTTTTGGCTTTTTTGTATTCTTTATCGGTTTCCAAATTGTATTGCTAAGATTAGATACATAATTTTCGAAGGATTCGTTTTGCAATGCCCTGAGTTTCGATTTTAATTTGTTATAATAGATAATGATAACTTATTTAATTAATTCAAGAAAGACCTGTGTTGTAGGATAAAATTTTGAACATATTTCGCCTCATGCTGCCTCAAATCTTCAAACAGCTTGTAGAAAACTCCAACATCTTCTCTTTTATTAATTGGATGAACCCAAATTAGTCGATTTTTTCTTCTCATTTTCATTCGACGACGAAAGAAAAGTAATGCTAGAATCGGCTCTCTGTTCATTTCGAACTACACTGTTCACAGCACTATCAACTGAGAATCGTACAACGGAAAATTTCAGCCGTGATAATAATCGCCGTGTGTGTAAGTGTCTGGATTTCTTTGAGAGTCAATGATAATTTTACCTCCGAGATAAAAATCGCTCTGTGTTTAACGGGCCTAATACAGTTTCCACCCAAAGCTTTCAAAAACAATCATCCATTATTCTCAATTGATTTCCAGACACAAAGCTTATTTTCAAAGCGACATTAAACCTAATAAGGTGCACTTTTCATCATTTCCGGGTGCGAAAATAGAAGCCAGATGCAACATAAAAATTATTGTATGAAAAAGAACAAAGAAACAAAGTATAGACCTTTTTTTTCCTAGAAGAGGTCCCTTGCTTCCCACGTAACCTGTCCACCCACAAATCCCTCTCAGCGCCCAACCCTTCCGCGCTATTATTCGCCCTTCCCACGTGTGTGTACATGTTTAACGTGGTTATTTGACGCTCTCTGTCGGCCTTTCTGAGCGCCGGTGATGAGTAACGACGGGGGTGGGGTGTGTTTAGAAGCACGACGCGGTCCATTTGAGAACAAAGCTGAGAGAGGGGGCGCAGACCAGAGGGGATGCGAACGTTCTAATTTAAAACTACGGGGTTCTACTGTCCTGCCAGTCATATCGTCGGGAAGCAAGATAAAAACCGCGAGGGTTCGGGATCTTTTTTTAAGGGACTGTAACATGGTGAGTGCGAATTGTACACGCTGATCAACGCATTAAAGTGGCCATATTCAATTTAGCACTGCAACCTCAATTCCACGTGCCTTCAAACACGTTTCTTCGTCTGCTAAATGTAAAATTATGACTTAAAATACTCAATAACATGATTTACCACAGGTGTAGTTGTACATTAGATCGATTGCCTACGTCGTAAACGTCAAGACATTATTTACCAACGTTGTATGACCGATTTATAGCCCTTATTTTCTTTGCAACGTAGAAAAATTGAAACGCGTATCTTTAATACGCCAGTATAATTTTTAAAAGCACAGCAAGTGTATTTCAATAACAATTTATAATAATATACATTTTATTCCACTATTGAAAACTCAATCCCTTTTAAGAAGAGACAATTTTTAAGTCTAGAAATTATATTCAAAAGTTATTCATTGAATAGTTTCATCTCTGGATTAAATAAAAACAATAAAATAAATTTTTACACATTGACTTTGGATTTTATATGTTTGGAAGCATATTTCATATTGATCAGCAACGTTCAAGATCGGTGAGTAACAACTTACTTTAAAATCACTACATTACTATCTTATATATTACTGTCTTATATAAGCTTTCTCAACAACAATTCGTAGCATTCATAGTCTCTGCATTCTCGCGCCAAACAAAGTTACGCCGCCAATAATTAACGAAACAATTTATTAATATTTCATTACATATTTGTAATCTCTACGAAAAATTTGATCGAAATACAAAGTTCATCAAAATGCATTCCTCAATACAATTTCTTTGGTCCAAGACATCAGACGATCAGATAATTCTGTAGTTGCAGTCTCTAAAATGTTAACAAAGAGAACATAGTTACAAAAAAGCGTGTGCTTAAATAATAATTATATTAAAAACACCTGTCTTGATTTTGAAACCGTTGTCTTTTGGAGTATTTTCTGATAAATGTATTTTATAAATGCATTTAGCATTGAATAATTAGTATCTTGTTGGCTGAATTTCGAATGAAGATTTCTTTCCCTCGTGGTTCCATACATGATAGTAAAAGGGAAAAAAACTCGTTATCGATAATCGAAATCGTCAAGTCCTCGAGTTTTCCCCTCCTAGTTTACACTTGACACATGCCTGAAATCACGACACGGCTTTCTCTTCTTTGTAGGAAATACAGGGTTAGCTTGCCACAGTCAGATCAAGATACCAGCTCCCCACCCCATAACAATAAACCTCGTTTCAAGGGTTGGAGTTGGTAAGTGCAGCGAGGGTCAAATTTGCATTCGATGGCAGATCCAAATGGGAACCAGAGTTCGCAAATGTAAGCAACGGTGGCAGCGTCTCATCTGCCTTCCTGATCCCGCTAGCTTAGGTCTGCCTTCCCCGACGAAAAGAGTAGCGAACGGGGGAGGGGGAGGGGGGAGAAACCTTGTGTCCACTTTACATAAGATCCATGGTTTTATTCCGTCTGAGTACAGGCACATCGGCACAAGCGGGTGCATCATATCGAGTTTATTAACGGAACTGAACAGATATTCCCATGCGGGCGTAAGCTGTCGTAAAACTGAATAGGCTACTGTTAACTGCAATTCTAAATTCAATATCTCTGCTATTTCTACTGTCATGAATAAATTCAACACCTTATATCGATAATATTGAAATAGTACACTTTCAAGTGAGAAAAAACCTTTAAATTGGTCATTGAATTTAGAATATAATTCATACATTATTCAAAAGCAGATTTCTCCTTTACTAAATAAAATTATATATATATATAAAGTAGTTACTGAAGTATTTGTATACCTGATGACATACTGTGGAGGAAACGTAGTTACGTTCAAGTAATTAATATTTAATTGACTCTTTGTCCATAACATTTTATTAATTATAAAAACAACTTGGAAAATTTCGAAATAAAAAAAATTATAAATGAATAAACCAGACAATTTGTCAGAAACATTTTTATAAAATAAACATTAACGTATTTTAATAAAATAAGAATTTCTCGTATTAAGGAACATAAAATCTTTTGAAATTCAACGTTGAAAATAATTCAGTCGTGTTCAAACACATTTATTTAAATAACCATAATATCGATTGTAGTAGTGAAAAAATTTTAGATTAATAATGTGAAAATTATTCACTACTGTTGAGTGAAATGTTACACATAAGTTCTAATATCTCGGCTATAAAAGGAAAAAAATAAAAACGGTAAATTTAATGATACCTTATTATTGTAAATTATTTTTATCATTTAACTTAATAAGTTTTTCATTGTTAATTTTATCAATGAACAATACGCTCAAAGCATTTCGGCTGTAATGAGAGAAAATACTTCACAAAATTTTAATTATTTATTGATATTAAAAGAAATAAATGGATAATAATTTTTAAATATATATTAAAATACTTGTAGGTTATCATAAGTATCATGTTTATAAAAATTATTGTCCTTAAAGTTTTAAGGATCCAGTCTTGTAAAAATCAAATCTGACCTCCTGTGGTGTATAACCATATGGTTATGGTCGCATAACAGAGCTCCCGGTTTCGAATCCCGCCGAGGGCACGGATGTTTGTGTGCGTGAGACAAACTCTGGTGAAATCAGTCCCCCAACACTTAAATTAGTTTCCACACTTAGTAGTTAATAAAAGATCTGTTGATGGAATGGTAAATAAATCAATATAAAAAATTAAATTTAATCAACAAAGGAACAATGCGTAACGTTCATTTTATGGAAAGTGGTAATGTTTTACTTTATTAAAATGTTTCTGACAGATTGGCTGGTATATTAATTCCTAATTCAATTAAAGGCAGGCAAATTTAAAACTGCTAAATAGAATGCAGTTAAATTAAATTTTATAAATACCTACCACCGACCACTATTTCTACCAGGAATTTTTAATTGTATTTGACACTTGAGTAAATATACCAAAATAGCGATTGGAATATTGATTTATATTAGTTTAAGAACATTCAAGATACACATTCCCATAAATCAGTGGAAAAGTATCGAATAGAAAGCCTGAATGTAGACTACCCGCACACCATTACGTTTCCATCTGCGCAAGATTAAAATAGTTTTCAAAGTGAAGTAACAAATGTTGTAACATATTTTTACAAGTTTATTGTCGTTTTACATTGGTTAATACATTTTCCTTATCATTAAACAATGAGTATTTGAAGAAAAGACGTTCTATCTGTCTTTAAACTAAGTTGAAACCAAATCTGCTAAGAGACGTGTTAGATTCGAAAAAGTAATGTCCCTATGTGAAATCCTTTCGAAACGTGGTAGATGGAGAACTATCACAGTTTTATAACCTGGTATTATAATATTTAAAAAAAAATTCCGAAGTGCAGTTTCGCGGGAAAAGACAGATTCAACTTAGATTTCTTTAAAAAATATATACCAAGTGGTAATCATATTTATAAAACGAATTAAATTTTTTTGAAAGTCATTTTTAAATACAAACTCGTAAAGTACAAGTTATTAAACGCTACTACCATATCAGATATGATATATTGTTTTTCTCTTATAAACCGGTATTGTAAAATAGGACCCTGGTAGTTTTACTACCCACAATTTTTCATTTCTAAAAGAGGCCTTATTTTCATAAAATTTATTATAGCACTGTTCTGAAAATAAATACATTAAGTTGAGCTCTCCTTGAATTACTTTACGCAACATTATAAATTCACAGTTAAATTTATAGGAGAATCTACAACGGAAAGGAAAGTGTAACTATCCACTATTGCTCTAGGGGTTAAAAGTCATAGCCATTGTTTATATTTGACATTTATATATTGTACTAAGTCATACACACGAAACTTCTGCATATCTAAATAAAATTTAAAAATGGCCTCGCTACAAACATTTGATATTTCCAATGAGAATGACAGATCATCACACTATTAAAAATAATATCAAAGGTAAAATATAAATTATTTTTGTACTTTCCAAAGATATATCTGGAATTTTTATTGATAAATTTCTTGATATGCATTGAAATAATTTAGAATCTCAATGTGAAAATTTATATGTATTGGATTAACACAAACATACATGTTTTTTTTTTAAAAAAAAGGGTGATACACTGATTTAAATAGAATTGAGTGGCATAAATGTTATGCTAGTTAATCAAATTTAATTTAAGAAAGTGGCAAAGTTGTAAATTAAATTTGTGCACTAAAATTTATTCAAATGACCGTAATTACATGGATATGAACTATTAAAATTTATTGTGGATATTATTTTGTATTTTATAAATAAACGTACCACAAAATTATGGGTAAGTTATATATTGAAAATTAAATTGTTAGATCAATGTGTACCTTCTGAAAAAAAAAATATTTGAAACTATATCAATTTCGTATTATAGGATTTTTTCTGGCATTATTAACCGCATAATCAACGAAAATTGATAGAAATAATAAAATATGTAAATGTTTATCCTACTGAATTATTTCTGTTTTCAACATGCCCATCCTTCACATCTTGAAATTGCCGGCGACTTTGTGGTCAGACGCAAGGGTGGGAAGGTTTGACAAGGGAGGCCTCCTGATAAATTCCCTTTTTATAGACAGCTTTTGTCGAATTATATGGCTATTTTTGTAACAGGGCGGGATGAATGATTGCTAGGGGTGGGCCGGCTTGTATACTGTACACTGTGATGTCGGAAAGCAACGTATAAATTTCACATTTTGACAAAAAAGCGACGCAAAGGACGGCAGACTTACAAGATATGGTGGGTGGGAAGGGCACGAGGAAAGATCTAAACGCTCCCCCGATATGCATAAATCTGAGGGCTCCGTTGGAAAATCGCTGATAAAATTCAGAATATCTCATGCGAGCCGAGCTGGGGATAGGAAATATAGGTCTCTCGGGGCCACTAGTCCCCTCTTCCAGAATGCGGAATGAGTGCGGATAAAAATAGAGGTAGAGAGTAGACGAGGGAAAAAAAATGGCTAGTGAGTGGGGACGCGACTTACCCTCTCGCCATCAGAGAGCAGCAGCGGCGCCGGCCGGCCAAGATGGCGGTCGTGGGGGGTCAGAGATCTCGGAGCGCCCAGATTAATTTCGGAGGACGTCCGTCGAGGCTGTTTGCGGCCAGTTCAGGGGGAGACCTCCCCGCAGTAAATAAAACATGAGGGTAGCAGTCTAAGAAAAGAAAAATGCAATACTCCTTGCTGAGTCGCATATGCTTCCCAGAATTCTTTAATTCAATTTTTCTTGCGTCCACTTTTTAAATCAAGGAAGCTGAAAGTATTATTGAATAATCCTTACATATATTTATGTTAATTTCGGAGCAATAATTGTCAAAATGACGAAAGTGATGTGTTTAAAAATTTATTAATCGTAACTAAGTTGTATGCCTGGCGATTTAGCGCGAACACCCTCAAAAGATTTGTAATATATTTTGTAATGAGTTAAAGTTTATATCCTAGCTCTGTTATAATTTAAAAAATAAATATGTAATTATAAAGTGATAAAATACAAAGTAAAATGTCAATAATTATTTATTTGAGAAATTTGTGGCAGGAAACATTGATTATATATTTGTAATTAATGTTAAAAATAAATTAAAATCACTTATAAAATGACAAAAATTTAAAAATATAATTTATACAGTCATGTGTTATTAATTTAATAAAAATTATAATTTTCTGACTGTTTTATGAGTTAATTAATTGTTCTTTTATGATTAATGAGTGCTATCTGTTCCGACAGAAATCTCGAATAAAATGAGTCCGGACTGTAAGTTGTGTCTGTTCGCATTATACTTCCAACTACACACATACCCTTACAAGAATATCCTCACAAAATTAAAGTATAATTTGCTTGAGGAGAATAAATCAAATAAAATTTCCAGTTCTATTGTCAAGCAGAATGGTCCTTTAAGCTATAATCAAAATTAATATTATTGTTTTACTTAATGTATTCATTTTTGTTTCAATTCATTCAGTACTCGAGTCTTTCCAATACCAAATAAATGCTATTTCTGTACGAAACTCTTGTAGAGGTGAATCAGGAAATGAGAACGTGTCTGTGTTTGCCCGGCGGTATTCTGCGCCTGTCATCATTACCTACACTCAAATTCACTAATCATGGAAGTAGTGATCTAGTTGGCCATTGCTTCGTATGAAATATATGCCATTAGAATTGCGAGGAATACTCTAAATGAATGGAAATCACGGAATCATTGTCATAGATAATAGAAGTTGTTTAAGTTACAATTCGATATATCTACTTGAGCTGGTAAGAATTGGTTCACAATAAAAAAATACACAATATTATAATGGGAATTTTTAATTAACTATATTGTTCAGCAAATGGACTTTCTAGTTTTTCCCATTTATATCTTATTAAATAAATGAGCCATAACTCAGAAAAAAATAATAAAGCAATTCAAAAGAATATAGTTAATATAAAGTTTCGTTTTAAATTTAGGGCATAATCAAGTAATCATTGGTGTTATAAATTAATAATTGTTATAAAAAAAATTAAAATATGTGTTGACAATAATTGTTGTGTGAAATTATTTAAAACTTATTTAAGTTACAATTTGTATACATTGTCAAGTTATGTAGTTTCATGTAATAAATTTTGTGAAAAAGTGTTTGAATATATTTTCTGTAAATTTTGTATTTTCAATACTACAACTCTAATGTACATTTGTCTAAGTTATAAATTAAGATAGAAAAGTTGTATAATTATATTACTATCAATTTTTTTTTCTATATTATGACTAATTTATTTTATTTTCTTTCAGGAAATTGTAATTATTAACTAAAAATGAAAAAAATTACTTCTGGTTGAAAATAATGAATAAGAAAACCAATTCAGACAAAAAAGTGATAATATAAATACCACACAACGTTTCTGGGATCCTTGTTCCTTTCATCAGTTGTGTCGCTCTAGGCGCTTCTTCACACCTGAGGAAAGGGACAAGGATCTCAGAAACGTTGTGTGGTATTTGTATTATCACTTTTTTGTCTGAATTGGCTAACTTTATAATTCATAATTATTAACTTCTGCCCTATTAAATTCAGGTGTGTCTTAATTAAATAACAAAAAAAAGTATTTTCAATCAAAGCTCAGCAACAAAGGTTTATAATTAAAGAATCAGGATGGGATAATATTTACCAGACCAGTAATTGAATCCGCGACCTTGTCTGTTTATATATGTGTAGAATGGTTTGTGTTTAAGGTAAAAGTGCTTACTTTGGTCACAAACATCCCAGACTGCTAGTAGGAAAGAAACAGTGAGCTGGTAGCTCTTGCAATCTTAGCACTTTCGAATCTTGGGCTATGAATGATTTAATTGGATTTTATTGGTATCGAAGGGTAAATATAATACCCTATTAGGGACCTTGAAATTCTAACAAAAGTATGAACCGTCTTCCAATTTTAGATAATTCTTTTCTTTACAATTTCAGATGATCATTTTATTTAAGCAATCTGTTGTATATTTTTTCGTAAGTCAGGTAGAAACGTATTTGAAACATAATCGTAATGTGTCTTTCATACAATATCCAAGTCTTTCATTACTAAAACAGCTTAAGTTGATGTACTTATCACAAGTCCGGCTAAGCGCTTGTTATTATTTACGTGGAGCTAATTACTCGTCGTACAATGTCTCCCTTGTTTTGCGATCCAATCCCCCTCCCGAGCCTCCATAGCTTCAAACTGAATTATTTTAAGCTTACTTGGACGGGCTGCCTTGTTTATCAATGAGGCGGCCACGTTGTAAATCACTCGGGCCTTCCCTATCGGTCACGGCTCTGACACCGAGTTAAACTGTTGCGGATGTTTCGCCAATAAACAAATCCTTCCTCGTGCTCTCTCGTGCCAATAGATCCGAACCAGGCATCAATTTAAAAAATCTCTATCTGTCCTCTTTCGGCACATAAATCCGACTATCAGTCACTCGCAGCCGTGGCCCTCTCGCTCTGTCGCGATACGTGCAGGAATTCCGACAATAAACTAAATCCCACCCACCCCTGGCCCACCTCCATTCAAAATTGCAACCATCACAATCGTTTTTGTTTTCATAAAATATCACTCTATTGTGTCGAGCGGCGAGGATATTGGCTATTTTATCATTTTCAGTTCTGGAAGTCCATTCGACGTGTCAGCAGGACCGTTCATTCGGAAACTTCCCTCCCCCTCCCACGTACACTCCCCCTACCCCTATCCGTATCAACCCCTCACGGTCCCCTATTTGGATAGTGGAATGATAGGAATGAAGTGGCGGCGCCGCACGATTGATTGTTTCGATTCGATATCTCGATGATGTGTGGTTTGGAATAACATTCGTTTGCTATTTTACGGCAATACGACTCCAGGGAGAGGGCGCGCAGGCGGGGTGGCTTGGGTGGCGCGGGGGTGGTCCGGGGGTGAGGGTTTATACTGGCCGGATTGATACAGAAATGCCTTGTACGCAGCAGCCCATGTTGGCTTTGATAGCGAAAACCTAACAATGGGATTGATGTATAGAAAGGGGATAAAAACAGAGTTTCAGCAAACATTAGTCGCTGGTTCAATACCGATATAGCGATTACCTGATGGTGAGCGGGACAGTGTTTTAGCCGGCGACAATGCCTGAGCTTGATTGGGTTTCCAAGAGTCCAATGGAGGCTGCAATCTCGTGCGGGTTTTAACACGGATGTTTCCCTGCGTTTCCAACGTCACCGTCGGCTTTTACAACAGCATTTGACACGAATTAACCGTCTAAGCTGGTTTCACCGCAAAATAAAATTTTGCAACCTTAAACCTAAAAATATAGTAAATGTTATCAACTATATCAACATTCGTAACCTCAAATACCTACCCAACACCGTTAAAACGCAATATTTGTGTGTCGTACTGGATACTTTTCTTATCACTAGTACTATCTATAAATGACTCTTCTGATATGATTTAAATCTTTAAATTATGCGTGTAGAATATACGAAATATCGCGTCGTGGCAGCCATTTAGAAAATACAGGCGTATAACTTTCGATAAAGTATAAATTTTACATGCATATATTTCTCTCTCTAAGACAGAACCTTTTTCGGTGGGACGGAGGGGGCTACCTTTGGGAATGTCTTTTCCTCTCTCCGTTTTTGAACTAATATTCTCACAAGCCGAGGCACTTCTGCCTGTTTTGAGAGGTCACCGGAGTCACCATTGGCACAGTCGGCTAGCTGCCTCCTGAACTAGTCTTGGCGCGGAGAAGACTTTCAAACCCCTTCCTATGCTATTAAAGGGGAGTTGCCACCATGTGGATTACCCTCATGTAGCCTCTTACCGTATAAAATATAAAATAAATTAGTTTTTATATCTTTACACTGGCTTTCTCCTAATCAATTTTTTTTACATTTGACTTCATGTTTGGCTTACAATTACTACTAAACTTTTCCGATTGTAGGTATGGTAACTAAGATACACTTTTTAAAGTTTATAAGTTTAAAAGCTTCTGCCTATAATATTTTTACGTAATGAGTGCAAATGATTACCTTGGATTTTATATTTTTATATTAAATTGTTGGGATACTTTAGGATGAGAACAGTGTGAAGATTGTCACGCTTTTAATTTGACACTAATTGCTTCAGGAAAATTATATTACGACCATGGGTGAGGGTGTAAAATAAAATTTCTTATTGGTTCATACAATTTGAGGAATATAAGGACATAACTATACTTTTATGTTTCTGAAAATTGTACTGTGTTTTCATTAGGCTTCGTTATTGTCAACTTGTAGGAACGAAACATCTTCTGTAAATCAGCATGTGAAGAAGGTATGATGGAAACCTCCGGTATAACTGTTTTACATGAATATATTTTTAGCGTGACGTTAATCGGAAGTAACCATCAAGTCACATGAAATGGTTACACCCAAGACTTGACTTCCAGGAGACGTGTCCGGGAACGTGAGACGCCCAACTCAATCTCTGAGGGAGTACGTTATTATTATTTAGTTACATATACAAAGTTATTAAACATGTTACAATTATAAGTATAACATATTTAATCTATACTATACTACGTTATTAATCAGACTTTTGAAAGCTTTCGACCAAAAAAGAAGTCAGGAACCACCCGGATTTAATTTCCCTGAACTTCACTATTTTTTTGCTTTCTTCGGAGATTTATTAAAATTATTAATCACTTCACTTCTGTGGTTATTAACGCTGACCAGTTATAAATAATTAAAAGTACTAAGTAAAAAATAACCAAATGTTCTCTGCAGTTTTCTTACCCTAGGTCAAAACTTACAACGCTATTCTAAAAACTCGTCAGTATTTCTGAATGCAATTATTCCACAGTCGCGGATTGTTCTATTTCAAATCAATACTCTCCAACGTCAGTGCGTTTTTCCTTAATTTTTACCGTTATAAGTAGGCCCATAAGATGATTTTTATTTATTTTCAGGCCGGTTCACCCGTGTATCTACTAATCCTACCACGTGTTCTCCGTTTTTAGCCTTAATGGCTGTAAATGCTCATGAGGACTGTACTTGAATCGAAAACGGAAACACCTTTTCAGACCATTTATGAATCTTGTCCAACGCTAGTTTCTATATGAATCCCGATACGTTATCCCATATTCAAAAATTGTCCTGATGAGCGATCTGTAATCCGAAATGATCTGAACTCAATTGATCAAGTTTGTACGTTTCACCGTTTCTATTTTTCTGTTTCCGAGCACAATTGCTTAATTTATCACTGATTAACCGTCACCAACTAAGAGTTTTTGAAAGAACAAATTATTTTCATATATAAATCAGGCGAATCGTTAACTGGTTATTATTATTACTTAAATATAATGTCTTAAAACAGGGAATTCATGACATTGGTAAGAAAAACTTATATCGCGTATTTCAGTATTTTTCTATGCGAAATTATCTGGGAAGAGGTTAATTTATCATGTTCTTTGACGTCTTGATTTTGTTTTGATTAATTACGGAAAAGTGTAATTGAAAGGCCGTGATGTTTATAAGTACACATTTTAAATTCTAATGCAAGTACAAAATACTATTGTAGTTTGAGCTTGAAGAGAAGTGAACTGCCAAGTAAGATTTCAGAAAAGGTTCGTGTGTGTCCAAGAGAGCGTGAGTGATTTGCTGCCGAATGGGAAGGTTTTTCCGTCGCGTCCGTTTGCCGATACCACGCGTCCCCAGGACCAACAAACACGGGATTACTGACGGGCGGTCTTTTAAGTATCCAATAAAGCAAATGCGATTACCAGATCGCGAGCGCCATTCTTGGACGGCGGTCAACACCCCACGGCCGTGGTCGGTGACTGAAATCTGCCAGATTAGACTGCGAGAGCTCCCCCGCCACCGCGTCGGCATCAATGGGATTTTCAGAGCGAGCAGATTTCAATAGGGCTTCGGACCTGATCCAGTTTGCCGGCTGTGAGGAGGGGTGCAATGGAAAATGTTGCTTTCTTGCAGTGGCGGTATTTGCACCAGTGAAATCCCGTTAGTGGAAACCGCAATCTCCTTGCTGCCAAACCGCACTTACAGTGTGCAGGTTAGTGACAAGTGGAGGATTAAGGTTTGCTACCCATATATTAGATAGCACGTTAAATATCAGACGTTAATAATGAGACTGTACAAAACTAACGAGAAGTGACTGAAGTTCAATTACTTGACACACCCTATGAAATGGAGGCAATTCTCAAATTTCTTCTACTCAGACATAACCGCTATTTTTAATAACATCCACATTTAACTTTATATAATGAAGGGGCATTAATTATTTTTATATTAACCACAGAATTATTAAGTCACATGTTGATACGTGTATGCCAAGGAGAAATTGTTTTATGCTATTAATACAAATATAAAATTTAATGGGTAATTTAAATAATCAATAAATAAAAATCAGCCAATTTTAAGTCAGCAAAAATAATTTATTAATGTAAAATTAAACAACGTTTCGTCGCTTATATGCCGACTTCATCAGGTTCAAGTTTATTTTTATTTGATAGACAGGTTATTCTCTTCTGACTGCCGTGGCCGAAATTAGCAATATTGACCTGTCAATAAATTATTTTTAAAACTTGAACCTGATAAGGTCGCCAAATAAGCGACGAAACATTGTTTAATTTTACATTAATTAATGATTTTTTCTGACTTAAAACTGGCTGACGTTTATTTATTTATTAGTTTCATCAATAGTCAGAATATATATATATATATATATCATTATTAATTTAAATAATCTTTTTAGGATGATATCTTGCAGATTAAAAATTATCTTGTATAATTAAAAATTATCTTGTATAATTTTTACACACTTCGAAAATATAGCAACACTTCCTCAATGCAACACGCAACACACATTTTATCACTGTCGTTCATGGGACTCATTAGCTATTAAAAAATTACCTCCACCAATTATATGATGTCTAATAAATACGTAATTTCACAATTGAAATGTTACTTAGTGAACAATTTAGATTCACGTATCATAAAAACAACATAGTCTATAAGGAACGAGTCTCAAAAAGTTGTAATAAATCAGTTCTGAGTGAACTTAAATATTGATGATTATGTTTCATTATAACTCAGCTGTAAAAATATAAAGAGTGAAAAATGCGAGAAAACACTTTTAATACTAGAAGTAGGATTTTAACTAACGCATTAAAGTAGAAACAAAATCGTCTATGAATTATTGAAACCTCAGCCAACACCTAATAGATCCTAATAGATCTTCCTGTTTTTTTTATAAATATAGTTATCTGGTATATACTTAATTTCAGATTCAAGAATAAGATTTCTCTAATCAGCAACTAATTATTTATTCAAAATCATCACTTTTACATATTTTGGTTTCTATTAATTAAAAATTACAATATATACGTCAAATAAATCATATAGGCTTATTCATTGAAAATAACGCCGTCGTATTTCTTTCACTGGATTGTGCAGGCAGTGAAATATTCAGCAATCCAACCACTTATGAATTTGAAGCACTTATATGCTTTAAGGGCAGTTATTAAATTGTAGATTTAGATGCGATCCTGTGCTGCGAAGAACACTAAGGAAGCAATTCTGCGGAGACGGCGGAAGCTGTTCCTCCCTTATTTATCCCTGCGTGACGTATTCTTCCGCGCCACTTGACGCCTCCACTTCCGGCACGCCGACGACGCCGAGCAACCCTTTCCTTCCCAACCCCCCCGCCCTCACAATAAGAGTAGCAGTAAAACAACGCTGTAATAACGTTGATTAAATTTTAACAATCCCCACTTTACTTGTTACAAATGTGTTTTGTGGCCGCCGCGAGGGCGGGGGAGCGGGAGGGTGCGAGATCATTACTTTCAATTAAGAGCGCTGGATGAAGGCGCTTTGAGGTGTCTCCCGAGAAACGGAGACCTAGGCTTATATTCAATTTGAGGCGCGGGAAATGCTGAACCACTTTTTATTTCTCCACCGCACTGCTTTGGAATATTTATATAGACGACCTTATTGAAGCACCAACAGCGATAGTAGAAATTAAAGATTGCATTTTACATACAGACGGCATCATATTAGTGGATGTTATCATGGATAAGTGGGAGGAGAACGCCGGACTTAAAATTTCAACAATTAAAATTGAAATAATTGTTTTAGGCAAAAAACCTGCGTAGATAATCTGTTATAATAAGCACGGGTAACTCTAAACTCGCATTGAAAGAGGCAGAATACATCGTTGTTATTTTAGGCGATAGACTAAGCCTCCTGCCACAGACTTATACAGTCCTCAAGAAAGGAGAAGTGACAATTCAAAAGGCGCAAAATTCTGTATCCCACTGAAAACAAAAGTGGCCATATAACTAACTAATCTTACCCAGACTACCATATGTCTCGGAGGCCAATGACTAAAAATTTGGCAAAATAAGGCTTCAAACGGATTTTACCAAATCGCAGGGAAGAGTCCTAGGAAGAATAATGAGATCCTACAGGATGACACCGGAAGATACTCTTGAGAAATCAAAAGACTGACAATAGTTAAAAATGGAGGAGGTAATGGGCCTAGCCAGAGAGAAAGCAAGCGAGGAGTTTGTTGAAAAATGGACAAGGCAGGAGTGGAACAGAAGATGGTCCACTATGATCGTCCTGATCATAGCAGCAAGAATGGAGGCAAAAGAGCGATGGAAAAGTGTACCTGTAAAAGGTGTTAAGTATATTACTGGCGGCTCATGGACCCTGCAACTACTACCTTCGAAGATTCAGGATGATCGATATCTCAAGATGTATGCAATGCCAGGAGGTAGAAACATCAGCACATATAATAACATTCCATCCGGTACGTGTCGAACTAGATATTAAGGAAAACAATGACATATTAGGACACCTATAATATTCAGTCAGAAGGAGAAGCCATAGGATTCGAAGGAATAAGAATGGAAGAGGTATTTCAAGCAACAAACCAACGCAGACAAGAGGATGAAGAAAATACGAATACGAGAGGTTGTTTAGTGAGACTTGGAAGGAATCTGGGTGCCCGGAGCTGACGGCTTCCGGCTGACGGAGGGTAGTGGTAATAAAGGGCAGGTAACACTGTAACCTTTATGGGGATCCCCCTGAATCAACCAGCAACGAAAAGGTTTTTATATCCTGCTAGGAAACATAATTCCGTAATAACTTCAATACCATGAGATAACATGGAAAACAAGCTGTAAGGAGAACATCATCCCTAAAAAAATCCGGCTGGTAACATCAGGCTTATTCAGAGAGAACGGAAACAAAAAAACATTCCAGTTATATTGCATCAAATATAACGAAAAACTAAAATATTTGGGTTTTCTGGTAATATTGAAACAGAGAAGCCGGCTGTATTCGACTCATGAAGCTCCGTTTCTGTACGCCATAAAATTGATTCATTAATCTGTAATTGTTAAAGAAAATTTCTACTGCTAAAACCGTCGGTCTTAACACATCACCACCGTTGTACTTTCTTCTCTAAAAAACAGACTCTCAATTACTGGCTTGCTCACAGAAAACGAAAATTCAGTAACTCGGGTAAGAAATCCAATGAACAAAAATATCTCCTGCTTTTCCTGAAAGCAATATACTCTTTTGAATTTGTCAAATGGCCAGTGCAGTTGTGTCGCTTTAGGTTCTTCTTAGCACCTGACGAAAGGAACAAGGATTCCAGAAACGTTGTGTGGTACTTTTATTTTCACTTATTTTGACTGTATTTGGCTATCTTTCTTATTAGCAAAATACTTACATAAAATTTTTAATCATTATGTAATAAAATGAAGCATACGACAGAGGGGTTTCAGCAGAAAAGCCTCCCAAATTTTGAAATGCTTAAATTAATTAAAGATCGGTGGAAGTCCAAGAGCTACTTTTGTATAAAGTAAGTTGAGAATCTCTCATACAGGGATTGTATATATATGAATGCTGTTTAAGTACGACAGCCTGAGTTAATAAACACTCGCTGATTGCAGAACCAAACTAAATAGCAGTCAACAGCTGCGAATTTTACTACATTTAATCTGAAAGAGTTCTTTACACAATTTTTCGTTACCATGTTTCAGAATAAAAAACGTCTTGAGGAACTGATGAGAAACTGATGCTACAATGCTATTCTTTAAAATTGTAATTATGTCCTCCTTTTCAAATTCCGCGGGAATGATTGGGACATTTCAATCCGTCTTCAATAAGGTTTTACGCCAGTACATTCAATCTGTAACGCAGACTGCATACTTTTTAGAACTGGGACTCCGCGTAACTCGACACCTTCGCCATTGAAGGGACATGTCTCCGATTAAGCCCTACCCCTAATTGACTTCCTTTTGATTTTCTCCTTCCTTCACCAGCTGAGTATTTGTGAACTTCAAAAATAATACTGGTAAACTTAACACCTTGGTATTGACTGGCAAAATCAGCAAATTTCTGATTCGTCCCTGATAAGCCTCAGACGAATTCATTCACAACACTACCCTTTTGCCTAAACTTGCCTACACCTTAAAACCTTCGAGATCATTCCTAAATCTCATTTACGTTCTAAGTCCTAAATCATTACTTAACTCCAATCGATCATGGCCAGGTCAAACGGAATAAACCGTTGACGAGGAACTCTTCATTCTTCTTGCAACGGATCTCCGTCAATCTACATCGACGGTCAAACACGTTACAATGTCAACAATAAGAATCTTTCCATCCATCATCCGAGAGTCTGAATTTCGTTCATATGAAAAAATTTTTTTTTGAGCTAATAAATTCAGAGGCAATACAGACCAAACTTTTACAGACATGATAATTAAATAATCTCGATCCTTTGGCTTCTATTATACCATACTACTAAGTATTTCACTTTGTCTTCTGTTTCTTCCATACTCTTTCATATATTTTTGTTGTCCTACTATGATTTACTTTGTTTCAAGTACCAATAGAAAAATTATAATAAAACCCATAATACAAAATTTTATCAATTTTATATGTGTGCAGTCGCAGGACGCGTTGTATTTGAGAATAAAAAAACAAATTTATGTTAATAAAAAATCCGGGCCTCACAAAAAAGACAAATCAGTGGAGTGAGGTGAATTAATGTCTTATTTAATCTATATAAAATCACTGACCAGGTTTGCTTGTGGGATACTACACTCATATTTAGTCATTATGAGCAAAATGTTGGTAAAATAACTCATTTATTTTTTGTAGGGTTATGTGAGTGATACTACCGTTACCAAGTAGAAGATCCTTGCCTAGATACAAAGTATCACTCAGTCGGATTGTTTTTATGAAAGATCTAATATAGGAAGCAGTATGAAGTAAGGTAGAATTAGATACAACTAGGGCTAGGTTAGATTTAAAACAAGGAAGCCATGTGATGTAAGGTAGAATTAGATACAACTAGGGCTAGGTTAGATTTAAAACAAAACTATATTTATTAAAGGAATAAAAGAATTTAATTAGTTTCCAATACAAATTATACAATGTCATTCTATTAATAAATTTAAGAATAAGTTATTTAAACACCTACGTTTACTAAATGTAAACTTGCGAAAAAGTGAATAATGCAGAATTAAGTCACGTTTTTGAGAATAAATTTTTTATTATTATCTATATAATAAAAAATTATGTATATTTGTATGTATGTAAATATTTACGTTAATTTTTATACAAATAATAACGCGTGGACAGATTGCAACACAACTTGATACACATATTCTTAAAAACACGAGAAATCGTACTGTGGGGGTGAGAAACCCTAGCACAAAGGTGGAAAGAATTATAATTAAATATTTTTTATCATTTTGTGTTAAACTACTGCGCGCCAAGAGACCATGACGTCACACGAGGGACAGAGACGTTACTACGCGACAAACAAAGGAAATAGTTCATACTTTGTAATTAAATAAAGCATAAATATTTTCATTGAATAAAAAGAAAAATTTCGTCCAGAAACTCGCCCTAGAATTCTAATAGAGAAACAATACTAAATACTTTACGAGCCTTGCGGATAATGTAAGTTAATTTTCGCGCCATGTTTGTGACTCCAATATGACAGCCATTTGTTACACTGGGAATCTTGCTGATAATTTCTTCTATTTAATCTTTCTGAACGTCTAAAGACTGAGGGACAATTATTTCCTGCAATACTCAAGGAGTATGATTTAGTCTTCTATTCGTAAAGAAATTCGGAGGTAAGTTTGTTGGGATTGATGCAATAAAATTTAATGTATTTAATTCTGTTCAATTTATGCACTATTGGTCGAAAGTATGAACGGAAGAGTTATATTTAGGTTAAATCACTTCTTGACTAAATATTAATATAGAATTAAATACTTTTTCGGGTTTATATAAATAAGTACACGGGAAAGGCCGGGCACCCAGCTAGTAAGTTTATAAAATGAGGTACATCATTATTTTTACTCCAACGTGTATGTTTTAATTGCCGGAAATTCAATCTAGATTTCCCTTTTTATAAAAGAGGCCGTAACGCATGGCATATTATTTATACAGCCTTGCCGGCTCTTTGTCCTTCCCTTGTCAATTAGCAGCAGTTGCTCATCCCGAAGCTCTGTCAATACTGCGGAGGAGTCTGTGGCACCTACGAGTATCTGTGGTGCGGCTGTTAGCGCTAATTAGGGCGCATCTGCATACAGCACAGGCCCTTCTTCTCAACCCTTCCACGCGCGCTCCGCACCTGCGGGACCCTTCATTCCCAAATTAACTGTGCGTGGCCACGGAGAGATCTTACCCAGGAGCGGCTCGTGCTGCGGTGCGGGGGTTTTTATCACTTCCATCGCGAGGGCAAGGTGCGCGCAAAAAATTAGCTGTAAAAATAAGGACCCAAAAAGAGGTCGGTAATTTACTGCGCCGCTGAATGTGTTGGAGAGGCGGGGACCCGAAACACTCATTAAGGGAGGATGAATGTATGATACGTGTAATTGCTGAAAATTAAACGTATAGGAGGTAAAAGTAGTAGCTTAAATCATTTGAATACAATATCCACTCTCGCGATCTCATTCCCTTTTATAATTTTTCAATTCTCTAACGAGTTTATTTATTCCGTGATTAAAATACGAGGGTTCGTGAAACGTTTTCTGGTTGAAAATATGAGGTAGTTTAAATTAGACTTCTTTTGCTCTTTTTAGTAAGGTTTACAATATAATACAATACAATAAAATCTTGACGAAATTACGTTTACAGCTGTTGTATGAAGAACCCTTACATTACAATGGATTAAATTAATTAGCGTGCATGTCAGAGTATTTGTTAAAATTCTTAGCTTCATCACAATTAATTAAAAATTTTTAATTATATACATATCTGCAATTTTGCGTTATATAGCTGTACACAAGCTTACGACATGCCTTATTAATTCATACTGTAAGCTGGTGTACCACGATGTTTCCAAATTTTGTGCGGTTTTGATCAGTTTAAAGTACGTCCTCTTTCTTCTGGTATATTTAAGCAGTTGCTCGTTACCCCGTTAATTATTATCGGAAACATTAATACAAACTTCGGAAGACGCTTTCACTAACCTACATTAACAAATAACAATAACATTCTTTATTCGTGAGTTATTAAGGATAGAACCTACTGGCACATTATCAGATCATGAACCACCCCCACCCTCCCCCCAAAAAAAATCGAAATAGACTCCACTGTCTTATTATTGTCTGTCGCACCCTTCCAATACTCCCACATCGTGTCGAAAATTTTCGCAGGCGTCCAAGACACCTTCATAAAAGTGTTCCTTCATTAGAAACGTCTGCTGCATAAACCAATCATTTTTTACACAGGTAAAAACCCAAACGATTGAGGCATAGGAAACGTGAAGGTCATATAACTGGTCCTCCTCTACCCATCCGTATATCTGCCAACGAAACTCAAAAAATCTGGCTAAAATGTACTACAGTCAGCATACAAGACCTTTATTTGTAAAGGTCCGTTTTTTAACCGATTAAAGATCAGGTATATACTGCCCATAAGACGTGCTGGGAGAACGTAATGTTTTTAAATTAATAACCTATAAATGATGTAATGTCGGGCATATGTTTAAATGATCTGATTTGATTTTTAATGGCACCAACCAATCTTAGACGTTCTCATAACATTTATATGACATAATAATAATAAAATGCACATTATCAGTATTATCTGAAAAAATGCCTTTATTTAACAGTATTTAATTGAGGAATTGTCATTTGTATCGTCCTTGATTGTTAAATAATATAATTTTTTCCAGTATTAATCGTTACGGAAAAGTCGTTTCATGAATAGTATTTAGAATTAAATTTCATGACAGTGAAAGTGGACAGTTATAATTCATGGAGTGAATTTTAAGATGCATTAATGTGGGTGTTGAATCTTTAATATTGGTTTTTTCAGAATGTTTTTTTTGAAAACTGATTCCAAAATACCTCTTTAACTAATATTTGGATTTCTTTCTAACTTTTAGGAAATATTTAGAGTATATATATAATAAAATATAAATAATGCAGTATAAATACTTTTAAAGTTATTAATATTTTATACCTGAAAAATTTCTGATTTTTTGTTCCCTAAATATATATTGTAATAAACAGAATTAGGAACCATGTAACTGAAATATTCTGTTAATGTTCTACCAATAAGACTAACCTTCAATTTTTCTAATCAATTAGTGAAGTAATTCTGATTACAAATTGAGTTATGAGGAAATAGTGAAAATAAATATTTTTTATAAGATTTATTAAGTTTTAAAAAAATTATGTATAAAATAAAATATGATACTTAAAAATATAATTTAATTCAAAGATAAAGTTGCAAAATGCCAAAAAAATAGCTTAAAGCAGATAATGGTTATACTTTATGAGATATGCAAGTCCAAACTTTTTCTATATAAAGATTGTGATAACCTTAATGTTATGTAAAAAAAACGAATAAATTTTAAACAGTAAAGTTAAACTTTCATGACTGTTGAAATCGAAAAAACTTGACCTTATAATCAAGAGGTTTTCTTCAATGACATAGAATATTCGGTTCACCCAATGGCGGCACCACGGGGAATTGTACTGTGTAATATCAACAGCATACAAGAGATGTTCGGAACAGGCCGACCTCAGAGGCTAGCAATGCAATAAATGAAATTTTCCCTTGGACATGCAAATCGACGATTTAAAAAATGGTTGCAATACAAGTGTCTGTGGAAGCGGTTGTGAAGTGGAGGGAAATGATTTGTGGAGCTTGCGTAATGCGGGCGGCAGAACCGCGACGGCGTCCGGCAGACCCATACGTCACAGTGGCGTGGCCCGTAATCCTGCAATAAATACAGCCCGACCCGACATGCAGATTCTCTCTGTGACAGAGTGGGGCTCACGGCTCGGGGATTTGGACGCCGACGACCAGATGGTAATGACTAATGAGGAAAATTTGGGAGGAAAGAGCTCGCGTCGAGTCTTCAGTTTGGTTCTTCTGCCTCTGGGATCTCTGATTCCGTCACCTCACTCCGTCGAAATTTACAAATGATACCCATATACCCATAATATTAAGAATTATCATTACATATTCTATTCAACCTCTTATTTTACGGTACAATTGGCAGATCTTATTATGGAGAAGAAATATTTGAGTTTAAAGGAATCGTAAAAGATTTTCCCTCCATTAAATGTAAAAAAAAAATATTCTCAGTTCGTCCCCTTATATATCGAATAATGATAATACTGACTTCAGTACTTTTTCCATCTATATTTAAATAAAATATTAATTTTAATTATGACAAATATCTGGCATTCACACGAATATAAATAAACAAATACACGGTCTGATTTATATATTATAAAATGTTAGTTACTTTAAAATAATTAAAATATTCTGTAATTTTTCTTTAAAAAGTTTATAAATAATTATGGTATTAATTTATAAATTGTAGGTTAAACCTAAAAATTAAAGGTCTTTCATTTAATTTTTTCTTAATAAACATAATTTTCTGACATAAGGCCCTGTGTTTGTATATTTAAAATATTAATTTGATTACTTAATTAATTTTATTAGTTCCTTTAGTCATCCGTTGAAGAAATATGATATGCAAAGGAAAATACAAATAGTTGCAAGATCTGTTAACCTAGAACGGAAACTTTTCTCTGCACTTTAAAACTAAGTAAATAGTACAACAATTACAAAATAATAAGTTGTGGAAAAAATTGTTCTCGGTCAATATTCATGAGTTGCATATATACTTTGTAAAGTGAAGCGGTTAAGATATTTACTTTATATTTTTTAAATTGTCTCAAATATATAATAATATTATTTTTGGCAGTAATTGATTACTTGAAAGCTGTTTATTTATTCCAATTGTTTGTCCTATTTACTATCTGATTCTTCGGGGTGTAACTTTACATAATTGAGCACGTTGCTATTAAATTATGTAAATAGAACATAAGAGAGTTGTTTTTGAAATTTTAGTAGTGTGCTTTGTGCAAGAATGTAAGAATAAAATTGTAACACTGTAAATTTAAACAGGTACATTTTTCTTGATTTTCTGAAAAAGTTTTTCGCAAACTTTATTACTTATAGAAATGATATAAATTGATTTTATAATTTCAATTAATATAATTTCTTTTATATTTTGTGCAGTTATAATGTTAGATTCCCACTCAAACTGCTGATTTCGATAACTAAAAAATTATATTATTTTATTATTACAAGTATTTTATAACATAATGATGATCCTCGATTGTTCACAATTCGCAATTATTAATTTTAATCATTTTAAAACCATGTTTACGACGATTTCTCACAATGTCCTTTCCCTACCTCAATCAAGATAGATATTTTCAATACCTTATGTGATGTATTTATATTTTAGTACAACGTATGAAAATATAATGGAGACTGGAGTAATATAGGAGACCGGAAACCATGATATGCGCCCATTCGAAGAGAGCTCAAGTTTCCACCCCGTCTCTGTTACAAAAGCCTCTCCTAAATCCCGGCCGAAACTTTGCTTTAAAAACCAATAACGACTCCTTGCCGGCCATTCTTTTAAAGGGGAGCAACTTTCCCACCGGATTCAAAATCCGTCGCGGTGCCCACAGAGCGGAACAAATGGCACATTTGCGACAAGCCCAATCGTCCGAGGTGAATCAAATTTAAAGAAATGGCGGGAATAAAACATAACTCTGGCGTGATGGCTGCTCGAGTATTGGGAAATGATACAGGATCCCGATATCGTCAAGCGTTATGGGCTGGCTGGAGAACTGGTGTGTGCTGATGATGGAGGCAGGTACGGCCCTTGATATCAGTGAACTAAAACTGCTCCCAGAGGCGTTTACGCAAACAAAAGTAGATGAGCCGTTTCTGAGGAAATTATGCAACCCTAAGGAAAAGAGAACGGTATGGTTGAAACTGCTATCAGTGACCACAATGCCTGGCAGTCGCAAGACAATCTACAAAACTCCTACTTCTAAACTCAAGAAAGAGAGAGGCAGTAATAAAATAAAGTATTTGCGAATAGAAATAAGTCTAGCGTAATTTATAAGGATATATAATGTAATACAAATTAAACAGGCTATTAATTGATTTTAATATAATTTAAATGTTGGCAATATGGCTGCTTAAAGACGACAATCAAGGCGGGTTTTTCTTGGTTAACAATCGAGACTGGAAACCGCGCGATTAGAGAACTCAGTATGCGTCGAGAACGGGGACATAGCAGTTCGGTCCACATAGAGAAATAGAAACAGTAAAAGTCTGCGGATCCAGAATTATGAATAGGGCTATCTAGGAAGTCCAACAGCGAGATATAATAGTTTACATAAAACGCAAGTAAACAGTTTTGACGGAGAGACTTATACAATCGCAGTTTGGAAGCAGAAGTTTTGCTTCACAAACTGAACTAATTTTCGCATAGAGAGACTCTGAGGAGATCTACGTCCGGCAACTGGCTGAGAATCGGATAATGCAGGTTCCAGGATAGCAGAGATCCAGAGCAACTACCATGTGTTCAAAATCTAATGAATAGAATCAGTGTATAATGGCCTGTTTAGTGTGTGTTGACTTTAAGCAAGAAGAATCCAAACTGGTACCAGTAGCACTGTCGTGAGTACAAAACAATTATTAATGACTGTAAACGATAGTTAAAGTGTATAATCAGATTTCGTTTGCGTTTTTCTTTTCATTCGTTTTCTTTTACTTTTGTATTTAATATTGTATTACGTTAACTTCAATGAGTTTGGATTGTTAATATTTTAGTTCATTGTATTTGTTCTTCCTATCAAACCCAGTGGTGACCCTGAGATAATGAGAAATTCAACGTAATTGATTTTAAAATTATAAAGCTATATTTTCATAGAACGCCACGAATTAATAAAATAAAATTGAAATATTTGTTTTTTAAATTGACGGAATTCGGCGTGAAAAACAGGCCTTATAAAGTGTAATTATTAACTATAAATTTTTAAATACATAATAATTTTGTTAATTATTCCTATTATTTAAGACCACCTTTTTCATCATTACCATACTTATTTGGTTACTTGCATATCTGTTTCGAGTCCAGAGTTAATTTTAAATTAATAAGGTCTGAATTTAATTCTTTTGAGACAAAATAGATATTATTTATGTATTCCGTAAGTTGATGTTATTAATATATAATTATTAATTTAAGGGTCCGTTATCTTCCAAGAAATATTTAAAAAAAATAGAATTTCGTAAAATGAAGAACAAACCTAGAAACATGGTACAGGAATAATAAAGTTGGTATTAATTATTGAACGTTAGTGTTATGAAGGATTTAAATTCTTAACAAGGTTTAACGGTATTGGGAAATCTTATGACATCAGAATATTCCTCCAAGACTTCTTTTCCAGCCACTCCACGGATTCCGATAATTACCTCCACATAACGGTCGAACGGAAATGGCGAAATCAGTGAACTTTCTTGACGCCTCGTTTTGGCTTTAATCAGTCGGTGTCTTCGTATTCTATTCAAACTATTGCTTCTTTATCCAAGTCTAAAGATTTTTAAATAATTTTTTCGTTTCTCCACAGAATGTTTACCGCGTATTTTATTTGAATATCACTCCCCGTCTGCCTCGCTGTCCAATTATATCATTTCCATGGACAGCGATTCGTGTTCATGTGACGCCCTCTGTACTAAGGTCAACCACCTGTGGAAGAACCATCGGATTGTTTCGATCTATGTATTTGCCGATACTTAAAATGATGTCAGCTTCTTATACTCACGCACAAAAATAAAATATAATTATAAATTTTAATTAATTAATTTAATTAAAATTCTGTATTAGGTGATATTTAATTTTTTTTAAATTCTGTTTTGGGTGATTTCAGGTAATCAGATAGTAAGAAAAAAAAATTCCATGCATTTTTAATTTTATATAATACTTAAAGGTCAAATAAGTGAGAAAAATGTGTTATAAATTTACAATTTCGTGATAAAATTGTTTCCCCGCTTAACATATCGGAATTTGTAACAAAATTTCAAAAGTTAGTCTTATAAAACGACTGTAAGGTTATTTGTGTCACAAAATTACAGCGTAAAACAACTCAATCCCATTTACTTATATTTCAATACAATGCAATTCTTTTTCTTTTAATTAATTATAACGTAATACTGATCACAGTTATATTTTACTTTTGTTAATCACATGATTTTCATATATAAGAATCGAATAAAAACCATTAAGACATATGTTTAAAAATTATTTTTGTTCTACAAGGGGACGTTTGATTTATTCGATTACAAGCCGAGTGTCCGGCGTTGCCCGAGTATTTATTTATATCAGCCCGACAAACTATTAAATTCTACAATAATCTATTAGGCAAGAAGTGTTTTAACCTACCTATGCAGAAGTAATGTTACTTTCATCATAACCGACTTGCTGACTCACTGTACCTTAATCGAGTCAAGCCGTCTTGAGACAGTCTCAAATATGTAAGAGTCCAATATACTCTCTGTTCACTGAAATCACCTATAACACTCCCCGTTCTACAATACAGTTCTACAATATTTTAGATATCATAAGAATTCAGAAATACTCCCGGTACCTTAAAATAGTCAAAAAGAATGCACGTACTATAAAAAAATAAAAAACACTTCCGTTGCCCTACTGCTAGGTCTCTGATAGTAAAAAAACTCCCAATACTCCAATCGAGTTAGATATACTCCCGTCACCGTAATAAAAAAACCTACACCCAGTATCCTAATAGAGTAAAATACCCTTGGTCCCCTATGAATTGCAAAAATATTCTTGTTTTCTAATCATGTAAAAAATGCATATTGCACGTCAAGATTCTTAAAGATTCACTGGGCACCCTAAGAAAATCTAACCTTGAGGTTAATTTTAAGAATATAATAGCCTCGTGTTATTTTAATTTATTTGACTGTAGTATTTCATAAATAATTATCGCCTTTAATAAAGCTCTGTTTTTATAATGTTGTCAGCTTTTTGCAGAAGTAAGTTCTACAACTGTAATGGTGTGCTGGTTTACGGTAATTACTAGATGTGAGTGTGTCGCGAGGAAGGAAGACACCAGGCGACCGTGGTCTCCCTTGTGAGAGAGGTTATTTATTGCGGGGGAAGGTCCCACATGGCGGCCCTCTCACTCCACGTCGCTTGTCAACTGTCAGCCCCGGACCAATTACATCGGAGTCCCATGAATCATTGCTCTTCGCTAATACACAACCGCAATACATCAGCGCCGCGCTCTCTTCCAACCTCGTTCTTTGACCGACGCCTAATTTGGGGAGGACGTACACGGAGTGCAATACATCTCGAAATGGAGCTTTCCTTTACCTAAGGAACTGTAGACGGAGACGTGGCTACCTGATTCTTTTCGGATGGAATATGAGTTTATAAAATACAGGGAGTATAATTGTCTGTTCCTAGTCAAAATATATTGCTATTTTTTTAACCACTTTTTGACCTAATAGTATGATATAACGTCACTAAATTGCTTTCGCACTTAACTAAAGTCACGATAACATCAGCTTCCTGAAGAAATTTATATTACGTCCCAATTATTAGTATTAAAAAAAATTTACGAGGAGATTAGACGTTAATATATTTTCATTGGTAACACATTTTATTGAGATACAATCGTGGATTACAGAAAGCCAACAACAACCATTGAGTCATTTTAACCCTATTAGTGTTGTTGGTATATTAAATCGATTATAACTTGTAGATTGGAACATAAATGCTTATATAAGATATTATACTCAGAAAAAGGGCCAGTTGGTATACAATAGTATTATGACAAAAGAAATTTTAATATTGCTAAAATATTGATAAAAATAAGGTATATGTCAATACCTTTTAGTTTGAACTAAGGTACGGAAATGATCAGAATGCATAAGATTAGGGAGGAGGAAAACCCAGAGCCGTCTCTTCTTCAGAATCGAGAGGAAGACTTCTAGGATAGGAAAATAGGAAAGTCGATAACGCGGGTTCTTGGTATCTATGTACAGTACAGAGACAAGAAAAAATCAGAAGTTAAAGATACAGTTTAATATAGAAAAATAGGACTGAGTAGAGAGCGCCCATGAGCCTTCACAATCACAAGACGGCAATAAAATGCGTAATTCTCAAAGTGGCTTCTGAGATTGAGAGAAAAAAAACCTCCAACCTGAAAATAACTTTCTAGAAAGAGGGGAACCAATAAAAAGTCCCATATCAGTCACGTGATCTGTAGTGGGGTCCCTCAAAACCGGTTACCTACAGCGTTTGCATCATAGGATAACACTAGGCAAAAAATGTATACGTGCTGTATCCACCTGATATGCGCACATCCTTCCGGGTCCCAAGTGAAGAAAAATTTCTCAGGAATGTGCGGTATAGAACGGAATAATAAAGAAAATTCAGAAATCTATATGACGCAGTTTAATTTTCATGTTATACAAGTGGAATATTTCCAAGATTATTTTTAGAAACAGATGACTAATGTCTAATTAAAAAAATTTTGTGGTAAGTTTATTTTTAATTCCACATTGATTCTCATATTATTTTGTGAAATAAGTTTTATGGTGTTTGTCCAAATCCCTTGGTTGAAATTGATACAATATTTGTCGAAAGCTTCTCGTAATCAATTATTGAAACAAAGAAAATAACAAAATAGCTAGTATATATATATATATATATATATATATATATATATATATATATATAAAGTATGCAAGTAATTAAATATTTTACAGGGAAACATTTAAAATTTTATATTCATTCATTCTCTTGGCGCTAATATGAATACTCTGGTAGAGAACAAGTAAATGCATATCCGACCTTAAGAGCTTATTTCGAGTCGTGTATCCTTGAAATATGGCATTTATATAGAACCTTACTTTAAAAAATAAAAAACACTTGATTCATAATTTAAACAATCATTTTCTACCAATAAAATAAGGTAATATTTGAAATTGTGTCATTTTTCGTCGTGTTCTTCTCTACGGAACAAAACATAGAACAGGGACCGATTGCAGTTGTATTCGATTCCCTTAAAAAAGATCTTCCTTTTTTTCTCGCGCCTTCTTTCTCCCCACACAAGTTGATCAAGATTATTTTTATTGCCTCTTATAAGTGCATGTGTAGATTTGTGGATTGTTTGACTTTAAGTGTTGGGGGCGCGCACTGGTTTCAATACCGGGGAGTGCTTTCCTTCCTTTTTCCTTAGGAATGGATATTTGTTTGCCAGGGGTAGTTTCTCCCCCGCGCCTATGGCTGGTGACAAACACTCTGCATCAAGTGGCTTTTTTTATATGTATTTCCTCACGCATTCACTTTAACCACGGGAATTGACAAGTAGCTAACGCAGTCTTTCTGTACGTGTGGCGAATGTTTATGCATGTACAGTCGACGCCATGGAGACTGGGCCTACTTTCTCCGGGAAGGAACGAGTGCAAAAAACTGGAGAAAAATGCTCTATAATTTTAAATTGCTCGTATAACGAATTATTTTATGAGTTTCTAAACGTGCAAACGAAACTTAAACTGCTGTATAAAATATTTACTTGTTTGCGGCAGCTTCGGATATAATAATTTGACGAACGTTATAGATACTTAAATCACGTATTCAGTTTAAATAGGAAGAAGTGTTAACATTTTCGAATGAGGTATTGAGAACTAATGCTTGGTTTCTATCGTGAAAATTTAGGGCAAGCCTTTTACACATTCTCTGTGTCGGACTTCACAGTGACAGTAAGGTGAATCGAAATTATGCAAATGAATCTTACTTATGCACAGACTCCTATGGTTTTATATATCACAGTGATTTATGTTTTGTCTAACAACGTAAAGACAGTACCGTATTAAATTTTTATTTTATGAGTAAATTACACCATTTTTTAAAGTCTTAAAATTCTTCCTTTAACCTTCATTTCACGGTTAAAAGGTCACAAATATATAATAACAAAACTTTCAATATTTATGTCGTAGTCATCTTCAAAACACAAAATCATACATGAATTTAAAATATATTTAAAATTTTATTATTGATTGACAATTCTATAGGTAAATGTAGCAGTGCTCTTTATTTATGGGGGCAGGAAACTCTACAGTGATAAGTTCACTGATGTTGATGATAGAAACACAATCACAACGTCCATACCATCGCCGGGATTCGAACCCGTGACCTATGTGATGCGAGGCATTGACGCTGACCTGTTCACCACAGGAGGTCGGCAAAAGAAAAGTTTAACTTGTAGTTATCGAAAATTGTAATCAGCTTTTTTCTGACGTCACACAACTCAACTGCTCGCAGATTCGTATACATACACCAGTGCCTTATCACATGATTGATATTGCGAAAAATGGGTCAAAACAATCAAGATTTTAACACTAAAAATGTACAAATTTAAACACAAAATATTTCTTAACGACAATAACAATTTTAAATGTTTAATTTGAGCAATTACAATACAACTTATTTATCATGAATTTATCCACAGGTTACGATTCACTCATTCAAAAACAGAGTTTTAAATTTTACAGTATATAATTGATCTGAATGAAAGTTCTTGACAAAAATTGTGATTTTTTTAAATGTTACAGTTGGTTGGATTGTCCACAACACCGTGAAAGTTTCAGCACGTCCTCCGTATGGAAGAAGCGCGTACATGGATCAGGAATCTGCGACAGTTCTCGGCAGTACGTGAAGTTTGCTATCCCGTAAAACAGGAAAAAGAGCTATTTTCATCAAGCAGATCGCGGGAAAGTCACCACGCTTTACTCCCCGATTCGGATTCCACATCTCGGCAGGGCTCAGGATGGAATAATTCGCGCCAGTGAGAAGTGTCTGTAAACAGCTCCAGGTTAAACTAAATCTAAAGATTTTTGGGATTTATTTAAGAATTTTGTATTGCATCTTCCGGATTTATATAATTTATTGAAACTATTAAAACTTGTTGTCAGTGCAGTATCAGGTGTTTTAATGGTAACAACGTTAGCTGCCGAAGAGCGTAACCTTGCTCGTTTAAATGCCCATCGCTGACAGAATCTCCAATGTCTTCCTTTCGTGCACCTTCTAAGATTTTCACCGTAGTAATGTCTAATTATGATAACATACGGGAAAAGGGGTGATAGAATTGAATTACTCTGCGATTAAGTAGTGCTAAAGTAAAGTAATTAATAATTGTAATTGATTTTAAGTTATTTTAATTTTATGAAATCTTTAAACATAACAAATATGGGAAAAATCTTGCTCTGAATCAAACTTCGTGAAATTAATAACAGCAATGCATGTGTAGAGGTTTAAAAAGAATACTCTTATCATTGACTCTCCATTTATATGAAAAACGATATTCGGATAGAAAAAGTCTCGATTATTTACACAACATATTTTTACCATTAATTTCTTTTTAATTGTCTATTCTATACGAATATTTCTTACTTCTTGTTTCATATTTTTTAATTTAAACAAAACAAAAACTTCTTCGGTGGAACTTTTCGATCTGATCTCTCTTTTTATTTCAAGAAGACTATTCTTGTTGTATAAATTAAAATTTTGTTTGAAGGAAATGTATCTTAATAGTGATCAGCGACTTGCAAACTTGCAAACTATCTATGTACCAGCATGGTTGCAAGTCAGGGGGCGGACAGAATCACTGCCATTACAAAAAACAACGACTGTACTCTCATCGGCAGAATGGCCGGCGTCTTGCCTTGGACGGGAGATAAAGCGGGAACAATAAAAAAGCCGAAGGGAGTTTTACAAGGGGGTGGCGAGAGATATCTGGACGGAAGTGACTGATGGCGCGTGGTCCAGCGCCCTCCAAAGAACAGAGCCTTGTGGCCCCACGAGGTCTTCTTCTGCCAAAAACATTTGCCGGAGGATCTACTGCTTCAGAATACTGCATTTCATTTTAATATGGATTAATATCGTGGTCAACAACAATTTAAATACGCGAAAAACAATAAGGAACCATTCTACGACGATTATCAACATTTAACGTTGTATAATATACAAAATAAGAGAATTGTGCGATAAGAAGTAATAAGTTAACAATTGATAAATAAAATTTTGCTATAACAATAAGTTAAATAGTTAAATATACTGGAATTAAATAATGCTATAGGCTGCTTATCTAAAGTGTATACAGTTAGATCTAGCGTACGCCTCACAAAAATTGTTTAGAAATGTGTGACTATTTGAAAAATCAAACCCGTGCTTAATGAGTCATAACTGTATTCTAATAAAAAATTAATATAAATACAACTGTTAACGCAAAACGGAAGGTCTTAGTATTTTGATTCACTAAACATAAGTCAAACTAGGCAAGTCGCAATCAATATGGTTAATAACAACTAATAATAATTTATAGATACTTTAACGTGATTCAGATTGTTGCAGGTAATCTAATTATTGGCAGAGAAGGAATTTTTTAGAAGGTAGGATAAATTTGTTTAGTTCAGAGTAATCAATGCTGTATAAGACCGATTGGAGTTTAGGAACAGGTTTACTTAATAAACTAACCCAATTGCCTTTTCTTTATCCTTAGTTGTGTTAAGCAGGCCCCGTGTTCAATTTTGATTTGCATTGTTGACTCAGTCACAATGGGTTAGTATTAACATGCAGTCATAATTTTGCGCAATTATAACAGTGTCAATGATCGTATATGTATAGTTGGTTTACTAAACAATTATTTAGCAGAGGAACTTGTTTGGTTATGCTACGTTGTCGGAGCAGTAATGTTAACAACAGTACACTAGTAAAAAAAATTCAATATTTTTTCTATTATCGCCATATCTTTAAAACGTTTGTTGACGGAAATCTTTATTGTCAAATTCAAACTTTTCGTGTTCCACACCTACGTTGCGACGGTTGACGATGATGGGAGACAACGACTTCTTTTTTTCAAGAAAGGGTGGAATAATTAAATTACTCCAGATACAGTGAAATGTTTTTTTTTCCCGAGTTCCAAGGGCTTCTAGATTGCTCGGCCGAGCACAAAAGGAACTGAACTCCTGCGAATTGTGTTCCCGCCATTGCCCCCATCCGTACGCCGTTCGTCTTCATTTCCCTGGGCCTGAGATTACGCCGACGGAGTTTAATATCCAGACAAGCTCGCTAAACAACCAGATACTCCAATATGTTATACTGTCACAAAACTCATCCTTGCTCGGCTGAACACAACAAGCGATTTACCGCCGGTGGATTTATGGCGTGTGTTACCATGACGACACGACGCGACGCGGCTTGAAAAAGTACAGCCCCACTCGTAATTAATTTTGCACGATATAATATTACACACCCTTGCTCGCAGAGGTTGTAATTTGAAACGGATCAATCTAAAATGTTATCGTACGGGAAACGCATTTAATGTGGTTTTAGTAAACAGTCATTAAGTTACATTACGTTTCGTAAATCTCGCGTGAGATGATGAATGATATTTAACCAACTTTACCTGTAACTATTATATGACACCTCAGCCCCCCAAAAATGGATTCAATTTTTTTCCGACAGTGACGAAAATAATCTGATTAAATCTTAATATGAAATATCATCAGCCATTTAGCCAGAGATTTATTTAGATCAATTTAAAACATTATAAAACACAGGTGTAAAATTTAATTATAAATAAATTGTTTAGTTTCAATTACACGTTATGCCCGTAACGTAGGAGCAAACGCACATTTGAAAATAAATTCACTATTACTCATGTAATTAATTATTTCTCTTTTACATTTCAATTAAATTTTAGACGTGAAGAAATCCAAAAACTTACGAACTAAATGTTTTATAGAATTTTAAACTTATCTTAATAAATCCCTGACTAATTGCATGATGTTATTTCATTAATATTAAAATGTTTTCTTTAGATATTGGCGCATATGTGTCCAAAAAAACAGTTTATAAAATTTTCCTTGTATTGGTACTCTTTTTCATGATCTGATTCAAAGCACTGTACAATGACTTGAACCGAAACGTCCACGATGATGCTCAATTGTTTTCTTTCTTCCAATAAATCAGATTTATATTATTTCAATCAGATATTGTTTTGAAGTAATGTAATTCGTACTCGAGTGCTTTGACCACGTCTTATTTTAAGTATTTAAGAAATATTTTTAAAATAATACCCAACATATCCACCAAAAATATATTAACAATGCACCAAGAAGACATCAAGTAATAATATCAACGATCAGATCACTACAACCACAACTTACACATGCCTACATATGTTCAAAATCCTCTTCTGAGTAGTGCAACTGCCCCCTCATAATCTTCCACTGCAAGAAGTATAACAAAATGCGTATAAAGACAATAGCCAAATACTCAGCTAAAGACTTCTGTCAAGCTCTGCAGCCGTTAAGGTAATCAGAGACGTCATTACGTTACCGAAATTATCAGATTTAATCTGATCCATAATGATCTTTTTTCTTGATATTTTCACTATTACTCATATTACTGATATTTTGACTCTAAATTTAATGTTATTATGTAGCTCAATTGTAAATTTTTGAAGTTCGCCATTAACGATACTATTAGACGCGACCATAATAATAATAAAACATATTTTAAAAATTCATAAAAGTTAAAAACAATATAATAAAAGAATGAAAATCACCTGGACATTAAAAGTGTTACAAAACAAAAATTAGTTCCTATTGGGAAATTTAATCGTTTTTGTTGAAATTTTTATTTTGAACACCACACGTTTATAATTATGTTTTTATATAAATTATTTAACAATGAATAATTTATTTTTTAAAATATCCAAGACGATAGAAATATGTTTCTATGATATCTCAATAACAGTATTTTCTGCTGTAAAATGATAATTTCCTGCATTAAATTTAATGAAACTGAAGCACTTATTGTAAGTAACAATGTTAATTACGCCCGTACTAAATTACCTTTATTTTGAATATATTATGATTACTATAGATACAAAAATCGGAATTACTAATAATAATTTATTGCAACTATGCAGAAGAACTGTTTACAAAGTAAATTTGGAGGAATGAATGAAAAAGTGCCATTCTATTTGGTTATGTTCTGTGGCCAAGAGAAATAATGTCATTAAGTAACAAGGACAATACTAGGTAAAAACGTTTATGTTTTTTTAAAAAAATTTGAATTTAAATATAAAAAAGTGTGAATGATGGAGAAATTTTGAATTCATATTTGAAAATTTAAGTGAGACCGAAAGTTTGTTGACCAGTGATATATAAATACGAATGGCCATATAAATATCTTCGTAATGGAAATAAATTATTAATATATCAAATATTTCTCATGTGTGTGCTAAAATAGTCTATAAAAACTATAAGAAGAATAATAGGCCTATATTTGAAATTAATATAAGAAAAGAAATTAATACTCGTCAACTCTTTCAGAATAAAACACATACGAAAGTTCCACTTGATATCAAAATATAATTGAGTTAAAACTACATGAGTTAAAAGAAGTTCTAAATAAAAGAAAGGAAATTGTTGTCACACAAGTTCAAATAATACGTCAGCAAAATTAATTATTGACTCCCTTACGTCCCCTTTCTTACACTACTAACACTTAAAACCAGGAAACTTTTTTTAAAAATTTTTTTCGTATTCACAATCTTGTAATAATTATTCACAAAATTTTATATTTACCGCTGTAAAGAATATAAATATTTATAGCTCTAATGTACTAACTCACGGAGCCATTATTCACAAAAGAATCGACACAGTGGCCGCATTAAAGACACGCGAGGTTGTTTCTGACGGTCTTTTTTAGATACCTGATGTATAGTCGTAAATAAGTATACAAAAGCCTTAATATAACAATTGAAACATAATATACATCATAGTTTCACCAGTAAAGGCAAAAAGTAAACAGATGAATAGCTGTTTTTCCTGATAAATATATTTTTATTATTCCATATTCCCCACAAGCTACATAATAAACGTGTATCCCCAATAAAATAAAATCGGTGAGAATGAATTCCGGTGGCTAGGAATCCTTATTTCCGTGTGGAGGCGCCTTTTGGACAGCATTCCGGCGTCGCCCTGTCACTAGGCGAGCAGCGTCGTTCAGGAGATGGCGTCGGAAATGAACGCGGAAACTGTGAGGGTGGGATTCGTGATTCCCCCAAAAAATTCGTTTAGCTCGCGGTCGGATATTGCAACATGCACGCCTGAGTAACGTATGGAGGGGACGAAAAACCAATCAAACACTCTTTACTCAAAATTTTCGATGCACGAAGACAGGTAAACGAATATGGAAAATAATTCTGGTCTGGAAATTAAAGTGCGGTCCACGAGATGAAATTAAATTGAGTAGATGTCGCAGCGTAGAAGTTACTAGTATGAATTGGGCAACTCAGTAACCTAAATTTAAACTCGTACACCTAAATTGGAATAAAATCTTTAAAATGTTTCTGAATTTTTTTTTAAATGTCAAAGCCCTAACCAGTTTTTTTATCACTATCACTATCACTAGTGTGGATGTTTTCAGTAGTGTGGATGTTTTCAAACTGCAAAAACGAGCCATTAGAATTATATCAGGTTCAGATGCTAGAGAAAGCTGCAGGCCGCTGTTCAAAAGACTTCATATTCTGACTCTACCTAGCGCTTACATATTAGAAATACTAAAATTTGTTAAACGCAACATGAACCTTTTTGCAAGTAACGGCGACAATCATGGCTATGACACAAGAAACCGTTCAGTTCTTAGGTCTGACAAGCACAGCCTCAGTCTCTATGAGTCTAGCGTTCATTATTCCGGTATCGCAGTATTTAACAGCCTTACTGAACATGTAAAGAACATCAACAACTACAACTCATTCGTCAAGGAGTGTAAAACGTTCCTTGTAAATGGAACTTATTACTCTGTACACGAATTTTTGAATCGGTCTCACATTCGTTGAACTGCCTTGCCTACAAAATTGCCGAATATGCTATAAATATGTAAATAGTTTGTCCAGTTTTCCCCTTTTGGTTCTGTTTACCTGCCTCTGCTTTCTGTTTTAGTAAATATCTATGACGACATCCCTCCGTACCAAGCGACAGGAGATTAATACCAGGAAGTGATTTGTGTCGTGTGCGTGTTTCCTAAAACTAGTGTGTGTGATTGTAGTGACTAGACTAATGTAAACAGATATGAATTTTTGTGTGTGTTTTTGTGTATTATAAGTTTATATTCAATTTATCTACTGTACATTTGTGACGAATCCTATTTCCTCTTTAGAGGGCTAATGGTGAATAAATCTATCTATCTATCTATCTATCTTTACCTCTTACCAGTATTTCCTAAATGTCCGATCAAAAAAGTTATTGTGTAAACAATTTTGGGTTCGATAGTCTTAATACTGCAAATACAGGTTCAAACTACGTAAAACAATAGGAAAGTTGTATAAATTACGTAACATATTACGTTATAATAGTATTGATTATTCAAACTGATCGTGCTGCATATTTACGTGCTATTTTCAGGTATATTGTATGTATATCCCAACATAGGTCTTTTTCTAGTTCTGTGACATCTATTCATCTTATGTATGAAGACCGAAATCATTGTTTGTTTTTCATTTATTTACTGATTTAATTAGTCCTTTATTGAACAAATAACAACATTCATTCATATGATTACGTAAAACACTTATTTTACGTAAAAAATCATAAAAAACAATTTTGCACGTAAATTGCAATTTTTGATGCTATACGAAATGAATATGTTTGAAGAAAAGTCGATAATTAATAGAAACATAATAAAACTGTATAAATTAAATTGAGAGAAAATATTTTAAATGTTCCAGAATATATAAAACCAATATAAGAAGATTTAATACATATATTTAAGCTAAATTTTAAATAAATGAGCTTAACCGTTGTTTCGACTACTAATTAGGGGGACAAATCTTTGATTCAGTTCTCTGCTAAATGCGCAAAAAATTACTCGTATTCGTAAATACAAGTGGAAGGTTGCATAAAAATATTCTACACACTATCAGGTTGTATTCGTGTTACTAATAGTAGGATCCATGTAGGCGTATTTATCATTTCGAATGTTAAGCTGTTTATACAAACAATTCTTGGGCTTCAAACAGTACAAATCGTTTCCAGACTAGAACGTTTCGACAAGTAGCTCCGCCATCGCCATCAGGATGCTGCATAAACCTTGTATGCTTTTTAAATGATTCCCTGTCTCGAAAATTCATTTGCGAATCCTTCATCGAACAATGATTACATTCAGTAATTAGCCATTCAGACTTTAAGGCAGAACGTAATTTATTGAGAAAATTTATACTGCCTATCGTTTCAGTAAATGTTATTATTTCATGAATCGCGAATAATATTTTCTTTGTTATAATAGCCGTTTGTTATACAGGGCGACTCTACGGCCATGGGACAAACTTTGACGGGTGGTACAGCTTACTAAAATATACATTTTTTGTATTGGCATGAGGCGTGAAAAACAATTTTTTATTTATTTACATCATCGTATTGAGTATTCCGCAGGCCAGACCAGGCCCACTACTGCCCCCTACCCACTAGACAATCGCTGCTGGTGGCCTCAATTTTGAGCATTTATTTATTGTAAACTTGTTTGTGTTCGTCCTTCAACACGTCACTTCAGTCCATACTTTCCTATACAAAAAAAATGTATGTTTTAGTAAGTTGTACAACCACTCAAAGTTTGTCTCATGACCATAGAATTACAGTATATAATTTTTTTAGCAATGTCTTATCCAACTCAATTATGTCTAGCAATAATAAATTTCCCGGTTTTCATATTCCTCGGAACTGTTTCCTTCTGATAAAAATTCAGAGACACCTTTGTCTGTATGTTTGTATGAGGCATACATTCACTTGACTTATTCAAAATCCTGACAATTACGTTTTCCATGTTTACCACAAGAAATCCTTTACACTTGTAGCTTCCTTCGTTACACTAATTACACTCATCACTACTTTATGATTCTAAATACTTGTATGCTCGTTTATCGCGATCCTTATACTTCAACATATCTAATTTTACTTGACACGTACAAGCAATGAATTCCAACACTGGAATAAATAAACGTGCTTGTGTATTAAAGAGAATGAGAGTATTCGTGTTTCTGTGTGTGTAGGGGAGGGCTGTTGTAGGAGAATGTGGCATAGAGACAGAGGGAAGGAAAAGTCCATCACTGAATGCTTAAAGTAATAATCGTAAAAAGTGCTTCGCCGCTGGATAATTGCATTCTAGAGAAAGGATTGCAGTTTTCTTTACTATCCTGAATTATTAGGCATTTAAAATTAACGGTCTTTATTGATTAATTAAATTTTATCTGCCGTTAATAGCAGAAGTTTCCTTAAGAAATTGTAAACACCAGAATATTTTGTTTAGGTAACTTTTATTCCACGATGTAGTTTGCTGAATCTGTATACCCATATTTGATATTACGCGGACTACATGAACTTTAAGGTAATGTCATAACAAAAATATTTTCCTTGGCAGTTTTTACCAATCATCGCCAGTAGCATCGGAAGCTGGAGTAATGAAGAGGGGTTGGCGGCTGCAGGTTTATCAGAGATAAAGATTCCCTTGCCCGGCCACGCAGCCCTTGCAGGGAAAAGCTCTCTCTCGCTTCTTAAAGCCTTTTGAGTCGCGAATTGTGTTACTTTGAATGGGGCGGTTTCTGGAAATCCTTCCGCCTCGTGTTTTCTCTCTCCGGGCGATACGCAGCGCACTTGATTTAAGTCGCAAGCCCACACTTTATCCTTTCCTCGCGAGGATCCTTTATCTACTTCTACTTCTTGTGCCTCTGTTCCACCATTAATCGGATTACCGCCGGGAGAGATTTTCCATTACTCTCAAGTGCGCGACAGAGACGGCGAGAGGCGGACTTCAAACAACTTGGCCGCCTGTTTCAGATTTACTTGTTGATTAAGTCGCGCAAATAGAGTTTTTAATACTTTCTGTGTCTGTCTTTCTGCGGGAAGGAGAAGTCGCTAGAGTGCTGGGACGGATGGGGCTTTCTGTGCGCCAGAAGGAAAAAAGCGATAGCCTTTGCTTTTGTTGGGAACAATTAACGAGAGTAAAGTCTGCAGGAAACACAAGACTCGCGAGGTTTACGGAAGATATTTAAATGTGGCTGAAATATTGCAAGAGTTTAAAGAAGCGTCGAGATTTATAAACTCGATCCATTACCGTTCCCCTCAGAGCATTAATGGAAGCTCTTTGATAACATGCCAAGCGAAAAGAAGCAGAACAAGCACAATACTAGCGGCTGGGTAAAGAAAATAATACCGAAATAAATGTGATATCGGCCGTTTTTCATCACCAAACATTCATAACAAGCAATCGATATTTTATATTTGTATATATTTATAAATAACAAGCAGTCAGGGTATAGCTGCCGCTACAATAGAAAATATATTTCCTTAATATACAATAGAAATATATAGCAACGTTTAACTTCTTATCAGTAGTCAATTCCCGTGTCAGAACTGCGATATAAAAATTTATTGTGTCGTGTTAAAGAAATTCTAAATATAATTATGAGCTGGACGGTATAAGACGGTCGTACAAGCTGGAAATAATGGTGAAAATTATAAATCAGGAAAATATTATTCGACAAGAATAAATGAATAATTTTAATGGTAAAAAACCGGGGATCAATTTATGTTGATCATTTAACGTTTTATTAAGAATATCAAGTTCCAACTGACACATTTTTTGTCAAATCACATGACTACGTACTCCTAAATGTTGTTTATGAGTGACTTATAAGTTATACGAAATAGTTTCGTTCATTTATCTGAAAATAAATTTATTAACAAGTTATAGTGCGTTTGACCTTGAAGCTCTTCCTTGCGCCGAAGAATCAAGTTCGCGCGATGTTGTCACATATTACTGGCCATGCAACTGCAGTGTTGTAATTTTTTATTAACGTTCGTATATTTCTCTGCTCCCATTCGCTGACAGCCGAAACGGCTCCAATTTGAAACCGACTATACTGGCCTAATGTAATCAATACATATTTCGTGGTTATATAGAAATTGTTCAAACGTTTATAATATCTGTTTACTTTTGAAGAGAAACTAATATCTAAAGTGAGTAGCGTGTTAACAAAGATTTATATATTTTAACTACGATTCAGCTAATGTAATTTGATGTTTAAGATCATTATTAACTATTTACAAGTATTTTTATCCTTAAATTATCTAAAAAAATAACAATATTATTTATTTCCCTGAATCCTCTTATAAATTATTCCACCCAAAACTATGTACCAATTTAGACACAATATTAGTTACACCAATTTGTATGAAATTTAAAAACAAGCTTACAACTAACAAATTGCAATTCAATTACAACTATTTATTATTTAACTTAACTGCATTGAATATTTAATTACATTGAACTGAAAATATGTTCAAGGAATAGTAATTTTTAAAAATGAACTTTACTTGAATAATTAATTTCAAACAGACTCAGAATTTAAATTTAAAAACAACTTCAATTATAAATTCAAATCAAAATTGAATTTATAGTTTAAGAATTAGAATGAAATTTAAGTTCAAGTTAATTCTCCAAAAATTAATTAGAAAATCTTTAAATACAAAAAATAATTTAAAATTTAAATTAATGATAATTAATTTATTTGAATAAAAAGTTCAACTAATACAAGGCATCAAATAATAAAAATTCATAAAATCAAACTATCATTACTTAAGAAAACATAAGATCTTTAATTAATAGAACTTTTGAAATTTAGCACGCCGTTTTGGAAGTCTCTTTTCGCCTTACAATCTAACCCCGGGCAGACATATTTATTGCGTAATACTTTCTTACTTCACAGTCCAGAACATTTCTTCAACAACGTTTTAAATTAAATTACACCGTTCTCCGCACTACATCTTTGTGATTATTCTACAATAAATCACTCAGTTGTACTACAATCAATTCATAACACAAATAGCTTCTTTATCAGTTATAATAAAAATAAAATAAATTCAAAATCTTAGTGTTGTAATTAATGCACTTAAGAATATTACAATATAATTTAAATTGGTTCGTTGCTGAGAATTAAAATAAATGTGTGTGAATTCGAGGGGAAAATCATTTACGAGCCCTATAAATCAATAAACGTTAATTTATAGTGTGCTGATTAAATTCGACGAAAACTGATTTCTCTCTCCGCATTATATTGAAAGTGTTTAGAGAAAGAAATAGGTCATCGTGGAGATATGAAGCGACAGTATGAGTTTACAAGGTGATTTGTGAAACATTTGGAGAAAATAATTGGAAGGGCTGTGTCTTGAAATTAGTAACCGATTGAGAGAGCATAAAAAATAAATGTAAGTAATTTAACGTACTAAATCTGTTTATTTTTTAATATTATTATTGCAGGATAGTTAATAACCATTATTAAGTTTGAGAAATATTTGTAACAAAACTATGATATGGAAACAAATTGATAAATTACGCCCAACATTTGTCATAGAGAGGTGAGGAGACTATGTGCTTAGTTTTGATGTGACGTGCACATGATATATTCTGTGAAATGCTCCCTCAAGCTCTTCTCTGCCCTTTAGTGTATAACCGAGGCCGTGCACTGCACCTGCCATGTATGTGACCCACACAACTCTCCCGCGTCAACAGATTCGGCTTTTTTCTCTCTTCTCTTACAGGCCCCGCCTCGACATCAGCGTCTTAAGACACGCCTACCTCAAGTCTCCTCCTACACACACACACACATACATACACACGCACACATCTCAAGAAAAGTCGATACGGGAGTAGCGTCCGACCGTAGCAGTCGATATGCGACGAAAGGCGCCCGACAAGCCTTGCCTCAGACTCCATTACCAAAGTGATGCAGACGGGAGAGAATTCTACGTGTTTACGACACTAAATGTGTAACCATACTAGAAAAAATTTAACTACATTCGAGTGAGTGCTGTCAATAGAAGTCTGTTTATAATATGAAAAGTGCGTCTTAATAAACCAACAACCTTCAATTTTTTTATTCGCGAACTCAATTTAGTAGCATATCATCAGAAGAAGATTTAAATATCTCCGCGTAATTTCACAAAGAAATGATAGAAATGTATGTAACACATGCTAAAATCAGGAAGATATCTGAGTCCTTGAAATGAGTGATGTAATTTCTTTGTGATGAATCAACAGGAAGTTTTTGTATGAGGTAGCATATTTCCCATTAAATAGTAATAGTGCTGTAATATAGTGTAACAGAGCCTTTGAATATACAAAACAAGGCAGACATTATAATAATTGAATTATTTACAATTCCCAGTGGAACATACATGCTGACGAAAATTGTAAATGTATAATTGTATAGTGAAAACATTCCAATGTATATAAATTTCTCATCGTAATATATTTCCAATATAAATGTATTTAATGACTATTTTACAGATACTTTCCAACCGTCATATGTTGCACAAAAAAAGCATATCCGTCCTTCATTCTTCTCCTTTTCTTTCGTTTGCAAACTCGCAAATTTTAAGTGACTCAACGTCTTACCA
The DNA here is from genome assembly GCA_037074705.1 of Zhengitettix transpicula. Taxonomy (NCBI): domain Eukaryota; kingdom Metazoa; phylum Arthropoda; class Insecta; order Orthoptera; family Tetrigidae; genus Zhengitettix; species Zhengitettix transpicula. The sequence continues at coordinate 23,852,413 of CM073593.1, read as the reverse complement.
ACTTCAGGACATTTACTTGGATTGACAAGCTACATGAGGGTAATATACGTAGTGGAATCTCCACTTTAATAGCATATGATGGGATTTGAAAGGAGGGATTATGAAGATACAACGATATAACGAGGGCCTCCGGGCTGTGGGAACCTACTCGACATGTGCCAAGAAGTGTCGTAAGAGAAACCCAAAAAATCTGTAAATGGAAATCAAACGTGCATTATTTATATACTGATTATTATCAAATATACCTGCTTTTGAACATGCAGGTAAGATATAAGCTTTATGCTTGCTAGACACTCATAAATATTGTTGAATATACTTTCGTTTGTTCCATATGTTTACAAGCTATTAAAGAAACCCAAAATGTGTATGGATAGGGAATATTGAAAAGTGAGAATATGGAAAATAAACTAAATAACGTTCACCCACGAGATGATAATGTTGCCAAGAGGGCGGACAATTTATTGACGAGAATCGGAAATTACGAATACAACAAATGCATATATTGTAAGCAGACCACTTCACTGAAGATTGGAGAAAAATATATCGGCAATATGTAAATATAGTAAAGCTATTAGTAATTGAGGTTACTGTTTGAAATATTGCTTGAAATATATGATAGAGATACATGGTATTCATTTCATCATTCTACTGGTCCCTTGAAGTTGACTATTTCTGAAGATGATACTTTTGAGTATGAAACGACTCTCTCTGCAGTTAATTTGATCTGGTTGCTTCTTTAAGATTTATTTCTAGATATAAATAAGCAAAGTTGTACAAACTTGTATTTTAATGAACGACACCACACTTTTTAAGTCATCAGTTTCAATTATAAAAATGATAAATTTTCACAACACGCATCTCTACATTATGAAACATAAATATCATTTAAATGACATATTGATTTATTTATTAATTGAGTAATAAAATATTTACATTGAACTTCTGGTTGATATTTACTTGCTAAATGACTTGCTCAAGAAAAACTTGACAATTGAATGCTAGAAGAAAATGTTTTTAATTATTTAAGATTATTAAGTGATCTATTCATGTATCAAAATACGATGAATGTAACAATTAATTAATAAGGATAACATGATTCATAATGTAATAACAATATTTTGTATAAAATGAATTTATCTACTTGAAATGTTTCTTAAATATTATCAACTATTCGCTGGCTTTAACACAGAATAATTATTTCCGCTTATCATGTTTAGGATCATTAAAGGTCGTATTAAGAATAAACTCCTGTATTTTCGTTAATTATTTTGACATTTCCTTTCGGTCTTTGTAATCCCCGCCGCAGATATGAAGCAACAAGAGGACAATTACAACCACGCACGAGACTCTTTCAAACTGAATGCCTTGGTCCAATATCCACGTAACCCGATACATCCTTTGGTTAAGTCCGACCAAGGTCACGTGGGTACACGGCACGCAGTTAAGGCCCACACGCGGAGTTTCTACTGGAGCTGCGACCGCTTTTCCATTTCCCACTATGCCCCTCAAGTAGGTTCATGGTAAGTCTGTTTCTCTGATATACACGAGTATACATAACTCTGTGAGATATTAACGCAGATATTAACCTAGTTAATAATCCTTGACAACATGAGTCATCGGTGTATAATGAAGATGTCAGTAACTTGGAAATAATTTGTATGTATATTTAGGATATATTCTGAACTGCAGTAAACTAAAATACAATCTAGTTATTGACTAATAATCTTCGAATAAAATAATAATACTATAATATGATCTTAACTTTGGAAACATGTTAAATTAATTCAGAGCAAAAAACATTTGTACTAGTTCGAATATAGAGAACTTCTCCAATTTTCTTTGTAGTCGTCATTTGTTGAAAGCTGTCGTAAATAAAATAATTAATTATTGTAAATCACCCTAATGTTTTAACTGGTCAGGTATTTAAATGAATTCTCAATTCCACGAGAGAAAAATTTAAAGGTTTGCACTATGACGATTTGAATAACTTGAAAATGTATGGCTTTCGTTTTATAAAAAAAAAGTGTAAAATTTTAATTTGTTTATATAAATTCGTAAATTTAATAAATTTTTTAAAGTACGATCCTTGTTAAAATATAGATGGTTCTGAAATTTTTTTCTTTTGTATAAAAAAAAGCGACAAACTGCTGAAAGCTCCGTAAAATTCTAAATCAAAGATTATGAAATCATTTAAACTTCAGACTAAAATATTGGGGTAAATTACAAAAATTATGCATTTATCAATTATCAGTCGTTTATTAATTTATTAAGAATATAAATTTTTATTAAAAGTGTTTGGAGATTGGTTTTTTCCATTAATGATTTGAATTAATGTACCATCCCGATTACACTGAAATGAGCACGAAGAAATCATATTTGACAACGAAAATAATTTAAAACAGTATGTACGCCGATACGAAGAAAAGGTGGGATGGACAGTCGAGGACTGAAGAAGTCATAAATTCCATTATATCGCTGTTTGAGCGTAAAAGTCATAATTTTACTTCAGATCGCTGTTCTTAATAAATTAATAATTCACAATTAATCATTTATATTTTATGGAGGAGTATTTACTATTCGCTAACTACTTTCTCAATTAAACCATAAATATTTATAGGGTGTCAAATATGTTCGGACTTATGATTTGTCCATGTTATTATCTTATACACTTATATTTTTAAACAGAAAAAATACCCTGATATTTTTTAGAAGCATTCAATATGCGCGAATAAAAGATCTAATATAAATATGAATTATAACCAACAAATTTTAGTGATTCGTCAAATAAAGGCTAGTTTCGTTATTATGTTACAATTGAGATTTTTCATAATATTTATCATTCAAACCAAATATAGTTGCTGACAATCTGCTTATGCAGTTTTAGTAATGTGTTGTCTATTTGATATTATATACGGTTCATGATTCCTTTACAATTTATTTGACAGTAATGAAAGAACTACGTTAGCTGAAATTCATTGTAAAACGTCAACACGTTCCACAAATATCATTTTGCAATGATCATCTGTTTTCCATTCAACCTTATATGTGTTGTTAGAGATAACGTATTTTAATTCGTAATATTCAGTAACACTGATTCATATTTGACTGACGTACACCTTCAAAGTTGTATTAGAAATGTTCCATTGTTTTCAAACAGTCAAGTTTGGACTTATATATTAATATATTTTTATTATTTGTCTGATTTTCTGTTCTATTTTGTATATATTGTTTATTTGTGTATTTATTATTTAGTATTAGCTTTTTCAATGTGTTTGTTATATGTTCGTATGTGTTGTTTTTCCTTTTGAATGTACCTGTAGTATTTGTTACTCATTTTTGTATCCCTATTATGTACTTTACTATTGTGTTTGTAAGCTATGTATGTAATAATACTCCGAGTTGTCCTCAGTAGGGGATTAATGTAATCTAAAGATTTAATAAAGATGATAAACGTTTTCCAGCTGTATGTCCTTTGTGATTCGAAAAATTTCTGCCAATATTTTATTTGAATATAAATTAGAACAAACTACGAACGTTTAAGTCAAATAAATAATCTTTGATCGACCCTCAAAATTTCTCGTATAACTTAAATTATCCCTGTAAATAGTCAAATTAATTTTCACAATATTTGGCCATGCAGATCAATCAGAAAAGCCAAAAATGAATAGTAACAGATACTTCAAAATGAAATCATCAAGCGCCGGAAAACTCTTAAATGTTTAATACATACACTAATCTGCAAGTCATTATGCGTATTGTTCGCATATCCTTTTTTGCGTAGGTTGCTCAGAAGACAAGAGTCTTGTTTCAGAGTGGGCGAAATAGGCGGCGGAAGATGTGGGCTTGCATCCTTCAATCAAAGCAGCTCGTTTAAGAAGTGTACGGCCAAAGCTGCCAGGCCATTAGTGTTGTCTGATAAATTACTCAGGGTGACTCACAGAACCTCGGCAAATACGGGCCTTTACGTTGTTACGTAGAGAAAGGAGAAAACGTAGCCAATCAGACAAGGACGACTGTAATTTTACAATCAAGGAAGTCTACTGTAACAGTAAACTGAGATTTACTTGTGTAAAATTATTGAAGTAATAATTTACAGTGAGCATGACCGGCTCTTAAAATAATTTCTAAATTCATTATCAGAAGGAATTTTTCTTGTCAATAAATAGAAATATCTATATAATAAAATAGAATGTATATTTGTATGTATGTATGTATTTACGTTAATTTCAATACAGATTTAAACGCGTGGAAATTGCAACAAAACTTGGTACAGATATTCTTAAACACACCAGAAACGGTACCGTGGGGGTGAGAAACCCCTATCATGAAGGTTGAAAGAATTATAATTAAAAAATGTGAACAATTTGAGTTAAAACACTGAGCCACAAGAGACCGTAACGTCACGCAAGAGAGAGACGTTACTACGCAACTAACAAAGGAAATAGTTCCTTTTCCCGTAATGAAATTAAGCAGGAATATTCTCATTGAATAAAAAGGATAGTAGAATTATGATAACAAACAATACGAAATACTTTACGATCCTTGCGGAAAATGTAAGTTAATTTTCGTGACATGTTAGTGACTAATATGGCGACCATTTGTTCTTTAATTTAATCTTTCGTAATGTCTGAAGACTGAGGGAAAATTATATCCTCAAGGAGTCCATTTAAATATTGTAATGGTAAAGAAATTCGGAGGTATGTTTGTTGGGACTGATGCAATAAAATTCAATGTATTTTATAGCTGTTAAATTAATAGCACTATCGGTCGAAAGTATTTACGGAAGTAGGAACAGTTAGATTTAAGTTAAATCATTTCTTGACTAAAGATTAATATAGAATTACATACTTTTTCACCTTTATATAAATAAGTAGACGGAGGATACGATACTATTCATATTTCTAACACTATTCTGTTATCTGCGCAAATAATTTCACAGTAGGCTTCACGTATAAGAAACTTTAAACAATACTTTTCATTTTACATCTTCGTTACAACGTAGCGGTGCCTTACCGTGGCAACGAGCTTCACGTTACGATGTCCATAAAAAATTATGTTAGTCATGTATAATCTTCAAATGAATGATATATATATATTTCTAGATAATTATCCAGAGGATCCGTCAAGACACACTTTTCTTATGATAATTTTGTATTATTTTATTGTTGCTAGTTGATGATTTTTGCGTGACGCTTTGGGCTCGTTTTGAGTTCCGTTGATACCCAGGAATATTCGAAAATTCTTTACTAATCACGATTCATCGATTTTTTTACATCTGTTAATTTTTATGCATGATATTCAAAATTTAATTTATTTTGGTCACATAATATAAGTATTTTTAAAAACATATATCTTCAGAGCGCTTATCTGAAAAGCTATATTTAATGTTTATAAATATTTATATCTTAAATAGGAAACTAATCGTTATTTGATTTCGAATTATTATTATAGCACCCGTCAGCAGCGAAGGCGGATGGAGCTGATTGAGGAATGGGAGGGAAGGTAGTGCGTGTAAACGCATACACTTTCACTATCTAAACTATCTTTAAGACAAAGTTTGGTAATTTTTGGGACGACCTGTAACAAAAATAATTTTGAAATACATCTAAGCAATTCGTAAATCATAAACTTTTAAATAATACTTCAAGAATTCTAATTAGAGGTAATAAAATAAAGCAAAAGTTCCAGTTGATATAACACGTGAGAGAATGACGTATTACCTGTATGGATTAATTTAATTATTCTTTGATCATTAAAATTGGGTAAGCATAATTGCTTTCGTCTATGTTACTCGTAAATAGTTCATAGTGGGGCATTACTAAGCTTCTTACATTTGATTGCCACTTGCTAAATTATTGTTAAATACGATTTATATGTGTTTTTCTCTAAATTTATTCCAACAAACAATCGTAGCATAAATAATTTTGTAATTGAAACATGATAAGTATCTTAAAATAAAATATTTTAGCTCGTAACGTGAATAATAGGCAGATTATTATTTTTATTTCATTTTGACAAATTCTCAGGATATTACTTCGCCTGTTTACCACATAATATGAATTATTAGAATGCTATAAAATGCAATTTTTAATATAAAAATGAGCTTATAGTATCAAAGCCCAGCTTAAACCATAACGAATGTAGTTAATTTTGTTCGAGACTTAATTTTAGCCTTGTCGGAAACGCCAGCTGTTAAAAAATGCTCGCATTTTGAAAGCGCGGAACGGCATATGGTAGAGGTCACTTCCGTGGAAAGGTTCACTTCGCCCATGTTCACCGTCGTCAAACGAATTCCCTTATTTTCCAGCAGGCACCCCCAGGAGACTCGTCTTGACGTCTGCCAGGGGGCTGCTATTCTTTGTCTTCATTATCGGCGGCAAGCATTTGGAACTCCTTATTCTGTATTTTTGCCCGTCTCCCCTAAAAAGGTAGGAAGCAGTTCGAAGACGTGGTGAGCTTTCGCGAGGGTGACACGCGTAACCGGAGACGGAGCGGACACCTTGTCTTGCTGGAGTCCACATGTGCGAGCTCAGCCCTGTCAGCGTGGGAAACGCTGTAAACCAATCCTTTGGTCGGTCGGGGGAGGCGAGTTTCTCTGATTGACTCGGCACCGCGTCGAATCGAACCAGGATATCCGGTCGTTTGTCGCCTTCATCTTGCGATGACGTCTTATTAAATAAAAACCAAACGAATGTTTATCTCGCGTTCGTATAATTCCCAATTATTTTGAAAAAAAATGGCGCGAAAATACAAGACTACAGGTAGTATTTTTATTTCATTTTTATGTAACTGCCGTTAGAGTACTCTACTAATACACTTGACAGCACAAAACCTAAATCGCAGTTTGGTTGTGATTTAGAGATTCACTGCGTTGTAACTTGTCTTGGAACATATACGTATGTATCATTTTTATTGCCGGGATCCTTCGAAAGGTGGTACAGCAGGAATCCGCAATATATAAGTGCTGGCATTACAGGTGCTCTTGTTAGGGCTGCTCAGGTATGACGTCACAACATACGTCATTCACGCCTCTCCAAAACCTCACTACTCGGTTTCCTCTCCTCACAATGTGGACATAAATGAATAATCAAATGAGATTCACACTAGAAAACATTACTAAATGACATCAAAATAAAATCAAGACTTTCAACAATTTTGAAACAGCGTTTACAATAGCTTAAAAATTTCAAATAAAATTCATTCGTTTTTTAAAACTATTGTGACTCCGTACGTTCCATGGTACATGAATGAATCAAACGTTAACTTTCAAACAAATATTATTATATCACTAAGCGCGACCTACTTTTAACTTTTAGGTTAGTCTTTAAATACAGCCTGAATGCGAATATTTTATATTACCCATAATTTTTTATTAAAGGTTTATACTGGTCGCGTCGACAAAGAGGTCATTGGCGTCCCATACATAATTTAAAAAGAGTGCTTATTTACATTAGATTTGTTGTGATACATTATTCACAATAAAGAACATATAAAAAGCTGTTTAAAGAGATTAACATGGCATTGAATGCGAACAACAGCAAAAGAATTTGAAAGGAGACGTCCTTAAAGAGCATTCAAATAGGACAGTTAAAATTCAATTCTGAAAGACATAAGTTTGGCAGTCTTCTACAAATAAACGCAGAACATCAAAGAGTGTTCATCTACAAGGCGTCACAAACGGGGTACCGTAGACTGCAGGCTCTACGCAGATTTCCTGGAGCAGGCGGTCCTTTCGGCGAAGGCAAAAATTCAAAACGAACAGACCGTCCATAACTTAAATTAGGCAATGTTTTTCCTGAACGTATCGAACAAATTATCGCCCTAAATACATATTAAAGTTCCATTTTAAATAAGAAGAATGAAACTCCTGGGTTTAAGTAGATAATAATTATATTAGTTTTGATATTAAATTACTGTATTTTGTGTAATATAATCTTAAATATATCAAATACATGAAGTCTAAACTCTTAAATATAGGTGTTTACATCAGCATTTGTGGAACGTACTGCGGAAATATTTAAATGAGGTTCTCAGCCAATTATTGAATGTGCCAGCAATATTTGGGAGAAACAGTAAAAGGCAGTAAATTTTGTAAACCTCGTATGCCAACGTGGAGTGCGCCACGTCAAAAACGACTGTCTGAAGTCGCTTAACTACGAATTGGACTAATTTATATTTATAGTTCCCTCTGAACGTTAACGTTAAAATTGCAAATCTGGTACCAGTCAATCTTTTTTCAGTTAAATTTGTTGTTATTTATGCGTTTCTGGTCACAGAGTAGGAGGTTATGAGGAATATTGTCACGTGAAAAAAATATTTTAATGGAAAATTAACTTTTCGGATAGACATAAATTAATTAATTTCATATAGAATGATAACATATTAAACTTCAAAATAGGTTCTCGGTAAAAAAAAATTAAATCAAAATTTGAATGAATGCATTGTTTCATTTTCTGAAGAGCATTTTTTTAAGGCGGGCGGGACGAGGAAAGTGTTTGAAGTGTTGCCTACGCGCATGGGGTAGGTTGTCTGGCAGATTCCCCGTCACACCTGACAGTTGTCTGCCTGTCTAACCCGGAAGACAGGTCACCAGCCTCAGCTGCTCAGTCAGGAAGGGAATTCCCTCCAAGGGACCGTCTGGGAAAACAGTTATTTCTCATCCTCCCCACTAATTACTGGGGGACTTTAAATAACTACTGAGCACTCGGAAGTCATTGTTTGTTTACAATTCGAAATAATTTTGGAAGTGATAATTAGTTTATATCTTAGATTTAACTACTTCATTTAAGCCTAATATATTCGACAATGCAACCATTCCTATCAACTTGTTGCGATTAAAACAGTCGAAGTAACACAAATCGAAAAGGCAACCAAATAAAGTCAGGTTTTTTTTAAAAGCAACTAATTTAATAGTATTGTTTCCTAGTTATGATAATTTATTTTTTATTTCAAAATGTAATTCAATATCAACAACTACTACCAAATTATTAAGACTGATATTTCTAATCATCTTATTAATTGATTTGTCTCTTATTGTTCATACCCATTCGCAGGGAAATATAATTAAAATTTTGGTACCATTTATTTTTTTACAATGCCTCCATTGGCTTTATTTTGGAAATTTTTTTTGGTAAAATTCCTTGAAGTTAATTTGATACGTTTCAATAATTTTTCGGATAATGGTGTATTTAAATACATTCGTTATGCCTTGAATGTATTAATATATACCCTCTGGACACCCTGAAGTGTTTAATTTTTGACTTGGAAGAACGATTTTAAAGTAAGTAAGTAAGTATTTAAAAAAGTATGTAAACATTGGAAAGGCCCACGAATATTTTAGTCATTGTAAAATGCATATATTAAGTCTTCGAATGTATTTAAATAGATCGTTGTCTGAAAAATGATTGTAACGGATCAAATAGACTTTTTACATACCTTGATGAAAGATATTTGTACGAAATAAATGGCTAGAAAAATTATAACTTCTTAATTTCTGCGACTTATAAAAAGTATGAGACGCTGCAATTAATAATGTAATTGATTATTTTAATAAGTAATTTAAAACTCAGCACATTTACCTACGTAATAGAATATTTCTACTTAGAACCTAGTAATTAAATTCCTATGAGAGATATTAAAATTAATTAATTGATTTTGAAGTAAGGAAAATTTATCGTTATTTGTATTGCCTCTGAATACCGATTCCAAATTCATATAAAAAATTCTCCTTTATAGTGGCCCTAGAGACTCTTTGGTGCCGACCTGTCTGATGGATGTAGAACAATGTGTCAGGAATTGCTAATTGTTTACAATTTTGTTTTCAATAAAGTAAATATTAAAAAATTATTCTGTCGATGGATTTATAGATATTTTATTTTTTACGAAAGAGAAGATACTTAGGCTGGTGTAGTGTCTAAATTAACTAATAAGTAAAAAAAATTATTTCCAAGAAAAATGGACGAGACATGGGAAAGAAGAGAATCAGTATAATACTTTTGGTCTCAGCTCGGTTTATAATCGAGTAATTTTTGTATAGTTTTACGTTTCGTGCGTCAGGAGATATGAAAACCAAAGGACCCATGATGTTTGGTTTTCTAAAAAAAAATTAATATATCGATTTTCAGGAAACTTTACATCTTCGTTATAAAGATCTATGAGAAGGATTTTGGTAGTATGAAATTGCAACCTTCACAAAAAAAGGGAGCGCGTACGAAAACCTTGAGCGTATCCACTTTTCACAATAAATCGGTCAGACCGACTTTGATTAAAATTTATATTGTTGTTGGGTACAAGTTCAGGAAAGTGCCTAGTTGATATAAAAAAAATTCCGTTTTCCCATATTGTGGAAGAATGGAGTTTGTACCAAAACATTGATTTTGTCCTATTTCTACAAGATAATGGTTGGACCGATTTCGATGAAACTTTACATCGTTGCTATATAGACATGTGTAAATACTTTATTATGATGATGCCACTCGCCATATTGTGACTAAATGGCGAACAATAGCTTTACATAAAAATGGCGGAATGTTTTTTTTCTCGGAAACTTTAGAAATGATTCATTTTCCACAATACACTTTTATTTTTATGTGAATTGTTATTAATAGGCAATCCCAAACTTATATATAATTTGGTGAGAAAACACTCTTAGGCATATAAGGAACAAGTAATAAAAAGTATAATAATTCTTGATTTGGAATAATGCATTATAAGACAGGCGCTAATGTAAAAATATAGTATATATTATAGACATTTCTTACTGCCAAAAGCTAATATTTACTTTAAGAACCGATCACATTTTTTTCATTTTGTATGAAGGAAGCTTCTTAGATCTAGACATTTTATTAATAAATACATAAAAATTAGATTGTATCCAATATCCTACTGTCACTCGTCCCCAAAACACCTCAATCCAAATTTTTTCTCGTAATTACATATTTCTACAACACTAATTCTTCCAAATTTTTAAAGAATATCAAATATCCATCATTCAAGATCTACTAATACTCTTTCCTACTTGATTAAAAAGCACAAGGACCCACTTGACACCTACAGCAAACATTGTGTAGTTTACAAAATCTCTTGCTATAATTCCAATTCCTGCTACATAGGGCAAACAAAACGTTCCCTCAGTACCCAACGATAAACAATCTGTAGTCTCCAAACATATAATAAATTCTACACATACATTTGATTGGCAAAATGCTAATATTTTAGACATTGACACCAGGTACAATTCCAGACTCATTTCAGAAATGCTTTACATTAAATAAAAGATCATCCTCTGCCTTCCCATTGTCGTTGCCCCCTTATGGTCACGCTAACCGTTGTGCTCTTCCATTGTAGTTGCGTTTTCGTTGCTTTTGCGTTTTGTCAACTGACGAGTGCAGTTGTGTCGCTCTAGTCTCTCCTTAGCACCTGAAGAAAGGAACAAGGATCCGAGAAACGTTGCGAGATATTTATATTATCACTAATTTCGTCTGAATTTGACTATCTTTCTTATTATTATTCTTAGATCTAGGTTCAATGGGTAATTAAATTGTTAATCCAGATGAAGACATCTTCAAGTTTCTGGTAAACTTATGTAATTAACCTTTATAATGACAAATTCCATATCAGAATATTTTTGTCAGGATCTTAAATTTGATTAATTTAATGTTTAAGATGATCTTGGAGTATGTAGACCCGTCCAGTTTCAAATGGTTTAGTTCCCTTACAGCTCCAGACTTCAGTACCTAACTTTTAGCGACTTTCTCAGTCAAGAGAGGCTGTGTTTGATCGAGAGAAAGGGAACATCCAGTTGATGGCAGAGCTTGACGTCGCGCCCCTTGGGTATCTTCTTCCTGCCCATATGAATTCGCAACACGTGGATTGTCTTTACTCTGGGGTTGCATCTCCGTGGGAAACCGCCATCGCTTCCGTTTCCCTGGAAGAAGCCTCACTTCCGGCGAGACAGATAGTCTCCCAAATCACGTGCAGTCCTTGAGGTCATGAAGCACATGCGGAGAGATCTTCACTCCATTCATCCGCGTCGGAACCCTCCAAACTGTCTGGCAAACACGTGCTTACGTTGAGTCACGGAAGACTGCTAATGGGGAACGTCTTTTAATTGAGTCAACCCAAATTACCTGTGAGCAACAAATTAAAAATTTCAAAAGTATTTTTCTCTCAAGTACTTGAATCAGAAATTAAATAATTGTGGTCAAATATAGTCCAAGAAATTGATTGAAAACTACTTTTATGAGAGGAGGGAAATATATTGAAAGCATCTTCCAACTTGGTCATTGAAAAATCAGAAATACATGGAAACTAATGTGTATCCGACGTATAGAATCTTACATTATGGTCCAATTAAGTAATATCAATATTTTTTCGGAGGCGTCATTACATTTTAGCATAATTTTTATAGGCTTTTCTATTAAGGAAAAGAGCGAGTATAATTTAATTATTGAATTATTAAGTATAGGGAAAAGATGGGAAAATAAGGCGTGTAATTAAGAGCTATATATATATATATATATATATATATATATATATATTAAATTAAGAAGAAACGGAAGAAGTTAAAATTAATAATGCTGGTCCGGTATATATTTTACCATCCTGATCCTTTAATTTAAAGTATTTTATGACCTATATTGCTGTTTCTTGTGAATTAAACTAATGCGCCATTGATTCACACTTATATATCCATCCTTCATACTAAAGGTAGGCCATTCGTATTTTGATAAAGTGAATTGTAGGTGAAGACGGGCTTTGGCTGGAGAAGTCTGGATCCGGGCCTGGAGTCGACTTGGATAGCTCAATGGCTAGAGCACCCGTGTACCAATCCTGAGACCCGTGTTCGATTCCCAGTCTAGCCGAGATTTTTTCCATCCTGGTCCTTTAATATTGAGAGAAGAAAAAGGTGTATTTCAACATGGGTTCGGAAATTACAGAGTTATCCGAACTTACGTATCTGGTCGGATTGTTTGAAGTTCCACTGACTAGTTGGAGCGCTCTGTTCACATATCAGATGACATGTTCAAAGTCACCTTCTTTTATGTAAATACAGGACGTTGCTCTTCTTCGCATTGAGTTTCGAACACGATCAAAAATTCTTGCTGTAGTGTATTTTAGTCGAGTTAACAAGTCACTCCGTCGTGCACGAAGGCATAAAAGTTTGGATAGATCTGTAATTATGCATTTCCGGTCCCATGTCGTACATACATTTTTTTCAGCTCCCTATATGAGGAATCCATTCTGACATTTTGCCCTGGGGTTTCATTACACACTGTATGTTCGTCTTATATTGAACATAAACAGTCCTGCACTGATGATGAGCTATGAGTGGAATAATATCTCTAATATATTCAGTTCAGAAGGTTCAAGAGCCAACACCATAACTTTATAATCTTTATATATTAGTAGTGAGAAATATTAAATAATTAGTTCTTAAATGACGTAATGACGTGATGAATTTACATACTTGACTACACTAATGTTTTGTCACGTTGTTATTAATAGTAAAATTATAATTTTTTAATTAATCCACCACAATGCTATTCTAACCCTAATTAAATTTACTTGTATTACAGGTAGTGGATCGCAGAAATAATCAGTATTCCCAACTGATGAGAAACGATCAGCTTCAGTAACCAAACTAATAGATAACTTTATAAACTGCATTTAATAGATCTGAATCTCAATTGCAATGTCAACACTGGGCAGTTACCATGTTTATACTGATTCGAAAATGAACATGTCTCTTGAGTGGACAATTGTAGTATCTTTAAGCTAATTGAGTGCCATAAACTGTGGCAGGAACTCAAGAGACAGCTGGAATGCGTTCGAAAGACGCAATTCATCTCCTGGTTCTCGCACATGTTGGATTCTAGGCGCAAAGTTCAAATCGCACATTGCGCCCTTCACTTCCGTTTCCTTACGTTGTCTCTGGGCCACGAGGTCGCGAAGGCTGCACGTTTAGGCGCCACTCGTGCCACTTCCTCGGAGAAAGGGCCTCGAAAATTGTAAATGATAGCAGGTCCTCAGTTTATTCGCCAAGCGCAGGCTTCAATTTCGAGAAATCGGCGAAAGGGCAGGGCTATCTGAAGTTGTATCCTACAATTATTAACTCGTAGAGAAGTCGGGAAAATCATAAATCAAAAGGCTCCCCTGGTATTAACATCTTGGTCGAATTTTGAGAGTAACACAAAACGCGAAGAGTAAATATTAAATTCTTCATTTCGATGTAAATATATATATATAACATCTCGATTACTTCATTTATTCTGCAATTCAGTAATAAACGCTTCTCTCTTCTAATTCTAGTATAAAATGTCATTTTTATTAAAAAAGCAGGCAATCGTCTAATTAAATTTTGTGCTGATTTCGACGGCGTCCTCAGTTATGAAAAACATTATGACATTAATTATTGAATTTCCTATTGAATCTGATAGGTGGAAAAATTTGAAAAGCCTTCATAGCGTACTCGTACTATATCGTATTTATTAACAACTCACAATGTGTCGTTTCCACGCAGTTTCACAATTAAGAGGACCAATGGAAGTACTCAAACCAATACAATGAAAACTTAACTAGTCTTCCTTCAGAAACTATGAACAATTTAACTGGAATAAATTTATATTAAAATGGTTTAATTTACTCAAAAACTGAACAAATAAAATATTGACACTATATATATATATATATATATATATATATATATATATTGTAATATACAAATAACATAAATAATTAAACTAAGATTCCAGCACGTTGAAGAAAAATTATATGGTGTACACTATTAATTAAATAAAAATTGTATCCAGCACCATAATTAAATTAATAACGCTCGTATAACAGATTTATCTAGGCAATGTTAAAATAATAATATTTAATTAAAATTCTAATTCTAAATTTATTCATAATTATATCCTTAGTTTGCCAAATTTCTCCATTCTATATTAAATAAAAAAAATTGTCTAAATTAAAGTGAGTAAAATACTCAAAATAGCATATAACTCAAATTTTCCGAGTCACTGTGGTTTAAAAAATGTTTCGCCAATGGCGTAATATATCCATAATTCATTTTTACAAGTAAATTTTCAATATTCATTGTTGTCACTCGTATGAGTATAGGTGAAATTGAATTGAATTGGCCATTTCTACGATAGAAAATAAATTCATGCTACATATTAATTGATAACATTAAAATGATTTTTTTTTATATCCAGACAAGTTATTATCGGAGACAAAAGATTTAATACCTTAATGCATTTACGAAAAATAATAATTGTAGCTTGTGGAATCTTTCTCTCTACATTCTTATATTGATAAATATATTTTTGAATTATATTTAATTGTCTAAGATTTGGAATTTAAAATTGAATAGTATTTCTATAGTTTTCATTGAAGGGATATAATTTTCTATCTGATAGAGTTTTTCTGGTTTTACGGACGAATACTTTTCGGTTTGATACGATATGGTACCATTTTAACTATAACTTTATGATAATTGGAGGACAGAATTTCATTCAAATGAAATTAAATTAATTTGCTATTTGTGGTCACTTTTGTATAATTTTTAAACAGGTATGAAGCTTCAGAAAAATATAGCCGGATATTTTCAATAGCGTGAAAAATTTCTGGGTAGTTGTGTAATACTGCGCTGTGGATAATTTTTTAAAAAAACCTGAGGTCATTATGACTCGATGAAGTCATTTTTGGTAATGTCATATTATTACTGCATCCGTCGTCTCGAGAAAAATTGCAATCCTTGGAAAGTTACCACGTAAATTACGCGAAATTTTGATGATATTTTCAGACTGTTAATAAACGACACACAATTGAAATAATAGAACCATCTTGGAAATAACATTTACAGTTTACGACTAAGAGCATTCTAATATTTTATAATTACAATAGAAATGTAGTATTTTAAACCTAAATCAGTCCGTTTCTTCTGAATTTTGTGAATATCTGTTGATAGAATTCTCACATACACGTTTCAACTTTTGCCAATAATTATTCAATTCCGCGTTTGGATATTAGAAACGCGGCCTGTATGAAATTAAACACTAAATAACAGTTTATTCTGTTGTATAAATATAACTGGTGAGACGCTGCCAGTTGTTTTTACAAAAACAATTTGTTATTTGCAAACATCGTGAGGGGTGAACTGACTTGTCCCATAAAAATTGCAATTACTACTTTCGAACGAGCAGATTACTTTAATTTTACAAAACAAAATTAACAGGGGTATTTAAAATTATAAGCCTGGATGATTGTACCTCGGGCACGTTAATAAACTTTGGGAAAGCAAAATTATAAACAAATTATCCTATGTCACTTGTGATCAATAGCGCCCGTGAGTTGATCATGTCAGTCAAAGGTATAAAAAGTTTTTTCTACTTTGATCTACTCCACAACTCTCTTTTTGACAATATCCCTAATATTTTTGTATTGTAATGCAGGAATACAAAATTAATTGCATTCATTGTGGCCGCAAATTTTTCATAACACATTTTAGATTATTAGCATTCTCAAATAATCGTAATAATTATTAGCGTGACTGAATCTCGTATCGACTAATAAGAACTAGGAAAGGCTAAAAATAATGTTTCGTTGATAATGATTAATTTTACGTAATTTTTTAAAAAATATTTTAATAATTACAAAAATATACGTCTCTCAGACACTGATTCTCAATTTCGGAAAGCTGATCCAAAGTATTGACTACAGTAAAACAAATTCAACGTCACCCACATATTGTTTCTATGTATAACACTCATTTTTGGTCATCTGACCCAGACTAAGTTTCTTGTTTACAATATAATTATTTAATGAATCTAATTTACCTCGAATAACTATTAGTCTAATATAATTAATAAATTGTGGTTGAATGATATAAAAATGAAATTATTTATTAACAATTTTTTTTAAAATTACAATTCAAAATTTCTTAACAAATTAATTAATACATTTTTTATGTATTTAAGGAAAGCGCGAGCCAAAAATTATCAATTTGGTTTTAGAGTCTCTTTAAAAAATCGTCAATGGAACCCCATTTTATAAGAAGTGTACTGAGAAATAAATTTCGGGTTTTGCTTACATTACCTCTGCATCTTCTGGATGCATTTTCCGATGACTGGCGGCTTCAGGTAAAATAGGAAGCGGTTTCTCCTGATACTTGGAAGTAGGTCCAAATCTCGTAGTCAGTTTTACTTTGTTGCGACACTTTTTTTTTCCAAAAGTACTATGGGAGCATAAAATTTTGTGTATTGAGCTCTTCGATAGCATAATAATTCAAACATGTCAACAACAAGAAATATCTCACGAGCTTTTTATACTCCGTACCCGCACCCGAGGAAACGTCACCCATTTACCCACGTGGTAAGGTTGTTTTTGACCAGTTTATCGGGATAGTCCCAACTGTAGGTTTCCATTGGTCGACAGAGCCTTATATTTTTAAAGCAAAATAATATTATGAAATGTCTGGAGGATTTACAATGCTACTCAACGATCTGCACTTTTCGTCGGCGAAAGACATATAGGTGGTACTCTACCTTCTGAGTTCCTTACGTCATATTCAGGAAATTGTAGGACAATCTGAAATGGCAAAACATTTTATTATAATATGAACTGTTACTATACATCACACATCTGTACGTATATACCTAGCGTAAGAGATTCGAGACCTTCATAAAGGTAGGAGAGTAAAGAGAGACGATGTGTATTTAAAGGTTGAGTGATGGTACCATGATAAATATACCGTCCTTAAGGAAGTTCATTCTTCGATAGCACGGTGAGAAACAGTTGGATATTGAAATATAAGGAACCTGCTTTTTTCTTCAGACAATTATATTGTATAACCCAAGCTAATCACTACCATATGCTGAAATAGATCAATAAAGTTGTTTTAAGGGTAAGTCAAGAATACGACTACGCATTTTTTTGTGGCTAGTCCTTTATTGTAACCAATTGGGTGCTTGGCTCGAAGAATTGTAAAAGTATGGTAGGTGATGAAATATAAATTGATGACACCATGAAATGTCGTATAACATATCCAAGTACACGTTATTATGTTGAACGCCTCACGATTCTGCGTGAATGGAGTTCTAAATGTCAGAGAAGCATATTTACGACCACAGAACCGCGCAGCCAGACACAATGCGAGGTATTTATCTGACTGCAACAATTTTTCAACACAGCACAACGGAACGGTCGCACTAGTTCTGGGTCCGGTTAACGCCCCCTCAGCCGGTCAGCTCCTACAAAGACCTCGCTCCAGTATTTATGTGGAAGCATTGTCGTGATGTGGGTGGAGTCCACGCCGAGGAAACACGGACAATGTCTAGCCGTGTTACGCCTTCACGGAGCGGCTCCTCGCAGAATGTGTTTGTTCAGCCATACAGTTGTTAAAGGCGAGGCCACACAATGCCTTAACACGCATTAAATAGCTCGGCAAACAGTTACATTGGCTCGGCGGAACTCGCCGGCTACCTCATGATGTTCCGTGACACCGAGCAAGGGGGAAGGAGGCGGAGTTGCCCACAATTGCAGCGCAAATACGAGATCCGACTTCCAGGAGCCACATGGGTCAACGATCTCTTCACATCACTCTAATGTATGTTCTATATTTAATTTGAAAGCATATAACATCGGATAAACAACCGTGGCAAATTATTAAGGGGCGTAAAAGACACGACCCAAATCTTAACGTATTCGTAACACAACACACGAATAAAATGCAGCAGTGCCATTAATGGACTGCTACAAGGGTAATTGGCAGGCCGCTGTAATAATAGACCAGCAAATTGATTTGACAGGCCTTTTCCTTAGGAATTGTTAAATATTTGACGTTAACAATAAATAAAATAAATTAATTATCCAATAAATACGGAATAATTTGAATTTAATATACAAAATACAAAATAAATAAATATTACGTTTCGTCACAACTTTGGGGCCACATTAGGTACCATATTAATCTATCTAGATAATAAAAAGGGATATATATTTGCATGTATGTATTTACGTTAATCTATATACAGATTTGAACGCGTGGACAAACAAAAATTGGTACACATATTCTATAAACGGTACTGTGGGGGAGAGTGAAATAAAGCATAAATATTTTGATTGAATAAAAAGTACAATTTTATCCAGAAATACTCCATAGAATGAAAATAAAAAACAATAGGAAATACTTTTCCATCCTTACGGGAAATGTAAGTTAATTTACGCGCCATATTAGTGACTCCAATATGGCGAATATTTGTTTGGATTGTGAATCTAGCTAAGAATTTCATCAATTTAATCTTTAGTATTGTCTGACTGCTGAGGGACAATTATATCCTACAATACTCAAGCAGTATATTTAAGTATTCTATTCGTAAATAAATTCGGAGGTATTTTTGTTGGTATTGATGTAATAAAATTCAATGTATTTTATACCTGTTCAATTAATGCACTATGGGTCAAAAGTATGTACGGAACGATGAACAATTAGATTTAGGTTCTTGACTAATGATTAATATAGAATTAAATACTTTTTCGGGTTTATATAAATAAATACACGAGCAACGCCAGTCACCCAGCTAGTAACAAAAAAAAGGCATCTAAATTAATTCTATGAAACACAGAAAAAACTCGTCACGATCTTGTTAAAAAGAGATTTATGTTCAAAGAGGTAAAAAAAATAAATTATCATGATCGCAATACATTAAAAAAAATATAATACATGCTGGGTCGGAACGTTGTATTCATTTTTTTGTATTTTCATGAGATGTAATTCTATAATTTAATTGTAATAAAAAAATTGGGTGATTTATGTATTTTAATCTCGTATAACTTTTGCATTAAAATCTGGAACATTTATTTATACTTAATCGCTATCCGTTTATTTTAGTTTTATTCTTGAATTTGTAATTTACTTATACTCAGTCTATATACTATTCTATTGTTTCTTGGGAATTATGTGGTGCAATGTGATGATTCCAGTATTTTAAATCAAAATTTTTTCTTAAATTAAAGATGTTTGTAAAAATGATTAAGTTTTTAGAATCATAAATATATTGTATTGCAAAAGTGAATTAAGACTCATGGTTATTTACGAAGTCTTCTTGTGCAATAGCAAAAAGAGGGCCTTGCAAATTCTAAGTCAATAACGATTGTTTTTCCAAATCATTAATTTGCTGTGTATCCCTTTTAAAGGGCGCAGAAATCATTAACTAATTTACCGAATTCAGACTTTATTTTAAATATTAGTCCCCAGGTTGAAAGGATTCGAATATTTTAATAGTCTGTGTCCTTATTTTAAATCGAAAGATTTATTATTTAATTTATTTTCAACTTAATTACACAAAATCAAAGGAATTTTTATTAAATGTATTATTATTTTAGGAAGATATATTTTCTAAGGGTTATTTGGCACGGCATATATTCTCAAACTTATCTATAAAAAAATTATATTGTACTGCAACTGTCTGCGGCTGCTTTATTTTGCAGGTGCTGGCCCACTGCTGTTTCGTCGACGTATTCTCCTAGTTTCAATTAATTTTTTAATTGCAATGCATCTAAATTAATTTTTTAACGCGGATAAAACTTGCTGTTTACAATAACTGCAAACGAACGCTTCCCTGCGTTCCAGTTGAAATAATCAATGCAACTTCCGGTGCTATATTGTAACGAATTTTTTGTGTAAGTATTTTATGGTATATCTTAATTGAAAAAGAAATGCTTAAATAAACTGTGAACATGATATTTTTAAGTTATT
Organism: Zhengitettix transpicula; assembly: GCA_037074705.1. NCBI lineage: Eukaryota > Metazoa > Arthropoda > Insecta > Orthoptera > Tetrigidae > Zhengitettix > Zhengitettix transpicula. The sequence continues at coordinate 23,831,655 of CM073593.1, read as the reverse complement.
CACAGAAGAGGCATTGTCAGAATTAATAAAACAACGTTCATGAGTTGTAAATGATTTTGGAGTGCCGGTTTACAGGAAAGAACTAAAGAAGATAGGAAAAATGACAAGCTAAAGTCCTGGTACATCGTATAAATTTTTTATTCCAAGAAAAAAAAGCATACTAGAACGGAATTTGTGATTTGTAACTTACCCTTAGAAGTACGTATTAAAACTAAGAATGGTGTTTAATTATTGATAACTGTTAGTAATTAATGTCCGTGAAGATAATGACATCATTCGAGACATCTTTCTTCATCGATTATTTTTATGAAGAGCATAAAAAACCTGAATGGCGATTTATACCTCAGACCTTGATTATAACTCTAATTTAATCAAAGTATTACTCAATAATTTATTACGGAAATCAGCTCCAGTACAATATAGGCTAGTGACAGGAAATATAATTTTTTAATTGCAATGCTACTAAATTATTTTTTTAACGCGGATAAAACTTGCTGTTTACAATAACTGCAAACGAACGTTTTCCTGCGTTCCAGTTAAAATAATCAATGCACCTTCCGGTGCTATATTGTAACGAATTTTTTGTGTAAGTATTTTATGGTATATCTTAATTGAAAAAGAAAAGCTTAAATAAACTGTGAACATGATATTTTTAAGTTATTCACAGAAGAGGCATTGTCAGAATTAATAAAACAACGTTCATGAGTTGTAAATGATTTTGGAGTGCCGGTTTACAGGAAAGAACTAAAGAAGATAGGAAAAATGACAAGCTAAAGTCCTGGTACATCGTATAAATTTTTTATTCCAAGAAAAAAAAGCATACTAGAACGGAATTTGTGATTTGTAACTTACCCTTAGAAGTACGTATTAAAACTAAGAATGGTGTTTAATTATTGATAACTGTTAGTAATTAATGTCCGTGAAGATAATGACATCAGTCGAGACATCTTTCTTCATCGATTTTTTTTATGAAGAGCATAAAAGATCTCAATGGCGAATTATACCTCAGACCTGGATTAAAACTCATTTTCATCAAAGTATTACTCAATAATTTATTCCGGAAATCAGCTCCAGCACATAATAGGCTAGTGACAGGAAATATAAATACATTTACAGAAATTAGATTACTTAAAAAGTCTCATTAAGTAAATTTACAGGTATGGTATTGATGAATTTAAATTCGCAATATATTAGTAAACTAAAAAAAGAAACAATTAAACGACATAATCAGGAACGAGAGACAGATTACCAAATCGCTTATAAATAATAATTTAAACTTTGTATGGAAGATCAAACAATTTGATCTAATTTATTTTACAGTGTTTTGTAATAATTACTACAAAGTGGTGTTTCATCCGTTCAGTATGACGCACTGTCAAAATGTATCACTTTATGATGGAAAACGGAAAAAGAAAGTTAGGACTCCGCGAGTTTCTTTTGGCCGAGACCTGTGACTAAGTATCATTTGTCGCCATTACTCGTGCTGCACTGAGCGGGAACCTCGTTAAAGGGGCGCCATGAGTAAGCATCAGTGGCCACACTTCCTCCCCGCAGCTGCATCCACGGCCACAATGGCAATAAAGTCACCATTCACGCCTGTCGCAATTACCATTGTCGCGGCTCTGGGACATTGTTGGTCAGCCAGCAGGTGAGGGGACGTCAGGGCTGTCCACGACAATCCGAGATCCTCTCTGAGGAATATGCGGGATCGATTGTTTCAACATTTTAATAGATATAATTAATCACAGACCTGCAAATTGAACCAGGAAATTGCTTTAAATCCGACACACACACACGCACAGAGGTTATAAATATATTTCTTCGAGAAACAGACTCATATAAAAGTCTGCAAGTTATAATTCCGATTATAAATTCAATGTCTTCGGGAACAGAGTGTACAATAACATATCTAAGAAACTGGATGTATAAAGGTGACCACTCTTCCAGATGAATTAATCATGTTTCTTAATGTTTTTGGTTTATGGCAAAAGCCCGTAGCACTTTTTCGCAGCGATATAACTATGTGTTTATTTTGAACTAGCTGGGTGGTCGGCGTTGCCCGGGTTGTCATATAACCATAACCTCTGATTTTACTCTAATCTCGGTTACTTTTGCGTTATTTTAAAGTAACGCACCTCGATCCCTATCCCTAAATGTGCTCACCTCCCATGACGTATAAGCATGTTCGAAAATGTCCAACCCTGCTACTGTGGGTTAAACAAAAAGTATTTATTCGACGCAAACATCGGCCGGTTATCTTGTTTGAAAATTTCTATCCCGGCCCACCTCCGTCCAGCGCCTCCCACCCCCGCGAGTGGTCCAGGTTGTCATAATTAAACTCAGCGACATCCATAACCCCGGATGTGACTCGATTCTCAGTTGTTTTGGGGTTATTTTTATGTAACGCCCGTCCACCCCTACTCTTAACGGTGCTCCACTCCAATATGCCCGTAAAGGTGTGGAAATTATACGTAATATACATGTAGAAATATTTACAAAATCTCATTGATCTAGAAAAATATTTTTTCGACGCAAAAATCAGCCGGTTAACATGTTAGAAAATTTCTGTCCCCTCCCAGCCCCTCACATCACCGCGCGTTGCCCAGGTTGTCATTCATAAATTCAGTGACATACATAACCCCGATTTGACTCGAATCTCGGCGGTTTTTGCGTTATTTTATTGTAACGTTCCTCCACCAGGAGCCCTAAGCGTGGTTTCCGAAAGGGATTGAAAGTATACACAAACAACATCGGTAGAAATACTATCAATGTAAATAAAAATATTTATTCAACGTTAATATCGCCCGTGTTTGCATGTTTAAAAATTCCCACCCCTGTCCACCCGCGCCACTGGGGCTTAAACGGCAAATTGAATGTCATTATTAAACGCAGCGACATCCGTAACATTTAGTTTGACTTCAAACACGGATGTATTTGCATTATTTTTTGAAGTTCAATCAGTGGATCTAAGGCAACTAATGTTAATTTTCTAGTGACACGTCTGAAAAATTGATGGGATAGTACACTCGTAATATCGACTGGGAGACTTCGGTTTGTTCCCCCGTAGTGGCTTACGCTGACAATTATTCGAAAAGTTACTAGTACAATACGTAAAAGCCTAAGCTGAGCACAGAAAATCGGATTTTAGGTTTCGTTGATAATTCATGCTTAGTACTTCGTAGAAAAAGGCAAACTGGAGACTGTGAGCTTCATAAAACTGTAGTTGAACATCTGCAGCTCAAGACATTTATGATACTTTTAAACAGGACATAGTAATTAAAACACTGGCCAAGGTTTCAGCTTAAGTGCCTAACGCCGCAATTAAATGCTGATCGCTAACTTTATAACAAAGTTTTAGAAAAAGCCTTTACCTACCGTGTGAAATGAATAAAAGTTTGTACGGTGATTAATGACTATTATGAAAGGTGTTCCGTTATCCCAAGGCTCTTCAGTGTGCAGATAAAAGCGGTGATTGATGACACTCCAGCAGCGCTACTCTTACGTGAGGCCTTGGTCGGAACTGCCAATGAAGGCTCGACGCGGATGTGAACGTGAGAGAAGGGTTCATCACATACCGAAAGGTACCACTGAATAGTACTTGTGAGTTTTATTGCACTCGAATCCATGTCCATGTGCAAAACGTCTTAAGGTCTTCGGATCAATCAAAGAATTAACCAGGACTATTTTCTGTCTGAATTGAGTGGCACAACGTAACCGATAAGCGCAATCAGATATTTCGTACACCTCGACACCAAAATTTTCATAATAACGTGTATGAAAAGACTTAATAATTATCGTTACGAGAAAATAATTCGTAAGTGAACAACACTTGCGTTTTCTCTAAACTATGAAATTTAGAATTATTGAATTTATTAGAGCTTAACTAAGGCACGTCAGAACACCATAACATATAAAACTCTATTACTGAATTAACATCTGCAAATTTTGGGAAAATATTCGACTGGATGTCGAGTCCTACAACCACGATGAATATGAAATAAAGGCTTGTCAACTATCAGATAAAAAAATGTTAACTTCAAACATTAAGTTGTTAGCGGGATCTAGAGATATCGCAGCAAAGACAAAAAAGCGGTAAGAAGCTTTTTTAAAATACTAGGTGAAGTGGCAGATGCTGTAAAATCGTGGATTTGTAACATTGCTCCTGATTTAAGCAACAGTCGCGATATCGATAGTTTAGTCTTGAAGATGAACGAGTGCTTAATCCAAAATTTAGCAGCAAAATTTACCGAAAATTCTCACGTTATTGATCTTGGTAAAGTTACCGCAAATAATGTATCAGATTTAATAGTTTTGACAAATGTTGAAAAGGTAGCACTTGATACCAATAGGATGTCAGCATTCGGAAGATCAGATTGATTTACGAACCCACTATATCTACTTGAATATATTGCAGATAATTAGTTTATACAGCTTCGAGGAAGATAATTAATTAGTCACGAATAATATATATTTATTAAAAAAAATAATGAAAAAATAAAAATAAAATTTACATCTGATAGAAAACCATGAATAAGAAATATAGCCAATAGAGACAAAAAAAGGTAATATAAATACCACACAAAATTTCTGGGATCCTTGTACCTATCGTCAGGTGCTCTTTTGAGTGTTGTCAACTGACCAGTGCAGTTGTGTTTCTCTAGGTTCTTCTTAGCACCTGACGAAAGGGACAAGGATCCCAGAAACGTTGTGTGGTATTTATATTACCACTTATTTTGTCTGTATTGGATATCTTTCTCATTCAATATATAATTATTTTGTAAAATGAAAATCGATGTTTGTCTATTCTCTGATTCGCACGGTTGTCAATATTATAATCGTGGAGTACAACGATGGTAACAAATAGATCGCAAATACGTTTTAGGAATTTCATAATACCAAAAAAAAGCCTTACCACTGTTGTGTAAACATTTCTAGAGAGCGAGAAGAAAGTCCTGAGTTTGAAGTACTAACTTACTGAATTAATAATCGAAGAGTAATAGACGAACTAATGATACTTGAAACACCTATGGTCCGATCCGTCATTTTGAAAAACGAGAAACAATTCAGAATTACTATACCTATTGTACGCGAATTCAACAATACTCATTATTTTAATAGCTCCATTTGTTTACAATCTGCCCAAGGGGCAATAAGTAATATTTATGTTTACAGATATTAATATTAAAATTAATTAATAGTTTTGTGGAGGAAAGCTCCATTAAGTCCTCTCCATATAATATACACGCTTATCAGGGACAAAATTAGTTAGGATTACATTTGTATATAACATAAATCTATACAAATAAATAGAAAGAACCTGAAAGATATTGAAAAGATAAAAGCAACCTTTCTGAAAAAGATACAGCTGTGTGTCTCGAAATATACGCCATCACGACTTGAATATGAACTCACAAGGCAACCTTTCTACTTAGAAGACCTACGCTATACATCAGGGTTAACTTTGCCATCTACACCTACATATCAACACGTCATCCAAGAGCTAAAGGAAAAGAAGAGCCAGATATGGGACGATTTCTACAGTACCAGCGACATTATGACAAACGAATGGAGGAGAGCATCATACGAACTACGACACACAGTAAACCGTTTCGCCGTGCACGGTTTTCACCACAAGATATGTAAATCAAAAAGCTTTCATCAACCAGATGTGAATTGTGTTTGTGAATTATGTGAAATGGTGTGTGACAGATATCACGCAAATTGGTGTTCCAGAAGATCTATCTCAATGACAGAATTTTGTAAAGAGTGACCCAAATTACTTTACACATTGCGTGAAATTCCTAATATTATAATATATTTATACAATGTTTTGGCGTGTTTTCGCTGTTTCAATACACATTTAACAGGACTCTATTAGGTTCATTCCAGGGTACATTAGTAATAACACGTAGAATCTTAGTTTGAAACCGCTCTTTAATGTCAATATTTGATTTGCATGTGGCTCCCCATAGTGTCACACCATAGGTCCATATGGGTTTTAAAGACACTACAATTACAACAGAAAAAGGTAATCGAAGATTGTGGAAGATTCGACGTTTCTAACAGTCAAAAATTGCTTTTTTTGACGAAAAGTGGAATCAAATTCTTATTTATCTTCGCTCACCATGATTAAGGCTACGTAAATTATGCCAAATCGCGTCAGTTTACTAAATACGCCTTCGAATTAACTTAATTTAAGAGATTTTGTGATGTGTTACGAATCAGTATCATCGAAATATTAATCGGAAAACATTACTTTGTGTACACTAAATCTTTATTTCACATCACAGCATTCGAAATGGGCCAGAAATTTGTTATGCTATTTTAATTAAAGTTATAAGACGCCTTACAGGCTACCTCAGAGATTTCTAATTTATTTTTTCTAATCTTTATTGATGAAGACAAATTGGTAGGTAGGGAAAAAACTCATTCCCGAATTTCATCAAGATCCTTGGTTCTTTCCTTTTCTTGTTATTTTTCAATCAAATCGCTTGGTTCCTGACTGAAATTATCTTCCACTTTCCGGCCGCATTAATTACCATTTTTATTGCATAATTTGTCGAGGAGAAAGGTGAAAATTTGCTCATATTAATCAATTTGCTAAGAAAGCTGTCTGCGCAGTGAATATGGTTGCTATGGAAATGAGGCTGGAGGAGGAGTTCCCTCAGCAGCCGTGAGATGGCAGATGTAGCGTCGCGGCTGTTGGTCCGTGCCACATTACGTTATTTGAGTAGAAATACTCTTTTACACTGGGGCAGTGATTAATTCTAAAAGGTAATTTTTAGTCAAGACATATTTAACATTTAATATTGGCTGTTATAATGAAGGTAGATCGACTTCACGTTCCACGTTTATTGAATCTCGGCGGTTATTAATATGATTTTGGAACGGTACTTAAAACATGAATGAGCGATAATAATGGCTTCCCTTTATTAACAAGAAATGTTCATCTTGAAATGTGGGATTGTTTGAAATTAGATTATGGAACTTTAGACCGCAATGAATTCCTTGGACAACTCCTCGTTGATTCATTCCTATCAATGATAATTTCATCTCTATTGGTATTTATAAGTATCAGCTGTTCTTAATTTTAATCTATCGTGTTCTCTGTGTGAAATAGTTAGTACCTTCGAATGAGAAACCGTGGTTGGTTACTTAGCAATGGTGAGACATGCATATGCAATTTTAAACATGCTGACAAATAAATTAAACTATCTGTATAATTATATCTTTGGTTTTAATTACAACTCTTACAATTGTAGTCATTGTTTCATTCGTCACTAGCTGCGTGCACGGCGTTGCCCGTGTACTTATTTAGATAAACCCGAAAAAGTATTTAATTCTATATTAATCTTTAGTCAAGTAGTGACTTAACTTACATCTAAATGTCTGTAGTTCCGTACATAATTTCGACCGATAGTACACTGATTAACAGCTATAAAATTCATTGTATTTTTATACCTCCGAATTTATTTGGGGCTGGTGATAGAGGTCCATAGAATTCTATGTTTAATGAATAATAAGATAGCCAATAATCAGACAAAATGGGTAATATGCACTGGCCAATGCAGTTCTGTTTCTCTAGGCTCTTCATAGCACCTGACGAAAAGGACAAGGATCCCAGAAACGTTGTGTGGTATTTATATTACCCTTTTTGTCTGTTTTGACTATCTTTCTTATTCATTATTTTCAATCAGACGTACATTTTTTCATTTTAATTCTATGTTTATATCACCGAATTTCTTTACGAAAAGAATACTTAAATATATCCTTGAGTATTGCAGGATATAACTGTCCCTCAGTCATCAGACATTAGAAAAGATTAAATTGATGAAATTGTCAGCTATATTCATTATGTAAACAAATAATCGCCATATTGGAGTCACTAATATGGCGCGTAAACTAACTTACATTTTGCGCAAGGATCGTAAAGTATTTCGTGTTGTGTTTTATTATCTTTCTATGGAGTTTTTTGAATAAAATTATACTTTTTATTCAATTAAAATATTTCTGCTTTATTTTATTACGAAAAAAGGACATATTTTCTTTGTTGTGCAGTATCGTCGCTGTAGTAACGTCTCTCTCGCGTACGCTGTGTTGTCATGATTTCTTGACATGCAGTAATTTCACACAAAATTATCACATTTTTTAATTATAATTCTTTCCGCACTTATGCTACAGGTTTCTCACCTCCACGGTACCGTTTCACGTCGGTTGAAGAATATGTGTACCAATTTTTCCACGCGTAAAAATATGTATAGAGATTAACTTAAATACTTACATACAAATATACATACTTTTTATTATATAGATTTGACGTCAGTGAAGAGCCGTTGTGAAAGTAAACAGTCTCAGATGATACCTAATTTTTTTTAAATTAACTCGTGTTTCTAATTGTTTACTGTTCAAATTAATACATTAGTTTAATTCTACAATTTTATTAACTATTTTTGACTCCCCCACCTCTTTTTCTTCCAGTTTTAATATACAACTTTTCCACTCGTCAGTTTTACAGCGAGTAGCTAGTTTTACTGAAAAGTACGCAATAAATATCTAAAAAGCGTTTATTACGGAGTTACTTTTCACGACTATCAAGAAACGAGTTGTAAATTTTCTTTATTAGTGAGAAAAGTCTGCGTAAGCTAGATTTACTACGATTTTATTTAAAAATAATAAATCATAACTTACTATAAAATTAGAATTTCGATGCAAAAAAATAACGTTAAACGTTTTTTCGACATTAAAAAATGCACAAATGGATAAAAATTTGTTTTATTCTCAGTAGTTAACTTCAACAAGTCTCTTTATGTTCTTAGAAAGTGAACAAAAATCTCAAGTATTTATACTATACGATTTACGGTTATAGAACTTGGGAATAATTTGTTCGTCTTCTAATTAATTCTCTGATAGATCATGATAATTTATGTTAATAAATACTGTTATCTGGTAATAATCTCTAGAAGATATAATTCTCCTATAATTTTATAGAAAAACGTTTCAGTTATTATCTAATTTCTTACACGTGTTCCTTTCGAACCGGAAACAAACAGTTTTGGTGGTCAACCACCTCCAGGAACGGAGGTGGATATTTTTAAACATACTGAAACGGCTGATACTTGCGTCAAATAAATATTTTTCAATGAAATTGAGAGTGTTTTCTCCGATATAATTTTGTGTATAATTTTAACACCTTTTGGCATGGGATGGGAGCACCCTTAGGGGTGGGGGTGGAGGGGCGTTACAAAAAATATTACGCGATCACTCCACTGACATACAGTTTGTCCCTAAGAATTTTAATCAATCAAGCGTGTAGCTAGGAAAAACTTTGCTCACAAACGACTTAAAAGTGTAAATATATACAATGCTGCTTTTTTAAAAAAAAATTTATAAAACATTTTCACTTTAAATGTGGTTAGTACAGATTAAAAAAAATATTTTGAACACGTATTAACACAAACTTGTCTTTGATGTAATATAAACCATTTCGAAAATGCAGAAAGCAAGTAATAAATATATATATATATATATTAACATAATACATAGAGTGAATTTTGCAGTTTGTAATTTTTTAATTGTTTCATGGAAATGAAAAAGATATAATTATTTCGACGAGAAGAAACATTTTAAAAATCCCGCTATGAATACCCCCCACAGGACTGAGTTGTAAATATCCAGCGTCGTTGCTCTCGTTGATACACACGTTATGCAACACAATTATCAGACTACGAGGATATCGTAATAGCACATAAACAAACCGTGCTTGCAGTGATAATCTGTAAATTAAGTCGTAGCGATAACTTTGAGTTAACCTTTGTAGGGTGATGCAACACAGCAGTGCTGATTGTTAGCACAACGAGTACAACACAACTGCCATATAATGAGGGTACGAGGAAATTAGAAGCGTAACAAACAGAAAGTTTTTATGTTTGGAAACGCTGGATACGTTGCACTAAAAAGGAAAAAGTCTGGTTGACGCTAGGCTGAGTATACTCAATCAACCTACTGACCAGGGCACGGTTTCGGTTCCGCTAATCGCCTCACAGATTTTAAATATATATATATATATATATATATATATATCAATTATAAATACAAAATGACGTCTCCTATAAAGAAAATTAATTTAGAACAAATTGAAAATTTAATGTGATATAATAAAATATTTTAGATAATAATTTTGACGACTGGATGTAATCACTTACGTCCTATATTGAATCCATATGATTAATGACTCAATTTTAATCATCATTTGGTAGACTTTCTCAATTTCAGGAAAATAATTGAGTACTAATCCAAGCAAATCCGCTCATAATAAATTATCACTTTCATATTATTTGTTCTTATTTATAAATACTATTCGTCCTGTAAAAATATACACTTATGTTTTCATGAAAGCTGTCTTGCAATAAACTTATCCGGTTTCTCCTATTTCGTATTAAATCCAGCGGGTTACGATTTCAACTGACTTTTCCTGCAATGATATGGATTAAATATATTTTAAATAGCAGTTGTTCAATATGCCTCTGTAATCGACTAAATTTCACCTTCAGAATTAATATGACCACAAAAATATCAGTAAGTTTTCTTGTTCCATTACTATTCTATTCAATACCACAAGAATACTTTTCTTGTGACTATTATTCCTACAATACGTTTTATTTAGTCCGTTATTGAATTTTGTTTCAAGATTAAAACTTCTATAACTCTAATTTCCATGCATATCACGTCATAGTAGCTTGACGTAACTTTCCAGCTGTAGTGACTAAGGTTCTGATGCTCTGCCAATGCTGTCACGTAAGAATAAGGAGATAGAAATCAATAACTAATGGTTTTATTAAAAGTGTATACTCAGGAACGATCCAGTAGTCGTCTGTTATGAAATAACACGCCAACCTTACATTCTCGAACGAATTACACACATTTAACACCAATAATCTTAGGCGATAAGGTATGTCTATTTCCACCGTTATCTTTTCAATCAAAAAGTCTAGAATGAATTTTCCTTTCCTGACAACATTAAAAAAATTGTTAAAAAATTCGACATTTACCTAATATAATTGAAAATGAATAAAGTTTTCGGTTCTATAAAAAATCTAAGAAAACGGTCAAATTATGTAAACTTCATATATCTAACACCAAAACATTGCAATGACCTGAGGATCCATTTTGAGACTAAAATTGTGTAATAAGTACGCAGATGTTACCACTGAATGGGAACACGGAAAAGCAGAGATGAGCAAACGCGATTGTTTATTATCTCACAAAAAGGGTCAGGGAGCGGTGACTTTTGTGGTTTGAGACAACAAAAGACAGCTTTATTGATCGAGCGACAAAGATGCAACGAGCTTCAATACAATTCAAACAATAGAAAAAGATTTGGGTTACGTCTGTCGTTCGTTACGCTTCTAAAAAATCAGCTCTCCCAGATTTTCAGATCTTCGATTCAAGTAAAGAGGAACGGGTCTGAAAGTTTACTCATAACTCATTCATCTAGTATAAGAAATTGTGTTTTTATATGCTTTATTTCTAATATTATCGTCTATCATAGCATCGAAGATTTTGTTTATGCACCACTGCATGAACCTTGGAACATGGGCCGTTTGGTTTCGAATTTTTGTTTAGAGTAATAGGCTCCATAAGGGTAATCCACGTGGTGGCAACTCTTCTTTAATAACATAAGGGGGTATGCGAAAGGTAGAGGAAGGTAGCCAAGAGTTAAGTATGGCCCCCGGGCTATATTTTAAGGATCCTACCCGGCATTCGCATAAAGTGATGCACGGAAAACCCTAGAAAAACCTGCATCAGGTAGGTCGGGTATTTGGTACTTGTCCCACGCCCTTCCGATGGCGGGAGAGGGGTTCACTGTGAGGTCGGAGTTTTCCCCTGGCCATGCCTTGACCGGTTTAGGTGGAAGCTGGCCGACTATTCCAAGAGGAATAGTGGACAACTCTTACCGTATATCCTAGGTCTGCGACTCCTGAACATACACCTCTCAAAATAGGCCGAGGTGCCTCGGAGTGTGGGAACCTGAGTTCAAAAAACCAGAGAGAGGAAAAGACATCCCCAAAGGTAGCCTTCTCTAGAGCTCTCTGGGAAGGTTCACATGCGAGAGAATGCTCTAACAGGCTTCCTTGAGATTTCGAGGTTTTTTTTAGAGTAACAGGCTACAAGAGGGTAATCCACGTGGTGGCAAATCCCCTTTAATAGCATAGAAAGGGTAGAGGAAGGTAGCCAAGGGTTAACTAGGGACCGCGGGCTGTAGTTTAAGGATCCTACCCGGCATTCACCTAAAAGCAATGCAGGACAAACCCTAGAAAACGTGCATGAGGTAGGACGTGCATTGGGTACTTGTCCCACCCCCTTCCGATGGCGGAAGAGGGGTTTGCTGTAGGCACGATCCCTTCCTCAGTTTAGGAGGCAGTTGGCCGACTGTTTTTTGTTAATAACATACTTATAGTTCTACATAACAGTGAGAAAGATTTAAATGAAATCGAGGTGACCCTCTATTATTATTTTTTGTTATATTGGTACAAAGAAGGAATGACAGGCAAGAATAATGAAGATATTGGTTTCAGATCGCCTGTTGAATGAAATCACTGGATTCTAGCCAGATAAAATCACCATATTATGTATAAAGTCTTAAAAGAAGCCATGTTGAGTGTTAAGGAAGTGGGCCTTGTCTTCTACAAGCAATCTTCCGTCGAAATCTTAGTAAACGATGAATACTCATCAAATTCCTGCTATACTTGTCTGTGAGTCCATACCATTATTCTAATCGGTCTGAATCACGTCAAATTTAAATTTAGGGAAAAGGTTATATACGGTGTATGTTTCAGATTCCAAACAGATATTAGGCGATTGTTTAGTCAGATTTTGGGGCGTCTACGGACTTGAAAGCCTTCCGTGGCGGGAGCAGTTATGCCCCTTCAAGCCGTTTCCCTTTCGGAATAACTCAGCTGTCATAAAACAGGCTCAAGTGGTCGGGTTTCCGGTAGATAAAACAACCGACACATATTTCTGCCTCTCGAAACGACCCTCTGCTTCTGATACGCTTCTGAAAAAGTATTCTTTAACCTATGCTACGTTACATTTTCTTCCGGGTATATTTTTAACTGATCTACAATCAGCGTCAGTCGAGTTTACCATTACAATACGAACATCATTATAGAAGTACGAGAAATTTCATGGAATTTTTCTCTCCATTCAGTGAAGAAGAAATTGGCTGTTACTGCGAGGGTAGACGTCAAATTAGAAAATAATTGTAATTGAATCTGAAAATGCAAGAAATTGTATAATTCTCCGACTTCTTCTGACCAAACTCGTCAAAAAGCCTAAGTGTTCCATTTGCGAGTATCACAACTGTTATATTGATGGCATTCTTTTTCCCTGCAGAATTAAATCTCTTCGGAGATCAAGAAATGAAAGGTTACGCCTCAATATCTCGTTAATTCAGTCCTAAGGTCATTTTATTTATAATAAATTATAGTGTATGCTTCCTAGAACGAATTAAAATATTATTCAAGTGTATCCGACAGCCATCTATTATATCTTTCATGAATTTTTTTCTTCGTCATTAAACTTTTCAATCGGTGGCAATTACATTTTACTTTCTTTTGCATAACAACGAGAAATATTTAGATAAATAAAACCTTTCAAAGTCATCGGTTCCAAATGAAGCCTAGTAACGTTCATTGAATTTTGAGCGCTTTGATATGTGGTTGGCCTGTAAGACCACTCGTTTTTTTACAATGTTATATACGAAACAACTATCGCTATTACAATATGCAAATGTTTTTTTCGTACCGATGAGTTACCAGAACAAATGTAATCCAGTACAGCTGCTGCACGAGAAACTACAATTGAATTTGTAGTTAGTGAAATTAATGACTGACTTAGTATGACATTTATCTAGAGAATATTACGTCACTTTCTCTCTACGAAGTTTACGGAATTAAGATCAATCAAATATACTTTATCAGTGGATAATAGTGCATATTTATTACTCTATTACTGAAGAAGGTGTAAGCTCGTGTGACAAAGTACATCCGAAGCTGGCGCCTTTAGCGGTATGTATTATATAACTGAAAACTTTCCCTTTTTAATCGTAATTCACACCAATTCTTCGAAACTAAACCATTACACAACCGTATTAAAAATTTATTCGGGTTTGTTTCTGGGAATTTGTTTATTTATTTTATTTTAGTTGAATAATTCTCTCTTTATGGACAGTAACACAGAAAATACCCCTGTTGTTTGAAAGAAATAAAGTAAAAAATTTTGAAACTTTAAAAGGGTCAGATAAACAGTAAGTTATGAATTTATATAATATATATATATATATATATATATATTATAAATTATATATATTGTAATAATTAAATATAATAGCTGAATTTAACAAATGAAAAAAAAACACACATTTACTTTTACTTTATGTGGGAATCAATTTATTAAGCCAAATTTAAAAACAATTATATAATCACAAAATATTTGGAATCTCAGGGTCTTGATCTTGGTTTGATAAATGGCAGAATTTAAATAATCAAAATTACATTTACTTTTATGGAAATCAAAGCGTCTGTACATAGACGAAATTTGTTGCGGAAGAAATAATACTAAAGATTGAATTTAACAATTTCAATGATATCAAGAATTAACAATTTCATTCTATCGATAATTAAATAATTAAAGAACGATCTGACTTTTATCTTTTAAACACGATTTTCAAATAATTTTAAAGTTTTCTCTACTTACGGCTGCCCAGGTCTCTTCTTTAGTTTTTCGTGCTCAATTTTGGGGACATCACTGATTCTAAATTCTCACAGACTCTAAATGTTCACAGGCTCCAATTGGTGTAGTTTGTTAGTTGGTTTAACACAAATTGGTTGGTTCTCGATGCTTTACTGCAACTAGCTGCTCTGTCTCCTTCCCGACTGAATATTGCTTTACTTTTTAATATTTGAAAGCATGTTTGTGACTGGACCACATTCTTTCGTTCTGACTGCCGACTGTAAAACTTTTCGTCTGGTCTATTCGCTGTCTGCTGCCCAACTGTACTGTTCAAATTTTCATGATTTGGAATTTTAGTCTTTTCTCCTCACTGCCTACGGCCCGACTGTACTCTTCGTCTCGTAGATTTTGAGCGCGTAAACTCTCTCAACTGATCAACAATGTTTTCTTTGCCTCACCGGATTGTTGCGGCGTCCGCTCTATATCCACTAATAATGAGTCCTCTACAATCCAACTTTCCAATTAGAACAATGTCTTAATTAGCAATTACTACAATATATATATTATATAAATTATATATATATTATATAAATTATATATATATATATATATATATATATATTATATATTATATAAACTATATATATATATATATAAATTATATATATATATATATATATTATATAAATTATATATATATATATGTTATATATAAATTATATATATATATATATTATATAAATTATATATATATATATATATATATTATATAAATTATATATATATATATATATATATGTTATATATAAATTATATATATATATATATATTATATAAATTATATATATATATATATATATATATTATATAAATTATATATATATATGTTATATAAATTATATATATATTATATATATTATATAAATTATATATATATATATTATATATATAAATTATATATATATCTATTATATATATAAATTACATATATTGTAATGCCAATTAATCAGGCCATTAATTGTTTTTAGTAAAATTGAATTGTAGCGGTATGAGCTATCGTAGCAACAATAGCGGCGTGTTCTTTTCATTTGTCAAAAAGCCGAAATGGAGATCGCGCGCGTAAGGAACGGCAGTCTGCGCTGAGCCTGGGTCGAGTAGGGATTACCAAAAGCCTAAAATCTGCATACGAGAATATACTTTTTTTAAGACTACATGAGAGTAATCCACATGGTGGCAACTCCCCTTTAATAGCATAGGAAGGGATTTGATAGGGGGGATGTGGATGGGTAAAGGAAGGTAGCCAAGGGTTAACTAGGGCCCCCAGGCTATATTTTAAGGATCCTACCCGGTGAATGTTCCGGGGTTGCAGACCTTGGGCATACGGTAAGAGTTGTCCGCTATTCCTATTGGAATAGTCGGCCAGCTGCCTCCTAAACCGATCAAGGCATGGTGAGGGGAAAGCTGCGACCCCGCAGCAAACCAGTCTCCTGCCAGCAGAAGGGCGTGGGACAAGTATCATATGCACGACCTACTTGTTTCAGGTTTTTCTAGGGTTTTCCCTGCATCGCTTTTAGGCGCATTACCGGGTAGGATCCTTAAACCATAGCCCGGGGATCTAGTTTACCCTTGGGTACCTTCCTCTATCCTTCGGCATCCCCCCTTTCAAATCCTTTTCCTATGCTATAAGAGGGGAGTTGCCACTATGAGGATTACCCTATACATAGCCTGTTAACACCTAAAAAAGGGTTTTTACACATTTGAAGCGTATATTTACTCGTCTTTAATAAAATTATAAATGGAAAATAGTTTATTTTAAAACTAATATTGCAGTAGTGATTTTAAATAGAACTATTTTATTAAATAATTTACGTAATATTCATAACCGTATATATTCTACAGGTGAACTAGTATTTATTACAATTATAAATATTTAAAATATATTTTTACAATTTGATGCAATTAATAAAGATCTTTGATTTAATTCCACAAAATGAAGAGATTAATTGTGTATATAAAAAATTGACAGTTTCGTGAACGTTTTAGACGTATTTATTTTATGTAATTTTATCAGGTACTCCGGATAAAACACAGAACCTGAAATTTAGAGGACCAGAAGTGCTTGAAACAAAGAATCTTAGAGTATCTTTAGCAACCATTTTGAGGGTTCGATATCATTTCAAATATATGTTATCAAATTGAACGACAGTCGGCGTTATAGTTATAAAAGCTGTCAGTGCTGACCTTCAGTGGCACATCATGCAGCAACCCGTGCCAAGAATGTCTCCTCCACGGGCGATATAACTGCCATTAATCATACGGAGAAAAACACCAATGACAAATGTACAATTCACTGACAGTCTTTATTTAAAGGAAAAGTAATTAACATTAGTTGATAGCATGCTCCTGGCAAAACATTCCTGAAAAGTAATAGCTTGGGATTATTTCTATTCTACGTGCCCTTGGCAATTTCTGTACTTAAAATTAAATACGCAAATCAGTCTGAGAGATTTATGACGAATCGATTCTTACAACAGTGGTTTATTTGCGATTTATTTTTCCGGTGTACTGATGTCAGTCTGATAATAAAATTAAATTTTTCCTTAATCAAATTTTACAAATTATGTTATTCAATTTCGCACGGTGGAACTTGATTTAAGAAGGCATAAACACAGAAAAGTATCCAGCTTCTTCTATTCAGCAAATATTTATGTTGTAGTAGAGACAAACACAAGTCCAAATTATATAAAGAAAAATTGGTATCAATTTGAATTATTTTCAGCAATCTATGTTATTGTTGCAAAGCAATTACTAAATACTGTCAGGAAAAAGTGATGGAAGACCATTTTGGCATTTGACAAATCAAACAAATCGACTTCAGGGCTTAAATTTCATAATACTACCACGCTCTAGTTCAGTATCAGGACTGTCCATATGTGATGTATCCATTTCTTACAGCAACGACTTCGTTATAGAAAAAAGTAATCTTTGTAATCACTATTTTAAAGACTGGGGACCTGGAATAATGAATCGTGCAGTTACCTTTGAATATTGAAGCGATAAAGATGACCATGATAAATAATTACTTCAAAGAATTATTGAAATTGGACAATGAGGATGTCAATGGTGGTAGTTATACGGATACATCAATGCAGTCCAACTTCAAACTTAGATTGATTGTCTGACGGCAAAGAAGAACTTTTACAATTCCAAATAATAGCTTCGTCAAAATTATGAGTACATATACCTTGAGGTTTTATATCATTGCGAAAATTAGTCAGCAGGAACCAGAAGATCCAAAATGACTATTCTATCCATATGGACATTCATCGTTCTTGGGCGACCAGGGAAGGAACACGGTTGGGAATTTACACTCAAAATATAGTCACATCGGTCGAATTAAAATGAAAGTCGTAAGACGAATATTAGTAAATCTTGGGTCGTTCCGGACGTAAATGAGAAATATTCAAACCACAAAAGAGTTCCGCGAAAAAATTGGACACCGTTGTTATTCAAAATTAGTGGTATATCGAACGACCCTAAATTCAGCGTCCTCGTCAGAATTTTGTATGGGAAGTGGCTTTCATACTCTATGACAGCCTATAAAACCTGGCCTTTATGTGGATCTACACTTAGTAGTCTATTGAGTGCATAATGGGAAGACTGCTCAGTTTTTATGACGAGCAGTCACACTCACACTCAAACTCACACTCACACTCTCTCTCTCTCTCTCTCTCTCTCTCTCACACACACACACACACACACACACACACACACATATATATATAGGTGTGTCTTCCAATCATAGATAGCTCCACTTTACTGTCATCACATAAAACGAAATCTTATATCACTCCTATTTTATTGGATATTTATTGTCGTGTATCTACCATAATTTTTTGTGAAATATTCTTCACACCTAAAATAAAATAATTATATATATATATATATATATATATATATATATATATATATATATATATATTGTAATAATCAACCGGAGACTTTTAATTAATTTCATCAAGCTGTGGTAGTCAAAATGTCATAATTAAATAAGATGGGCTTTTAAATGAAAAATTATCAACTTTAAAACAAACAACATTTATTTACCAATTCTTGAAACATTATACAATTTAATAAAAACATATATCTCATTCTCTCATGGGTCTTTACTGGGTTTGATAACTATGCAACACTTAAATAATCGAAGAACCCAACATTTATCTTTAAATTAAACAGAAATATTTAATCGTCTAGACATCGACGAAACTTATTAACGAACTTAATCTACCAGATTGATTCTAAATTAAAAAGAGTTTATTTTATTAACACAAAAGCAAAGAACGTTATCTGACTGTATCTTTTAATTCCGTTTACACATATTAATACCATGAAATTTCAACTTACGATTACTCAGGAAAATTTGGCTCGTTCATTACACACACACTTTATAGACTTGACGTTTAAACACTGACTCTAACACATATTATTGGTTCGACGATAGCTGATTCTCCATACTCGGTGAAGGACATCCCACTTGCTCGTGGTGAAACTACTCGACGCTGGATGCAGTGTCCCGGTCTCCTACCATCGAAGACAGTGGTCAAATTTTGATATTACAACAGATTGAACTTCTGCATACAAAAATGTTTATCGTTGAATAATTTTGCTATTTCTCTCGCAGGCTGCAAAATTTCTCCATAATCGGTGCTCGCCGTACGCCTCCACAACTCTCACTCCCCTCTTGACTCCAAGACTCAACTAACTCCACCTCCTAGCTCCAAAACTCAACTAACCCTTCAAAAATCTTATCTCCCCTTTATACATTCCAGTCCCTTCTCTTTTCCTTTGCTCCAAAACTACGTCGCAACTGCTCGTTGACAGTTTATCCCGAGATTTACGTTATGCAGCTGCAGTTCCTTAGCAAACTGCTAGCTCCTCTGTCATGTCACATCGAGACAGGACCCGTAATTACTTAGCACTTGTATTCTCACCCCCACACTCACACGTGCGTGTTTCTAAATTCTTCAGACCGCCCAAACTGCCCCTCGATCCTAAGTCAACAAGTGACCTGTCCAGGCCATTAATCAGAAACAATGCCTTTCCTTAACAGATTTATCTTGCGGCAGGCCACCCTGCATCTGCCTTGCTTTTGACGGCCCAGCCCATCAATCGGCAACAATGTCTTCAAGGCATTGCAATATATATATACATATATATTGTAATAAACACTGGATGACGATTAATTTAATGAACCAATAACAAAAAAATTAATTAAAATTTGATTAATTTGCCACACGTTGAAGACGTCGAATCTATAATGATTAAAAAGGTGGTCTAAAATCATAGGAATAATTAACAACATTTACTATGCTTTAAAAGAAATTTATTATTGTTGATAAATTTACAATGTACAAGACCTATTTTTCACACCGAATTTCATCCAGTTAACGACAAATACTTTAATTTTTCATTTATTAATTCGTGGCATTTATGAAACTACAAATCTTATATCATTACAATCAAATACGTCGGATTTCTATATCTCAGGGTCACTACTGGGTTTGATAATTAGAACAAAAACAATGTATAAACTGACAATTAACAATTCAAATATAAAAAGAAAAGTGAAACAGAAGAAAAATAAATGAAACGAAAACTGAACTAAATCTGACTATACCTTTTTAATTATCGTTTAAAAATTGGTATAAAAGTTTTGTTACTCACGGAATGTCTGCTTGATACCAGATCTCTCTTGTAACTTAAAAACTACCACACTAAAAGCCATTTTTACACAGACTCTACACTTCATTGAAAATTTTAATACACATGATTAAAATACTCGTCCTCAGCTATCTGGAACCTCGGATGAGCCGCCCCCTTTGGTCTGCTAGTGGATTCCGGTCTCCTCTATGCGATAATTGTTCAATCAGCGTGAAACAACCATTTGCTTCACCGTGTGCAAATTATTTTATAAATCTCTCCGTAAAAATATTTGCCTGCTTTCACGTAGAAATACAGTATCTCGCCATTCGTACTTTATAACTGTAAACTTTACTGTTCGTTGCTCTAGGTGAACTGAACTATATTATCTCCCCGTCGAATTTTAACAGTTTCATCTCTCATACGCAGAATTTTGACTCCTTCACCTTTCAATCGCCGATTCCAGACTGACGTTCTCCAAGTGCATACTCAGCTTTCTCCGCGTGTGGTCTCCATTGTTGAACAAAGGAAAAACCCGCTTTCATTGTCGCCTTTACGCATTCGTACCGCTAACAATTTAATTATGTTAAAAACAATTAATGGCCTGTTTAATTGGCATTACAATATATTGTAATGATAATTCAAGGCAATTAAAGAATTAATAATTAAACAATTGAAATAAATTGTTATCGGTGAGAACACAAATGCAATAATGGCTAAGAATACATACATATACAGGCGGGTCATTGTCGTTGGAGAGCGTATAAGCTACGGGACACACAGTCGCACACAGGATTTCGTCAAGTAAAGTTGTATACAAAAACTAGTGGAGTAAAGTTGAACCACTGAACAATAATATAAGGAAAAAGGTTGAAAATTGGTTAAACAATGCAGAACATCGTGAAACCAAAAACAAATCGAGTCTGGCTGTGGTGTGGAACTTTGGAGAAGGAGTGGACAACGTTCTGATTTGTTCGTAATCAGAACTAGAGCGACAATATTGGCTGCAGAGAGAGGGGTTTAAAGTAAAAGGTCAGCAGTATTTTACGGAACAATTGTGTATGGTGGACGATACCAAAGCTTTGAAAAGTGACTTAAAAAATTAAATTCAGTGAAACAATGGCCTGTTATGTGTAAATAATGTAAAGTGCATCATAAGAATCCAAACAATTGCCTGGTACCGGTACAAACTGTAAGTAGAGAGAAACTTTCTAAATTTATTGCTATGTAAACGTTAAAGAAGGTTAGATCGCCATTTCGGTTTCAATTTTATTTTTTGTTTTATTCTAATCAAGCTTTGAATCTTATAAAATTTGTTTGTTAATTTTGGATGGTAGGAAAAGGTATTGTTCTTTGTTTAAAAGGCCCAATTAACGACCCTGAAACAAGAGTAAAAGAGATTGTATAATAATAAAAAGCATTAATGAAAAAAAAATTACAAAAATATTTATTATTATAAATAGAATAAATCAATTGTTTTTTAGATTTAAACCCTGTGATCATTTCTACATACTTTCATTAAAATAATTTGATAATAAATTCATCCGCTAATTAATTTTATTATTTGCATATTACATAAAGGGCGCATCAACGTGGGCTAATTAATTAAAATCTTTTGTGTATTACATTTATGGCGTGACAACGTGAGGCAAAAATCACTTTAAAATCATTATAAATTCAATAATTAATATAAATGTAATATTGTGTATTACAATATGTATATGCATTGTGTTTTGATAGTAAGTAGAATATTACAGTATAAGTGTCAGTTTCACTGGACAATCCGCATCAACTGAATTCTAATGACACGATTATGACCCGGTGTCCATCCTAAAATTGATTACTAGATATATTCAGTTACTACTTGATGATGTTAAATGAAATTTATGGCTCCAGAATACAAATGGCGACCAGTATAATAATATTTTATGTTCATTATTAAGTTCTTGTTGTAAATTTGTATTTCTTCGCAGAGGGTGAGTGTAAGACGGCACAGGATATAAGGCGAGTAGAACAGACGTCCGTGGTGACTACTTCATCTAAATCGCATCTAGTATCTCCTTGAATTTTTCGTCTGGCGTGGGAAAGAAAAGTGACAATAAATCCTAACTATTTTTTAACTTTTAGCGGACATTTTGGAAGCACGATTGGATCCCCACTTTGGATTTGACATATTGAAGGAATATTTCCTCCTCGAGAAGCCCTCAAAAATCGACAGATCGCTCATCTACGGTTGCTCTTGGTCTTTCCATTTTTGTTCTCTTCATTAAATCGTATCCTTTTTAATTCAACTGTGTTGTGTTCTACATAAATTTCCAGCGTCTGAGCCTGAGTGCTAAGGAATTCCCGGACAACAATTATTTCCTACTTCATGACCTCAGTTCTCTGTTTCGCTTTTCCACTCTCCGATAACTGTCCCCTACACCCAGGAGAACTGTGAGACCAGGCAGAAATTTTACCAGGGCTGAACTGAACGTAGTAAGGCCACTGACGATCCTCGCAATGCTAACCCGCTTTAAATAAAGCATTTTTTTTATTGTATGATATTTTACCTACGTCATAGCCTGCCAGTTTTAGATATTTTTCTTATTTTCTGAGACTCAGGACTTGTTAGATATAACAAAACCAGGTTCGGATTTTAAATTTACTGAAGAAGCAGTGGAATTTATGGAAGGATGCATAATGAATCTGTGGTTCTCTTTAAAAATATATTTTAAGTTGATTGCAAAATCTTACAGCTATTTAATAGGTAACTAATGATTATGCTAATGCATTGTTTAGAATACAAAATATTTCAAAGGATTCAAAAATAATTTTCTAGGTACCAGCATTTCGTGCTTCGGAGCGGACACTCGTCTGATCATTACGATTGCTACACGAAAACGTTCTCAGACTAACGAACTGAGATAGGATAAGTAACGGTTTACTGGCAGTCTATTTTCCACATCTTTCTCGTGGTTTTCTGGACCGCTTCCAGTGATAAAGTTGATCTGTCTCGTATCCATCCAGCCAGACGAGGACTTGAGACACAAATGATCCACGTCCAAAGTCTAAGCTCGGTCTTCCACAGTCGGTTGTTCGACTTCTGTGACCTCCGCACAATCTAATCGGCAGCACCATCCCGTTCCAACGTCGAAGATAACCTCTGACCGTATCTGTACAACGCTGCACATACAACTCCCGCACGATTCCATGGCTCAGCGTGATTCTACCATCCCTCCGTTTGTATTTCACACTTGTTATACCAACGTGCCACGAACACTTCGCAGGCCCCAACAAAGGTCACCGTTTTACAATTATTGGAGCCAATTGCGCTTAAAGGCATAATAATACGGTTATTATGAGGGGAAACTTTATCAATTAAGGAATCTTCTTACCAAAGATTTTCTCAGAACAACTTGAAAGGCGATTGACCACAAAAATTCAATTATAATATTTAACCTCCATATATATCTGAACTATTTTTAATTCACATATATCCCTACCAGATTAGAGAGTATTTGTGAAAAAGATAAGAAAGACCTAGTAAAATGTTTGCTTATTCGTAGGAAAATTTTCTTTTTTATAAAACGAGTAAAAAGAACGAAGAAAACTATAAAATATTTAGTAGTAACCGTAAAATGATTTTCTGGAAAGAAAGCTTCTGGCTGTTCTCAAATAAAATGAATATCAAGATCAACGTAGCTTATGACGTTTAAAAATGTCTATTTAAGAGAAAAAAATGAAAGATTCACATAAAAGTTACTAATTATTTATTAGACAAATTTAAGTACTGCGTTAATTAAGTTTGGAATTTTTACTGGTTTTCGAGTTTATAATAAAATTTATTTTCACATATCGCCTTTAGATATATGTAGCAATAATATAATTATGTCGTTATCTCAGTTACACTCATACGACTTTGATGATCATAGAATCATTATGCATAATTAAAATGAGAATAGCTCTTTAGAAACAATCGGATACATAACAAGGAACGTCGTTTGTCATTATTTATTAAATCTGCCAAGAGAAAAATACTGAAGTCATTAGTGTCTCTTTGACAGAGTGCCAAAGAGACTTTAATTATAACGGAAAGCAAATAGAGAATTCGTAAGGTCTCAATTATATATTACCGATTCTTCTCATCTGAGAGATGTATTAGTGTAGAACAGATTCCGTAATCATTTGAAGGGGGGAAAAAAAGTATTCTTTCCTCAAAGGAGGAAGCAAACCAAAATTGGAGATTTAGCTTTGTTACTATACAAGAAAAAAACGTCTTCTCCTTTCCCTTGTTTAATTTACAAGTAATAATTAATCCTCCACAGATATTATTAACATTTTAAATGATATGCAGTTTTTGATTAATTTTAGGCATTATCATTATATACATAAATTTCTCAGCATAGATACTCAAGTAAAACCTGATTACTAAATATGAATCAATATGGAAATGATTCAATTGTAACATTCTCAGGTAAATTTGCAAAGTATTCGACGAGTTACAAACTGATATGCTATTAAATGTAATGAGCAACGATAGTTCTATCTTGGAATTAAGAAAAATCTGAGTTCAGAAACTAAAACCTCGAATTTAATATCATGAAATAAAAATTTCACTAAACATATTCAAATATAAGTTAACTTTAACGGTAAATTATTTAAAAGTTACCGTGAGTTACTACAATTCATTAGTAGCGTATTTTATGAAGTTCTATCTAGATTACTGGCCTCTAAGTTAATGACTTTCTGCCAAGGCCAATTTTTCTAAAGATAGATTTGGTTTACATTGAGTTTATTCTCCGAAACGGCATCGCGTTCCATTACAGGAATTCGTCTTGTCTAGCAACAAGTCACTTGTGCAATCGATGTTATTATTCGCTATAGTCTGTTTAAAATTAGAAGACCGATGGCTGTCCCGCGAAGGATGTGACCGTGAATCAGCAAATCACAGTTCTTGAAATAAAGCTGCTTAACCGAACAATAGCGGAGTTGCTCTACTGTTCCCAGTGATCTGTGTAAGACGTGTGTCGTACGTGGCCACGACACTTCTAGTTTAAAACGGACTATAAACTAATAACTGATTAACAGAAATAATCTCATTTTTACTAATGTAAGATATAACAGATTTAATTATTTTCTTGCTTTATGATATTTCCAACGAGTATTTTAAGCAAGTATGATGTTAATGGATTAATGTAAAGTCCGTTTTTTATATTAATAATTAAAATTTCAAATAATTATACCTACGTGTGTATTCCGGCAGAGTAACGCCAGATTTGTCTCAAACATATAAAAATATCACTAGAAATATTGGACGATATACGTGCAATGGATTCTGTCTATATTCTAAGAAAGGTTTGTTTCATTGATACGTTAGCTCAATTTAATTGAGATTGCGCGTTTGGAATATGCAAATTAACCAGAATACTACGACGGAGTGATAGCCAGTGTGTTACAGATAATTACACTGCTTAAGAAATGTAAAGAAAGTATTTAATTTACCGTTTACATTTATTCAACAGCGTGCAACAAAACTCGACGGAAAAATTTAAGGAACGGATTCCTCATATTGAGGAAAGAAACAGAAATGTATTACATAATTACAGAGTTATCCGAACTTCCGTATCTGATCGGTTTGTATGACGTTCAAGTAAATAGTTGGAGCGCTCTGTTAACATATCAGTGTTGGTTTATGGAGCTTTATTTATTATATATATTGTAATAATCAAATAAATAGGTCGTTTAATTTATTTTTAATTTAATGGAAGGCTTTTATTACATGAAAAGATCGAAATTAACAAAAAAAAATTTATTTATTTTGTGGCAATAACCAAAAAACAATTACAATTTAAAATATTAGATCTCAGGGCCTTCACTGGGTTTGATAAGGGACACAACAAATTGATTTTAAAAATATTATTAACAAACAGTTTACATTTACCTAAACAATACGTTGATAGAAATAAATAATAAAAGAAATTAACTTGAAAATTAAAATAGAACGAAATCTGACTTCAATCCTTTAATTACGTTTACATAAATCATTATTTTTGTAATTTGTTACTCACATCTGTCCAGCTGGTTCCAGCATTCTTTTTTGTTTTCGGTAGTACACTATTGCAAAATTTTTACACTGATTCTAATATGGGCTCACAGATTTTACACTCTTTAAGTCAACCTTGGTAGGCTCCCATGATCCTCCTTTTTGTCAGCTATCTGGTGACCGCTTGCCTTATATGAATCGTGTGATTCATAGATTTTTTATTGTTTTTACCGCTTGGGACTTAAACTGCAACTTTACTATTCCTGGCTGGCTACAGACGTAAAAACTGCACTCCTTTCCTGGCTGCTGATAGACGTAAAAACTGCTAACTTAGCGATATTTACGATTTAAATGCTTCCGTAAATGTTTTTTACTTTGTCTTAAACTCACAACTCTGTTTAATAATACATTAAACAACGGCTAGTCTCTGCTCTAGAATTATTTGTTCCGTTCTCCGAAATGTCCCGTCACCAACTAAATATCTCAGTCTCGAGTTTTTAGCACTCATACGCCATTTTGACTTACCGGCAAAGTAAGAGAGCCCGGCTCTATTGTCGCTTTGAAAGCTCCTGCCGCTACAATTAAATTTTATTAAAACCAATTAATGTCCTAATTAATTGGCATTACAATATATATATATATATATATATTTATTTATATGGAGCTATATTTGATAAACCATTCTAGATTATACATAGAAAGTTAAACATCAATTTATTTTCACAATGATTCAGGTAGTATTTATTTCTTAAACACGTGGACAGTGTTCAGTAATAATTCTGGAAAATAATAAATACTGAAAAAATCTCACCTGGTTGAAACGTATTGTTTGTCACAAACGCCAGTCTATGGATGATTACGGAGCTTCATTTGTTTCCCCATTAGTCTTCCAAAGAGGAAATCGGATACATCTATAAATACATACTAAATAATATATACAAATAAAATTAAGTTGATATTTTTTATGTTGTGCTGAATTTATAATACTGACAACATAATGGTAAATAACACGTTGCTGTATTGATATATTTTTTTAAATTCAATTTTATTCGTCACCGATAAGAATATTCCGTTAAATACGTAAAATGTAAAATAATGCTTTCAGGGTGATCAAAGACCACTTGTTAGATATTAAATAAAAAATAGTGTAAATTATTGGGAGTCGTGTTCGTTCAACGTTCATGTTCTCAGAATTATGTATCTGGTTAATAGTTAATAAAAATATTGATAAACCTTACTTAGAAATAAATGATAACGTACGAGGGAGGGTCAAATAAAAGTTTCAATTTCGTACAATTAAGTATAAGATGAAACAGAATTAATTAAAAATAAATATATTTATTTAATAACCCATGTATGTACGATGAAATGTGCAAATTTATTTTGAATTTCAGCATTAGAAAGAGGAATGAACGTGTAGGCAGGAGTGCGAGGCGAGGTGGTGAATATGACCTGACTGTTTCGCAATAAGGCTCCCGACAACACTAAAACACACCGGGGTCCCTGGGAGACGTCTTCATCGTGACGAGGGAGCCTCATGTTTGAAAGATGTGGCGTCTGAACCACGTGCGACAGACACGTGCACGTGACCTCACCGTAAAATACACATGGCAACTTACGGAAGCAAGAGTTGTGTGAAAGTGAGCTACTGCTTCGACGTTACATTAAATCACAGTGAACATGTGAATAATTTACTGCAGTTTTGGATAACTAGTTGAAAAATTAATTTTAAGAAAGCCTGAAACATTAAAGTATGAATCTGTTTTCTTGGGTATATATATATATATATATATATATATATATATATATATAATACAATCATTATACATTAAAAAAAATAGCAGTACTGTAAATAATATGAAATAATACATTATGCAAGGTTTATTGAAAATTCAGAAATATATATTTATTAGAAATTATTGTATTTAAAATTATTTTCTTTAAGTTCCTAAGAAATTAAAAATTATGTAAAACAAATAAATTCATTACAATATCTTTGATACGCGATATATAATATCTACAAAATATTTATATAAAAACTATTTTAAATGAAAATTGTAATTAGTTGAAAAAAATTCAATAAAAGCTTAAATATTATATTGGTTAAACATTACAATGGATTGGATATAGACAAAAAATTAAATAATGAAATTTTAGTAAATAATAAAGTATATAAATTAATAATGCTAATGCATAAATAGACGTATTATTGATTAATATGATCAGACAGATTTAAATAATCAAATATGGAGTTATTGTAATTTCTATTAATTAAATATAATCAGTCTACATTTATTTAATCAGTCTTCATATATTTAGTGATCGTCAGGCATTTCCTATAAAACGTACGTAATAGGTGAACCCATTTGTGTTCAGATACACTCACTATATAAATATAGTCGGTTTAGCTTAGCCAGTAGAAGAATTACATACACAATATCATAGTTGATATTAAATTGACGGAAATGTACTATCGTGACGTATTGTGGGTCACAGTCACGATTTACTCCACTTTACTCTAAACTTTGTTGGATATTATTTGAATTTTATTATTTTATTGGAGATCATTATTTATTCAGTTGCAGAAAGACAGGAACCTACTTACTAATTAACAAAATAATTATGAGGGACCGTTTCAAACCTAGTAGCGTCAGAAGTTAGATAAATTTCCCAAACCAAATAGATTAATTTTTATAGTTCTCGACGTGCGGAGAATGGAGTTCTGGAAAACACATGTTCAACTTTAGAAAAGTGTATTTATATCTACGCCGCACTTAGAGTAGTGATATTCATGCAGAGACATACTTACAGTTGAGTAATTGCGGATCAGGGTAACAACGGAGATGACGATAATCCTCGGAAACGTTGTATTCTGAGAAAAATTTGAGTTGTTTGTTAAACCCAGGTTTATTTATTAAATTTGAACCAAATGATGCCTACGATTAACAGAACATGATAGATACTTATTCATTTGAACAGAAGCAGCAACGAAAGTGGGTTTTTATTTCAACTTAAGTGTACAATATTAATACATTAAAAAGGTATAGGATGTGATGGAATCATAACCTCAATAAATAGATAAATTTGGAATAATTTTTATGTTAGAAGATAATATTGAATGAAAACTCCAAGAATTTAAATAATTTTAGAGAAAAAAATTCAATGAAAAAGTGCATAAATTTGAATATATATTGTAATGACCCAATTGCATAATGGTTATTTCTTTAAATAATCTCATAATTTAAAATAATTTTTGTTTAAGTAAATAGCTTGGATGATGACACATCTTTTTATACCTTTGACAAGATTGAGATAAAACTCCGAGTAGAGTAGAGGGAGAACGTTTATGGCGGAACCGAGAACATCTCATTTAGAAAAGTTCTGAAATTTTGTTCAGGAGACGAGTTCATCTTCAATCTTGTGGTAGGGACAAAAATTGCCACATATTTCTGCTGGCCAGGTCGCTTGAATCAAAATACAGAGAAAAAAAACAAAAGTATTATGTTGGAAAAACTGTTTCGGTATTGTGAATTGATGTGACTGGACTGAATCAAGCTCTGATAATAAACATAATATTTTAATATAATGAAAAGGGAATCACCATTATATTTCATTGGAATGAGCTTGATATCGGACTTGTAAAGTACATTTGTTCATATTGCGCGTGTTTCAAAAACTCCCACGCCCATACTTAAAAAACAATTAAAAATTAATATTAATCAAAACATCCTATAAAAAATATATTTATAGTGTATCATCTTGATGTTGAACGTCTTTGGTTCAGCTAAATTGTATAAAGTGACTGTAGACCCAAATCAATGAACGTGTGTATGTTTCAAATCATTATTTTGTTTTTAATTAAAACTAAAGATAAAGAGAGACATTTTATTTATTGTGTGAAACCCTAAAGAATAAAGGACACTACCGACCAAGCGATTACAATATATATATATATATATATATATGACAATTAATTAGGTCATTAATTGTTTGAACATAAAAATCTAAATTGTTTGAGAAATCCTTTGTGGCGGCGGTCCAGACCATAGCGACAATGGAGCCCAGCGCTGTTCCTTTGTCGGAAGGTCCGAAAATGCGAGACGAGAGTTCAGTTCAAGGAAAGACGTCGTCAAGGTATAACTGTTAGTTGGAGGAGAATTCAACAGAGTCGGCGATTAAAATTTAACCGAGTTAGTTGGTGACCTGGACATTTCTGAGGACAAAGTAAAACATTCACGAAAGCATAACGTCGAAACTTGCTAAGTAAAAGTCGTTTTTGTGTTCATAGCCGGCCAGAAATAATAACATTTCAGTTTACGTCCAATGCAGTAAAGACTGGCAAATCTACAGACCACGAAATTCGCCTAAGGACAGCAGAATTCACCTAAGGCAAGCTGACTGCTTGACTACCTGTTGACTACAGGTAGCTGACAACAAAAGGGGAGGATCATCCCAGTTCCTGACATCATATAAAATATTGGCTTAGAATCAGTGTAAAATCTGTGAGTCATAGAATCAGTGTAAAATCCCGCAATAGTGTATTTCGAAAACGAAAGCTATGCTGGAATGCTGGACAAATGTGAGTAACAAAATAATTAATTTTTTAAACGTAATTGAAAGATAGAAGTCAGATTTCGTTCTCCGTTTAAATTATTAATTCGTTCTAATCTCTTTACTTCTTAATTTCGTTCTCATTTTAAATGTCGTTCTAGTTTAATTGTCAAGTAAATTTATTTTCTTTTAATTGTGATTTGTTTGTTAATAAGATTTTTAAACATAATTAATGTGTCCATTATCAAATCCAGTGAAGACCCTGAGATCTAATATTTTAAATTTGTAATTGTTTTAAATTATTGCCACAAAATAAATCTTTTGTTTGTGAATAATTAATTCTTTTATTTAATTAACGACCTTTAAATGTATATTGCAATATATATATAGGAATTTTCATCAATTTACAAACACAATCAGAAAAAATATAAAAGAGATTATATTTAGAACTTATCAGCCATAAAAGAAAATGAAGGTTTTTTTTTGAAAAAAATAATTAATTTGAATGTACGAGGAATAAAAAATAATTAATAAGTCAATAAAATACCTCAATCAATAGCTTCTTGTTGCAATAATCGTCTCCCAGCGTGCCTCGCGTATGTTTGGCTCACAATCTTGCAAACAATTTGACATAGGGTCCAATTTTCGCCTGTTCTTTGCCGCCTGAGTGGAGATCGTGCTTTCGTCAGATAAACGGCTGCTGCTGTCTTGACAGTAGAGTGTCTAGTTAGCTCGTGGCTCGGCCTCAGTAAATCACACAGGAAATATGGGCCAGGCTTATCCGCCGCCGACGATCGCCTCCATCTCGCTTTCCCGTTGTAAAATTTTGTATTTCTTATCCTTTACTTCCCTGCCGCTTGCTTTTCATCACAAGGTTTAATTGCAGTGCCTTTATTCCGCCACGTCTTGCACCTCTCTTCCAAGTTTCATGAATCCAGCAGTAAATATCAACACTAAAACTCCGTTGAAAAAATATATTTGACTATTATGTTCAAGTTAGAAGCGAGACGCCAACTACGCACTCACACTGTAACAAATATTTAAGTTTGAAAAACAAATATGAATATAACTAATAGTAATTATTAAGAGAACACGTCCCTAAATTCCTTATTACCATTATCAAACAATCAGGGTTTGTATTTTACGTGGCTACAATTTCAACTACTTCTAAAATTATCCAACTTAAACACAATCAAAAATTATGACTGACGAGTGAAAACTTTATAATAATTTTCTACATGCGAAGATAATTACGTAATTATAGTTGCATGCGTATTAGCTTATTGGACTGAAAAGCGTTGGACCTTGTATGAGATCAGAAAACAGATTTGGTTTTTGGTATTCTTGTTTGAATTTTCTCTGTTCCAGTCCTTCTTTGATTGACGACGGACGATGAGAAGACACATTGAACGTCGTCTTATATTGTATTATTTGTGTTTGGTTCCTTTGTGGAGTAGTTGTTACTATCCTCGATGAGTTATGTTATGGATGGTGTAGATAATGTAATTTATTTTGTTGAATTAAAAATTAAGTTTTTAAAAATTCTTTACTTTCTGATCCACTTATTAGTTACTTAAATAAGTTTCTAAGTTACTACTTTTAATATTATCATCACGTTCTAATTATTTCCGTAATATTTCACATTTTAAGGACTGTTGTGTAGAATATAACGAAATCCCACCAAAGTTCAGTGAAATATTTGTTATATTTTACAGATGAACCTGTAGAATAAAAGGTAGATCATTCTGCTAGTTTATTGTTTTGATAATATATTTTATTTTATTAATAAATATTAGTATCGGCTGAAAAAACGAGGCATATTTATTACTGTTTTCGATGGCGCCAGAATGTCAAGTACTTAATCTCCGGACGTTGCCGACAGTAACGAATCCCGTCTGAAAAATACAGTCATAAACCTATGGTTTATGCCGTAGAACGGGAAAGCAAAACGCTCGATGACGGAATTATGTCAGCAACACGTGACGTCATGGATCAATGAAATAATTTCTTGTTCAGTGTTCAACAACAAAGATATTCGTCGGTGAGGAAGAAGTATTCCATCTATTTTTTATTATTTTTAGGTAACAGGCTATATGAGGGTAATTAACATGGTGACAACTCCCATTTAATAGCATAGGAAGTAATTTGAAATGGGGGATGCGGAAGGGTAGAGGAAGGTAGCCTAGGGTTAACTAGGGCCCCCGGGGCTATGGTTTATGGATCCTACTCGGCAATTCGCCTAAAAGTGATGCTGGGAAAACACTAGAAAAATCAGTTAGGTCGGGCATTTGGTACTTGTCCCACGCCATTCCGTTGGCAAAAGAGGAGTTAGCTGTAGGATCGCAGCTTTCCCCTCTCTGTGCCTTGACCAGTTTAGGAGGCAGCTTGCCGACTATTACAATAGGAATAGCGGACAACTCTTACCGTATGCCCAAGGTCTGCATCCGGAGTCAAGTTATAAAATATTTTTCGAAGTTTGACGTACGACTGGGAGACCATGAGTATTATCAGATCAGTCAGATGACGGGTAACTGACGAATTTGTCAGCCCTTGACGCGCCCAAATCCATGATATATAGCCTTCTACTATTACAGACATTTTAATATTTTAAACAAATCATTTT
The DNA here is from genome assembly GCA_037074705.1 of Zhengitettix transpicula. Classification (NCBI taxonomy): domain Eukaryota; kingdom Metazoa; phylum Arthropoda; class Insecta; order Orthoptera; family Tetrigidae; genus Zhengitettix; species Zhengitettix transpicula. The sequence continues at coordinate 23,798,026 of CM073593.1, read as the reverse complement.
AATATGATTTATACTGTACAACAGTTCTCATCCTGAACAAATTAATCTCAATCTACCTATTTTTAATAAAGTTAGCTACCAATATAAATTAATCATTAAATGCGATATTGTTATCGTATGTCATTCATATAATTTCGAGTATTAAACTTTCTACTGATAATTGTTTAAGATAATTATTGTTCAAGGGTTGTAATCAGTATAGACTTAAAAATATTTTCTTATAACGGATACGGGATGCAAGATAATTGGTACTAGTGGAATGTAGGCAGAAGACTTGTGGTAGAGATTAACAGTTGGTATCTAAATAGTTGAAAAATTGCTGAGAATTTTTTTTCGTATGAATACTATATATGGAGACTGAAAAACTGTTTAACAAAAAGTGTATTTAAAAATTATATATATTGGAAAGAAGAACTTAAGTTTTATTCTGGTACATGTAAAGAAGTAAACCTGAGATTTAAACAACCTATTTACAGTTAAATACCCAACTATCCATCTACACGGGCATATTTACCGACAGCGTGGAGTTGTGATCCGATGTCGGATAACACGGGGCTGTACATAAAGGGGCGATTTGATTCAGTGTCAACGCCGGGACAGGGCGTAATTCTCACGCCCTCTTCGTAACAAGCGTCGCTGTCACTCGTCGGGCATCCGTCAGGCAGCTATATCACTTCAGTTCCGCCATTCAATGCTAATGTGGCCGAGATGGACCCGTGCAGGTGTTGCGCCGACACCGTGGTGCCCAGATAACGTCTGGAATAAACAGTCGCCACTTACATCCGCAAAGCTACGTAAAGGTTTCCCATTGTTTCCCCCAAATTGAGTAGATCGTATCGAGAGCGACCTCCAGTTTCCGAGTTTATTGCAATTCATTACGTAACATTGACCATAGTCACACAAGTGTAGCTGAGGGACTGATGAACTGATCAAGCTCCGGCGATTAAAGGTCATCAAAACCGATGGCTCTCATGCTCAGCGTCATACCAAATCTCCCTACCGTCATTTTATTCCTAGAATATGCTTGAATGCCAGCTTGGCTACTAATAATTTATCTTCTTGCAGCTAGAACCTAAATCACAGAATAAATGGGTTATGCGGTATCTGGGTCGCGGCAGCAGAAATGAACTGTGTGTCTTGTAGAGGATGTATTAGGATGCCGAAATGACGTAATCAAATATACTTAAAAAGCTAATCTTTACGAATTGGTTTGGTGGCGTCAGACTACCTGAGAGTCGTCAGCATGAATGCCTCTTTTCTATAACGTCACAGGAACAGACAGAAAATGGGCATGAAGAAGGGAGAGAAATGTGATCAGGAGTAACTGACCTAAATGTGATGCAAGGAAAACCCTTTAGAAAAGTTTAATAGGTGAGTCCGACTTTCGGTACGCTATTTCGATGTAACGGTTGGGGTTTTCTGTGGAAATGCAGCATTCCCGTTTCCAACCTCGTCAAGGTTTGGAGGCCGACGGTTCCAACAACAGACAACTCTGGCCTTATATTCCCAACGTCTGTGGTCTCAGAACAAACACCTTTCTAAACTGATCGAGTAGTCTTGACTTATGGGAACATTAATAAGAAAAGCAGAGAGTTAGGCCGGAGGTAATCTCCTCTTACTAACCTGTAATTTAACACATATGAGAGGCCATTTCCGACAAGGTCATGGGAATTTTTTGTTTTAGTAAAAGACTAACTGGAGACTGCGACCATTTAAAACCTCAGAAAGGGATAGAAAGTACTGATCCGTAACGGAGAGCAAAGTAGCCAAAGGTTTACTAGGACTCTCTGACTATAGTTTAAGTTGTATGGAGACGATTAAATTCTATGTCTTTCATGAAATTACCGGGTTCAATCGACGAGTCGTAGTACTGAGGAAACGTTAACAAAAGTAAAGAGTTATAAGTTAGTAGATGATGTACTACGATCGTTTTCCGCCTCGGTGCTGATCTTGAGTCCCTGCCTACAGATTTTGATCTCAATAATCGTCACATACGAGAGAGATTGAGCACCCACTAAATACGAATTAAGAAAAAAATTGTTTTGCTGTTACTTATTTCTTAGAATATTCGTCATACAGCGTTGTCACGGCGATGTAGTTTTAGTTTAATTTTATTTCATGTCATTCTCTATTACGATGTCATGTGAATCATTCAGATTACAGTAATTATAAAACACTATATTAAAATTATTACTGAAAGTACTCAACCAAGATAGTTCAGGTCTTTAGAAAAGTTCTAAGTTTTATTCTTTCGTTAAGTTAAACAGTAACCTTTATTAAGTCACAAATTACGGGAAAACAGCACAGAAGCTTCACTGTAAACTTTAGAGTTTATGTGTTTTCCAGCATAAAATTGGATTTAAAGTCACTAAAACCGCTGTCCTAAGTCTAATTAACGTACGTAATTTAAATTCTGTTATTGTCACAATATAACAGAGGAAAATTAATCTGTAGGCAGAATATTTAAAATGATCTACGAATACGTGATGGCTATTTTTGCTTATATTTTTTTTTTCACAATTTCAAGATGGTGGCTGTGCTAGTTGCCAACCAGCCATGGCGTGAAGACGATTCCACCCGGTTGATTATCCTTTAGTTACACCTGAAGAACCTCCGATCATTACTAATACATTATGGTTTCCTCCTTCTACGCCGAACAATGATATGCAAGGTTTTAATTTTCTCTGGATAAAATCTGCTTATAGAAATTTTTAAACATGAGTACGAGCCCATTCTCGTTTTAATCGTAATGAACGCTTGTATTTACAAACCGGACCCTAATTTCCTCATCAATTCAATTCACCCAGTCATTAAATTTTAATTCAATTAATTCCACACTCGAATTGCTCTTTCAGTCTTGAACATTCCATATCCTTAATAGTAGAGACCACTCAACTTTGACCGTAGAAGGAGGATTAGGTTAGGGTTTTGATAACATATTTTATCAAAATTAATTAATGTTAGAAAAGTGTCGATAATTTGCGAGCATACGCTGGATTTCAATGTCTCCGGAATATCGGGTCCTTAATCTGCGGACATTGTCTACGCTCAAGAACTAGACTTTGAAGAAATAGTAACATAAAACCAAGTTGATGACGGAATGTGGGCAAGCAAATTGCTAGGCGACAAAATTGTGATTTCCTAGAAAATCTTTTCCTGGAACTACTAATTTTGATTAATAATAGTTATAACTCGAAGTAATGTTAGAAAGACTCGTACATCGACACCAGAGGTCTGAGTGTTGGAGAATCGTCACCAACTAAACGCCGATAAACCCAGATCTATAACGATATATAGATAATTTCTTAAGCACTGACTCATAAGAAAGAGTTTAGTTAAGTCAATGAGGTTTGTAAAGTAGGATTATTAATAATCTGTAGAATAAAAACGGATGTATATTTGTATGTATGTATTTACGTTAATCCCTATACATATTTAAACGCGTGGACAGATTGCAACAAAATTTGGTACATATATTCTTAAAACGACGAGAAACAGTTATAATTAAAAATGTGATCATTTTGTGTTAAATAACTGCACGGCAAGAAAACATGACGTCACTGCACACATGAGAGAGACGTTACTACGATACTGCACAACAAAGTAAATAGTTTCTTATTTCGTAATGAAATAAATCAGAAATATTTTGATTGAAAAAAAGTATAATTTTATCCAGCAATACACCTTCGAATGATGATAAACAACAATACGAAAGATTATACGATCTGTGGCACTCATTTTATTCTCATTAACTTGACTTTTAAATGACTGACACAGCATACATATGGCACGCACCATGATCTTGCCCAATTTCGTATGTATGTATGTATGTATGTACAAACGAAAGATTATACGATCTGTGGCACTCATTTTATTCTCATTAACTTGACTTTTAAATGACTGACACAGCATACATATGGCACGCACCATGATCTTGCCCAATTTCGTATGTACTGGAGGAGACATCAAATGATAGTAAAATCAATACCTAAGTTTGTTAATCATTTTAATTTAATAATTTTTAATGTGATAAAACTGACGAATTATTTCAAGTGATATTCTTGAAAAAATTTCTTTATATGTGTATATCATTATAATTTCACATATTTGACACCCAACTAGTCCATAATAAATTTATGGGCTTCCTGTGCCCTGTACAACAATAATAAATGTAAAATCACTTTTAAGTTCGATAATACACCCTCAGTCCGGAAAGATTGACGAATGGCGTCGTACTGCCAACGGTCGTAAGACAGTAACCGTTGTTGAAAGTTAGCGAACAATGCGAGAGGATTCTGAGGTAACCTGCGAGGGATGTTCTCTCGCAGGCAAAACCTTTTAGGAGAGATACGAAGGGGCTACCTTTGGGTATGCCTTTTCCTCTCCGTTTTTGAACTAAGATTCCCACAAGCCGAGGCACCTCGGCCTGTTCTGAGAGGTGTATGTTCGGGGGTCACAGACCTTGGGCATACGGTAAGAGTTGTCCGCTATTCCCATTGGAATAGTCGGCCAGCTGCCTCCTAAACTGGTCGAGGCACGGAGAAGGAAATGCTGCGTCCCCACAGCAAACTCCTCTCCCGCTATCGGAAGGGCGTGGGACAAGTACCAAATGCCCGCCCTACCTGATGCAGGTTTTTCTAGGGTTTTCCCTGCATTTCTTAAGGCGAATGCCGGGTAGGATCCTTAAACCATAGCCAGGGGCACTATTTAACCCTTGACTACCTTCCTCCACCCTTCCGCATCCCCCCTTTCAAATCCCTTTCCCATGCTATAAGAGGGGAGTGGCCACTTTGTGGATGACCCTATACATAGCCTGTCTACACCCAAAAAAACAATAAAAAAATAAAAATAAAACATTCCCGACATAGACACATTTACTGAACTTTTTGGACAGAGGTTGTGCTTGCATTGCTTTATGGCAATGATTAGGAGAGTTTTTAATGGGTCTCACTACAATGAGTATTATACAAATATTCGTTTAAAATAGTATAATTTAAAAATAAAAATTTTGAACCTCAAAGAATAATATTTTTTAAAACTTATATTTTCCTTAACTGTCAAACAAACTGTGATTGAAGCATTCATCAAGCAATCATCTTGAATGATTCGCACTCTGAATGATAAATTACTATTTAATTAACAAAGAGAAATGTAATTTCTGGTCTGAAAAGTGTTTTGTTCCGTCGCTCATGTCAGGACTAATCAACGCACCGCGATAATTACCCAACATTTGCCCATTTGCATTAGTTCTGGCAATTAAAGGATACGATGTTGAGTGAAACAGTAATTTTGTTCACGGCGTAACAATAAAATGTTGATACTCTGCGAGTCATTGTTTCTTTAATTAGCTGCAGGGATTTGAAAGAGGTTTCACGGGAACCCGCAATCATCCACGTGCCTCGGTTCTGAATTAAATAAATTACTCGCGTCCATATTAGCATACCACTTATCAAGATGATTTTGGCATTGTGTGTACCAATTACAACTAATTTATTTATGTATTCAATTGTAAATCAGAGAGCGTTTCTAATGGCCGGTCATTGCAGAATGGAACGCGACTGGTTTCATAGGCCGTGTCATCGTTGACGGCGACAAGACCTGCTATCTCTAGAACACGTGTCTGCAGTCGCTACAACGTTTCGTGGGCTACTAATTACGATGCATGGCGTTATAGGTGTCGCACGTATGGTGTGTCGTGCAATTAATTACGTTTATATCGTCCCGCGTAGCTGCACGAGCGATTATTATCTCAAGAACAGTCGCTTTGGCATAGATTAAACGACACATTACTGCTGTTATCATTCACAAGACAAACGATAGTTAACAAACCTCTCATATACTTATAAAACGTAAATGATCATTTTGAAAATAGTTCAAGACGATATGGTGAAACCAGAAAGTAGCTTATCCTCCAAAAAAGTTTTTAATAAATACACATCGCTCTCTCTCTCTCTCTAAATATTTATATATATATATATATATATATATATATATATATATATCAAACATCATGTAAGAAAATTAATTTATAAACAAAAAAGCATCTGAATGACAAATACCTTGTTTTTGGTATGATGATGTCCATATCAATTTATAATGTTATATATCACAATGAGTGTTGTCAGTATATTACAATTGTACGTGTATAAATGTTAATTAAAACATTGTTAAGGAAAAAATAAACCATGAATTGCGTTTCAACTCTTCCAATAAGAACAGCTGTGGGTATGTATTCTCATTATACCCTACCAAATCAGTTTCTAAAAACTTTTTTTAGATTCCATTCCGTGGGTAGTGTATAATATTCGTTTGAATAATATTGGCGTTTTATTAAAAGAAATAATTAATTTATTATGCAATTCAGGAATGTGGAGAATCTATAACCAACATCAGGCCATAAAGGTCATCAAAGTAGAATTAAACTACGAGGGAAAAAATGTCCAACCTCATACTTTAATTAAACTTACATGGCCTTAACGACCTGAAGCTGTTGAATGCTTCTCTATTTTCCTAAATGGAAAATTTCCAAAAAATCCTTTGATCTATGTACCTATACTCCGTTCTCCATTCAGGTCCTAGAATAGTACCACGGAAGAACTGTGTTTCGTAAATTATAGGTGAGTCGTATTACGGTAATTTATTATTTAAATTAATCATTACGAAACGTTTCATGCGAAAACCGCACTATAATACAAAGAATTTCTTAAAAACTAGATCTGAAGGTAGAGCGTCCGTTATACGCAGCTATTACACAGATAAAAACATTAAATATGGAAGGGAAGCTATAAATTTTGAAGAATTGAAAACCATTAAAACCCGCGAATTTTTTTAAATGTCTATAGAACTGAATCGGTTATGAAAATAATTTACTAATATAGTTTAAAGATGTCTTCAGACCGTATCACTAAAGTATTTATTCAATTAATTACTTTCGAACTACAGGCTTCAAAATTGGTTATATGTCAAAATACTAAAATTTTGAAAACCTTTTGAATTATTCCTGTGTGTCTAATATACTTACATAATTTTCTAAAATTTCAGAACGCTCTTTTTGGGTCAATTCTGGTTTTTATTTGTAAATTTTTATGCCCATACATTTGAGAAGTTTTAGTTAATTATGGAACAGGGAGTTTTATTTATCTTTTCGTAAGCATTTTCACCAAATTCGGTTCGTCCCATGTTAATATCAGCCCACTTCTCTTGTAGAACAGTTTTTTGATACAAGAAGATTCAAAGTAATTATATAATCAAGACTATTCATCGTCGAAACGAAGTCACATTTCATTTCAAAGCGCATTAAAATTACATCCGTTGAAATTTTCAGAAACATGCGTTGGCGTCAAATGCTACTAGTAATCCGAGATACGCGCAGAATATTAAGCATTGCGATCATCTTACAGAGAGGGCGGTAACATCGCGATCGCGAGACTTGATGCTGGCGTTAAGTGATGTTCATGACATTGGTAAATGTTATATTCAAATAAATTGCCTATAATAGAGGAAACACTTACAAAAACTGTGTGGTCACCAGACGAAAGACCGAAAAATTAAAATATTCCCGAAAGACTTGGAGACCACCCTCCCTCCCCGGACACACTTTCAGGTAAACCATCTATTTACTGTCCGTACCAGTTATTTTGACAGCGTTTTATTTAAACAAAAAATCTTATTCTCTTTTAGCAACACACATGGGTAAGTTTATCTTTTATAAGTGTAACTAACTTATGAATAAGCCAAATTTTAAATATTATATTAAAGCTTAGTTGTATGATAATTTAAGTCAGTAACTATGTTCTGCCTCTAATCATGAAATACCAATTATCATAAATTCATAGCTGGAATATTAAAACATTTAATTCCATTAAAATCATTTAAATTTTCTCATTATTGAATTATTGGCACCCACCTGATCCTTTTTATTTTTTTCAATAAATAATATGCGTGTATTACATCCTGAAAATGATGACAAGAAATTTTCTTAAACTTTGGATTACTTGATGTAATCTTTGTAATTCCAGAAAAGTAATATATTTAATTCAGTTACTTCTCTCATACGTCTGCGGTGTTACGTGTAGAATGATTTCTGACACGGCCATGAATACACTAGAGAATCCGAACTCCCAATTCAAAAGCAGAGATTCGTGAAGTCTAAGCTTTAGTTTATTTGAATTATTGTACTTGAACGTAGGATTGACTTTCGATGTCATAAACTGACTTTGCATAAACTGACTTTGTTTCAAAATACAGGAAAATTAACAACGAAGAACATTGAAACATTTACGAGTCATATATGGGAAAATGTTTCCTCGCTTGAGAACCAATGAATGTTCATATATGCATACTTAAATTTCAAAGAGTTCTTATAGATACATCATTAAAATATTTTGTTTCGTTTTTCTCTAACCCATTTCGATGACAAATAGCAACAAAATAATGGAGAATGTTTTTAATCTGAGTCTAAATCGACTATAGACAAATATCACAACAACATAGGGTATAGTAGCCCGGAATACACATGCGGAATTGTCTTTATTACCTGAAATCTAAAGGAAATGATCTTTAAAAATTTCTTACATTACAAATTTATTGATGAAACTTGGGAAAGTACGATTCAATTACGTTTTCATAGTCTATCCTTAAACCGTAATTTTCCTATTACGAATATTTTACGATAAAGTCAATAATTTACGCCTAACAACGTGCTGTGGGAGGCTAGGAATAGCAACCAAACAAGATAAATAAATGTTACTCAAACCTACATTGTAACCGACTGTCAATGATTCCTGTAATTTATGACCAATGTAAATTCACAATATAAGTTCTCTTAATTGTGTGTTACACATTCGAATGTATGAATTCACATTAAAACATAATATATATTTATCTAGTTTGAATTTTATCGTGAACATCTCTCGTTACTGCTGTAAAAGGAGATAACATGCCAAAACTAAGATTTTATTAGTTATATTTATGTTAGAGCTCAGGTTTGTTGGAATGAGACCTTGTGTTTAGGTTCAAGAATGCCGTAATTCTATGATATACGTTGGAAGTAATGGAGGAACTGAGAATTAAATGTCTACGTTGTAAACGTAATAATTTATAGAATGAAGAATATTTAAGCCGGTTACTTCAAAAGATAGAGAGTCGTAAGCAATAAACATGTATAGTAAATTTATTATTGGCAATTAATAGTTTTTACGTTCTTAGATTTATTAATATTAGCGGAAATTATCACCTACTACTTATTTTATGTGTGTGTAAATTCATATTCAATATTCAATTCACATCTGGTGCGGCTGTCCCCTGGAGGTCTTGTTCGGACGCTCAAGATGTTTTCGAATTACCTGAGCTCAGCTCCACTTAGTGGCGAGTACGAATCGTGCCTTGACAATACAGATTGGAAGTATCAAGGTGGTACATAGCCGTGGAACTAATCAGTGTGATTCCTTTAAATTTCGTGGACGGAATATTTAAAAGTGAGGCAGCAGTTAAAGGTGATGACAAGAAAAAGTATGCCTGAGGTTGAAGTTGAAAATTAAAGAATTTTGATTGTTATATAATAAAAACTTGAGAAAACTTCTCAATTGATACCTCTGAATCAGCGTCTATGAGTTATACGATAGGCCGTCGGAAGCAGGAAACTCAACCATTAGAACTTCTCAACCGACCACAAATTATCCAGTAACCTAAAACAGCTACGGGACAATTTTCTCTAGGAAATACCGCACTTTATTTGCAGAATAGATGGGCTTTTCTCAGAATAGGAATCTATTACGTGTGGGTTCATTTTTTGTCCTATATAAAAATGACCTACCTAGTTATTTACATACTCTAAAGCCACATCATCACATCACGTAGAGTAAAATATCTCGGTCATTACGGATACAGACTCAGAAAAATTAACGGCGTAAGTTGGCACGTGTATGTATGTAGACAGCCTATATATATAGGGTAATCCACGTGGTCACTCTCCTCTTATAGCATAGGAAAGGGGCAGAAAGGGGGGATGTAGAAAGGTAGAGCAAGGTAACCAAGGTGTAACCTAAAAGTGATGGAGGGAAAACCCTAGAAAAACCTGAATTAGATATGTCGGGCTTTGGGTACTTGTCCCACGCCCTTACTATAGCGGGAGAGGGGTTTTCTGTAGGCACGCAGCATTCCTTTTCCGTGCCTCGACCAGTTTAGGAGGCAGTTGGCCGACTGTACCAATGGGAAGAGCGTTAGGTATCTGTTTTACAAGTACGACGTGAATCGACGGAAGAACTGGGGGTGATGATCATGCTGCTGCATGGAAGCCATAAGGAAAAGAAGATCAGAGTCCGGTTAATATATCCAGTGTTTAATTTACACCTAAATCATTGTTAGTGTTTAATTATTTTTATTTTGGTGAATTGTGAATACTTCAGTAATATGTAATTTTATTGTAAGTTGTGTGCGTTATAAATTCTTTTAAGACATAGAGTATAATCTCAAGTTAATTTGTTTTTCTATGAATTTTATTGACGTAACATATTTTTTATTTCGAGGACTATTGGGGGGGGGGTGAGGGTAAATCATAAATCTTAAATGGCGTCATCAGAGATAATTTTGCCACTGATCAAGTAACCATCCTACTCAGGGAGATAATCTGGGCTGCTCTATTGTTATTAAAGAGTTAAAATTATCTGATCTTTTTTAAAAAAAATTCTTAGCAGAATAGTTTAAAAATATAAAAGGGGAAAATATATCCAATACCAATATCGTACTCAATTTTATTATATTTTTATTCAAATAGAAAATCAGAAAATTAGGTGGTCAGCAGATGATTTATTATATTTAAATAAACTAATTAATATACTTTTGACGGCTCAAAGTCGGACTACGAATAATCTTTGGTCACTTGGATACCATAAAAATTTATTGTTCCCTTACCGTAGAAGCCAAACATAATATTCATAACCAGTCAGAGATTACGTTTATATGATGAAGACAAATTATTCATTCAGAAACAGCCTGTAGAGGATTAAAGTAAATACCGAAACATTTTTGTGCTGAAATTTCATGATATTTTAATGATAATTTTTTTTAAAATTATAAAAAATGGCTATGGATGGTCGTTAAATACATCTTAAGAATACGAATTTTAATTTAAATTTTTATAGTATAATCTGCCTCATTTAAGTATACGTTGTTTGAAGTTATATCATTCCCAATCTTGGTACTGTCATATACATATATTTTCTTTTAACAGTCGATAAATTTCTTTTCTAAAATAAGTTGTATATAACAAATAACAAATTAAAACTTTCCAATTTGGTTTCGTATACTCAGGAGAATTTTAATATTTCTTTCTTAATTATTCATACCTGTCATTGAGTATCCCAGATCATTGAAGCCAATATCACTAATTGCGGCGTGTGTAACAATCTGTTTTTTCACGAGGCTGGGAAATTGCTTTTCTTTCGCGTTCGTCCTCAAGTATGGAGGATATTCTGAAGCAGCTGGGTCATTCGCGTGTATGACAGACATGCGGGAGTATAGAAATGCCATGCAGACTCGACGCAAAACATTTATTAGACAGAACGTCTGCCATAAGGTACGACCATATAAACTTACATAATATACTGCCCTTCGATAAATTACTTCGGACGCAGCAAGATAGCTTTTGCAACTATTGCTCAAATAGCAAACAAGGTATATTCTCCAGCGACTCCATTCTTTTGTTGTACTTTCAGAACGATGACCTACAGAAAATTTAGAGTACAAATTTAATTTCACGATAATTTATTTTCACTCCTATAATTTCACATGATTTTCAAAAATCGAAGTTGACAAATTGGTATGGGCGGGATAGTTGTATTTGCTTTGCTAAGTGGGCATTGGCCGTAAATTTGTATTAATTCCCGCTTTGACTTTTAGATTGAAAGTAATATATTCGATAATTTCTCGTTTTTCACGTGTCTCATAATCAGAATAAATTCTCAACACAATAATTCAACTAAACATTTAATTTTCTATTATTTCTTATTGTTTAAAGAACGCTGTTGCTAAATTACTTATTCCGGAAATTTATTCAATTTCATATTCGAACTTTAATAAAAATAAACCGAAATAACTGAGTCCTGATCTATAACTGTTTCGTTTGTAGGATCCTGGATTAAATATTCTTTAGGTTTACAGCTCGGATAGTAAATGCATTATTAAGTTGCCTCAACTATTTTCTAATCTCTTATGGATAACATTGTAATTATGAATCATTCATGCCAATTAGGCTGTAATAACGCACAAAATGAACGTATTAATAAATATCGTGATTAAATTGGATGCAATTTTTTGAAGACTTAATATTTATGTAACCATAAATTGTATTTTATTACAAAGAAACCCTTTGTCCTACATTAAATACATTGGATGCAATAAATATTATTGTACTTAAATAGAAGATGATTCCTTTTTACGCGCAGAGAATATTTTTTTTTTTAAATATATAAATACTTTGTGTCGATTATAATACGGTGGATAATTATTTCCTGACATTTCTGTTCTTTTAATTCGTTGCCGCAACTAAAAAATATTATAACCTTATTAAAAATAATTTCTTAAGTAAAATTAATAACATACTAGAATATAATTTAATATTTACATTCACAGAGAATTTGGATGATATCAAAGACCGTCTTTATCATGTCGAAATTCTTATTTGCTTACAACCGACGTTAAACTTAAGGGAATGAACTGTACTTATAATATAAAATAATTTATAAAATATTTTCTGTTTCCCTCTTACAAGGGAAGGGTTCTAACGTAACAGAACAAATCCACTGTTTAATTAAAGGAATATTTACTTGTTTTGCCTTTAAGAACTCCAAATATTCGACATATCAAATGTCTTCAATGCATTCCTAATATATAATTAATTAGATTTTATATATATCCATAACTGCTAACTGAAAACAAAACATAGATTTTAACATAAAGAAAACCCTCTGAATAAAACCACAAAGTAATCTTTTATAATGAATGTTATTAATTAGAAATTAATTAATTTGTATTTCAAGAATTTGCATTGTTTCTTGTACATTAAAGAGGAATTTATATTTATTTATAGGTTATCTGGAGAGAGTTGCCACCATGTGGATTACCCTCATCGAGCCCGATACCCTTAAAAAAAGAAAAGAAAAATATTCAGTCATGTAGTTTATAAACATTAAAGTCCAATTTGTTAGCTTTGATTTTTAAATGAATACTTACGTATTAAAATAACTGCTAAAAAATTATTAACATATTTTTCTGAATAATTAATATATATTTTGTAGCCTTGAATTCGGTTAAAAATATATAAATAAACTATTAAAATGTATACATGAAGTATGTTTTGAAATTAAGTGCCCGGAAATATTTTTGCCTAGTAAGCGAGAATGACTAGTAACTGCTGATGTGAAACTGTCTAGTTAGTCTGTAAAAAATGTTTACGCTGATTACGGGTTTTGCAACGCGCAAACATTTAGCAACACTTTTGCAGCTTCAATGCCAACAGTGTGGCGTAATTTACAGTTTAAGAGTAGATTATGTGACTCAAAATTGGGTAAACAATTTGTGTTTAGCATTATGGAACTCTACATTGACTTAAGTCAGAAAATAATATTAATTGGCAAAGAAATTGATAAAAAATATAATTTTATAACATTTCATTCTTAATTTAGGAGTTCATCAGGTGTACAAAGGATAATTTAAGATTTGGAGTATTCTAAAATTAAATATTCAAGAAAATACAGTAAAAGATTTATTTTTAAAATTGTATGAATCTGATTTAATTTACACTGTATTTATATACTATCAAATTTTGGCATTTTATTTAAATTTTGTATACTCAAAAATAATAGAACCTTACGCGAAAATTGAGCTTTCGACTCATTGTCCCATTATCATCTGAAAAAATAATATATAATTAAACCTATTTATGTTTCAATTGTAACTGTCACATTAATTCTAAGATTGGTACTAACCTCCATTGAATATTCTTGAGACATAGTGAAAATAAATTATATGTACCTAACAATTATTTCAAATGCCGTAACTATAATTACAACAGTAAAATAATAATAATAATAAACTGTTACAGCGAAATCACGTCTAGTGTACATTATTAAGACGAAAACTATATTTTTATTAAATCTGTCTTTTTAATTTAACAACCATTAATTTTTGTGGCGCCTGTGCTGATCCCAGGCCATGTTTGCAGCTGATAACAGCACCTGAACTCTTCATCGGCGTAAACAATTGAGTACGAACCAGAAACGTGGTTATAAATGTACAGTAATCGCATCAAAAACAAAATTGTTAATATAATAGTTAGTTCTGTAAATTAATTTAAGTTGTTTGTTTGAAGAATCTAGTACGACTTTCATTTAGTTTGAATTTCTTTTAAAAAATACTAATTTTAGTCCTCAAAAATTATTTTTATTTAATTAGTTATAGATGTTAAGGATTTACGTACAATTTAAAATAACGATTTAAAGTTTTTTTTAAGTTTCATTGCAGATGAATTTGGCATTTGGAGTATATATATAATGAATTAAATAAAAATTATTTTTTAAGACTAAAATTTGTGTTTTTCACACAAATACAAACAAAATGATTTCACTTTATTGTATACACTATTGTTAGTAATATAAATGTTTAACTTATATAATCACTTCAGTGTGGAAATGATTAATTTTCCAAAGTTAGCAGATGCAATTATATCCCAGATCACGTTCCACCGTCCCTTTCATATTCATGATTGGAAACCTCTTTTATAGTTTTGTCCCTACATTTGTTCATTTATGGGTACCAGACTAACTTGTTACTGTGTTTCATTCTGACCCTCTCATTCGTATTGAGAATTTCTCGTCTTTACGTAGATATTCTGGTTCTGCTTACGAGGTTAGTGAAAAGTAGCTCATTAGTGCTGCTATGGATTAGGGATCTACTATTGACCCTGCCACCTGGTTTTTCTCGTCCTTCACGAGTTTTGAGTGAGTTTCAGACCCATGAAAGGTTTCTCTTTGGTGACTTTATGAAAAGGAGTGAGGGAATGAATTTGTTTGGTGTTGAATAAA
Organism: Zhengitettix transpicula; assembly: GCA_037074705.1. Lineage (NCBI taxonomy): Eukaryota > Metazoa > Arthropoda > Insecta > Orthoptera > Tetrigidae > Zhengitettix > Zhengitettix transpicula. Next base: position 23,782,946 of record CM073593.1, on the reverse strand, counting down.
GATTTATTCTCATTATTTCCCGAGCAGAAACGGAGGAAACAGGACTCTGAATAGCAGAGCCGCTTTTCACAACGTAATCCTCTCGTTTCGCATATATGCTAAGCGATTGCATGACTCGGATAAATATTCAAGTTCATAGCAGCCCATAAGGAGCGATTCATTTAGCCGTGATTAATAAAAGTTATGTTCGAGGTGAGAGACCGTGTAGTGTTATTTCGAACCCCTGTACTAGGGTCATAGTAACGTCCGTGATGTATAGTGGAATGGCGATAGTAAGGACGACATATTCTCACAGTTCTTGTGGAAAACTAAGTAGCCTCGTGTTCTCTCCCACCGTGAAGCGCCTAATTGGACGCACAGACCTTTCGAATTAATAGCCGCGCGAATAGTCGTGTCGCGTATTTCTCCTACCGGCGTCTTGTTACCCTTCAGCATAAATCAACACAACGAACAAATCAAGCCGCCGCTGCCACAGCCCAAATATTTACAGTGGCAGTAAAACACAGCTGGAGGGCGACGAATTTCTCCCGGTTTTCTAGGACAGCGTGGGTGGGGGAAGAACTTACTACTCGACTACGGACTTCCTCTGCCGCAGGCTCTTCATCTCCCCATCCGTGTACAGTACTTTCTCATTCACAGATATTGACGTGGTTCTTGCAAACAATTAAAGCAATATCTAAGGCGATGTATAAGGCTGCTACCAAGAATCACGAATCTAAGAGCCTAAACAAATACCTACAATTGCAAATAAATCTTTTAACAAATTATACACCAAGAAGCAGAAACAGGGTAACTTAGGGTTTACAATAAAACGCTCTACAATCTCAAATTACATACTACGACCTCGAGAACTCGACCTCCGATTCAGGACAAGACCGGCAGCATGGCCCAACACGCGTGCGAACCACAACACAACCAAAAACCCTTCTCTTGCGAGACACGAAGTTGTGCCAATGCATCATATGAAAGCTTAAAAACTGAAAAGGCCGTTCCCGTTTAAATAATCTAATTCTAAAACCACAGAAAACTAAATCACAACCAATAACCATTTTTTAGGCGTTGAAATTCACCTGTTTAAAATTTAAAGTCAGACCAACTGGATTCAGAGTAATCTCAATTCAATTATTTATTTTATTTGTCTTCTAACACACAAGGAGGGTTTAACAAGAAAGACTGGTGTATCTCGCATTCATCCCTTCCGGAAAGTGTAATGAAATTTCTAATTCGGGTATAATTATTGAGGCTTCTTAACCAATCTTTAAGAACCATAGATCCATAAAATCGAAATTATCGTGGGATTTCGCCATTAACAAGGGTCGATTCAAATATTCGTATTAAATGCTTTGATGAAACTCACCCCCTTACGTGATCTAAATAATAGAGAATGAAAATCAGAGACTTTGGAGCTGAAAATTATGTCTATTGAGAATTCTTTAATGAAAACTGTTATTTTCTGCAGAAAATAGATCTAAACCACGTACATTATTGTAGATAGCCTCCTTTAATGTGCAGGTCCTTCTCGAAGGTTCTTGTCGTAACAACGACATTGAATTTTATTTCCTGTTAGTCATTTCGGCACTTTATAAATGTAAATAAGTCAAAGACTACCTCTATAAATTAAAATACTGCAGAAATTTTACATCACAATTAAAAATTAAAATCGTAATAAAAAATCATGGATTTTCTTTCAATAACAATAAAATTTCTTTCCATTAATAATTTCATAAATTTATATTCGGCAAAATTTTAATTAAATATTATGGACTGATCATAATACTCCAGAAATTTTATGATTCTTATAATACAGAATATATTTTGCTGCGGTAATATTCATAGTTTCTTGACATATAAGACTGAATATAGTATATTTTGAAACCCGAAACATTTTACATCTAAAAAAGGAACAGCGAAATTATCTCCTTCTTCATTAATTTCGTATGAATAAATTTTACCCCTTAGAGCAAAGACATGGAATTACTCCTTTGATAACCCCATAGAAAAGAAAAAGCTATTTGGAGAGTGAACCTCATAGGGAGTTTGACATGATCCGTGACAGTAGAAGGCGAGACGCTTACGTGGAATAGTTGTTGCAGAGAAAAGTAATAAAAGCATTTAAGTATGATTGTTAGAAGTTGTTGAACGTGATTTTGTGACTAAATCCGAAGGCAGTTTAAGGTGACAGCGTGGAAGCGAGTCACCAGAGGTACTCCTCAATCACTGACAAGCAGTCACACACTACAGGGCAGACTTGTTCCTTACAATACTGCATTTATTTTCAGAAGAGCGTCAAGAATGATGTAAATTTGCCATTGTTCAGACTAGCCGCCCGGATCATGGATAAGCTGGATTTAAGTTATTTTTTTCTCTAATGTTACTTACTGTTTAAAAGTTTAAAAACGATTATATCTAGTAGATTATATTGTCCGGGGGCTCTATTTAACACTTGACTAGCTTCCTCTATCCTTCCGCACCCCCCCCCCTTTCAAATCCCTTACTATGCTATTAAAGGGGAGTTGCCACCATATGGATTACTTTCATGTAGCCTGTTACTCTAAAAAATAATTAAAATTAAAATGTTATATAATTAAACTGTCACACCGTGAGGATTAAAAAAATTCAATTAAAAGACAATATAACGTACCATTATATTTGTAAGCATTTATTTATTGTATCTCAAAATAAATTCGTAAAAGAATCTTCCACGTCGTTTAAGACGTAGAGAAGGACTTTGGACGTAAATTTCTGAAGGAAAATGGACATTTTTCTTGAGGCACCCCCACTGCATGGAACCATCTTAGACTCAAATCAGCGACTTGTTGGAGAAGTCCAAAGTAGCCTTTGCTGTTTCGTTGCTAACAATGTATTTTCCTTTGTGTTTTTGATTAATTGCGCACAGCTCTTGTAAATAGGACGCCTTGGTTCCACCGATAGCACTTTATCTCTGTGCAGCAGCCTGGCAAATTAATATGCTAATACTTAACGTGGGAGAGAAGTGACTGGTGGAGATGGGGGGTAAATATTGCCTGCTCCAAGAAAACCTCGCCTTACTCTTCATTAATTTAAATTTAAATTGCCCGGAGGACAATGGCTTGCGGAAAGACTTGCTTCTTAACACTTACGTCGATTTTCTTACGAGAACTTTTGCGGAGAAAATAAAGCAAGGTAAGCTTTAATTTTTGCGTGTAAATACAGCGAGTAATAGACACTAGAATAATACATATAAAGTTATGCAACAAAAAATTGCTTTAATTTATTTTCAAATTAATGTCACCGTAATACTATACCTTGATCAATGAATTGTTTCATTCCTAATCATCACTGTCAATATATGTATGAAACCAATTTATTGCACTCAAGTGCATAGAGTTTACTTCTTCTATAATCAATTAAATTCATGTGATTTACAGTAAAACGTCGTTTTATGTTTTGACAATACCGTAGTATTTTCCGTGCTATTTTAAAACTTAACTTAACGGGAAAAAATTAGAAACATAGCTAGACAATTGAATTCAAACGCAATTATGTTATGAACAGAAATGTATTAAAAATGTTCGGTGAAATAAAATTTCACGTGGACGAAGAAATGTAGTGATATTTTTTGTTGATGGAAACAACGCAACGATTTTTCGAAAGAGAACATTATCAATGAATTTTGTAAGTCCTATGTCCTACGAAATATCATTGGAAAATTTATCTGATAGTTTTATGAGTTTAGATAAATATTTAGACAAAAAATAGATTCGCCAACATTGAAGATTTATATAATGATATATTGTCAATTAAGAAAAAAATATTAAATGAGTTGATTAATAAAGCCATTATTTAATATTTATTAAATTTCCAAATAATACCAAAAATTTAAGATAGCTATTTATTATGATTTAAATATATATCTCATTTTTTTCTAAATATTTAGTATTCCATAAATAAAATTGAAATCTTAATCTGACCTATATTAATATAAATTAATAATAATGTATCATTGCCAAAAGTCAGAAATTATTATAAATTAAATTTACATCAAAACATTTCCTCCCTATGTTCAGGGATCCTTTTTAATAAATTTTAATAAAATCTGTATTTGATCTGCGACACATTGATCATAAATTTTTATTTCGCATTTCATTGTGTTCGTTTGAAATTTCTTTACAATAGATCTAACTTATGTTCATTGTACTTTAAATTCATCATTAAGTTGGTAATTATTAAGTTTTGGAGGAGTTCTGATCTTATATCATATTAATGTAAGTTATGTTTTTTACTTATATCAGTATATTTTGGTATATCGTGACATAAGTAATATTTATTATTTTTAAATATATCTGGAAGTTACAAATTATTTACAAAACAGTTCTTTCTCATTTTTAGTTTATGAATAACATTTGCAACACCTGAACGGGTCCCAAATTTTTGGGTAGCATATCTTTACTAAAATTTTTCATTGTAATTGTAATTTAATAAAAATAAATAAAAATTTTATTAATAATCTCATTGAATAATTTTTATAACTTAATATAATCATTTTATCAAATTATAAATAGTCAAGAAATATTTAATTTTTAATGAAGATTTATATGTTGTAGAAATTTTGGAGGCAGAAATAGAAGCTTATTTTATGCAAGATTGAGAGGAGAGTAAACTTATAAAAAGAATTTTCAATGAGCGTGAAAAAGTGAAATGAGCTTTCCTGGTGGGACTAGGTTGCTTCGTATTGGATTTAAGCCTTCCTCTGTCAGACAAAGCAAGTATCACGTCTCGCTGTATGATAGTTCAAAATTACCCTAGCCTCCAAACGAATTTCGAATTTTTCCTTGTAAAGGATAACGTTCTGGAGGGGTTCGGGAAGTTTTCGGCCTGAATAGGAAATGTGTGTTTTTTTCAATGGCTTCCAGATTAATACATTTCTTGTTCCAGTTTTTCTATACCGCTTCAGCATAAAACCTTCTATTGAACTTTCTCAAAATAGCTGTTCGTCTCAGGTACGATACGTAGACTTACAGGCAACGATTGAAGACAAACGTCTTCCAAGCGCGTGCATTGCCGTGATGAATAATTTTTTTTCCAGTCGAAATGTTGGCGATTGGTCTCAGCGGCTTCCATCAGCTGCATAATATTCTAGATAAACTGTCAGAATAAACAATGAGCACACAGAGTCCATCCATTAACAACGAACTTATGGTCAATTGTGAAAAAAATATTAAATGATTAATAAAAGTTTAATTTAATATTCATTAAATTTACAAATAACGCCAACAATTTATGATATCTATCTGTTATGATTTAAACATTCATTCCCGTTTTCTCCAAATATTTTCTAATTTTTAAAGAAAATTGAAATTTTAATCTGACGCGTTAATATAAATTATTTTTTCCATCCTTGAATAAGCGCCTACTAGCGCTTTATCTGTGTCATTCGAATCGCTTTGCAAATAGCAGAAACTATAACTACATTCACACCGGATATAATAATTGAAGTATACTTTATTACGCTTGATAAATATACACATTACATAAGTACTAATTACTAAGCGTGGTTTTCAGAGAACAAGTAATTCCTTGAGCCACGGGCCACGTAGGTGAACGTAAGGTAAAAAATTATTATTTACCGCGTACAGTTGTTCTACCTGATTATTACGTAGCTAACCTTCCAGTTTGCTCTGAAGGTATCTGACCCTCAAGCTTGTTATTCTGTGATAAAGGATTCAAAGCAGAAGCCAGCGGTAAAACTCTTCCCATAAAAATTAGGTAGCACCTGAATGCGGCCTCTACATTGGGCCGTAATATTTAATAGGTCGTTGTGTGTAAAGTGTGGGTTATTTATTATTTGACACTGTGAGTATAACAATGGGTAATTTCCCTTAAAAACTTAACATTGTTACAGCTCTAGAGCCGAGAACTGAATGGAAGCTCTTCTTTAAGTGCGCACTTAAAGCACAAATTATTGGCATACTTGTCTGGTTTAACTGAACGCGTGTAGCCGTGTGATATACCGTTATGTCCTTCACTGTCCCAGAAAGAAATAGCTTGATGTGTACTTAAATGGAAAAGTGTAACAAGTGGTATCAACCTATCCAAGAACAATATTTGTTTAATTTCACAAAAAGTGCAAATTATACGCTGGATTGTATAGCTTGAAGACACGCCCACGGAGACAGCTGACATTCAACACATTTAGGACTTACTTTGTCACTGTTTCTATGACCAAGGTCACAATAATGTAAGGAAAATCCAAGTATAATCAATAAATTTGTAGCGTAAAAATTTGAGACGTATTTACTCACAATAAGCGATACAAATTAATTTTTAGAGCTAATGTTTCAGTTTATAAAATGTTTCACTTCTTGCGATTAAGTTTATTTTAGTTTCTACGTATTCTATAATATTCGAGACGATTGTAAAGAATACTTCCAGATCGTAAGAAAAGCCGATGTTATAAAATGAGAATGTGGGGTCTAAATTGGAATAAAATCTCTACATCTTTATTTTATTGAAAAAAATAAATAATTTCAGTAGTCAGAAAGAATAAAAACCATTTTATTTTTATAACACGTAAAATAAACATATGTCGTACCTGAGGGTCACACTGTGCGTCTTTCGGAGAAAACAAAAAATATGATCGTCACTATTCCCTAAAATAAAATTTCTAATAAAAATTATAGCTTGTTTAAATAGTAATTATACACATGAAGAGGTCTCAATCAGGGACGAAACGTTGTGTCTGTTGAATATTATGGTTTAAATATGATAATAAATTTTTTCACTAACATTCATTTTGAAGAAAATTCAGATTATTCTAATTGGCAGTAAAACTAATATTCAATTTGCATCCAATAAAAATAATTAAACTACTACTTCAGTTAAATCATGTTCATACTTCTGCAAACGGCAGTTAACGCATTGAAATGTGTATATAAACGACTCCGTCAGTCAAAATCACGTATTTTCGTTCGCTCCTAACAACCATTATTATAATTCTTGGCATCTGCTGACGGAAGTAAACCATAGGCATCAATATCTCTCCTCGTAAAACATTATATCTGTCAAATAAATGTATATGGTCCAAACTGAATTCAAATAAAATTGAGAATTGTCTGAGTTTTGAATCACATCTATTCGAATTAAGAAATGCATAGATTTTGAATGCAATATGAACAGGAATTATTATAAGAAACGAAATCAATCAATCAATTTAAATTAAACAATACATGACAATTTATAAATATAATGTTATATGGATATTAATTCATTATTTATTTTTGATATATATTGAATTTAATAATTAATTAATAATATTGTAACACCTAAAGAAGTCCACAATTTCGGGATAAAACTTTGTGTGGTTTATTAAATATTAAATCGAACTTTATTAATCAACTCATTTAATAAATTTTTTCTCACTCATTTGGTCAAAAATTATTATAATAATGACGAAAAATTATCTGCGATTTAAATAATATAAATAGACGTACGGCCTTGAGTCTAAAAATTATGTTTATTAACAAAAAAAAATAATCCACGTTTCGTCGTCTTTTGGGACCTTTTCGAGGTAATCGAAATGCAACAGGCAAAGCAGCAAAACGTTTCCTTAATATTTCTTTGCATGATTTATAAACAAATTATTAAACCTGAAGAGGGCCCAAAACGTCGTATATTTAGTTTTATTGTTAATAAACATAATTTTCTGAGTCACGGCCGTCATGTTTTTGTATTTAAAAATCATCAAATCAAATTCAAGTATTTTTGAGTAATTTATTATGCTCCTTTTTTATTATCTACTTAGGCATATAATTGAATGTAAACTTTAGTTAGAAAATTTATTTAAGTCTAAAAGGTATCTTTGTAAGTAGTTAATGTATTGTTTAATATATATATATATTTATAATAATTTAAAGAGTGAGCGTTATGCTCGATCATAGTAATTGTATGTGTCTCTTTTCGCAACTAATACAAATTTCATACGAATTTTCTCTTTACTTGACTTTACGGTACCGAATAATGAAATAAGGTGGCCACGAGTTTCATTTGAAAACTACCAAATTCTTTTGACTGTCTGGTGTGTTCGACACCCCTGACACCGAAACTACCTCCCCTTCCTCCCGATGCTCTCATCTTCCTCCGACTTTAATGAGGTTTGAGAATGTGATTGTCAGGGGAGACGAGAGCCCTATCACATAGCTGAAGGAGATTAATACGTGGTCATTTTTATACGGCTATGACGTGGTTCGTAGAAGGGTTCGGCGAAGGATATGACTTACCACGTCAACATAATGTAAGCACCTGGAAGGCTATCAGAATACATTTTTATAACAGGATTTCAGGTAAAATAAATTATCGTGTGTAATAGAGTAATTTCGCTTTGCTCAGCAGAAATAAATCCACATTAAATGAATTTCAATTTTTTATGGTCTGAATAAGTGTAATTCAATCTGGTAAAGCGTATCGTCATGCAATCTCTGGTATTTTAAAACCTGGCTAGGTTCTTCAATAAAATTGTCTGCACCGCATTTACGTTCAGATATAAATAATTCATACAAAGCGACATAGTAACGAAAATGAAACATATATCAGAATTATAGACTGATAACAAGTTTTTAGTTAGAATCAACTTCTATCCGTAGTCCCAGAAAAATCCTCTGTTTGCTGAATATTTTTTTATTATATATTTAAAAAACATCCTCAATTCTCTCCTTGCCATCTGAATTAAGAAAATTATATCCTTGAAATTAGATTTTTCCCAAAATTTTTCATTAGGCTTTTGACCATGGGTTTTTTAGTTTATTCCGACAAATTTGTAGCGATACTCGTAGATGTGGCCACTTTGTATCAAACATAGGAAATACTGACTGCGAACAATTTTTTATCATTCCGTTCAACTGTTATAGTTTATATGTAAAATAATTTTATGTATTAAACTCGATAGACCCAAAATCTGTACTCTCCTAGTATACAAAGGTTGGTTTTTCTCTGAATTTAGCGTTTGTTGTAAACGTTTTAAAATGAGAGTTTAACTAATTATAAATATTTAATAGCGTCATTTGTTTGCTCGCAGATTCACACAAGGAAAAGGTCGTGACTTTGACCTGAATAAACAAAGAAAGGCTGCAGATTGTTAACCTATCTGACCAGATTTCTCACTTGTTGTCCCTCCTTGACCTGTGCAATTCACACTACAATCACAAAAGCAATGTAATACCTTCGTTTTTATACCAAAAAAGGTGCTCACTTGTCTTTAGAGGAAACGCAGTGTCAAGTGGTACACAATTAAGTAATATGATCATACAACAGATGTAATACAGCGTCAAATAAATAATAAATTAAATTTACTTGTACGTAATTCTCAGGACATTTTAATAAGGGAAAGTTTAGTTAACAAATGTGACACTGGTAACCGCTGTCAAGAAGACAGCCAAATTTTGACTTATACATATCTATAAACTTAATAATTATTATTGTCTGACAGTTTAATTTTACAATAAATAAATAAATCAGTAAAAAATATTTAAGCAATTAAAAAAAATAGAAATTGGAGACTCTCAATATTTATTGATATTATATTAATTTTTTGTCTGATTTTAATTGATTTATATTTATATTTATATTTATAATATATATAATTTACACCTGATGAAGTCCTAAATTAATGAAGAAGCAGTGCATATTTATATTTTTATGAATCACTTTTTTTACTTATATGCAATGTATAATAAAAAATATAGCCAAATACAGACAAAAAAAGTGATAACATAAATACCACACAACGTTTCTGGGATTCTTGTCTTTTTCTTCAGGTGAGGGACAAGGATCCCACAAACGTTGTGTGGTAATTATATTATCACTTATTTTGTCTATATTTGGCTCTTTCTTTATTATTAATTTAAAATCTGATGTTAATTTTTTCATTATATAAAACGTATTTATTTTTGTAATATTTATAAACTTTATGTGTGGCAAGTCTCTTTAACTTGTAACTGATTTTTATGGTTCGTGGAATTATATAAACCGAATGTATTGATTGAATAAGGGTAATTCACTACATAAATGTCATTATGGAGAGTTAATATACCAACAAAAATATTTAGCAGTTGGTGGAGTTTTGGTACCTGATTATTGATATTTGAAGTAAAGCTGAAGTAGCTGATGGAGAAGAATTTGATGAAGTTGTGTTCCAATATTTTTTTTATTTATTATTTGTCAATTCTGAGCCACATAAAATCTATAAACCTGGGCGAGTTCTTATTTCGTCTAAATTAATCGTACAGATCTACAGTGACGACAGTTCAACATTGGCGCAGGAAGACATTACTGGGTCTGACACCACAATCAGAGTAATTCTCATTGATTTTCGTTGTGTAATATTTATTAATATATATTGTAATAAACAAACAAGATTTAATTAAATCAGCCCCACATTTAGGAAGGCTTTTATGTTATAAACACCTTGTTAGGGTTAATTAATGAATCAATTAACGAAAATGGTACCAGATTTCTCTTGTATCTTGAAAACTACCACACTAAAATGCCATTTTTACACAGACTCTACACTTTTTGAAATTTTTTTTTTAATACACACGATTGAAATACTCGTCCTCTGCTATCTGGAACCTCGGATGAGCCGCCCCCTTTGGTCAGCTAATGGATGCCGGTCTCCTCTATGTGAAAATTGTTCAATCAGCGTGAGGCACCCATTTGCTTTATCGTGTGCAAATTATTATGTGAATCTCTCAGTAAAATATTTGCTTGCTTTCATGTAAAAATACTGGATCTCGCCATTCGTACTTTATATCTGCAGATTTTACTGTTTGTTGCTCTAGGTGAACTGAACTGTATTATATCTCCCCGTCGACTTTTAACATCTCTCGTACGCAGATTTTAGACTCCTTCGCCGATTCCAGACTGCCGTTCTCCAAGCGCGCGGTTTTTCAGTTTCCATTGTTAAACAAAGGAAAAACCCGCCTTGATTGTCGCCTTCACGCATTCGTACCGCTAACAATTTAATTATTAAAAACAATTATTAATCTGTTTAATTGGTATTACAATATGTATAAAAGTTTAAAGTAATATAAAGTCAAAAACCGCTCATGGTCTTCGCATAATATTCCTATTAAATGGTACATCTACAAACTATACAAAGTCATTTGATATACCAAGTTCTTGCAGTTGGTCGCATCGCCACCAACATGTTCGAGTCCCTTTAACATTGTCATACATCGCCGTTGATGTTTAAGAAAAGGAAGCAAATAGATTTCTAACGCGCGGTTTTGGGCCTCCCTGCATCGACGCGCGGAATTCGTTAGTCATTTGTCGAGCCCCCCTGGTGCGGGTGGGGATGATTGAGCTGGTCGGGGGAGGGCTAATCACGGCCGAGAAATATGACGGCACTTGCTGACCCGCCAACGACCTGCGATTAATAACCACGGCGCGGCTGCTGCTGATGGACCAAGGACGGAGGCCTCCGACCATCTCACTGCCCCAGTTTCGTCCTGCGAACCTTGGGCTTGAGGCGATGCTAAGTGTAATTGAAGATGGAGTGTGGTTAGTTACTTAGTTGAACATGATTGGCAGTCTGGCGATTCTGCCACGGCCAGTGGGCTTGTGACTTCTTAGTTGGTATCAGGACAGGCTAGATCACTTTAAGTGTATCAGCCGTTGTTGGAGACGTTACCGTAGTATCCTTTTTTTTGTTTACGAAAATGCATTGTTTATTACTTATATCAAGTTACATTTACTTTGTAAAAATTTTATAAAATGTACATAAGAAGTGGAAAGATCTGCCCTGATTCCCTATCCTTATAATTACAATAAGTCTCTCAGGTGGTATTAAATTACTTCGCTCGACGAGATCGCATGAAAGCCAAGTGAAAGCTACAAATATTCTTCCAGTAATTAAATATTCACCATTTTACCACTGAAAGGAAGATACTTTCCAGGCAACCTACGACTTTCATTAATTCATTGCTGATTATATGACCGCTTGGACTCGCATGTTTCGAAGGCTACGAATTTTCTGGTCTCCTACAAAATTCAGTAAACTATAGATGGAAACTTTAATTATGTCCTTCACGCTACTTAATTGCGATTTCTGTTATTAAGAATTACAAAGACGTTCTGTAATAATAAGAAAACTGGGATTTTAGTTACTTAAACATACTCCTGGCGATTAGACATGACTATTACATATTGCATTGACAACGAAATTATCTTCAGTGAACAATTTTTCTTCATTTTGAAGAAACTACAACTAAATTAGTGTAGAGGAATGAAGGGGACTTGTTCGTTCTTGTGATCACTAATTTTGCTTACATTAAAATTGTACCAGTCCTTAAAACTTTGTTTTCTGCTTTTTTTTTTTGGGGGGGGGGTAGGTGTAAGGCTACATGAGGGTAATCCACATGGTGGAAGATCCCCTTTAATAGCATAGGAAGGTATTTGAAAGGGGGGATGCGGAAGGGTGGAGGAAGGTAGCCAAGGGTTAACTAGGGCCCCCGGGCTATAGTTTAAGGATCCTACCCGGCATTCGCCGAAAAGTAATGCAGGACAAACGTTAAAAAACCTGCATCAGGTAGATCGGGCATTGGGTACTTGCACCACGCCCTTCCGATGGCGGGAGAGGGTTAAGCTGTGGTTCGTATTATTATATATATTTATTATTTTAAGTAACTCCTTGGCTCGACAGCCCATGAATGGCCTTGGCCTACCGAGACGACTGCCAGACTGTCATCTTACATGACACATTCTGGATCTCCCACAGCCTTAACCGCAGTTTTCTTGACCCTGACGAACAGAAACATCCATGCCCATACCGGGATTCGAACCCGGGACCTATGTGATGCGAGGCAATGACGCTGGCCACTAAACCACAGCAGGTCGACATTTAATATTTTACCTACAGGTATTACAGTTTACAGTATCTCAATTCTTATGTAATGATTTGGTACGAAGATTACTTGTCATTATTAGGTTTTCCCCGGTCATAAATCCGTGTGTATCATAACTAGGTAAAGCTTTAAACGTTTGATAATTTAGTCTCTGATCAAAGTCGCCAGTTTGAAAATTGCTTTGTTAGTCGATAATGACCTGGTGTATAAATCATACATATTTGAACATTCTATTACGAATGAAGATATTCCAGCCCTAGAACTACCTGATCAACCACTGGTAATAAATAACGTCCAGCTTGGGCGGCTCGTTAAATTCGATCAAGTTAAAGCTTCAGATGAAAACTAGAATTATGACCTTTACCTACGCTTTCCAGCTTTCAGTGATGAAGGAGAAGCAAGAAGTACGGGTTTAATAATAAGGAATTGAGATTTAAGTTATTGAGCTCCAGTGCTAGTGATTAGAAATCAGAGGAGAATTAAAGAAAGAAATTATAGAATGTTTGTGGACAATGGAGACAAAAAAAACACAATGTTTTGGATACTACTCACCATACAACATTTTTACGATTTTCAGTTATCTTAGATTCTTTTCGAAGCGTTATCACTGCGTGAGTCGTCCTTTACTATATATACATATGCTATTAGATTTTATGTCCATCTAGTTTTTCTACATATAATGAATGTTTGAATGCAAAGATCCTATTATATACGATGAGATATAAGATTATGTGATCGGACTCAGGTCTTTATGTATGCACCGTACCAAGTACCGACTTTAAAGACACGACCTCGTCAATATACCCGTGAGGTTTGATTCCACCCTGCTTTTTCTGTGAATGTCGGCTGGTGGTTTATCCGAGCTCTTTTAGAGGAGCAGTAGGAACGTGCGGGGAGCGTGAGTCAAGAGGACACTTGGGGGGCCACGAGAGGAGTCGAACTCGGTGTCACCAAACAATGCGCACAAGACAATGGCGTCCGCCCTGTGCACTAAAACCCGCGGTAAGTATCGTAAATCGTTCGCACTTTCCTCCTCCCCCGCCTGTGAGCGAGCCTTGCCAGAAGATTTGTTTGCGCGATTATTCCCAGGTCTCTCCAAGAAATAGCTGCTGCGGCAGCACTCAGGCCTGGATTTTTTTTTATTATTCGTGGTGCGTCCTGGCGTGGCCATTACGTCGGGGCCTCGGTCACTCTTCGGCTCGCAGACACGCGCCATTTACTCCCACTTACCGAAGCTGGTTCGTCGGCTCTCCTTTATCCCCGGGGAAGAAACCGTTTCGCCTCACCTTCGGAACGCTTCCCATAAAATTTAATTGTCCTCGTGTTACAAAGACCTCCCAAATGGACCAATTACTGTTCATTTTTTTCTACAGTTTGTAGAGGTAATATTTTTCAATGGAAAAATAAAAAATTGTAACGGAGTTCTGAACATTCATTATCACTGCCATAACGATTAAGGAATTAATTAAATTGATTAACATATTTGAATTTATTGCGCATGTGTTACATTTACTACACCCAAAACAGCATAGAAACATTTAAATAAAATTTCTTGTCTGGAAGAACTCAGGTACCAGCTTTCTTCTGATATTATACCCTGTGCTATCAGATTTTAATTGTCTAAGTTTATTTTCAAATGTTATGAATAAATTTTAATATCCTTTCATATCATAACACTGATTGATGTATTATTTCTACAGGTATACATTCAACGAGTTTTTCTGGCACTTTAACATTATTTACTTTTGTTTGGTTTCTCAAAGTGCCTGTCTCTGACAACACACATAATCCCGAGAACTCAGTTTTTTTAGGGTAACGGCCTACATGAGGGTAATCCACGTTGGGCAACTCTTCTTTAATAGCATAGGAAGGGATTTGAAAGGGGGGATGTGGAAGGGTAGAGGAAGGTAGCCAAGGGTTAACTAGGGCCCCCGGGCTATATTTTAAGGACCTGCCCGGCATTCGCCTAAAGAAATGCAGGTAAAACCCTGGGAAAACCCTAGAAAAACCTGCAGCAGGTAGCTCGGGCATTGGGTACTTGTCCCACGCCCTTCCGATAGCGGGAGAGGAGTTTGCTGTGGGGACGCAGCATTTCCTTCTCCATGCCTCGACCAGTTTAGGAGGCAGCTGGCCGACTGTTCCAATGGGAACAGTAAACAACTCTTACCGTATGCCCAAGGTCTGTGACCCCGGAACATACACCTCTCAGAACAGGCCGAGGTGCCTCGGCTTGTGGGAACCTTAGTTGAAAAACGGAGAGGAAAAGGCATCCCCCAAAGGTAGCCCCTTCGTATCTCTCCTACAAGGTTCTGCCTGCGAGAGAACATCCCTCGCAGGTATTGCCTGCGAGAGAATAGCCCTCGCAGACGATCCCGAGAACTCAGAAATAACACCCGATTCATATTTTTTGTGCTGTGGTTTTCATCCTCATATAATTAAACTTATTACAGTTATGTTCAATTCTTACTTACGAATGTTTTAATTTTCACACAATGTCAGTCTAATATTTATAGTACCATCTGTTATTACTGAGAGTAATAATTTTGGGCTCAACTGACCGGAGAAAAAACTCGGAAATCTTGATCTCAGGGTTTAAACACCTCCCATGGGTCGTCAAGGATTGAGAAACATTTCATTTACCTTTCGTTCATTTGTCGTATCGCTGTATCTGTGGATCGGCTAATCTCACCGTCATCTCTGCTGTTTTTTGGAACAAGGAATAACAACGTCACGATGATTAATGAAACTGGCTATGCACAAAGTTTCGATTTTATCTACCTTTTTGGTCCATCATCCTGTAACATGAAATATCTTTCGTCGAGTTAATAACGTGTCACATAAAATTTTGAATTTCTGGAGACATCTCGTCCCTCCTTAGGAGGTTCGGATCCACACCTTAACTAAAACCAGATGTTCGTCTGCTTCGTGCTTCCGCCCAGACAACAGGGATAATCTCCTCGACACACTGGCGCCGTGGTCAAGTTCCAACTTACCAAATTATTGAATAAAATATATTAATTAATTATGAATCATTTTGCGGTTGCAATTTTAGAGTTTGAAATTTTTAATTAATTTTAATAAGAATTGAGGTAAGCTTTTTATTGTCACTCACGTTAACCACAATCCTGCCAAATTTCGATAGAGTGATTGTGGACAGTGACGAACACTGCCACGGGTTCATGTCGTTAGACGTTTATGGGAATGATGACTCATAACTTATTGTGGGCAGATTATAATGAACTGTTTCTCGTTCTCGGGCGAAACGTCACGTCCTGTAAACAATACGAAATAAATAAAGCACATTTACCGGTGTGTATAGATTGTAATCGTTCGCTCACATCATGACCATTTGTTCCTCAAAGTGACATAAATTGTTACAATTCAGCGATTTAATTGCAGAGTCATCTTCGCGGCATCATTTATTTTCACGCTGAGCCTCACAGCACGCACAAATCACGGAGTCGTTAATAAAGGACGCCGCACTGTCACGTCAGCATATAATAAGCGATAATTATTGCGAAGGCGGTGCGGGATTTATTCGCAAGGTTGTCAGTGACTGGCCTCGAACCCACGGCGTCCCCACGAGTGGGTCTGACAACACGATCAGAGTAATTATTGTTGTTTTACTTCCTGGAGAACATTGTCGCCTTAAGGTACGCCGGTCAACTTCGCATGCAAATATCAGAAGTACCCAGATCATCAGAGAATGAGGTACAATGATCATGTGGCAGATTTTAGGATGAATATGTAAGAATTATCCATGTTCGCTCCTGTTTGCTGTATATTAACGACAGGAGCTTCTACGTCCATTTGATAATGATTTCCACGAAACTTCAAGTGCGCTACAATTAATAATATATTTTTATTTAACTTAGATAACATTATATAACTTAGTTCGTATTCTCACGTAAGCTTATCTATGAAATAAATAAATCGTTATTTGGTTGATAGAACTGCAGCAATTAATAAAATTTTGGAAACCTTCTTTAGCTATGATTTTCTCCCTTATATTTTTGTCATATAAATGTATAGTCCTCTACGTTACAGTTGTTATATTCCTACAATAAAATACAATTAGGTTGACAACTGCGTGATTTCATGTTTATAAAAAAAGCTGCTCTTAAAAACGTTCAGATTTCTTCATAAACTAAGTCGCATGCTTTATCTACTACACTTATAATCGAATTCAATATCGCCACATCAACAATTCAACGTTGACCGTAATGTATTGCTGAGAATATTGTTTAAATGCGGGCAAGAGAATAATGGTGCTATAAATTTGCTATAGAAGGCAAGACTACGAAATGTTGCAGTGCCCGAAGGTCCGCCGACCAAGGTTGAATTAACACGTTGGCAATTATCTTACAATTAAAGAACAAGATTGTATCAGCATTAATCACAGTCGCACAGGTGTTAACTAATTACTTTCATAAATGTGTTATTGGCATAGTCACCCTGCGTTTAGCTCAACGTCCTCTCGCTATATCGTAACATATAGGTGGGGACGATAGGGAAGTAAGAAGAAAAGATAATTGGAAGTATTGAGCTATTCAGTTCGTTACCATTCCCAAAATCAGAGCTGAATTTTTACTCAATAGAAACGTCTAAAAATATTAATTTTATATTTCAAGATTTTCAACAACAAAAAATGGTTGAGAACATCCGGTCTGAGATAAAGTAAAACTCCATGGACCGTTTAATGTCGTTACTACACACTGTTAAGATTTAGCAAACGCATTATATAACAATTGTTCCGAGTCCTACGATCGGGTTTTTTTGAACTAAGGTTCCCACAAGCCGAGACACCTCGGCCTGTTTTGAGAGGTGTATGTTCCGGAGTTTCAGACCTTGGGCATACGATAAGAGTTGTTCCCTATTCCCATTGGAATAGTCGGCAAGCTGCCTCCTAAACTGGTCGAGGCACGGAGAAGGGAATGCTGAGGCCCCACAGCAAACTCCTCTCCCGTTATTGGAAGGGCGTGGGACAAGTACCCAATGCCCGACCTACCTGATGCAGGTTTTTCTACGGTTTGTCCTGAAATTTTTTAGCCGAATGCCGGGTAGGATCCTCAAACCATAGCCCGGGGGTCCTAGTTACCCTTGTCTACCATCCTCCTCCCTTCCGCATCCCCCCTTTCAAATCCCTTTCCTATGCTATAAGAGGGTAGTTGCCACTATGTGGATAACCCTATACATAGCCTGTCTACACCAAAAAAAAAATCCTACGATCTCCAGACTGAAATAGAGCGAGTTATCATTGGACCATTATAAGCATTGTCCTTTTGATAATATTTTGATTTAAATATAAGAAAGAATGCAAATAACCTCACAACATAAAATTTGACGTAAAAATCTGATTTCCGGAGCATTACATTGTTTAATAAACAAAATGGTAATATCTGTATGTATGTTACTCATTCAATCTGAAATGCGTGAAGCTAATTTTGGTACTCACCTCACGATCTAAGAATAAACGCTGTGGAGACGGGAGTGATACATCTCTAGATTACCTTGGGAAGGGGTTAGAATTTAAAGATAATGCAAAACGACAGATTTTAGTGTCGAATAAATAATTTTCGGGATCACTGGGGTTAATAGTGTGCCTCTTTATGACGTTCAACTCTTATTCCTAGCCCTGGATGGAGGGATTGAAATGGGAAGACAAAAAATAATGCAAAAACAACCGACATTGGGTTTAAATCCATGATTTTGTGGATCACTGAGTTAAATTCTGGCCTCCTCCTTGCTGGTTATGTTGTCGTTCAGTTCCTTTGCCACGAGTTAAGGAGGATGAAGGGAAATAATCGTCTAGCATCCAGTGTTTTAGTTGACACTGACTTGAACAATAACACACCCGATTCCGGTTTTGCCTCTTCAACATGAGATGGGGATGGATAAGGGCCAATTATTAAAATGTCGTAACGGTTCGAGGCGTCAAACTAAGAGTTTTAGGGTTCGTTGAGTTAGATAGAGTCGGTTAATTAGAAATTCTGTTCCCATTCTAAACAGCTTGTGGAGGGAACATATGATTGAGAAAAGTGACGCTTCCATTGGAGATTGGGTCACGTGCTCAGGTGATTTAAATTATAAAATATTCGAAATGACCAAGAGTTCAATACCGAATTAATTCATTTTCAAGCTTAATACAAGTAAATACTCAGGAAACACAGGGCACTCAGCTGGTAAGTTAATAATTGTGAAATTAATTTATTTCCTACAAAAAGCGTGCTAGATTTAATCTGAAAAAGTAAAGTGATGGTACTACAATTATTTATTTAGTATTTGAATGAAATTTGAGCTTAGTGGCTTGACTAAATATTGTCGACCTTATTTCATTAAGTCTTTGGATGTAAATTTACACCACAGTGTAAAGAAAGAATTTAATGAAAATTGGAATTATTTGGTATAAATGTTGAGATTTATATAAACTAGTAGTTCGAAATAATATTGAAATATAATACGTATGTGTTAAAGTACACTAAATAGAAAATAAATAGCCAAAAAACAGAAAAAATAAAATGATGATATTAATACCTTTAAGGTTTTGAGTTCGTCATCTGGATTGTGCTGTTGTGCTTTTAGTCACCTGACGATAGCAATAAGGATTGAGGAAACATTGTACACTATTTATATTATCACTTCATTTTTTCTTTTATTTGGATATTTAATTTCTAATCAAAATAAAATGTACGTATTAAAAGATTTGTAGCTCCCTTATAAGAAAACGTGAAACATGTTGAAAATCAACAAAAAAAAATATTTTTTGAATCATATACTATATTTCATGCAACAGAAAAAATTGTGAATTTATTAAAAAATATATTAATCAAGTTAATTTGAGCGAGGAAGTATTTTGGAACGTGCTCAAGTTTCAACGAAGCGTAACACCAGAAGACATCGGCAAATTACAATGGAAGGCATACTGGAACGTGAGTTCTTTTCATTAAGTTTCGGTATTGGCTAATCATCTGAATATTGTGTAAGGCTGACGGCCTTCAACTGATTATCTTTCACCTTAATCTTTTTGTACTTCATAGACCACTTTATGTGCATATGGTTCCTTGCAATTAACCTTACGTTACGCCATCGATTCCGTGTTAATAAAAACTCGTTAGTTTTTAGAAAGTACCTACGTAGAACATTGCACGTAAGTAATCCGCCTAACAAGTTCTGTTTGTTTCTAAGAGTAGGTTTCGCAAAGAAAGGCCTCGAGTTCCAATCCCGGCTCTGCTAAATTTTTAAGAGGGTCCAAACCCATTACGAAGATTGGGACACTAGTCATAAACAAATTTCGTGTAAGTGGTTTTAAATGTCAGTCGTGATAAATGTTAATAGGGTTGTAACGTTCATCTCTCAGGCAGCTCATCCTATTTCAGAGGTAGCAGGTGCTGTATAGGTTAAGGTACATCTCACCCACGTGGGAGGCATTTTTCTTTGGGTGGTTCGTGGTGTGTTCAATAATAATAAGAATACGACGCACTGAAAATTACTAGTTAATTCTCTATACACTCCCGATACTTGAGAATATACCACATTGGCGGAAAAACAAGTAGATATCTTCAGACAAAGCATCTTCTTTATCAACAGTTAAACACGCACACAGAAAATGTATTCAATGAGATGTCTTTCTTATGGGAAAGTGACCTATACGAAGAGTTACAACTATTAATAAAACATGTTCACGATTATTTGACGGATAGGATTATTGTCTTTTTGAAAGGGCTTCGCGTGGGAGTTACATATGCAAATGGCTGCGCATCTGAGGCGATGACGCCTTGCGGCCCACCCGACAAGACTCCCAACACTTGTTAGGCGATGACGAGCAGTCACTAGAGATGACAGCCTGATAGCGGCGGGAGAGGCCTTGGTTGTCCGGATAATTCCCCAGCCAGACCCCGGATAACTTTCGACAACACGTCTCGCATAATAATACGCCGATGATTTCGGAAAACGTTATCAATGATATTATTCTTGTATGAAATTAGAATGAATGGCTTTAACGAAGCGCAAAAAATTATTCAAAAACCATAATATAGATTTATATTGCATTACTCAATATGAAGAAACATGCTGAGTATAACTACGCTACAAAAATAAGATTTTCTCCTTCAAGAACTAAAAAGTCAATTTTCTCATAGAACCTATTACTCAAAATTAACTGACAATCTCGAACATATATATTGAATATTTGATACATAAATAAACATTTCAGTCAATATAGCAGAAAAATTGATTAATTAATTAAACAACCGTTATTGGACGCAGTTCATAGCTGTAAATTCATATTTATCACACAAACATGTATATACATAAATGCATACATATGCATAATTTCAAAACTACACATTGAGTTGGTTGAAGTCTATAGACGACCTAGGTGTGACTAGATCAAAGTATCAAAGGTTTATTGGTTTATCGCAATAGGGTTTAGGAGTTTATATGAAGGATTAAAATGGAGTATTGATACAGTTGTAAATTACGGTTGATGGCAGAGTAATATTGGAGAATTTAAAATTTTAGCAGTAGTTGAGTAGATGAAAACTGCTTATTAACTGATAAAACTGTTCCAAATCTTATGAAGGTCTAGGCGAGTAAAATTTCAATTTACCTAACCTATTTCTTTAGCTATCCCCACTTCGAACGTATCTACGTTAACTGCTTCAAGGATCTGTCACATGACTGTATCCACGGCTGTGAAAGAAAGCCAGCACCTGTCCACGACCGGCGCTCCACATCGCCATCACGTCATATATCACGAATGAAAATCTACTGTATTTATCACTCAATATACTAGAGAAAAATATACATAGTAGTAATTTCAGTATTATTAACCCACCGGTAGTCTGATAACCCTAGTTATGGAATGTCCCATCATCATATAAACTTTAGATAACCAGCATATCGATTAATTTATTATATTATTTTGTTTGAATGGCATTGTATCTAGTTGAAATGTTTTGTATATATATATATATATATATATATATATATATATAACATTGGTCTTTACATTTAAATCAGTATGAATTATCTGTAGTAAAGTAACTGAAAATTGATTTATAATTTCGCAAAACATCTTCTCAGTTGGAGAAATAATGTTTAATTACTTTCTATGAACTTTTAATTGTTGGTTTAAGTATACCCCAACATTTGTAAGAACTCCTTTAAGGTCATAGATTTTCCGAACACTTTAACCTCAATGTTGCCATCAGCGGCCCCGTTGCCCGTCAAACTCTATTGACCTCATTGGACGAAGGCCTTCGCAACTGTTCGGAGAATGCGTACAAATTGAGAGAGATTAAATTGACCCCTGAAGAGACAATGGAAGGACTGCACGTGCTCAGTCGATGAAAGTTGCCTCTTCGCAAAAATAAGATGGTCAAAATCTAAGTTTTATTACTGTCAATAATTGCTGTAAAACCTCAATTAAAGGCTAATACCAAACTCACGAGTAATTTTATAGTAAATTTGAATACAGGTTCGAGTTCTTTGCATCCATTGATTAATATTTTTATTACAACTGCTTCAAATCCCGAAGTTTATTCAAGAATACAAGATAAAGATTTCACAAGCTCAAGCCATAGAGGCCATCAAATCAAATTGAATTAAGTATCAGGATAGGAAAATGTCGACCAGGAATCGAACCAGGGGCCTCCGATTACCGGGCGGAAAGTGTATCAACTGAGTTACCCGTGTCGACTCCAGATCCGGCGCGAAATTTTTACATCCACATGACCTGATGTATGCTCATCTGCAATAAAAAAAACCCTGAGTTATATAAGTGTTGCAAAATTTTCAATTCAAGAATTAGGTCCTAAAATTGGCCATGTGATAATTTTTATTTAGAAAAAATTGTTGTTTATTTACTCATAATTAAGTTTATATCTAATATATATTATATACTATAACTAAGAAGCAGGTCTGCGAGGGCTATTCTCTCGCAGGCAGAGCCTTGTAGGAGAGACACGAAGGGGCTACCTTTGGGGATGCCTTTTCCTCTCTCCGTTTTTGAACTAAGGTTCCCACAAGCCGATGCACCTCGGCCTGTTTTCAGAGGTGTATGTTCCGGGGTCACAGACCTTGGGTATACGGTAAGAGTTGTTTTCTGTTCCCATTGGAACAGTCGGCCAACTGCCTCCTAAACTGGTCGAGGGACGGAGAAGGGAATGCTGCGTCTCCACAGCAAACTCTTCTTCCGCTATCGGAAGGGCGTGGGAGAAGTACCCAATGCTCGACCTACCTGATGCAGATTTTTCTAGGGTTTTCCCTGCATTACTTTTAGGCGAATGCCGGGTAGGATCCTTAAACTATATCCCGGGAGCCCTAGTTAACCCTTGGCTACCATCCTCTACGCTTCCGCATCCCCCCTTTCAAATCCCTTCCTATGCAATTAAAGGGGTGTTGCTACTATGTGGATTACTCTCATGCAGCCTGTTACCCCCCCCCCCCCCAAATATAACTATTCCAATTATTGAGTTTGGTATAAAAGTTACTATTTTCTGAAATGTATAATTATAATTATTTTTTCTACAATAATATATTCGTATTTTACATACCTCTGTATTTAATTTTACTATGTTATCTTTGGCTGAAGAGGCTCTATATGAGGACTAAAACATGTCTCAATTTAATAATTAATTAAAAAAATAATATTTGAAATTGTCTGTTATTGACCGTTTTATCATCAAATGTTCGACGTAAAAAAACCGATTTATTGCACGGTAATATTCCAAAATTATATATACATTTCAGACCCTGGAAAATAATTGGTGGCATTAATAATATATATTTATCTGACTTTAATATATAATTGAAAATTTATCCAGACAAATTTCACGTTGTTTTATAAGTATGGTATTCGTGTTATTTTTATATCTTCAGACAACTCAAACTTAATAAAAAATATTGAAGACTAACATTTTGGATATGCATAATTTAATTTACAAAATTAATTGTTTGTATTGTAAGTCTTCTTATATAGGTCAAACAAAACGGTCTATTTAAATTAACGAATCTAAAACAACTTATTAGGTTCGAAACACAATTTAAATAATTAAACCCATACAACTGTTCAAAATTTCTTTATAATTATTGGTCATATAATGTTTACAGACGCTTTCAGCTTTACCAGCTATAATCGTCTGTTACTCGTTTGTGTCCAAACAGACTTTATTTATAAAACAAATTCTAAAGTTGTGGAAAAAGAAACCTATTACAAAAAATACTTAATTGTATTTACGCCTTATAAACTCAAAACAATGAAATAAATTATGCCAATGTAATAGTTTTCAATATGAATTGCGTAACCTAAAACGGAAATTTTTAGAACCAGAACACATATTTTCGAAAATAAAGATGGTATTAATTTTAGGAAGAAAAATGCTGATATATCATACTACTGTTTCAAAAATTTTAATACATCAATATAAAGTTTAAGAATCTTAAATCACCATATTTTTCGAAATTTAAAGTCAATTATTGCAAACTTGACGCACGCGTCTATTACAACATATCGATGTTGGCACCGAAAGATACTCCAAATTCAAGATTCAAGATTTGGAAAATGATTAAAAAATTCACAATTTTACAATTGGGAACTGATGTAAACATTTATGTTTAAACACAAATTATCAGTCTTTTTAATAAAAAAAATAGTGTCTTGAAATATATTAATGTTTAAAACAGTTTAAACAAGCAAATATATTTTATTCCCAAACAATAAGAATAGGGAGGGACACAGGCTAGAAAATGCTAGAGTCCAGGGGTCAAGCCTATTTCTCATTTCAATAAATGACATCGGTCACATTAATAGCCCCCAGTATAGATGTTAAACTACGCGGATGATATCATTTTACTCGCCAATGGAAGGAGCACCAAGCAATCAACAGAGAGAATACAGGAGGCTATCAACAAAGTAGCGGAGAAGGTAGATAATATAGGATTTAATTTTAACTCGGGAAAGGTTAGGGTAATGATCTTCTCCAGAAGGTACAAACTGGAACTAGTACTAGT
Source organism: Zhengitettix transpicula (assembly GCA_037074705.1). NCBI lineage: Eukaryota > Metazoa > Arthropoda > Insecta > Orthoptera > Tetrigidae > Zhengitettix > Zhengitettix transpicula. The sequence goes on along the minus strand of CM073593.1, from coordinate 23,758,059 downwards.
AAAAATTTATGACACCAAAATTAGCTATGTAAACCACTATAAAATCTTGGGGATGTTCTGGGGTACTAGACTGACCTTTAAAACCTTTAAAACCCAAAACTTGGTCCTGGAAGCAAAAAAACGGATAATAATCCTAAAACTGTTAGCAGCCAAAAACAAGGGGCAAATAGTGCAATTTTTATCCCTCATTTATACGGCAATGATCCTGACAAAGATAGATTACGGAGCTCACATTTATATGTCTGCCCATAAAAGGCTATTAAAGAAGCTAAATAGCATTCAAAATGAGGCATTACGGGTAATGACTGGATGTATCATAACCACCCCAATTGATAGACTCAGAGCTGAGGGAAAAGAATTCTCCTTATGGCATAGCAGAAGAACTTTCGTATTAAAATATGCTATAAGGGACGAATACCTTAGAGAAGAAGCGTCCACTCCAAGGCTCTTAAAAAGAGACTCTTTCATAGACCAGATAAGTTTTCAAACCACGCTAAAATTACTCCTAAAGGAAGAAAATATGGACTTCCCGGTAATAGACCATAATTATACTCCTGGGAATTTCATGAGCTACCAATAGACACATCCTTCGCCAGAGTGGGATAAAATAACATGAAGAATACGGACTGGGAAATGGAGCTGAAGAACCGCTGAAGAGCTGAAGTACATGCTACCTAAAGTACACGGATGCGTCAAAAACCTGCGAAGGAGTTGGATGCGCTATAGTTTCGGACCAGTTTGCAAGGACGGCAACCATAAGCATCAAAACTACAGCGCAAATATATGTCATATATATGGAAACAATACGTTTCATGGAAGAACCAAACAAAAATAATTTAATCCTAACAACCTCTCTGGCAGCAATAAATACAATAAACAACCAAAATATATGGAATGGTACTGTCAATAAAATCAGAGAAAATCTTATGGTTATTCTAAATAGGAATAATAAGGTAATGATAGGATGGGTACCGGTACACCGAGGAATAGAGGGAAACAAAAGGGCGGACAAAACTGCAAAGATAAAGGCATCCCAAAAAAAGAATAGAAACAACAGTCCAATGTGCACTAAAAAATATGGGGGACAAGCCTATACCAGAATACTCGAGGAAAAATGGTACAAGTGTAGAAGGGGAAGGAAAGAAAGGATTTTTCACGAGGAAGTCGACAAATTGAATCAGAGCTAGCAATCTGTCAAGGATACAGCAGGTGGTTGTTCCTAGGTTAAGAAATCTCCATTCTAACCTCACGCACTCCTTTCTATTCTCTAGATCACCGCAACCTACATGTGATGTACGCAAGGCTGCCCTGACGATCCAGCATGTCCTCTACGACTGCCCAAAGCACGACAGGACTAGAATAGCCACAATTCAGAAATACACGAGAAGGGAGATATGTAGCTCAGTAGCGGCAATAAATGACCTGCTAAAGTTTGGCTAGGAAACCGGAATTCAAGACCTAATAATAGAGAATGAATCTGAGACTAAGAATAAAATGTACAATTAATATGAACTAATTGTAATAATTTCATGTAGTTGGAATGGAAAGTCGCCAATGACTTTTATGTTGACACGACTATAAACAATAATTTTTTTAAAAAATTCTTCTATCGTGAAGCGTAACATTTACTATGTTGCATTTGGTGAGAGCACTGTGGTTATGTTCTAAACTGCAACAGATTGTTTCGTCTGAGTCATTGATAAGTGTTTCCGTATTTGTAGCACCAGCTACTTTATTTTTTTTACAGATACAAATGATACTTTGTGAAAGAGTTTTTAAATTTACCATCTAAGGACGTTTGACCTATGAACCAACACAAGATTCTTTGGTAAAAGTGTAGGTACAGGGCAGTATATCAGCTCGTTACACGACGTAATTGCGAAGTGCACGTGAGTTACGATTCCACGCCATGTGGGAATACTACGTATTTTCCTTCCCTACGGAGTTCCTTCCAGAACACTTGCAATTCTTTTTGCCACCTGCACATTAAAAAGGACCATTAGCCGGTGTGAAGGCAGCACGTTACCCGTCCATCACGAAAGAATTCGCTACTTCGGCGGAGAGAAATTCTCGTAAATCGTGGGCAGAGATTTGCATAATATAGTGTACTATCTGTGACCTCATCTTCAACACACTGCGGTGCGATTCTTGGGAAAGCGTTGGGTGAACGCCGTCACTGACTTGGCAATTTGGTGACGTTTACTGAGGGGCCATTATATGTTAATGTCACCGCTGCGATATGTGTGACATCTTTGCGGCCTAATGGACCTGGAATGATAGCCTGCGTGTCATGTCGGAGATGTTGGGGACGGATATTTGAACTCGTGTAGCGGGAATATTAAGCAGTGCACACACACACTGAGTATAATGTGCAGTAGATAGCATCGGTAGGCCGCTAACCGATTATTAAAACTTTCATTGAAATCGTGCATAATGACACAGTACCCAACCTTCGCCTCGTAGATCCTCTAACGATCTTGTAATTTTATTACCATTATTGCTGGCAGATTTCAGTGCTTAAAGATCGTATCGACTTAATGTGAGCCGGAAATTCCCTTGTCATTGTTGTATATTATATGAGACAAACGGCCATTGTACGACAAAGACGACTTGAATAATTAATCATTATTTTGGGAATTGAAAGAAAATTGTACATATAAATTCTAAAAATTGGTTATTTCGTATTCTAATGCCTCTTACATTAAGGAAAATAGACAGTAATAACATATCATGTCAATTCTTAGGAAGATAGCCATGACATTTCGACGGTTGAAATTTCGTATACCACCAATTGACGCGCCTTTTTTTCTCAGAATTACGTGCAACTAAGGATTTAAGTCCTTTAAATCTTAAGACACAACTCGTAAAATGTTTTTAGCTTTGTATTCAGAGACAATGGAATTATCAGGGCTGCTGGAGAACTGTTCGCGTGATAGTAAAGACCTAAAACAGGAGAATTTTGTAAGGTGGAGTAATGTATATACGTCTTTAATCAGAAAACTATTTCTCCTCTTCGCATTTCGCGTCCCATTTTCAATAGAACTTCAGTTGGTATCTCAGAAGGGTGGCTATTTATTTTTTCTCTTAATAATGAACGCCTAAAACATCAAATTCGTCCTGCTATTATTTATGACACACTTAAGATCAAGTAAATGTCAAATGACTCACACGAAAAAAATTAATTAAACTGAAATTATTTCAATTAAAACAGTTTGCTGGGGGTATTAAAATTATAACAAACTGACTTCATATTTAAATTATATAATAAAAATAACAGCATATACGTCAGAAAAAAATTTAATATTTCAATTTGAAACATAATAAATATCGAACACGACGTTTCGTCCCTGACTGTAAAATCCTTCAGATTATACATTCAAATTTTTAAGTAAACCAATTATGTTGTGTTAGATGCAAAAAATTATATATGTATAGACTGATAAATTTTTCATCTAACTCAATATCATTAGTTTACTCAAGAACTTGAATGTAACATCAATACACCTGAAGACGTCCCAATAAAGCACGAAACGTCGTGTTTGATATTTATTTTGTTACATGTTGAATAATTAAATTTTTCTGACTAATAATCTGATAATTTTATTACTTATTCAAAGTATACATTCTAATTTAGCATGTAATCGAATCTTTATATAATTTTATTGATAATCAGTATGAAAAATTCAGTGGAAATTCCAAGCATACCGAATGTATTGAAAATAAAAACGAAAAAAGTCAGCTATTGATCACTTCTGATAATTTTAGACTTATGGACAAGAAACAGTATTCAAAATGGCAGCTATTGAGGAAAATCCACCGGACGGAGCAAGGGAATTACACTACGTAAGTAATTGTAACAATGTAGTTCAATACAACATTCTTTCCTATAATAAAAACGGCGTGCAGTGTTTAAGTTGTGTTGTGTAAAAGTATGCTTATGCTTTCCCATTTTACTCATGACAAAAAAAATCATACACGATTATTTAATTTTTCGGTTATATAAACTCATGTCTTTTGTGCATTATATTACTTCAAATATTCACTGAAGTACTGACACAAGTGTTTTCCTACATTCAGATATTGTTATTCATAAATTCACTTTTAAATTCCAAACCCTCAGCATTTACAAAACAATACAAAGTGATATGGGAAATAAATAAATCATTTTCGGGTTTAAACTAGGACACAGTATTTAAACTGTGGAAACGGTTCGAGAATTACGTATTCGCTCAATAAAACTGCATAAAATAATTAAAATATCGTTCATTGCTTATATTTTATCACATGCAATTGTGATTTTCGTATTAATAATTTTATTTTTAAAACTTAATTTTTTCGGTAAATTTATATCAATTATTTATGTGCTTTATTGTATCGTCTCAAAGTTCTTAATTAGACAATTATTGGAACCAGTAAATCAAATTAATTGCCGTTGTTTAGTTTTTACAATGTAAATAATTATATTTTTCCTCTTCTCTTAAAAAGCAACAAAAAATATTTTATTAAGCTCTTTTATAATTTTTTTTGCACATCTCCAATGTTTATTGACGTGTGTTTTTTTAAGTAAGTTTTTAATAATACCTTTTATGGCCAATAGTAATACTGAAATAATATTTACGAAGGTTTCTAGATATTTTAAATAATATAACAAAATAAAGTTTCACTAGCTTGTTACATAGTATTATAATTTGTACCTTAGTATTTTCCTTCTTTATAACCGATAATTTTGGGAAAAAAATAGTTCAAAACAAATAAAAATGTATTGTTCTGAACATTATTATTTAATTTTTCTTGGAAGAAATTATTTTTCACAGCTGCGTAAGTTAAGAATGAATCTACTTCATTTCTCTTTCTGTTTTTTATACTTAATTTTTTAAACCATTTACCTTTATTTTTCTCTGGCAGTCATATATCTTTAAATAAAACATTTACGATCCATAAGACTGCAGCTTATTTATTCAGCAGCCTAAAGGCATTAATGAGGCAACAAACGCGGTTTTGCTATCGGGAAAAAAATCGATAAACAATTATTTTCTTATTTAATCAAAAGTGTCAATAGGTTAATAAAGTTCCAAAAAATGATTAAGTTTTTACCGTTGTGGGTTTATTTCAAATTATCATATGAGGACTGAAATCACGTGTCGAAGCCATACAAAGTAATATGTGATATTAATAAATTGTTCCCGGGTTTCAAATTTGGCATTCTTTAAAGAAAACCTACAACGTTTATAAACCTAGCTCCACCATAATATTCTATAATGAATATATGTTGGAAATAATTTACATTCAAATTGACATCAAAACAAACCAGAAATTATCGCATTGAAAAAGGCACGCAGGGAAATTATAGGGCATTTGTAAAGGAATGTAATGAATCTAAAAAAAAACGTACAAGTTTTTTAAAACTTCTACTTGGTTTATCAGTTGCCTACAAGAATAGTTATTGTGGAATAAAAATTATACTGCGATTTTTCACATTGCTATTTGATCAATATCGTACGAAATTCAATAAAACAAATTATTTAAAGTTAGAAATGATCCTTTCTCTGCATAAACTCTTTAACTAGTAATAAATACTATGTTTTGGTTTTATAAAGATTTGATTTAAAACGAAAACAAACGAGAGCAAAGTATTTTAAATGACGAACATACATGTGCAAGTATATAAGTTATTACGGGAAACCTCAGACTAAAGCTCACGATCCAGCTATTATCGCAGGCGGTCAGGTGCATCGAATGTACGGGCAATTGTTCTCCGTAATTATTTCAAAGATATATGTATGAATATCAATGCAAAGTCCTGATTTTGAAGATGATTTTTCCAATTATTAACTAATAGCGTGGAAACATGCTCTCTTGATTTACAATTTACACTTAGAATCGCGAGTAAAATGCATATTTCCTTGTATTATCAGAGACATCTAGATGGCGAGAAACGATACGAAACAACGAGTGTAACACGTGGATTTAAGGCCCACTCATTTTCCCGTCGAGCATTACGTTATGCAGAATAATTTTGTAATCTCTGGCTTACATGATGTATAAGGTGCTGGAACACTCAACTGATTTCATCGTCTCGTATATATATATAGCTTATCTGCACCAAGTGTTTAATAATTATGTATAGATTACACCTAACAATAATATCTTGCAGTATATTAGAAATTCAACTATTTATTATACCACAGAAAAGAAACATAATCATAAAATTGGATATTTAGTTAAACATATTCCTAGATACAGTAAAGGAAGGGAACGTAACGTTCTTTTTAATAATTTAGTTAGCTAATCACTACGACCAAATTTGTTTCCCACAATCACAAATTCACAGTTTTAAAATCTGATCTGTTGCAAAAAATAATAATTCTTCAAATAAATTTTTCAGGACCCATTTTCGAGGTTTTATCTAGGGCATAATGTTGGGCTTTATTGAGTTAATACTTACAAGCTTCAGGCATAAAATTACACACCTGATGTAACGAAATATTTCTGATGTATTAATTAATTGACGTCAGTTTTAACTGTGAATAACGTCTGAAAGAGGTGGACGACAATGGGTCGTATAGAACGGAACCAGAGCTGGTTTGGATGGACCTGTATACTCCATCGTGACCGATAACAAAGAGGCGGCCGTAGCAGCAATACAGGCGATATTAAACATAAGAGGCAGATAGGAACTTAAACACTAAACAGGAATTAGTAAATGAAATTTACCACGCCATAGTTTATTTTATGCAATAAAAAAATTCTGCACTAAAATAAAAAATTAATTATGCACCTTTAGAAAATGTTTGTAAAATCTTTTAAATTTAATCCAATAATATTTAATTATTAGAAAAAAACAATAATAATGAAGCGGTTTAGTTTGATTTTTGTACGACAACCGAATAACCTGATCGAGATGTACATGGTTACAGTTTTATTCAATATGTCTTCAAAACGATTCGTTCCTTCTTTAAAATATATTCCCGGAAATCTATAAAAACACGTAATCCAAAATGCAAGAAGACTTAAACTGAAAATGGCCTATATCTAAGGAGGACGAGACTGAGTAACCTCAAAGAAGAATTGTCTAATTTTATGTCAGCTCATTAGCTTCTAGAATTCAGTTGTAATGTCCTGAATTAAAAAATACAATTACACTTAGATGTATGTATAAGGAAACGGTAAAATCCGAAGATTTATCTGCTCGTTTTCATATTCGTTTCAGTTATTTTTTTAAGACATATTGAACTATAATGGAGCTTTATTAAGGTTCAGTTTATAACGATGAAATAAGTAACTACTCTTGGTGTAATAAAGCCGAACAATATTATGAAAGAGAAGAAAAGCTTAAAATCAAAGCAGTATTTCTTTGGTATAATAAACAGAGAACAAATCATTCTATTTCCAGTCAGTTTCTTCTTAACTTGATCTATACTTTCATTGGTGATTTTTTAAGATTATTTACATATAACATGTAATTTTTTTTGCAACTCAGTTGCCTTTCCTAGAAATACCTAACACAAAATGCAGTCCGCTCGAAAAATCGCCAAGACGTTTGCGTTTTATACCAGGGCTTTAGTCTCGAAATAATAATAATATAGGTCATAGTTATTATCGATATAACGAGTTTGAAATAAATAATTGGAATACATGAGTAATGACAGAATTTCTCTCTATGATTAATCTAATAAAATAATACAGTTGAAAAAAGCAGATCCTGTTTCCAAGTTAGCCCCGGTACAGTAGACAATGAATAGCTTCGTTGAGCATACGTCTGGTTACATACAATGCCACATGTAGGAGAGTAAGCTTGATTTTAATTCAAAGCAAGGAAGAATCGCTGGAAGCTTTCTGGCACGGAATAATATTGACCTCTTCTCTCCCGGATGCGGCGGCTTCGCAGATGCGTAGCATCCACAACAGCCCATTAGAAAACATTGCCGTTACAACCGCGAGTCTGCGGATAAGTGTTACACATCACGCCGGAGAATTAATAACTAACTTATATTGAGGCTACGTATGTAATACTCGAAGAACTCAATACCGATAATATTAAAAAGTCGGAAAGAAAGCTAATTCCAACAATTATAAAATGTTACGTTGATTAAGAACGCAGTTTGAGTATAACAACCCCCTGTGTGAAAAGTTCTCGCCTAATGCAGTCTTATATAACAAAAATTTTGGTCACCAACTGACCGACTAATTATCCCCCAAAATCCAATTGAAATCAAAATGTAATTTAGCATCCATATATTTAAATTACGTGCACGTTTCCAATCAATTCATTATCTCACGCAGGAATTTAATTTTATAAATCAGCGTTTCTTTTTATAGTTAAGCTTCGTATATGCAATATTTTTAGTGACGGAACAGGGTGGAGATTGTCAGAAAGGAGCAAAATAGAGTTGTGTTTTTACGTCGCAACTGTCCACGTTACAAATCACAAACTGCAGTCTCGACAGCGGTTAGGGCTGTAAACGTTCAGAGTTAAACACACATTAATTATTAATCTCTCTCGCAGTTGAGAAAAAAAGTGATCCTGTTGGTACAGTCGGCCAGCTGCCTCCTAACCTCGTCGAGGAACGTCCTCACAGAAAACTTCGCTCCAGTCATCGGAAGGGCGTGGAACAAGTATCACGAGCTCCAGATACCTGATGCCGGTTTTCCCTACAACAGTTTTATACAAATTCCGGATAGAAACCTTAAACTATAGCCCAGTGACCCTAGTTAACCCTCACCTACCATAACTCCTTTTCAAATCCCTTCCAATGCTCTTAACAGCTGAACTGCTACCACGAGGATAATCCTCACGAAGTCTGTCAGTTTTATAAGAGAGACAAGACTGTTCCGATAGAAACAAACGCTCATCTGTCGCCGAAACTGGATGAGGCATGGTGACGGGAATGCTGGGTCTCCACATAAAACCCAGTCTCCTGTTTGTAACTAAATATAAAAAATCAAGCAAAACTACCTTTACATATTTACTAGGTTCTTGAAAGTAAATGCGCTGGGTATTTTCAATATAAACGTAAAAATACGGTTTGAAAAATTTTTCTATCTGTTTAAAACTACTTTTTGACGAATACCCAACATTTGGCTTCTTCCACGTCAGATAAAGAAGTATTTTTTAATCGATTAAATTAAGTTTAACTTCTGCCGACTGTTTCTCCGTATACATTAATTGCACTTTTTTCAACTTGTACACCTGTGAAGATATTTTATATGTGAAATTTTAAGTTAATGAAGTTAAATCATTTTGACCGAGAATTGACGTCAGAATATAAGCCTTCTATTGAATTTACATATTTTAAAGTTATTCCTAGAAACCCGTCTTGAGAAAAAAAAACACTTTATCCTGTTCATCCGGTAAAGAGAGAGAATGGGCGAAGATGCCGAAATACCTTCAACTTGCCTCAAGAATCTGAGATAAGAAATATCATGAAAAATTCATGAAGCATTCTTGGAAAATGAATCAAAATTACTTGAAAGCTTAGTTGGATATGTTCGACAAAGTCGAGATTCTATAAGCTACGTTCAAGCGTTCAAGGTAAAACGATTGGAAGGTCTGTAAAAGGTATCAACGGCCTAAAAACCTTCATCGGAAACATTACAAGATGTAATTTGCGTTTTCCTAGTTTTGTCTCAGAGGAGATTGAATTGCTTTCTGCTTTCTCAAGTTTTTAGATTGAATAATACTGTGTAATACAATAATTTTAGTGCCATAAATTTCCCTATCAGAAGACAGTATAGGAATCCAGGGACAGTAAAGGCTGAGCCGTGAATTTATTGTAGTTTGGCCAACTCGTGATTCTTGAAGTAGCTTCCAGTGTGCAGTCTCGTACTCCTCTAGGACTTGTGACATATGAGGAGGCGTTTCTCCACTCACATCGCCTAAGCCAGTGAAACCGTGGGAAACGTAAGAGAACATCATGTGATCTGATATGAGGGAAAACCAGCTCCGGTCGTAAAGTTTTCACTAAGTCGCTAGATAACGCACCGGAGGTTCTGCGCGACTGCTCCGACAACAGTCAGTACAAACTTGCGTGGATACAAACTTCCATGAATCACGAACCTACGTTGATCATTTTTTGTGACAATGAATTGAGAATTTTCATAATATTTATATACGCCATGAATCCTGACGTGATATGGGTCTGGTAAATGTTCTACACAGCTTCTTCTGTGAAGTACGTAACTAATTGCAACAACCTGACTCGTTTTATTTAGTGGCGATATCTATTGAATGAAATGTTGTGAAATTATTACTTGTAGTTCAATTTACACCTTATTCTATTTCGAGTTAGTCTGTATGTCACATCAGTCCTGAAAATATTGCTTGAAGAAAATGTCTCGTAACTAAAATGAATATTCATAAACAACGTCTGTAATTTATTATATATTACCAGGAATATAAATGGAAAATAAAATATTTGGCTTTTAGGAAACAATTTGCAAAACAATATACAGTATAATTAACATAATTTTCAGAATTTATTAGGTCTATTAAGCAAGGTATAACAAATTCAATATCAGTACTATTCGTTTTCTGACAATAAATCTTATTTTTTTTAAAACAATATAGAACCTTTAAGCGAAATACTAAATAATTGACAGAAACTTAAGGCATACATCAAATAACGGTCAAATAAAGACACGCAATAGAAATGTATAGCGGCATATTTAAATTTATTTAAGCAGATTTATTTTTTATTGTCATTATAGTTTATCCCCAATGGTTTTAATCAATCATAATTTGTAAAAAAAATATCCTTTAATTTTCAAAATTATTAAATTTCGAATTATTACGGAGCATTTATTGGCATTGTGTTGGTATTTTTTGATGCATAGATGATTATGGAAATACTTCTGAAAATTACGAAAAAGATCATAACTAAAAATTTGAAATATTATTGAATAGCTTCGTTTTTATAAATTGTGACTGATGAAACTATTGGAGTTAAAATATGAACACAATAAAAATTAAACTGACTCATGACATGTAAGTTAAAAAATTTCAAAGAAAAAATATATTTTGCTGCGTTTTGGGAACAGTAAAATTTGTGATAATAAATATTTAATTTTAGTTGATAAACCATTGTCTTTTGCGGCTTGCTTGGGCAAAGAATTAATAGCATAGACTAAAATTATTTCGATAACCTTACAGCGAAATACGAAATAATTGACAAAAACTTAAAGCATACATCAAATAACAGTTAAATAAAAACACAATACATATGTATACCGGTCTGAAATTAAACTTCTTCAACATATTTAAATTTATTTACGCTGATTTAATTTTTTTGTCATTATATTTTATCCCCAATGGTTTTAATCACTCACAATTTGAAAAAAAAATCATCTGTTTTTCAAAATTATTTATTTTTGAACTATTCCGGTAATTTGGCAATATTGAAATTTTTTATGCATAGATAATTATGTAAATGTTGCCGAAAATTTCGGAAAGGATCATAATTAATAATTTGGAATATTATTGAATAGTTATTATTGAAAAGTTAAATAATTTCATAGAAAAATATTATTTTGCTGCGTTTTGAGGGCAGTAAAATTTATAAAAAAATTATTTTATTATAATTGATAAACCATTGTGTCTTGCGTCTTGCTTGGGCAAAGAATACAAAGTATACAATAAAATTCTTTGCATAAATTTTTGTTGTGGCATTAGTAAACTATTTCTTGGGACAAACTTTTACGGACATTCAATGAATTTACGTAATCAGTTTCTCCATTATGATCAATTTTCAAACAAATACTGCTTACCATAGTTTTAGTTTTTCGAACACCCACCAGCCTTGGTTCTATACCTTCCCTAACAAAAATTATATTTTTGGATGATTCGTATTTGTTAATAATAGAAGTTTCAGGCGTTATAATAATTATTTTACCGCGTGTTATAATGCGAAGGAGAAAATCAAACGATACTGATTTATTTAATATCTAAAAGCATATAACATTGAGGTCTTCGGATGCTGATGTTTGAAAGATACTGATGGTTCACCAATATGAAAGGAAGGCATTTGTATTACGCAAGTGGACTCTGCGATCTTGTAAATGACATGATGAGAGTTAATTGAGGATATTATTTATGTGAGTAACATCGCTTCCTTTTTTTTTGGTTTTGTTTGAAGTTAATTGTTGCCGAAGAGATCCCAAGATAGCGGCGATGCAGCACGCAGCAGCAGCAACCAGCGTCTCGGCGCTATAAATAATCCTGATGGGCGCTCCAGCACGCACAGATTCAATAGCGTTCCACGGCCGAGGAGGAAGATCCGCCGAGACCTCGTCCTTTTTTACTCGTGCTGTTTGCCGAAACAAGTTCTCAATAAGTTGTGAGTGTGTGGCGCACAATGCAGCCCCCTCCACCTCGCATACCTGACCGCCCCGCAACCTGTTCCTCGCCGAAGAGATCCGTATCTCATCTCGCCCGCGTGAGTACCTCGCCATTGTCATAATAAAATACATTTTATTCGATAAATATCCTGAGGGCTCCGGTCGGTAGTGGCGGGAGACGAGGTTGAGGGGGTCCTTCGGGCGCTACCGAAGGTGTCTCCTCTGCGTTAGAGAAATGAATTATTTAATTGCCAAGGCCAAGAGGTGAGGCACACTTACGTTGACCTCCGCTGAACTCCCCGGCGAGGGGTCATAGGTGAGAGCTAAGATGTTTTCAACACGGGAGGGCTTCCAACACCCGCCGAAAAAAAGGCTGCCGGCATCTCACGCAGCGCGTGCCTCCATCAAAGAGAACGAAAGCACTCTACAAAAGACAGAGATTCGTCTAATTGAAATGTACGCCTCGGGGTGTCAGGGGCTATCAGTGACATTGTAGTCACTTATAAAAGGCCAACCTGCCACTGACGAAGTCATCCTATCCTGCCTACGATACAACGATACGTCTTTCCCTCAATAGAATCTATTTTTATATGACTTTCATGCACGATCATCTGACTCATGTTCTTAATCCTAAAAAAAATGGCTGATGCTGACAAAAGTTTCGGAAATCGATCTCAACAGAAGACGATCAATTATAGGGTACAGGTAGATGTGGTTTGACAAATATGTCCTGAAGGGTGAATAGAGCCCGAAGCAATGATGTTAAATAAGGGCACCGTATGGTGAGTAGACGGACATATTTGCTGAAAAACATGCAGAATAACCAAACATCATATAGTTTTAGCGTCGTTATGTTCGTGTGAATCGCGGTATAGTTAATATTTTAATGTTGACGCAGTAACAAAGAGAAATTAAGTGATCAGGGAGTGCGCAATGACTGGGAGATGATTTTTATATATCAGCTGGATTAAAACTATTTTCTTCAGCTTACGAATTTATTTCTCCAGACGTGAACCAAAAAAATCCTCCACGGCCGTGGTTTCACACGTCGAACAAGGCTTTATCTCATACAGTCTGTGGTATGCGTTGTTAAGAGTTTCAGAATAGACTGCTACGTGGGTGGGATCTCTCTACGTCCGACTTGAAACCATCGGGAATTGTTTGTTAAAATTTCCTGGATACACGACACATTTGAAATTATTTCAGTGTTTTGTGCACTTTGTTTACAAAATCTCACTCATGTGTTAAAATGAACAGAAGATAAAGAATCAGCCGAATAATCAAACTAAGGATATAAAATTAATTTTATTACCCTCAACATGGTTTTCAGAAACGTTGTGAGGCATTTATTTACACTGATTATCTGGCTACCTGTTTTTGTTAATTTTTAAGTAACAGAGGCGTTTTTCATTTTTTTACCCTTATTTATATTTCGAGGTAGGGACCTTTCTGGTTGTGATGGAATTTGTTGTGACCAATCAGTCCCCAGTGCTACGTCGCAGCCAACATGTCAATCACCGATTACCATAAAGGTGTCATAATGCAGCATGCCTTGATGAAAACACCTTTAAATGTATTCACGGATATGCATACAAATTAATTATTTATACTTATAAATATTTTCTGACAAATATAAAATTTGGGCGAACCAAAATAAGAAGGGTCAATGATTCTTTAAATACTATACAATAAAATATTTATTGATTCTGGAACTCTTATATTTTCAGCCACAGAAAAAGTTGTCTTTCTACGACTACTTGAAGTTAAACTTCTGTAACGCAAGTAATATATTCTTTATTGGTGAATTTAACTATGTATGTAAGCTCTGACGTGTGAACTTTACTTTGTACTCTTTCCTAGACTTGTTTCTCCTCATCAGTAGAGAAATATGAAACGAATAAATTGATCTAAATCTAAATAGATTTGATCACCTGTAGGGGCATGTTCATTATCTGAAATACTCTACAAAAAAGTGATTTATTAAATGTTATCGTTCAACTATTCGTTAAAATTTAATATGTTATTCACATTTAAATTGTATACATTTTATATGTCTGCTACATCTCAAAAATATTAATCAAAAGTCATATGCCGTTAAATTCAATGTATAATCAATTTTTTTCCGTAAAACACTAATGTTTTTTTAATCACCTGATTTCTAGCAAACAGGACTGCAGAAACGTTGAATTTAATTTATTTAGCACTTATTTTTCTGTGTTATTTAGTTACATATTTATCTAATTAATATACATTAACACTGACGTTTTATATTTTAATTTCTATTATTTTTTATTGCTGACCTGCGAAAATTGTTTAAAATTGAAAATAAAATATTTCCGGCAGATAGGTGAGTCGAGTGGGCTGAATATACCGTATCTGTCTTTCAGTTGAGATATTATTTTTAACAGACGCGTGATCCCTAGTCCAACTTTAACACGCCTTCCAACGGCTATTCAATAAAGAAGAGGTAGGAGTACTTGAACAATACGTATCTTTTTAGTGAAGCTGCAGAGGCAATAGGTGGAAATAACGAATGCGTGGCATAAATACCCCAAGTGGCGGGGTGTGTGCTATTGTACCGAGGAATACAGCGTGCTTTATGGGACAAATATTTTGCCAAGTGGCGGCCTCATGCTGAGTGTCGTTATGGATGTGGACATATAACATTGAGACTGCTTCTGAGGTTGCAGGACATAATCCGAGACACCTGTACTGTGGCACCCGATAACCTCAGTATTTATCGGTAGCTGTGGGTTACGCTTCTATTTGGGCGTTTAAGTCTCCAGGCCGTGACATGAAATATCATTCATGTTTCTGTCTCAATAAACCACCAGAGTTTTCAGAGCTGTAACATTAAATCTGTTGAAGTATTCTTTAGTATGAGACAAATGTTAATGTCATTATAGAGACAAAAGAAAACAAGAAAATCTACCTGTGAAAATTGAGTTTATATTTCCTATAATCCAGACTTAGGGAAATTTTGTTATGCCTTTTTGTGCTGGCGTTTCCGTGACTAGAAAGACAATTTCA
This sequence comes from Zhengitettix transpicula, assembly GCA_037074705.1. NCBI lineage: Eukaryota > Metazoa > Arthropoda > Insecta > Orthoptera > Tetrigidae > Zhengitettix > Zhengitettix transpicula. Next base: position 23,742,696 of record CM073593.1, on the reverse strand, counting down.
GAGAATTCATCCATATATTTTAATTACATTATATTAATAAATTGCTTTTTCCTTTGAAAAATACTACAATATTAATGTTTCAGTTATAATGTAGACACGTCGTAGCCAAATACTGTTCATGGCAGAATTTGTACATAAAATTTTAACTCAGAAGAAATTATTTTGACATAATAGTGTAACATTGAAATAGAAAAAATATCAAGTAAAAATTAATTAATACAAAATATTGTAAACACAGCAGTCACGTTGTTAAATACAAAATGTAGGCTATTAATATATTTTTGAGGACAATTAACAAGGACACAGCACTGCTATTTAATTCACGTGAGAAATGATAAAAATAAAGCGTTCAGGTAATTATCTGACTCGTACAAAAAATTAAGCTGTTTTTAATATAATAATGAAATAAATATTTTAACGTAGTACGATATACTTCTTATGAGAATTTTTTAACTGAGTGACATTTAATGGGACTTGGAAAAATATTTGGCAGGTTTAGCCTTCGAGAGAACATCCCTCGTAGGTATTGCCTGCGAGAGAATAGCCCTCGCAGACAATTTTGTTTTTGATACATAAGTGATTCCCTGCAGTTTTTCGTATTTGTTTACCAGGTTTAACAGTGTGTAATTAGTATAAGAATTTAGGAATTATATTCATCTGAAATTATAATTATAATAATTAATTTATCTGAAATATTTCAATGATTAGTAACATTTTAATATTACAGATCTGAATGTTTAGTCTCATATTGAAATTTTCTGGCAGCAATTTATTTTAAGTTCATAAGCTATAAGTTTTTGTTTAATGATAATATACACTTCAGGATATAAAATATTAACTACGTTCCTTTTAGTACTATATGATGATTGTTCCTTACTACATTCTCAATTTATTAAGTAAACTAAGAACAGTACAGTAGGTTATCTACTAATTGTAAGCATACTTGCCTTAGAAATAAATTCTGAATTGAACCAGCTAAAACTTTAGGCATCACTTTGTCAATAAGCTTATTAAATGTCTTAACCCAAAAAAGTAAAGTGTTAATCAACTAATAATACTAAAATAATTGTTGCAATTATTATTAATACTACAGAAAAAAATTAAAACACACTATAAATGTGTTGCGTAATAAGTATTCATTTTTATCCAAAAAAAATAAGACGTTAGGGTGGTGAAATTAATTTATGTTACACTTTTATTCTTCGTTGAACTTTTGCATGTTGCTATTGGTTCTTCATTGAAATGAAACTGAATTACATTCAGGTAAACGATGACATACCTTAAAAAAAGATTATTTAAAGAAATTCGATATACTGTTTCTTGTAAAACACGTATCTTTTTACTTCGATACAAATTGACCTTCCTCTAAAATAAGCTATTCTCTCGAAGGCAGAACCTTGTAGGAGAGATACGAAGGGGCTACCTTTGGGGATGCCTTTTCCTCTCCGTCTTTGAACTAAAGTTCCCACAAGCCGAGGCACCTCGGCCTGTTCTGGGAGGTGTATGTTCCGGGGTTACAAACCTTGGGTATACGGTAAGAGTTGACCGCTATTCCCATTGGAATAGTCGGCCAGCTGCCTCCTAAACTGGTCGAGGTACGGAGAAGTGAATACTGCGTCCCCACAGCAAACTCCTCTTCCGCTATCGGAAGGGCGTGGGACAAGTACCAAATGCCTGACCTACCTGATGCAGGTTTTTCTAGGGTTTTCCCTGCATTTCTTTAGGCGAATGCCGGGTACGATCCTTAAAATATAGCCCGGGGGCCCTAGTTAACCATTGGCTACCTTCCTCTACCCTTCCGCATCCCCCCTTTCAAATCCTTTCCTATGTTATTAAAGGGTAGTTGCCCAACGTGGATTACCCTCATGTAGCCTGATGCCCTAAAAAATAAAAAATAAATTATCCTTAGAGAATTTTAAATTATTTATTTAGCCTTGATCATCATATGTCATCCATAATTACATGTCCATTTTAAAAATACTAAACTAAATTCTTTAATCTGGTTTCTGACTTATAAAATAAATGGTGAACAGAAATAAATGAATTTTAATTTGCTAGTAACTATTAAAGAAAAAATTATAATTATTTATAATATTATTCATCCCTGAACCACGTTGAAACATTACTCCCATTAAAAGTAGAATTTTGTGACTCTCACGACTTAACATTACGTATTAAACATATTACCCTTCCCTAATTTAATTACATCACTTAAATTTTGAGAGGTTTATCAGTTATTTTCGCACTGCTGATCTTATTGAAAGAAATGATCTTTTTTAAAAGAACAAAGCATTCACATTTTATACAAAAAAATTAAGTTCACAAATAATTGTTAAATAATCTGTGGTATGTTTTTATTTCATGGAATACAATTGTTTAAAAATCTACAAGATTCTGTAATTTTTAAGCTTAAATCTTCTTTTTATGATTCAGAGGACAAAAAGATGCTATTAATAAGGTTTCATCTATAAATGTTATTTTAAAAATTAAAAGTGACTTTTGTTATATCGGTCAAAAAAATTTACATACTAGGATTAAAGAACATAAATATAATGTCAATATGCCATAAACATAGTCCTATTACCAAAGATTGTATGAAATTAAATCACGGTTTCGATTTTGACAATACCTCCATTTTATACAGAGAACCACATGATTGTAAAATATTAATTACTGAAGTGCTGAACATTAAAAATCAAACAATATTAAGCTTTACAGAGAAAGTCTCAACATGATATATTATGTTTTATTTTAAATGCTTTGGCACTTATTTTTATCTTTGATTTTAGTTCCTTGTTCAATTTTAAGTTGTAGGTTATTCGCCGTTAGAAAAATACGTCAATACGCGTAGTATAATTTTAAAATTAAAATATACTTTGTTTAATTTTGTTGTATTAAGGTCGGTTTTAGTATAATTATAATATAAAATAATTCATGAATGACAATGACTTGAACTTAGTCTATGTCCATTGAAGTTTAAATATAATACGTCTGTGTCAAAAGTATATGAATTAGATAAATAACGGGAAAAAATGAAGTTATAATAATAATAATACGAATTATTTCATATACTAACTTATTTTAAAGTATTTAGAATAAAAATATTTTATATTTCAACCGCAAAATTAACATTAGTGCATAAAACTTTATTTATAGTCAGCTGCAAAATATTTTTATATACCATTTAACATTTCGTAACTAACGACTATTACAATTACTGAAATGTATTCATTTCGCAGGTTTTGTTCTGATGAAGACCTCGTCTCCCTGATAAAGGCCGAGCGTGAAATATGAACTCGACGCTCGCGCTGCGCCTCCTCTTTTATAATCTAAACAAGGCTGCTGGAAGGGAAAATGAAGTTAGCACATAATTAAGATGATAACGAGATGCCTGGAGAAAGGGTTGAAGACAGCTTATTAAGGCAAGGATTGTTTTCCAAGGGAGATCCAAGATTTATACTGGCGTCGGGGCGGAAGACGGCGGCGTCGCTCAGATTACTGGGCGTCCCCTAGCGCGGCACAGCGTCTTTTTCAGCTAACGACATTAGTCAAATCCCGCTCGTTCTGTCAAGACTAACGCTAATCGTTTCTTATGGCCTTGTTAGCGAACACAATGGCAATATTACGTAAAAGATTTATGTTATGCTTAAGAGTGAAGAATGCATAATCTATTTGTATCAACGGCCATTGATGACATCATAAAAGTTTGTTTTACATTCTCTCAAGTTAAAAATATTTATTTGCAAACATAGTTAGACTTACGATGTTTTTTCATTATTTTGGTTATTACTGTCTTTCTCTTCTACTCTCTTCCATTTTTGTTTTAACTAACCAGCAGAATCAGCTGCAGTAAGAAAAATAGTGATCTTGGCAGAAAAAAATTATTACCAGAGGTAATTAATTGTACAGTTATTTACGTTTTGAGTTCCTTAGGAGGAATAGTCAGAATCAGAATAGATAATAAAATGATGTAATGATTTTTTGATTGAATTAATCTAATTTTTTTAACATCCTCCAAAATTAGCGGTGACGAAATACAAACCGCTGTCCATTTTATTATCTGCTTTTATTTTCAGTGAAAATTCTTCCGTAGAATAATTTTACTGTTGACATCAGATTTTATCGATTTATGTCCTTTATAAACTGTTAATTGACGTCCACAGTGGCCTAATTGTACTAGAGTAAATATTCAGTAACTGTTGTTATTCATTTCCACGAGTCACAATATAGGTCATAAAATTTAGAAATTATTATTGAACTACAATCCATAATTATTTCAAGACAAACTATAAATGAATTAATTTTTTTTTAGGGCAACAGGCTACATGAGGGTGATCCACATTGGGCAACTCCCCTTTAATAGCATAGGAAGGGATTTGAAAGGGGGGATGCGGAAGGGTAGAGGAAGGTAGCCAAGGACTACTAGGGGCCCCGGGCTATATTATTTTAAGGATCCTACCTGGCATTCGCCTAAAGAAATGCAGGGAAAACCCTAGGAAACCTGCATCAGGTAGGTTGGGCATTGGGTACTTGTCCCACGCCCTTCCGATAGCGGGAGAGGAGTTTGCTGTGGGGACGCAGCATTCCCTTCTCCGTGCCTCGACCAGTTTAGGAGGCAGCTGGCCAACTATTCCAATGGGAATAGAGAACAACTCTTACCGTATGCACAAGGTCTGCGACCCCGGAACATACACCTCTCAAAACAGGCCGAGGTGCCTCGGCTTGTGGGAACCTTAGTTCAAAAACGGAGAGGAAAAGGCATACCCAAAGGTAGCCTCTTCGTATCTCTCCTAAAAGGTTCTGCCTGCGAGAGAAAATCCCTCGCAGGTTACCTGCGAGAGAATCCTCTTGCAGGCTTTCAGCTGAATTAATTTTTTTTTACGACTGGTTACAATTAATAATAAGAAAGATAACGAAACACAGACAAAAGAAACGATAATATTAATACCACGCAACGTTTCTGGAAGCCTTGTTCCTTTCTTCAGATGCAAGAGCGTAGAGTTTCAACTGCACTAGTCAGTTGGCTAAACTCAAAAGTTAATACTGACTAGTGCAGTTGAGTTTCTCTACGCTATTGAGTTTTTTTCTGCACGGGAATAAACGAACGTTTCCAGAAATTGTGAGTGATATTTATATTATCACTTTTTTTGTCTGTATTTGCCTATCTTTCTTATCATTACAAATTAGAAATTCTGACTTCAGTTTACTTTATTGGCTTATCATCTTGTCCGAATCAAGAAATAAATCAATATCGACCAAGTCTCATCGATTTATTAGAAGCTATGACTTTAAAAAATGTTTGTCTAAGGAAAATATGAAGTTGAAATTTTTAAATTAATGAATTTCGTTATATCTGATCAACTTAGCCGCATTGTTAATACTGGAAACATGGCTCTGGTGTTGGAATTATTATAGTCAGGCCTTCAGCACTGTTTTAAATTTAATTGTTCATTTTGTAAATAGATTGAACTTTAGAAAAGTCCATAAAGACTTAAACTGTCGTTTTGTGCTCCTTAAGGAAACGCGAGTGAAGCAATAATCTCTAATTATACGAAAACTTTAGAAACGCATGACTTGTTCGCGAAAATAAATTTCATGGCTAAAAATACAACCAGCCTAACAATAGTATAGCACGCATCACAAAAATGTAGTATCAAGGTGAAATAGCTGAACCTTCCCGTTGCGCTACCTTCGTCCAGCGGTGATGTACAAGTGTGTTAATTGAGAAAATGTCTGACAAAGTAGCCGGAAATAGTCCCTGAACATAGTATTACAGTTCCGCGGTGCTTACTATAGTGTGATTTAGTAGATATTTAAAAAATAAATTTATTTACGTTGCGAAAAATGAGCTCTTAACGAGTATCATATTTATCGATAAAATAAATAATGTAGTCTTTCTCGATCTAGAGTAATAATCTATTGCTAGAAGACGATGGCAGTGAACGTCATCGAAACATCGCAAATACAACTGTTATCGGTTAGAAACCCGAGAAGACTTTATTCACACAATTATAATCATATCAATTTATTTAGAATATTGTAAATGAAAATTAAATAAATACATATGGAAAAGATATGTGATTAATAGCTAAGTTTGTCTTTTTTTTTCTATCTAGTGTGTCTGTTTTTTGGCCTATACATCAATTAAATTATTTCCAAAAATATTTATAAAATTGTGTCGTTTAATTTCTGAATCTGTGGCGATAAGTCTGTTGCGTAAAGTCGTTAACAACGGTTTGAACATGGCCTACGTAAATACAGTGTTTACATCTCAATCTAATCATCTGAATTCAAATTTACTTTCAGTATTACTTCTTTAACATACATATTAGAAATAAACTGCGATAAGCAACATTTATATCCCTCCAGTTACATAATACTAGTCATCCTATGAAGATATTAAACTTATTAAATCCACTTGCTTGTCACCAATAACACCTGATACGCCATTTTACTCTAATGAATGGAAGCCAAATCTTATTTATAACATGTAAATGGCGAATGTAACATGAAATTTCCATTAGTCAGTTCACTGGATTACGTTATAATATACTCCGAATGCTAATTACTGTCTATGTTAATACGAGATATCAGCTGACGCTAATTGCGACACCGTTACAGTATTTTGTGCAAACCTGTCTTGGATTGCATTATAGAAGACTCCTGGATGTCGGTTCACAAAAAAATGGCTTAATTCTTGCACAAATATTGCTTTCCAATACAACTTAGTCCTGAAACTCATAAATACCAATATGTTCCTATACAATTCAACTCCCACAGATTTTGCTAACTATAAACGTATATGTACCCTAATTAACTTAACCATGACGGTTTGGCTTGAGGCATATAAGTTTTCTCTATATCTATCTTTTAATATAAATTTATGTTGTAGAGGTCAAAGATTTGCAATGTACGTTTTATTTAAATTTTTCTTTAATATTATTTTTGGAGTAACTATTGAGGCCAGAGCACTGTTCGGCGCAAGAATGCAGAGACTGTAAAGGTTGCTACGCAATTATTGTTGGAAAAGCGTATGTAAGACGCTCATAACTTCGGTGAAAACATTCAGTGTATTTTTGGGAGCCTGACCGGAGTGGTCACGGGAGTGTGGTTTTGGAGCCTGACGGAAAGTGTGTGTTTTGGGAGCAAAAACGTTAATGGTCGTAGAGAAACGTCGGGGTCTTGGGACTTTAACCAATTTAAATAAATAGAACGACGTAAAGTTAAAGCTCAGTTGTTAAAAAGCTGCCGGAATTATGTGAAGTGAAACGATATAACAATCAGTGTTACGGTCTGTTAATTAAATATTTTATTTAAAATAAAATAACTATGGAGTTCACAATACAGTACCAGAGCAACTCTAAATAAAATGGTATGTAGAAACATAATTTTGTAAACCGTTATGTAAATATAATTTACCGTCAGATTTCTCTATATTTGTGAGATTTCTCCAGTTTTTTTGTTGATGTTAGATTCTGTTATACAATTTTGTGATTCTAAATTAAATTTGTATTTTCTTTTTTAACATTTATTGGCAATTGCAAATCACTATCATTATTAGAGATTATGAGTATCATTAAATCTGTGAGATATTTGTTAAAAACACAAAAATGTTCAAAATTGCAAGTAAATCGGAATTGTAATATATAATCTTTTGTTATCTCTTATCAAAATTTGTTTAAATTCAAGGTAAAATCCTGTTAATATTCTTCCTTTTCAAATTTCGAATACCACATAATTTAATTGCAATATTTTGGCTTTAATTTTATTTTCCTTTTTTTAATTTGTATACCACTATATATATATATATATATATATATGTATTGTAATGCCAATTAATTAGGCCATTAACTGTTTGTATTAGAAATTAAATTGTTGGCGAATAAATTGTTAGCGGTATTTTGAGCGACAAAAAGCGACAATAGCGCTGAGCTCTGTTGCTTTGAGAAAATGCCGAAATGGAAATTCGCGCTCAAATTCAAGAGAGAATAAACATTTAAAACAAATATTCACTGAGCTACGTTGCAGTTTAAATCCAAATCAGTAAAAGACTAATAAATTAGCAACTCGTAAGATTCCTGTAAGGCAAGCAGACATGAGATAACTGATAATTAGGAGGATCATCCGAGTTCCTGGGAGCCAAAAAATTCCATTTAGATTCAAATAGTGTAGAATCTGTGAGTCGACATTAAGAATCAGTGTAAAATGTTGCAATAGTGTAATTTTCAAGCTTCAGAGAATGCTAGTACCAGATAAACAGTATGTAAGTAACAAAAACAAAAACTATGATAATATTGTAAACGCTAATTAAAGGATAGAGTCAGATTTCGTTAGTTCGTTCGCTTTCCTCTAGTTTTCTTTCATTGATCGACTTATTGTTTTAATTTTAAGCAAATAATATTTTGAATGGTTAATTAGTCAAATTCTACTTTTATCGTGGCCTAATCATCAAACCAGTAAAGACCCTGATATATTAAAATTTTAATTGTAATTGTTTTGATTCTTGAAGCCACAATTTGAAAATAAATTATATTTTATTTGTAAATTCTTTTTTAATCATTCATGTAATTAACGCCTATCATTTTGATTAATATTTCATTTAATTCAAGGCTATTAGTTGAATACCACAACGTGGGGCAAACAAATTAAACGACTAATTAGTTGTTTATTACAATATATATAATCTATATTTTTACATAAAATACGCCCTTCATCAGATCCTGTAATAGGCCACGTAGTAACTACGATAAGATGAGATCGAAAGGATGAAGAAATGTCGCACCAGGTCTGGAGTCGACTTAGATTAGAGCATCCGCCCGTTAAGCGGAGATTCGGAGTTCGATTCCCAATCCGGATGATAACATACCTTAACTTTATTGAATGTTTAAAACATGAAAATTGTTGAACGTTTAGAAACATGACATTTTGGCATTTATATGTGACATTGCCATCTGAAAAATTGAAAATGTGATATTAATCAAATTCAGTCGTATTTATATGTAACATGTAAAATTAGGTTAAACATAAGTTATATGGCGACAAGAGTCTTTACACTCCTTAATGTATAATATTTATATCAGTGAATAGAATTCAGCTTACGTAGCAATGTTTTTTTCGGTGCTATTTAGTGATAAAAATATTTTGGCTCTGAGGCACCTTTCAATGGGGCCGGGCAGACACTTACTAGTCCAATTATCTTATCCACGTGATATCTGAAATTAAACCAGGTATGGCGTGATCAAAAATTACTTTATCATGCGTCATCCATAATCGTGGTGCAAATCTTTTATCGTTCTCGGCGCAACGGCCAGCTTTTCTGCAACTAAAGAGGAGTATTTAAGAATAAACCTGTCCTGAGGATCGCATAACGTTGTCACTCTTTAACCGCAATCGTATTAACGAATATATATTTTCAGAAATTTAAACTACATTTTTTATGTAATTAATGAATTAGAAATATAGCCAATACAGACAAAAAAGTTAATATAAATACCACACAACGTTTCTGGGAAGGCTTTTGAGTGTTGTTAACTGACCAGTGCAGTTGTGTTTCTCTAGGCTCTTCTTAGAACATGACGAAAGGAACAAGTATCCCAGAAACGTTGTTTGGTATTTATATTACCTTTTTTGTCTGTATTGGCTATATTTCTAATTCATTATTTTCAATCAGACGTAAATTTTTTCATTTTTATGTAATTTGTAAGACAATGGCTAACTTGATTACTCGAGGTTTCAAGTGATTAAATTATCATTCCATAATACGCAATAAATATCTCACGATGGAATTTCACCAGAAACGAACCGTTGCCTGCACAGTAAAAAAAAATCGAAATAATTGGTGGATGGTTGTACGAATACATATCACGTGGTTACTTCCGTATTGCTCGAATAAACAGCGCATTAAATGCAATGGATTTGTGGTATGTTTATAAAGTGCCGTTAAAGTGGATTCCATTCAAAGGTGCAGACGGAATAGCTAAGAGGCATTTATTACCGCATTGCGCAAGAATCTTCTACATACTTTTGTGGCAAGAAAGCTCGCTTGGATAGGCGTGTTTTATTGGCTAGGGCGGCATTGCCTCAAAGGAAGAATTCTTTGCTTAAAATATTAAAAGTGCACATGAGGCATATAAAGTTCGATTCTTTAGGTATTGATTCGAATCGCGAAACACTGTGTGATAATGGACCTTATTGATAAATATATATATATATATATATATATATATATATATATATATATATATATTGTAATGATTAAAAGGAATGTAAATTAAATTTATTTAATTTGCCCCACGTTGTTGGGCCAAAATGTAATGATTAACTGAAATCCTTTAATTAAAAAATAACAATTAATTAAAAAAAACAAATTTTATTCTTCAAAGGTACAAATTATCAGCCTCACTTTGCATTTAATTTTCTTAAATTCACAAACCAAATTTTTATATTATTTTTTTAATTTTATTTGTGGCGTTCTAGGAAAATACAACTTTATAATTTTAGAACAATTTCATCTCATTACTCTTTCTGTCAGGGTCCTTACTGGGCTTAATGGTAAGAACAAACAAATTTAATAAACTAATTAAGAAATCAAAATTGAAATGAACGGAATATAAATTCTAAACGAAAACTAAACAAGATAACGAAATCTGACTTATACCTTTAATCCTCGTTTACAGACTTTAAATAATTGTTTTTGTACTCACGAATGTCTTTCTGGTACCAGATCTGATTCTTGGAGCTTGAGGGCACAACTCACTATAAATGCCGTTATTCACTGATTCTATACATCATTTTTAATACACACGGTCGTAGTTCTCGTTGTTATTCCACCAGAAATTTTGGGATCAGCCGCTCCCTCGGTTAGCCCTCGGACGTATGTCTACTCGATGCCTTTATGCGAAATGTTATTTCGCATCTGTTTGGTGCAAACCTTTTGCTTCCACTTTGCGATTTTATATCATGAGTCTCTCCGTCAAGAACTATTTACTTGTGTTTTATAGAATTTAATAGATCTCGCAGTTGAACTTCTTGGACCACGCTATTCGTACTTTTTTGGTCAGCCTCCTCTCTCTGATCATAAGGAAGCCTGCGAGAGGATTTCTCGCAGGTGAACCTTCCCAGAGAGCTCTGGCGGGGGCTACCTTTGGGGATGCTCTCACATCTCTCTGGTTTTTTTTTTGGAACTAAGGTTCCCACATGCCGAGGCACCTCGGTCTGTTTTGAGAGGTGTATGTTCCGGGGTCGCAGACCTTGGGCATACAGCAAGAGTTGTCCGCTATTCCTATTGGAATAGTCGGCCAGCTGCCTCCTAAACAGGCCAAGGCATGGCGAGGGGTAAGCTGCGTCCCCACAGCAAACTCCTCTCCCGCTATCGGAAGGGCGTGGGACAAGTACCCAATGCCCGACCTACCCGATGCAGGTTTTTCTAAGGTTTTCCCTGCATTCCTTTAGGCGAATGCCGGGTAGGATCCTTAAAATATAGCCCGGGGGCCCTAGTTAACCCTTGGCTACCTTCCTCTACCCTTCCGCATCCCCCCTTTCAAATCCCTTCCTATGCTATTAAAGGGGAGTTGCCCTAAGTGGATTACCCTCATGTAGCCTATTGCCCTAAAAAAAAAAAAAAAACCTCCTCTCTCTCTCTCGAAACGTTCGCCGGACTGCCTTCCGTACGAGCGCGCGGTTTCCAACAACTATCGCCGACAAAGAGCCGTGATTGTTGCTTTCAAGAAATATACCGCTAACAATCCAATTATATTAAAACAATTAATGGCCTCTAATTAGTATTACAATATATATATATATGGTAGTATTTGAATTAAAATGATTTAAACTTGCCCAACGTTGAAGCAACAATTTGTAGTATTTGAAGATAAATGATAAGCAAATTAAAATTAAATGATTGGATGTTTTAATAAAAAGACCTGAATTTAAATTATACATATAAATTGATTTATTAAATCAAATTATTGAAATTATATTACATGTTAAAACAATATGCCACGGCTAGATCTCAGGTCCGACAATCGGGCCTTGAATAAAGAATATTTACAAAGTGATTGAAACCTTAATTTAAACAATCAGTAAAATATGAAATCTGAACTCCTAAATCTGACGATAAAAAATCATTTACAGATAATAACTTGTTCAGTTTACCTTATAGTTTTGTTGTGCAAAGAATTGGGCTCGTACACACACACACACACACGATATATGTTAACACTTTATATACAGGCCATTATTCACAGAATATACTATGCAACAATTACTGCTTGCTGAGCTTAATTTCACTAATTGTTTCACTGTTCTCTCGATACGTTACTTATTAACATCATCAAAGTTTGGTTATTCACTGGATACAGTAACCTGGCTCCCAATAATTGAAGACGTGTATGACTCGTAAACGTATGCTAGACTCCGGAAATGTTCTGCATCAGGGAAATAACTGTCGGAATAGTATCGTCGCAGTTGTTTGCTCAAAAACTGGAAACTGTAGACTACTACTACAACATTCCAGGTTTGACAAAGTACATATTGTCCTATGCCTCCTGACAACACACTTTCTGAATATCTGAGTTTCTAACTACATTCTACTCTGCCTCCCAAGCACACACTGAAGCTCTGCGCTCCCAGAAATGTTTTTCGACAATTCCCCAGCAAGCAGGCATTATAGCCCCATATTCTTGTACACAACTTGTATGTTTACGCCGCCACCAATGCAAGTCCAAAAATCTTGTTCATTAATTTATTATATTTCCTTTTAATTACCGCAATATATATATATATATATATATATATATATATATATATATATTGGTTAGTCTTCAATTGAAGAAATGAAATTAGAGGGAGTTTTTAAGACATTCAGTGAGGATCGAATGTTGTGAACTGATATTCTTAAATTCAACCATTACTAAAACACATAGTAAAATTAAAGAATGCAGAGCCACCAATGTCTGGTACCAAATTGGAGTCATGAAGTTGAAAGGGGAATAATAAAGCTTCTGTAAGCAATGGAGAAACTAAAAGAAGGAAACATCGGTAGTGAGGCTTTCTGTGCATTTTTAAAAGAATTTCTTTTATCAATATCATAAAATTTTATTATTGGTTTTAATACTTGTCCTGTAAATGATTTTATCACAAAATTTCTCTTACAATTATTCCGTCCAATTTTTAATGTGAAACAACGTTTAGATTTCTACATACAGAACTATCAAACCAATTAAACTATTTATCTGCTTTCTGCTTTTAAATTAGGCAACTTTTCAAATCTTTATCTGTAAAACTATTACAATCATATAATATATAAAGGCATAAAACGAATATTTACAAATATATGTTTAAGAATAACAGATTAAAGTGCTGAAGTAATCATATCACAAAATTTAATAATTAAATGTACCATAATTTAAGCTCTACTGTAGATATGCAGCGAGATGCTTAAGATACCTGGTGTATTTTTGACCCTCTTACCTTGCTACAAGTGATGCACTAAATAGTAGAGTACAACAGACGAGCAACCAGAGTGAAGGAGAGGCCGACGAAAGGGAACTAATCAGTTACATGCAGGCAGACCGAAGCAAGATCAATAGAAGAAGAGGAGAGAAAAGATGAAAACGACGATGTCCACGTAATGGTCCATAATATAGCTGGAGCCTCGGCAACAGAAAACAAAGGATGTGAACTGGAAGACGGAGAAGAATTGAAGGTCTTATACAAGGGACATTAGCACGATGGAGTCAAAGAACAAATTCGAAGAAGCAGAGTCACTAAAGGTGTTTAAACAGGGACAACACTCAAGAGAGTCCGGATAAATTCAACACTAAATTCAGCAAATTGATAATCGGAAAAGAAGAAAACGGGGTCAACAAGATGGGTAAACATCAATATTTTCAAGAACCCAACAGCTTTTTAAGAAGGACCACAAACTACTATAAACTTTGGTTTGGAAGAACTACAACTATACGCAATCCTTAAAGAAGGATAAAATAACTGAAATGTACAGCGAACTTTGGGTGACTGTACTCAGTAAGAATGAAAAGGGAAAAAGTTGTAATACATTGAAAGATATAGATACTATAGAAATTGTAACCCCTTTTAATTACGACGCAGTTACGTCCCTCGTACCATATAATATTAAGGTTAACCAATTAATAACTTTTAACAAAGTGACCCTGATTTCAGGGTTATACAATACAATTTTATTAATTGGACAAATCCCCAAACAATGGGAGAAGAATAGGGCAACCGTAATACCCGAAGATAACAAAAATAGCTACGAATTAAACAAATATCGTCCCTATCATAGGCAGGATATTTTGGCGCATCCTTGACCAAAGGATGAGGAAAAGGGTTGCATTCATCCACAAAAAGGGATTTTTAACCAAAGCAGGTTGCTACATGACATTACAATATATGTACGATGTATAAACATATACATGATTTATTTTATTATTAGTATATACATTAGTGTTTCTGCGTCTTTTTCACTAAAATCTGAATACTTGATGGATTTATTACGCTCGAACCGGTCCCAGTAAAAGATAGAAACACTCTCCCATTAGTACGTGGGAAATCCGTACCAAATGGTAACACAGCTGAATTCTGATTTTATATTAAGTTTTAAATTTTCCGTCGAGCCGTTCTGCACGTTTCTTTTTTTGTTACAACCAACCGGCCAAGCTTAAAATGTGAAGCGTCATAATATACATAATTTATGCGTGTTCCTTAGCAACAGGTTGAGAATACGTCGCGTTTCTCGTAACACGTTGTTTTACAAGCCACATTTACAAATTAGTAACTTAAACTGAAGGGGATCGACAACCTCGTAAACAGCCAATTACACATTAAAGTTTGCTCAACCGGGTTGACGACGAGATACGGAAATCTACGTGTGACGGTTATTTCGACACGAAGAGAAACCACGTTTTTTTTATTTACTTCTCAAAATAGCAAATAATAATGTATTATTTCTTAAGGAAAGGATAAATATCTAATTGGCTGGTGTGTACTACTCAGATAATAAATTTATTTAATCAGTCTGTAAACTTGTTACCGACTACAATTCTCCACAAAATTATTAAGCTATAAGTGAATGTAAAACTTACAAAATTCTAATACTTTATAAATTTTAATTTTTTATCTTTCTTTCTCTTATTTCATACATCACGTGATTGAATTCATCACCAGACTCACGTTTGTCAGGTTTCCTGACGATCAAAGAAAAAGTGGTGAAATGATTGAAAACCTCTGTATTTGTAATTATGCTTATGTGAATAAGAAGAATAGCAAAATGTTAAATTAAATCTCATTTTAAATATTATAAATTTTTTTCGCACTTATAAAACGATATTTTCCTACTCATTTCTGTATATAATCTTTTCATTTATGTGTTTAGGTATTTTAATTTGTTTTCTCATTTTTAAATTGACTGTTTCTTAAATTTTTCTATTGTTTATATGCGTTGTTCTTCATTTTGTGTGATTCATTTGTTCCTCGTTTGTATTTGCATTTCGTGTACTTCACTCTTGTGATTGTTATCTACGAATGTGATACGTCTGTGGTTCGTCCTATTTATTCAGCAGAGGACTAAAGGAGTCAATAATAATAATATCATATTCCGTAGATCCTGAAGAGAAGCTTAGCTTCAAGGATGTGGCATACGTCAGGGTGTAAATTTATTTAATTAATACTATGATAATACTATCAATTAATAAAGACTAATAATATTCTATAACATAAACTTATGATTACCTCATTCTTGTTATTTACAGTCGTATAATAAAAGGAACTGTATTATGCAAAAACATACGAACAGGATTCATATTTATAGTTCATGCTGACTATTTACAGTATAATTTAACTGTACATTTCCGATTCTACTATAAATTCTTTTACTGAATAGGAGTGGCTAAGCAGAAATGAATATAACACGGCTTTAAATTTCTTTGATTATTGGACAACTGTTTGATTCTGTGTATAATTAATCAGTCTAAACTTGAAGAAAAATATTTTTTTGGAATTTTTTTTAATAATTTAGTGTAATTATTTATAAATTTTCATTTATCTGGAATAGAAATATTATTTTCACTTTGGTGATGGCTTGCAGATTCTTTTTTTAATTTGTCCTGATCCCTTATAAAGTATTCGTGTATCCAACAAATCGTATGATATTCTGAACCATGTAAAACTATCAAATACTAATGTAACTGTCCTGTTAATTATCGTTGACGGAATACAGAAAAAGAAATATTTTCAATATAATCTGATACTATTGTGGTTTGACTATTCCGATAAATGCTGT
Organism: Zhengitettix transpicula; assembly: GCA_037074705.1. NCBI lineage: Eukaryota > Metazoa > Arthropoda > Insecta > Orthoptera > Tetrigidae > Zhengitettix > Zhengitettix transpicula. The sequence continues at coordinate 23,726,396 of CM073593.1, read as the reverse complement.
TTAATGATTATTTGACATTCGATAAGATCGTAGCTATTAAACTCAGTCGTGTATAAATAACAAGTAGATACTGTAACACGTGGACTTTCCAAACATTTTAAAGTTAAAGTTCATCGTTTCCGAAGCTGTAAGCTGGTCAAGCAGAGGGACCAATAGCGCAAATCCTCTGTCCGCGGCGATAATCCTTCGAAAGAAGACATCTGTTGCGCCAATTAGTGTCTAATTGCAGCATGTCCTCATTAGCGTAATGAAGTTGCTGACCCCTCGACACGACGCCCCTAATCGAATCTGGGCGCCCAGCTGGGACTGCCAGTCGATTTCAGAATGCAACAGATCTCATCGTCCAATTCTTCCCCTCTTCGTAAATAGCATTTTCAAATGATAAAAATGTGAACATTTGCCACTCCTCCTATTGCAAGTGTTAATAATAGATTGAAAAATAATACATAAAGAACGAAATTAAGAATCAGATAATGAAGTAGCCAATAAAGAAATATAATTATGAGATAATATACCGAGCAACGTTTTAGCAAACTTTGTTGCTTACCTCAGGTGTTCACATAAGAGCTTTTCAACAACAAACGGCATAACCCATACTGTGTAAACCAAAGGTAAAGGGGTCTGTAAATAAGCAACTTTTTACGACACTATGTAGCCGGCAATCTTGCACTAAATTCAGCAATATTTTCGGCAATACATACATATGGCCCGGCGATTTTGACAGCATTTTAAGTACTGGCCGGAGTGTTGCCGGTAATATCGGTCCTGTGACGAAAATACGGAAACATTGCGGGGCCTCAATAGTTCCCAGACATCACCTAGAAGACCCTGTAGTCAAACAGCTGTGCTATTCATTAATATTACACTTTGTTCTCTCGGTAAAATTATTCAGTATTCCACTTATACATTGGTCCAACGAGAAAACTATTGAATTTATCGATGAAGTTCGCTGAAATCCATCATCACGGGACGTGAAGTCGATGGACTATAGATGGAGAGTGAAGAAAGATCGTTGGCGAACAATAGATAACAAATTTGGCTTCATTTATGACGTAGGCGACAAATGAAAGTAAGGTGAAAAATTAATTTCTAATTTTTAAAATTAATATTTAACAAGTAAATAATAATAATTATAAATTTATTTAATGCTTCAATTATACCTACGCATACTTCTCGAACGATGGGCGAAACTGAAGAATCGTATACTCTGACTATATAACAATACAACAAAGATTTAAGAGTCTGCCGTCGCCAAGAAACGAAGGGCGATCGGTACTGCATTCCTGATCACCATGTCATTTTTCTCAATCAGGGCCCCAATTTTTTAAGCAAATATTGAAAATCGCCCTTCGACATTCTAGTGAAGTTTTTAAATAAGTAATTGTCAAGAGATAATTCGCTGTTTAAATTGTGTGAAGTGTTTCTCGTTTTTTTTAAATAAGGTCGGGTTCAGGTGCTTCCCTTCTTTAATTACTTGAAATATTTTATCGCAATTAATGCTGCGCTTATGAGCACTTTCGGCAATTATTATTGTACTACGTGTACGTGGGCTTGGGTTACGCTGTAGCCGGAGTATTGTCGGGACATTGCTGGCAACATACGGGCCGGCCATAACTGCCTGCAACACATTGCCGGGCCATAGTTTCCTAAAATATTGCCGGCAATGTGCAATTTTTGTTGCTCGTTTACGAGCCCCTTAACAGTGCCGCGAGTTATTCAAAACGCCTTTATATCGCCACCTGAAGAAAGGTTTGCTGAAACATTGCGTGGCATTTATAGTATCTCCTAACTATATTTGTTTACTGGCAACTTCATTAGTTATTTGTTAATTTTAAACATATTGAGTGCACAAAATTCATTGTTGTTACCAATTCACGACCCACTTGACTCCGAGGTCGAAGTGCAGACCGCAAAAATGGTTACGTTTGCAACATATCAGTGTCAAAGCCCCGAATAAACATTCCCATGAATAATAATCTTTAACGAGTCTTTATAGACAACACAATTAATAGTCTGTATAAATAATATAAAACTTTTAGCTACTCGAGTGATTTTAGATTACCTTTGAGTTTGAAATATCAAAATTATTGCCTATCTGTAGCACTCAATGCGATTGGAACGACTACGATGAAACTTTTTTTTGGTTGTTATACTGAGCTGTAAGAATATTTTAGCAATATCAAACTGCCATTCGCCATCATGCAACTACACGGTGAACGTTCCGAAACGTGATTTCAGTGACTTGGACACGTATTCGTTTTACGAAAAGCAACAATGTCTGTAGTATTATGTCAGTGACGCGTGAAACATATAACTGACGGACAAGGCCCAGAATAAATATTCGCATATTCAAATATCAGTCTGGAAGATTCCTTAATCAAAAAAAAATTCTTAAATGTTTGGTCTGAAGTATGTCCCAGTCAACTAGATTAAAAATCATACCCCTTTTTAGATTGATTGGAGAAGTAATGAAGACGCTCCCAGAAAAGGTTGATTTTCTATAACAATTTGTCATTAATATTAAAATTTTAACTCAAAGAGTAACGTCAAGGAAGTTAAGGTTATCGTTATCACTAATTTCAACAGTATATTGCGGTCTAGAATTATAATTATTAAAAATATGAACCATTCTATCAACTTAAATGGCAGGAATAATACAGAAGATATCGTCAGCATAACAAACATAGCAAATCGGATAAAAATCAAGGAAAATAGTCACTAAATCATGACAATTTAAAATTTTTGCTTTTATTTTTTTATAGCATTTTGGCAGCTTTGAATATTCATCTATAAAATTCTACTATTCTTTCAGTTTGCTATACCACAAAACAACAGAATTTAATTACCTTCACGAGCAGAAATATAAAGCATGAGCTAAAGAGATTTAATACAATAAATCAAGTCCTTAGAAAGATAAAAACATTAATCTTACAAAATTATTAATAAAATGAATTAATTAAATTAAATTACGTCGTTCCCTTCATTGGCTTTGGATCACATCAGGTAAAGAAATCAGGAACCCCGATGTAAGGTTACAATAATTATATACCCAGATTTAATTGAAAAAAAAACTATGATGGATTACATTGAGAGTATTATTGATGTATTATTTATGTCAGAAGAAAAAAAATTATTTGTGGAAAATTAAACTACGTTTCGTCGCTAACATTGCGGCTTCTTCAGGTTGACGTTTAACACTACAAAACCAAACGAAACGAATACAATGTTTAAAATAAAATTTTGACAGAAAACAAATAATATACATTTAGGTGGACTTACAAATTTTGTTACTGAGGTCATCCTTGACTGCCGTGGCCTAAATACGCAATTTAAAACAAGAACAAATTACGTATTTTGGGCCACGGAAATCAAGGATGACCTGACTAACAAAATTTGTAAGTCCACCTAAATGTATATTGTTTGTTTTCCGCCAAATGTTTCATAAAAATTATATTTTAATCATTGTAATTTTTTTTATTTTGGTTTTGTAGTGTTCAGCTATAGTCTGAAGAGGTTGCAAACTTTGCGGTGAAACGTAGTTTAATTTTCCATAAACAAATATTTTTTCAGACTTCAAATTGGGTGTTGTTTATTTATAAGTTGTCTCAATAGACATATATATATATATATATATATATATATATATATATATATATATTGTAGCAATAGTTAATTAGGCCATTAATTGTTTCGACATAAAATTTTAATTGTTTGATAAATCCATTATAGCGGTCTGATCGAACAAAGCAACAATGGAGAAGCGAGGCTCGCTTGCTTTGTCGAAAAGTCAAAAATTGCGTATGCGCGCTCAATCTCGTGAGCACTAGAATAGTTAGTTGGCGGAGAAACATTACGACGACCATAACAAGTAATATAACTTGAGCAGAGACTAGACATCGTCAATGTATATCTAGTTAAAGTTGTAAATTAATACAAAGAAAACATTCACGTAAGTATTGCAGCGTAAATATTGGAAAGTAAGAGCAGTTTTCGTCAGAATAGAACATTCAAAAATCTTCGTGGAGAAGTTTAATCCAGGAGAACATTGGTAAATTATTGTGGAACGGAGTAATCAACGGAATACAGCCAATATTGCCAAATTTTAAAGTGAAGTGTAGAATCAGTGAAAAGAAAGGCCTGATATTAAATAATTAAAGAGTGTAAAAGTGTTCGAACGAGGTAAAATTGATTGTTCTGGTACCAGACCGACGGTTGGTAAGTAACATAATTTTGAATAATATTGTAAACGCAAATTAAAGGATAAAGTCACATTTCGTTCTCTTTTAATTGTCAATCAAAGTTAATTTCTTTACGTTTTAATTTCTTTCATTCTATCGACTTATTGTTTAGGTAAATTGTGAACTGTTTTGTTAATAAGATTTTAAATCAATTTTTTGGTGTTCATTATCAAACCCAGTAAAGGCCCTGAGAGGACAGATCTCAAATTTTGTTTGTAATTATCTTTTATTGCCACAAAATAAAATAAATATTTTGTTTGTTAATAAGTTTTTCATTTATATTAACCCATCATATTTAATCATTCCGTTAAATTAATTAAAGCCATACTTTTATTTATCAGTATATATATATATCATTAGTGAAGTCTTTACCTTGTTTACCTATATTTCGACCATTACATATTAATAAAACATTATATTGTTCACTTATTGATATCTTCAAATGTTGGATAAATTTTGTTACATTTTAAAATCTAGTTTTCGTTGTTTACAATATTTCAATAACATTTTGTAATTAAGTATGGATGTATAAGTCTTGTAATCATAATTTTGATTTTTAGACGTAAATAATTGTCACAGAATTATTGGAATTAATCATGGTATTCTAACATCTTTACATGATGAGGTCCAAAAACAAGCCACGTAACGTCTTATTTATTTTAATAAATTTATTAAGTAATTTGTAACCTTTTTTCTGACTTTGCAAGGTAATTTGTATCGGAAAGAGGTGTATTTAATTAATAATAACATTTTGCAAATCGCCGTGTCGAGGAGGAATGCCTAGTCCTGGTGACCAGACGTGTAACCAGAGATGCTACACTCGCAAGGCTCGCCAGGTCAAGAGGTCGTTGCTCCTCACCGCCGTTAGGTCAACTGTGCTACTCCCAGAGATACCTGCCCCAGGCCACAAAAAGTTTCGCCAACTCCTCATGACCTTCCTCCTCACCCACGTCTATGTCTTCCGACGCCTTCAAGGTGCTCTACAAGTTGACCCCAAAACATTATTGGTTGTGTTCCACGAACTCGTATACGATTCAAATAGTATAACTTGATATCTGTTTTTATTCAGATGTTGCTGACGTAATTCTTAACACTCTGAGACAGATAAGAACATTTCGGACATTAAAAACCTCGCATTAGTTGCAAATGGAGCGTTTTGCATATTTGAAACGGGAATAAATTCAAGGTGAACTACACGAAGTGTGGATAATATTACGTTAGTGGAACGTAATCAACATAATTCCCGCATTAAAGTCGGTGTGAATGTATGATGAAGGCCGTGTAGCGACGTGGAATGAAATTTTTCAGGAATTGGCCAGAGGCTCGAACAAATGCGTCAGTTAATTGCTTGATTGCTGAAAGTTCTATTTGAATGTAAATGGATAGATTAGTTGACAGTTACTTAATCATCAGTAGAGGTTGTTGTATATTGGTTATGAAGGTCACAGCAATAACTCCTGGCTTAAGGCAAGAGCAATCAATGACCACATTCCAGAGCGTTGGATCTCTGGAAGAAATTCAGTACCCGTAGTAGGGATACACTTCTTATTCGGGAACTTTTATAATTTCAAACAGCACCAATTGAACTATCTGTTATTCCTACAACATTCAAACCCTCCAATATTTTAGTACTTTTTTTTTAAAAAAAATGGCTATTATACATTTACGAGTAAACTAAAAATGTAAACAGATTAAAAAAATAAACGAGGTTTTTGCTGTACACAAATTAAATTAATTATTTTGGAGTAATATTCAATGATGAAATTATTATTAATAATACAATTGATGACCTTATACAGACACTTTTTATTTTCAATTTCTTTTATGACGACGTTTCGATACCTTTTTCTATTTTCTTCAGGTATTTTCTACAGAGGAAGTATTTAAAATTGATTCGATTTATAGTATTGTACAATCTACTATAAGTATAATCAATTGTAAATACCTCCCCTGTAGGCAAATACCTGAAGAAGATACAAAAGGGAACGAAACGTCGTCATAATAAAAATTAAAAATAAAAAGCGTCTTATAAGGTCATCAACTGTCTTAAAACGTTAAATTAAAACTTTGAAATTATTAATATTTATAATCGAGTGTTTGTTTTTAAAAAAAAAGATAGAATGGTCAAGTAGTCCTGAAATTTATTTTATTGAACTTGCTGCCATTGAAAATAAAGCTTTTAGAATTTAGTAGCAATTTTTGTAATACGAAAATTTGAGTTTTTTGATTCATGAAGGTTATTTTTTTATCTGGTTACGGCTTATATTGGGAAAAAGACGCTGTGTCTATGGAATGTAGCAGAAAACGTAATTTCAGCACTGTAGAAATAAAAATCGTTCACATTAATGAAGTTATAAAAAATCCAGATGAACTAAAAAATCAAGCAATATACTTGCAATTCCAGAAGGTATTTCCTACGGTGATGACTCTGGTTCTGGCAATGTTTTGTGAATTAAAAACAATTTGTTAGACGATTTTCAAAATATTTTAGATTGATGGAAGTAACGGCATGTTGGAGAGAAAAATTAATTAAATATTGAGTGCTATTCTTGTTGTATTCTTGTCCTGTTCAATATTAAAATATTACTTTAAGATACTTATGTCCGCGTAAATTACGAGTTATAAGTGCCATTGAAATAATTGGGATGAACTACAATAGCAATACTGTGGAATCCGGAATTACAACATGAGGTCAACAAGAGATTCCAGCCCACGAAGACTCACATAGAGATTCAATTGCGCTGTGCAAGGATGAAAAAACGCTAAGATGTAAAATAAATAGCTTGAAAACAGTAACACTTGCATTAATAACTGTCCGCAATGACGATAACATACTAACCATAGTAATCACGTATTACATCGCGATGACACCGCGCCCTTTCAACATCACAAAGAGAATACGACAGCAGAGTCTAGCTATGCTTAGTATTCTGTGCGTAGCTCAGGTTTAAATTAGAGTATGCCGTCAACGCATGTTATTATATAGGCTCTGAATCAAGTAAATACAAGTGAATTACCTTTCAACGTTTTTTTTTTTTTAGGGCAACAGGCTACATGAGGGTAATCCACTTTGGGCAACTCCCCTTTAATAGCATAGGAAGGGATTTGAAAGGGGGGATGCGGAAGGGTGGAGGAAGGTAGCCAAGGGTTACTAGGGCCCCCGGGCTATAGTTTAAGGATCCTACCCGGCATTCGCCTAAAGAAATGCAGGGAAAACCCTAGGAAAACCTGTATCGGGTAGGTCGGGCATTGGGTACTTGTCCCACGCCCCTCCGATAGCGGGAGAGGAGTTTGCTGTGGGGACGCAGCTTACCCCTCGCCATGCCTTGGCCTTTTTAGGAGGCAGCTGGCCGACTATTTCAATAGGAATAGCGGATAACTCTTGCCGTATGCCCAAGGTCTGCGACCCCGGAACATACACCTCTCAAAACAGACCGAGGTGCCTCGGCATGTGGGAACCTACAAGTTTTTAAATCCAAGTATAAAGTTTTGACAGCGAGATACTTCGTAAAAAACTGCAAAGCGTAATTAAGTATTTGCGCCACATTATGATTCCTACGCGTACTGAGATCAACCTTTTCCACAGAAATACAATGTGTAACAATATGTCTGTCTGATGATCCGGAAGTGCAGCAGATCCAGTTCCCGGAGAAAAATTCAATACCTACGACCGTGTGTTTAACAATCAAGTGTAGAGTGAGTGATTCATGGCTTTTTAGTGCAAAATTGTGTGCCCGAGCCGAGGAATCTAAGTCTGGTACCAGCCGAACAATTTTGTAAGTAGAAACCAAGTTAATTAAGTTTATAAACGATAGTTAAAGGTATTCGTCAGATTTAGTTCATCACATTTTGGTTTTGATTGTTAATTTCTTAATTTATAAATTCTATGATTGTTCTTTACTTATCAAGCCCAGGTAATCCTTAAATTATTTTTTACAATACTTTTCCAGAATTTAAATGCCAACTTATTTTCTTATTCATGTAAAAATTAATTACCTTCATGTAAACTTATATTATGTTATTTCCTCGACCGAGGACTAATGGAATGAATAATAAATTTAAATCTAAAAGCAAAGAACCTTCTGATATACCAGACTCTTGAGGTATATAAGCCTAAATAAATATAAAGGAAAACGAGCAAACGCAATAAAATCGATGTTCGTCAGAGAAATTTTCGTGTTTAAAACATTTCTTGTTTAGAAGTTTGTTTTCCTAATAGCAATTTCGAATTATTTATCTCGATTAAACTGTTCACAAATGAATTTATTTCTCAATTTTATTAGAATAGGAGTTATATTAGGAACCCATAATTTTTATTGAACATTCAGATTGACCCCAGTCTCAAAGTGGTTGGAACAATTTTTACGATTACTCAGGAACAGCGAAGTGAACGTAGTAGTTTCCTGTTCCGTTCGAGGTGCTTGTCTAATGTGCGCCTTGCCGTCTTTCATAAACATTACAATTTATAAACAATTAATCTATAATTCCTGCTCTTAACATTGTGCTTGCCGTAAAAATAATTATAGAAATATTTTGCAAGATCTCTGGTATTCGGCACCGAATCGAGGTAACGAAGTTCGTCGCTGATGTTACGAAAGTAAGTTTTGACTTTTATTCAAGTAGTTTTGTTTCTGTCTTCGAGCAATTTATTATAGTCTATTTTAATTATAGTTTAGTAAGAGATGGGAAAGAATTAAAATTTCTAGGTGACATTCTTGATCCCACTGTTACTAATAATTGCTTCCTTACAGCGAATCATACAATTTCTGAGATTCTTCCTAAAACAAGCGAAAAAGTAATTAGAATCCAATAATGACATCCTTTTACAATTTCCACGAATCGAATTAAACAGACGCCCGGATGAGGATTTTCCTCATTCCATTTTGTGGCTCTTAATTCAAGGACACTTAGCTGAAGGAGAATGAGCACAATTAAAACTTCGTTCGTTAAAGCTTAGTTGAAGATTAATTATGGTGACCGTTGTTCATGCAATAATTTAGTTTTCCGTATAAAATGGCGTTAAATAGTTCGTCAGACACAAATTGTCGAAATTCAGCAGCGGACTCAACGCAGATGAACGAATTTCTGATAAATCTTTCGCTCATTCCTTCACATATGAAAGGAGTATGTCACAATTTGAATACAACGTTCGTCGATCGTTATTTTGAATTTTGTTAGTTTCTAGAACTTTTTCTATGTAATTATTTATTGCTATTTTCTTCAAATTTCGTGATGGTGATCAGCTTAGGTGAAGAAATTTTTTAAGACTATTAATTTTTAAAATTTATTTTAAATGCTCATGTTATTTTCGGTGTATGATTAGGTGTTGTTGGAAACATGGAGCTACTGTTTAATTGCAGTATAATTCGCACTGACACATTTAGGTGAAAATCTCCGGAGCCAAAAACCGATTGACTTGGAATAATGCACTTAGATTTCTCTGAGTGAGAGGTGAAGAAAGGGTGTTGATTAATAAATTACTATCGAACGCGGGACTTCAGCTTGGTACGCGACTGCTCCATCCTGATTTTTTAATTCAGCTTCATAGTCTATATGTCTGAGCTTCATTTGAACGTTTTTATTCTACTCATTGCGCTTTTGATCAATTCATACGCAATATACATTCTTTTGTTGAAAACCTAAAATTAGGCGGTGAAGAATGTGATCTCGAGAATTGTAGGAGAGCCTGGCTCAGGAGATACAATGGAAGATCGGGTAGCTCAAACGGTTGAGCAACCGCGTAAGAAGTGGAGTTCCAGGGTTCGATTGCCGGTCCGGACGGTATTTTTTCGTCCTTATCCCTTATATACAAATTGTTTGATTGCTAAAAAATATTCACTTTAACCGTTATGCTGCATTAACATCCATAATTTAGAACTGTTATTTAAAATAATATATATTCAAGAATAAATCAAATTTAAGCTAGCATCAGGCCATAAGGCTATGTTAAGTTTTTTATTCAAGCATGAGGAAGGGAAACGGGACGTACTGTGTTCGATACCCGGTCTGGTCGACATTATTTTTCCTCACCCTCTTATAATATTCCTCTATGATAAAATATATCTATATAATAAAAAATATGAATGTTTGTATTTGTGTATTTACGTTAATTTCTATACAAATTTAAACTCGTCGGCAAATTGCAACAAAAATTGGTACACGTATTCTTAAAACAAGAGAAATGCTACTGTGCATAAAGTTAGAAATAATTATAATTGATAAATGTGATCATTTTGTGTTAAAGAACTGCGCGCCAAGATACCATGACGTCACGCGAGACAGACGTTTCTACGCGACAGACAAAGGAAATAGTTCCTCTTCCGTAATGGAATAGTGCAGAAATATTTTCATTGAATAAAAAGTATAATTTTATCCAGTAATAGTCCATCGAATATAATAAAAAACATTATGAGATACTTTACGATCCTTGCGGAAAATGTAAGTTAATTTTCGTTCCATACTAGTGACTCAAATATGGCGACCATTTGTTTATATTCCGGATCCCACAGTATTGTTACACATTGTCTTTATGTGGAAAATGTTGATCTCAGTACGCGTAGGAATCTTAATGTGGCGCAAATACTTGATTACGCTTTGCAGTTTTTTACGAAGTATCTCGCTGTCAAAACTTTATACTTGGATTTGAAAACTTGTAATTTTCTCGGTTGAATTTTATACTTACCCTCATGTAGCCTGTTTCCCTAAAAAAAAATAATAATAAAAAAAAGTCTCTCAAATTTTACTTCCTCTCCCGCCGACAATATCAGACAGACTGCCGTTTCAGAAAGCGCTTGTAACCTGCGACAAAGCCCGCTGACACATTGTTGTCTTTGAAGAATTGGTACCGCTAACAATCCAATTATTAAAATCATTACTGGCCTCTAATTAGTATTACAGTATATACGTAAAATAATAGCATAACATGAAAACTATTTTATTAAAAAGGATCTAATATGTCCTTCCTTTCTGCGAACTCTTTCAGCGAGTAATATACTCCATTAATTAACATAGCTACTACATTCGAAATTGTATCAAATTCGGTTCAACCGATTTTGCAAATATCGAGAGTTTTTGAAGGAACAGAAAAATTCGTAGAAACGTTGAAAGGTAAGTCACTTGTATTTACTTGATTCAGAGCCTATATAATAACATGCGTTGACGGCATACTCTAATTTAAACCTGAGCTACGCACAGAATACTAAGTATAGCTCTCTTTGTGATGTTGAAAGGGCGCGGTGCCATCGCGATGTAATACGTGATTACTATGGTTAGTATGTTATCGTAATTGTGGACAGTTATTAATCCAGGTGTTACTGTTTTAAAGCTATTTATTTTACATCTTAGCGTTTCATGTAATAGTCATCCTTGCACAGCGCAATTTAATCTCTATGTGAGTCTTCGTGGGCTGGAATCTCTTGTTGACCTCATGTTGTAATTCCGGATTCCACAGTATTGCTATTGTAGTTCATCCCAATTATTTCAATGGCACTTATAACTCGTAATTTACGCGGACATAAGTATCTTAAAGTAATATTTTAATATTGAACAGAACAAGAATACAACAAGAATAGCACTCAATATTTAATTAATTTTTCTCTCCAATAAGCCGTTACGTCCATCAATCTAAAATATTTTGAAAATCGTCTAACAAATTGTTTTTAATTCACAAAACATTTCCAGAACCACAGTCATCACCGTAGGAAATACCTTCTGGAATTGCAAGTATATTGCTTGATTTTTAAGTTCATCTGGATTTTTATAACATCATTAATGTGAACGATTTTTATTTCTACAGTGCTGATATTACGTTTTCTGCTACATTCCATAGGTACAGTGTCTAATTCCCAATTTAAGCCGTAACCGGATAAAACAATAACCTTGATGAATCGAAAAACTCAAATTTTCGTATTACAAAATTTGCTACTAAACTATAAAGAAAAAAAGCTATATTTTCAATGGCAGCAAGTTCAATAAATGAAATTTCAGGACTACTTGATCATTTTATCTTTTTTTTTTTAAAAAAAAACACATAATTATAAATATTAATAATTTCAAAGTTTTAATTTAACGTCTTAATTAATTAAACAATTGATGACCTTATAAGACGCTTTTTTTAAAATTTTTATTATGACGACGTGTCGATACCTTTTTGTATCTGCTTCAGGTTTTTTCATACACAGGAGGTATTTACAATTGATTATACTTATAGTAGATTTACAATACTATAAATCGAATCAATTTTAAATACTTCCTCTATAGAAAAATACCCGAAGAAGATAGAAAAAGGTATAGAAACGTCGTCATAATATAAAAAATAAAACGTTTCTGTATAGAGTCATATATTGTTTCCATTATTTTTCATGGTTGTTGGGATGTTCAGTTTTGTACGAACGTTTTGGTGGCATATGAAGGTTCAAGTCAATGTTTTATTGGCACTCAGGAGGTATTATATGAGAAATTTATTTATTTCTATTTTTTCTTTTTTGCTTCCATTATCAGAGTTCCATCTCAGTTAGGAAATTGAAGTAATTATATTTACTTATTACTTCTTTATGGTCTCTCCTTTGGAGTTCCCGAAACAGTTTCTCCATTCAAGAGAGAATTACCGCGAATAGGTCTTGGTATTTTTTACACTCTAATCCCATTTTAATAACTGGTGAGCAACAATTTCAAATAGTATATAGTGAAGTTCCTGAAGTGTCTCATATTAATAGGAAATTATTCTAATGTTTGAATAACGGTTAGGAATTAAGCAAGCCAGCTAGGAAACTGGTTACACCACGCAACCTCTGTTGCAATCTTTCACCGCAAACAATTGTGATTGATTTACTTTTGTGTGTGACTGCGCATGTTGGCCGTTAAATATGCGTTGGTATAGTGTTTTCTTGTTGGCTCCGACGAGTACAGATCTGCCGCATGACTTGCCACTTCTTGAAATGTCTTCAAAGAAGAGCCGCCAACACTAATGGCTTCCTACTCCGGCAGAAAGGCAGGCACGCAGTTCCCAAATCACATTTCATTAAGTTACCAGCGCTTTCAACACCAACTCAAGAGTATTGACAGTACTACTCACGAAGCGCATTACTTCCATTTAGGAAAGAACCGATACGCTAAAAGTGCGACATCGACCACAGGTGTCCATCGTTTGCTGTGGATCCTTCAGAAGTCTTGGAATGCAAAGTGCATCTTCAAAGACTACTTTAAGATAAACAAATCAGGGTAGCGTAATTTTATGCAACGTTTTCCACAGCACTTTGTTATATCAGTAAAATATCCATGTAGTGAATGAACAATAAAAACTAAAATTCATAAATACCCTGTAACTTAGACTTGTAATTTTTTTCTAGAACGTTCAATCTTAGAGCTTCATAACCTGTCTATAATGAACTGAGAGAAATTAATTGCCAACTCGTGAAACAAATAGTAATAAATGCTGCGGTACATAATCAGGTATATTAATAAAGTAATACGTTTATGTGTGACCAATCAAAAGCAATTTTATTAAATGAATGGATTGAATATTACATTTAATATACAAATAATCAAACAAACCACATACAGGTCCACAGTTTTAATGTTCTTTATGTCAGAAACAAGTGTGATTTATTTGAATTTTTAAATATCGTTTGTAACAAGGTCCAGATCATCAATATATCGAGATCATTAATTAAAATTTAAGTAAATAATAAAATGAACAACGTTTCTTCCATAATTTTTGGGACCCCTCAGTTGTTGTAATATTTATTAATATAGTATGACTTGTCAAAAATTGCAAAGCCCCGATTATTCAGTGGTAAAGTTAACGCCGTATACAAAATTTCTTGTAACGATTCCTCTTCTGTGTATATACCACTGTGAACAAAAAGTAAGGTGAATTTATTTATAAAATATAAATTCTTTATTTATTCTTCCAAATCAATTTCATCCCCTTCAAAGTAATCACCGTCCGATAAAACGCACTTTTTCCAACGCTTTTTTCAGTCCTCGAAACAGTCAGAAATAGTCTTTTTCCGGTATAGCCTTCAAGACCGTCTTCGATTCGGTTTTTATCTCCTCAATCGTGTCAAAACGGCGTCCGCGCATTGGTCTTTTGAATTTGCTGAATAGCCAGAAGTCGCACAGAGCCAAATCAGGCGAATACGGTGGTTGCGGAACGATATGGGTCGAGTTTTTGGCAAAAAAGTCGCGAAGTACCAATGGAGTATGACATGGTGCATTATCGTGATGCAGGAACCAAGAGTTGTTCGCCCATAATTCCGGCCGTTTCAGACGAATAGCTTCACACAAACGACGCATGACGCTCAAATAATATTCTTTGTTGACAGTTTGGCCAGGCGGAAGGAATTCATAGTGCACCACTCCACGATAATCAAAGAAAACTGTCAACATGACCTTGATTTTCAGTCTTGCTTCACCTTTTGCACGATATTCGCTGGATTGGTCGGTGGTTTCAGGGTCGTATGCGTAAATCCATGTCTCGTCTCCAGTAATGATGCATTTCAAATGGTCCTGATAGTCAGACAGCAAAGTTTCACACACATCAACGCGACGCTTTTTTTTCCAAAAAATTGAACGATTTTGGCACCAATCGAGACTTGACGCATTTGAGACACAAATCATTCTTCAAATTGGTTTGGGCTGAGCCAAATGATATTCCAACACCATCAGCGAGATCTCGAATTGTCCATCGACGATTTTGAAGCACCAAATCTTTGATTTTTTGGACGTGGCCCTCGTCGGTAGACGTTGATAGTCGTCCAGAGCGCGGTTCGTCTTCAACGCATTCTCGGCCCTCTTTGAACTCGTTGTACCACTTATAATCGATTTTTTGTGCCATAGTTTGATCACCAAAGACCTTCCGCAACATTTTCAACGTGTCCGCACAAGAATATTCGTTCCGCAAACCAAATTTGATGCAAGTTCTTTGCTCAACAAAATCACCCATTGCAAAAATCGAAAAATTCACTTTTGGTTGTTTACAAAAACACGTGTAACTCGAAGATAATTAAACCTTTTAACAAACAGACGCTTGGCAAATATTATAGACAGCCCTACCAACCTAGGAAAAAACATTTACCTGCCTTCCTAATACTCGGGAGTTTTAAATGATAATTTCACCTTACTTTTTGATCACAGTGGTAGGTCAAACTAAGACGGCTTTGAAAACTAGGATTGAGGAATATAAAAGGAACTACAAATTTCCAGTGGGTATATCTAATCATAACTTGAAAAATTCATATTACACCCTATTAAATAGCAGATGTTTTGAACGACAGATTTCTGGCTTCTGGAACAGAATTGAAGGTTACAATTTAAAAATAACTCATAAGAAAGATAACCAATTCAGAGAAAAAATTGATAATATAAATACCACAAACCGTTTCTGGGATCCTTGTCCCTTTCCTCAGGGGTGAAGAAGAGCCTAGAGCGACACATTTGCACTCGTCAGTTGACAAAACTCAAAAGCCTTGAGTTAATGAATTAAAAATAATTCGTTTGAGATCAGAAGTCATCCAGTTACAAATAAAATAAAAAATATAAAGTTAAAAATATTTGGAAAAAGGGAATAAGGAATAAGTTGCGTCTGGATTTAAATGACATCTGATTAAAATTGTAAAAACTATCAATGTATTTGGAGGCCTGACCGGAGCGGTCGCGGCAGAGTGTTTGGAGGGCCTGACCAGTGTGGTAGTCATGACGAGTGTGCTTTGGTAGCCTGAGCAGAGTAGTCTTGGAAGCATAAACGTTGATGTTCCTAGAGAAGTCTGTCTTGGGATTTTAACCAGTGACAGAGTGAATATAGTTTTGGAAACCAGCCGAGAATTCTCGTGACTAAATAATTGTAATTCAGAAGAGTCTAAGTTTAAAAAAAGCTGAATATATCACATTTGGCATACTTACGACGCAAAACTGAGTGACAATAAGTACGACAACGTAAAATTCGGCAAGATTTGTTAGAGACGCGCCGGAAAAATTGTGAAGTGAAACGATATAGCAATCAATGTTATGACCTGTTAAGTAAACATTTTCTTTAAAAATAGAATAACTGTAGAGTGCACAGCTCTAAATAAAATTGAATGTAGAAACACTCTTTTGTAAACCTTTATGTAAACATAATTTACCGTCAGATTTCTCTATGATTTTTTGTTGTTAGAAAATTTTTATAAAATTTTTTATTGTATATTCAATTTGTATTTTCTATTGTAACTTTGGTGACAATTGCAAACCACTATAATTATTAGAGGCCCTGTGAGCGGACCTGAAGTTTTGATTCTCATTAGTCATTTGTTAAAAAAATAAAATGTACAAAATTCAATGTAAATCGAAATTGTAATTAAATAATCTTTTGTTATCTCATTAAAATATTTTTTTTAATTTCAAGGTCAAATCCACTTTCTTCCTTTTAAAAGTTCCAACACTACATAATTTGACTCTCGGATGTGGTTGCTTTATTTTCGTATTTTTTGTATACTACATAATTTGGCGCCCAACGTGGGGCTTACTTCATTAATAGTTTTTGAATTCTACTATATATATATATATATATATATATATATATATATATATATATTGTAATGCCAATTAATTAGGACATTAATTGTTAGGACATAAAATTTAATTGTAGCGGCAGGAGCTTTCAAAGTGACAATGGAGCCAGGCTTTGTTACTTTGTCGGAAAGTCAAAATGGCGTATGCGCGCTAAAAACTCGAGACTGCGATAGTTAGTTGGTGACGGGACATTTCGGAGGACGGAACAAATAATTCTAGAGCAGAGACTAGCCGTTGTTTAATGTATTATTAAACAAAGTTGTTGAATTTAAAACAAACTAAAAACATTCACGGAAGTATTATCCCGTAAATATCGCTAAGTTAGCAGATTTTTTTACATCTATCAGCAGCCAGGAAAGGAGTGCAGTTTTTACGGCTATAGCCAGCCAGGAATCGTAAAGTTGCAGTTTAAGTCCCAAGCGGTAAAAAGACTAGCAAATCTATGAATTACAGGATTCATATAAGGCAAGCAGTCACTAGATAGCTGACAAAAAGGAGGATCATCCGAGTTCCCGGGAGCCTATCAAGGTGGTCTTCAAGAGTGTAAAATCTGTGAGCCAATTTTAGAATCAGTGTAAAATTTTTGCAATTGTGTACTCCCGAAAACCAAAGAATTGCTGGAACTAGCTGGACAGAAGTGAGTAACAAAATACAAAATAATGATTTATGTAAACGTAATTAAAGGATAGAAGTCAGATTTTGTTCTATTTTAATTGTCAATCAGAGTTAATTTCTTTTCTTTTAATTTCTTCCTATCGACATGTTGTCTAGGTGAATTATTAACTCTGTGTTAATTAGGTTTTTACTACAACTTGTTGTGTGCATTATCAAACCCAGAAGAGACCCTGAGATCTAAAATTTTAAATTGTAATTGTTTGTGAGTTAAAGCAACAAAGTGGAAATAAATAATTATATGTTTTAAATTCTTGTTGATTAATTCATTTAAATAACGCCTTCCATTTGATTATTACAATATATATTAATTTAATGACAAAAATGTTAAGTATGATTACACACATTTGTTCGCAAACTAACTGCAATTGGAACAAATGTTATAAAAATATATTAAATAGGAACATGAGTGCTCATACATTTAGGTCGTAATGATCAAGGAAAGCGTAAATTAATATTTTAACTATAGATATCTTAAGACTGCAATTAAGTGGTTTATTTAAAAGAAACCAAATTAGTCTTCACTTATTCAGTGTCTTATAATCCAAACATTTCGTTTGTTTTTAAGAATGAAGCTTTCGTCCATATAGTCATTCTCAGCTGGAGTTACAAACAAAAACTGCATTCATCTTATTCAGGAGGAATCCACTAATCAAATTATTAGTTAAAACTCACCTATGTACACCTATATACTAATTTCAAAATTTTGTGTACACTAATTTTATCTTAATTCACCGATTGTATTTATCCTTGGCGGAATAAAAAAGAGTATATTATAGGTCGGGCATTTGGTACTTGACGCACGTCCTTCAGAAAACGGGAGATGGATTTTCTCTGGGGATACAGCCTTACAAACTCCACGCCTCGAGTGAATTTTGTCGGCAGCTGGCCGACTGGAGCATCAGGAATAACGAACAACTCTTGCAGTATCCCCAATATTAAAACCTTATTTTAAAATGCCAAGCATTTTAATTTTCTGTATTAGGGTGCTGACTGATCCATTATTAATTGACACAACACTGGATTCTTTTTCTATCTACAGCTACGAGGGGATGTCATGGATTCTTGCTAAAAACAGAACCAAAGTGGGAAAATTCCGCAGATCATATGTGAATGTATATTGTATGTAGTAGAGTAAACTATTTGAGCTATTTTGTAACAACGGTAATCTCAATGAGTAAAGATCGGAACTTACTATGCCATCAAGTCGATTAATGAGAATATTCCACTTCAATTTATTGTGTACATGTAAGTCTAGAAGTCTGAGAATTTATCAGCTACGATGTTAGCGAACGAACTTACTTTTCTAATGATTAAGATCTACCGTAACAAGTGATTAAGAAGCTGCAGGAAGTTTCTCATCAAGCAGATGTGCCGGTTTTAATTTGTCCTGAAACTGAAAGCTGGAGTTGGTTGCACTTCATCTTCACACTTGATATTGCGTGACGCTATGGAAGTGCTGATTATTGTGCGTGAGTTTGCTTTAGGAGGCTGGCCTGAAGTCGTTCTTTACTCTGTGGGAGCGCTGCGCTGGTGGCGGACTGGAGTGTGTTCTCTTGTGCTCACTTATTTACAACGCGTGTTTTGCCCGCCCGCCTGCCAACGGTTTATAGCCCCGACTTGTCTTTGTCCACATCCTCATCTCCGCCATTTACATACAATCTCACCACTCCGGAGTACGTTCCAGTGTACTCTGTCCCACGAAGCTAATACGCGCTCTGCGTACCGATAACTCGTCTTAACAGACACTGCTTTTCATCTGATTAGAAATGCGTCAACGCCGATCGTGTGTATTCGGATACCGAGACACTGAGAAGTGAGATTTTGTATCTCACATAGATAAATTTACTGTGTGAACTACAATTAATTACAAAACAATGGTTGAAGCGCTTATACGTAGCCATTACCAGCTTACAGCTATAAGGTCATTACATCTCTTGGAGGTCTAATTTTTTGTAGATCATAGAAATTGTTGACAACTGGAACAAGAAATCTATCCACTGTTATATGAATAATTGGCTGTGTTATGAAGTGATGGAATTATTTTGTAACCCTATAATTTGAAATCGAAAAGTTATGTTTACATTTTACTTGTGCTTTTCCTTTGATTGTAATAATCAACAATAAATCGTTAATTAATTAAACTTAATTTAAAGAATTTGAAAGAGTTTACCTCACGTGAAGCGTCATTTATGTAATAATTTAATGGAAGGTTTTTTTTATTAAATGAAAAGATCGAAATTATTAAACAACATATTTATTTATTTTGTGGCAACAAAAAATGATTACAAACACCAAATTTAAGATCTCATTCTCTCAGGGCCTTGACTGGGTTTGATAATGGACACAACAAATTTATTTTAAAATCTTCTTAACTAACAGTTCACATTTGCCTAAACAATACGTCGATAGAAATAAATTAAAAATAAAATAAATTAACTTTGATTGACAATTAAAAGAGAACGAAATATGACTCTATCCTTTCATTACGTTTACAATTAATCATTAGTTTTGGTTGTGTTACTTACATCTGCCCAGCTGGTTCCAGCATTCTTTTTGGTTTCGGAAGTACACTATGGCAAACTTTTACACTGATTCTAAGATTCACAGATTTTACACTATTGAAGTCAAAATTGATAGGCTCCCAGGAACGCGGATGATCCTCTTTTTTGTCAGCTATCTGATGTCTGCCTACCTTATACGAATCCTATGACTCGTCTATTTGTTAGTCTTTTACCTATTTGGACTTAAACTGACTTCCTTTCCTGGCTGCTACAGACGTAAAACTGCACTCCTTTCCTGGTTGCTGATAGAAGAAAAAACTGCTAACTTAGCGATATTTACGGGGTAATACTTCCGTGAATGTTTTTACTTTGTCTTAAATTCACAACTTTGTTTCATAATTCATTAACGATGGATAATCTCTGCTCTAATATTATTCGTTCCGTCCTCTATAAGGTACCAACTAACTCCTAGTTCTCTCTTGACTTTCCGACAATATTTTAAAATTATCCACATCACAGCATGGTTTCATTACAATTAAATCCAAGTATTCATGACGCACTCGACAAAAGACTTAAAGTGGTTGGAATTTTTACTGACCTTTCCAAAGCATTTGTTTAATATATTGTACTGATCAAAATGAAAAGGTTAATTAAATTAGACGATTATGAAAAATTAACAAACAAAATAATTTATTATCAATTTGTGGCTTTCAAAAATTAAAAACCATTACAATCAAATTTAAGTTCTCTTCTCTCAGGGCCTTCACTGAGTTGATAATTAACAGAGAAAATAAATTAATTATCTGATTAACAATTCAGTTTAAAATTTACCTAAAACAATATGTCGATAAATGAAAAATGAACGAAATCTGACTTTTCCCTTTTAGTTACCGTTTACAAAAATTATAATCAAAGTTTTGGTTACTCACATAATGTCCGACTGGTACCAGCATTCTTTTGTAGCTTTAAAAGTACACTATAATGCAAATTTTATTACACTGATTCTAAATTTCCTCACAGATTCTACGCATACGAAGTCGAAATGCAGTTATTCAGTTCTCAGGAAACTCGAATGATCCTCTCCTAATTGGTCAGCTATCGGATGTCGTTTTCTCTCAACGCGAAATTGTTAAATTTCTTTATAATGAAGCAATCCTTGCTTCACCGTTGGCTAGTTATTAGAACATCTCTCTGTCCAACTATCTGCTTGCTTACAGGAACTCACGATTTGCAGATTTTAGACTTTTACTGATTTATTTATCGATTTGGATTGAACTTCTAAGTATCTCGGTGAAGATTTGTTTTTAACGTCTCTCCTCTCGTGGCTGACCGCAGACTGAAAACTAACTATACTTTTGCGCGCGTAATCGCCATTCCGACTCCTCAACAAAGAAACAGGACTCGCCGCTCATTGTTGCTTTGCTCGCTCATGCCGCTGCAATTAATTTATTCGCTAACAATTTAAATTATTTAAAAACAATTAATGGCTTAATTAATTGGCATTACAATATAATGACATTTTACTCAGAAAATTAAATTCCTATGGAATCAGAGGAGTTCCTCTAACTTTGTTGCGATCTTACTTGCAAAATATGCGTCCAAAAGTTGCGATTGTAAACTCGGATTGATATGAGCAACTGTTAGAATTGGAAACAATTGCCTGCAGTGTCCTTCAGGGCTACATTTTTGGACCCTTTCTTTTCATAATATACATTGAACGAATTATTTAGATCCCATAAAATGAGTCCATTACGCTGACGAAAGAAATTTAGTAATCACGGACAGAGACTCGGAAACGCGTCTTGAGATGAGCCGTTTCAATACATGGTTCACTGTGAACAAATTTTCTCTTAATCTAGACAAAACAAAAATCGTTAACTTCACTTGAAACACAAACAGTTATGTTCTAATTCGGAGAACATTTCGAAGCACGCAGCTTTTCTTGGCCTGTTGATTGACAATAAATTAAAATGGAATCACCTCGTAAATAAAATCTCGGGCAAACTGAGCAAAATTTGCTTCACATTAAGAGTGAAATGACGGGAAAGTGATATATCTTCATCTAAAACGGTATATCTTGCATATTTTCATTGGCATGTCTTTCTGTCATAGCAAACTGGGGTCGTTCCCATCACACGTTTCAAATTTTTAAACTCCAAAAGTGGGCCGTACGAATTATATCTGGCGTCTTTGTTTCGGAATCTTGGGATTTTAACATTGCATTGTACGTATATTCTAGTAATTTTAAAGTTTGTCTCGAGAAACTTTAAATTATAAGCCCTAACGGAGCAAATCATTTAAACAACACTAGAAATTGCTCTAAACGCCGCATAGAAAAACATCGCCTAAGCCTTTTTGAGTCACGCATTCGTTGTTCCGGGGTAAATCTTCCTGAGGAAATAAAAACTTCAACTAAAAAAAATTGATTTATAAATAGTTGTAAACCATTGTTAATGGAACATATATTACTCTCTGAAAGAGATCGTAGAAAGGAAGGACAGATTAGATCATCTTTAATAAAATAGTATCCTATCAAGTTATGCTAATATTTTACGATTATAATCTTCTAGAACTTAACTTCCGACTTATTTTCTTTTTCATGTTCGACGGGAATCGATGTAAGATTTTCTGCTGGAAATTCCGTCTAATGAAAATTGAATATTATTTAGTATACTTATCATTTCTTTAATTACTAACTACTGTTATATTAATATGTTTAACGTAGTTTTTAAAAAAATTACAAGTACAATGTCTGTTTTTTAAACTTTGTAATTGTAATATTTTATTATTTTCTTGTAGTCTTATATTATGACGTATCTTATCTCCTTGACCGAGGACTAATGGAATGAATAATAAATCGAATTCTTTATTAATAAAAAATAAATACGTTTCGTCCTCTTTCAGGAAGTTTTCTGGTTCAGTATAAAATTTCGAAATTAATAATTAAATTATTTGAAAAGTCTTTTAAGAATATTTAATTTATTTAAATTTTGCTTACTAGTTTCTATATAAATACTGCAAATAAATTTTTTGGTTCAACCGAAATGTAACTCATGGGTGACAACGAAGTGTGACCTAAAACAATCTATTGTTGACTGTATATCTTAATAATACTAGAAAATTTTTAATTTCTCTACTATGTTACACAATAATGTCAAGAATATTTAATGAAGAGGCTAACATAATCGAAATTGTAAGTTGAACCCGGAGATATCCTAAACGAGACCAAACCGTAGTTTAGCTTTTGTTAATAAAAATAATTTTATATCTAAACGCCATATATTTCAATATTTGTATTATTATACTTGACAAATATTTTGAAATCTACACAATCTGAAGAAGGACGTGACAATATAAGCTACAGGGACCGAAAATGCTGAGAATAGATCCGAAACATTCCCATTCCGTCATCCTGTTGCCGTTGGTGTTCAAGTTTTCATTCAAACGCTAGAAAGAAGAACGATATTTGGCCATTTGTGTATTTTCTTTTTACAGTATCGAGCAACATTTTGGCATAGAAAGGATAGAGCAAAGTAACCAATGGTTAACTAGAGCCCCCAGATTCTACTTGGCATTCGCATAAAGGTGATGCAGGACGAATCCTAGAAAAGTGCATAAGGTAGGTCGGGATCTAGATAATTGTCCTACGCCCGCTCTTCTGATGGTGAGAGTGGGGTTTGCTGTGCGTACGCAGAATTCTCTTCTTAGAGTCAGTTTAGTAGGCAGCTGGCCGACTGTTCTAATACGAACACGGGACAATCCTTACCGTCTGCCCAAGGTCTGAAACTCGGAACACAGACCGGGTAAAAAGTAAAAATCAGAAAATTTTAATATGCATCATATCGTTAAGAAAATTAAGTAGTCTCTCTTTGTTGTGTGGCTATTAATTTCAATGAGTTTGTGGTCCATGCATTATCTATATATTTTAACTATTTTGTTTTTGCTACTTGTTATTTGCATTTCTTACACTAATAATAAATCATGGCCAATAAGTCAGTAATTAATACTTAATTATAAACAAATATCTTTGCTCCGATCATTTTATCCCTCACCATACGCGGGTTACTGAAATATAAAAGTCGAATCAAGTGTGAGGAAGCGGTAGTTTTCTCACACTTCTAAAAACTTCTTACACCCTCCTCCAAATTGCTATATCACCTTTTTTGATTTATAAACGGAAGTGATCCGGAAATAACATTCGCTCTGCAGCTGAGCGCCACTTCTAAAGACGCGTTTACACCGAAGTTGCCAACAAATGTTGACAACTTTAAGAAGAATTCTAGAGAGTTTGTTGGAAACATTTGTTGCTCAACATTGTTGGTGACAAAAAATATTAAACACATCTGGTGTTAACGCGTCGTTTTGTTGGCAACAATGTTGACGGCTCTTGCTTAAACCAAAAGTTGCCAACATTAGCTGTCAACTTTTGTTGCTCAACATTGTTGGTGACAAGAACTGTTGACAACATTTGGTGTAATCCCGCCTTAAGATTCTTCGTCGCCGTAAACAATCTCAACATATCAATGCAATATGAAAATTATTATGACGTCAGTGCCGAAAAATGTAGGAATCGTGAAACTCCTTGATAATAAGTTATTTTAAAAATCAACAAAGAATTTTTTTTAAATTGATTTATGGTCGCGTCAACCTGTTGGTTATTGGCGGTCCTCTAATAGTATTTACGTAATTAAGTTACAGCTGTTAAAAAATTTCCAAATGTGAACAACGTTTCAAATAGCGGATGACAGTTTTGCGTCGGAGACGAACTCCAGGAGGCTCTTGATCGCCCTGGTGTGTATGCAGAAGTCTTCTCCAGAGAACTCGGCTGAAGTCCTCCTGTGTATATCCTCATACTTTGTGCATTCAAATAGAATATGCTGAATGGTGAGGGCTTGATGACATCCATCACAGGTGGGCTGATCTGTTCTGGAAAAAAGATATTCGTGTGTGAGTTGTGTGTGCAAAGTTCTAATTCTGGAGACTATTATTTGTTGTTTTCTTGAGATGTTGTTGAGGTGGCACAGATCTGCTGATGTTTGCAGGTTCTGATGGAAGAAGCCGTTATTTCCTCCTCTCCTCGTGTCCTGCCAGCTACCCTCCACTTTTCCCTGTACATTCATTTAGAATGTTCGAGGCTGTACAGGTTGGGGCTTCGTACAATGGTAGAACTACTTGTGCTGTGGCCGCCAGTGCGTCCACCTCCTCGTTTTCCCTGCGATGCCCTCATGAGCTGGGATCCAGACAAGCTGCACGGATTTCTCTCGCGAACTGCAAAGAATTAAAGTAATAAAATTTACGTTACTGTGTAAAATATCACGTGAAAGATAAGAACACTGAGTTTTGAAGAAATATCCGTCATGAAGCCTCCAAAATTGTTTAAAATATCTCAAAGAAGATAGTTTAGTTATTGTATAGGAACATCTAATTGAAACTGTCTGAATTATTTCGTAAATATATGAGTAGCTGACAATCCATTCCGTGGCTTACTCTGTGCCACGATGGGTACATAGAAAAATTAAGTACTGGTAGCTGAAACAATAAAATAACCTTTATTAGTACTTAAAAAAAATAATTAACGCAGTAGATTTCGGCTTGTTGTAAACCCTAAGTATCTATAAAAACGGGAAAAATATAGAAAAAGCCGAAATTTTCTGTGTTGAATTACATTTTGAGGACTAATGAAGGTAATTTTATTGTATTACTAGCTGAGTGCCCGGCGTTGCCCGTGTCTTATATATATAAACCCGAAAAAGAATTTAATTCTATATTAATCTTTAGTCAAGAAGACACAGCCTAAATCTAACTATTCCTAGTTCCGTACACAATTTCGACCAATAGTGCTTTAATTGAACAGCTATAAAATACATTGAATTTTATTGCATCAATCTCAACAAACATACCTCCGAATTTCTTTACCAATACATAAATATACTGCATTAATTTAATAGCTATAAGATACATAGAATTTAATTGCATAATAGCAACAAACATACCATCGTTATTCTTTAGAAATATAATTCTCCGCGAACAAATAATTGTCAGTAAGTCTTCAGACAGTACTTCTTGAGTATTGCAGGATATAATTGTCCATCAGTATTCGCACATTACGAAGGATTGAAGTGATCAAATTGATAGCTACATTCCAAATGTAAAGAAATGGTGGCCATATTGCACTCACTAAATTAACTGACATTTTCTGCAACGATTGTAAAGTATTTTGTATTGTTTTTTATTATCACTCGATGGAGTATTACTGGATAGAATTATACTTTTATTCAATGAAAATATTTCTGCTTCATTTCATTACGGAAAAATCGAACTATTTCCTTTGTTCGTCGCGTAGTAACGTCTCTCTCTGTCGCGTGATGTCATGATATATTGGCGCGCAGTAATTTATCACTTAATGATCACTTTTTAAAATTATAATTCTTTTCACATTTATGCTATTGGTTTGTCACCCCCACAGTACCGGTTCTCGATTTTTGCACAATACGTATACCAATTTTTGTTGCATTCTGTCCACGCGATAAAATTTGTATAAAGAACAACGTAAATACATACATACATACATACAAATATACATCCTTTTTTATTATATAGATTAATTAATAAAACGTCTTTATTATTATAATATTCAGTAAGCGATTGTTGTTCTGGATCAATATCAATGGACGTTTAGTATGTTTTTGGATTCCACTTTTGATGAATACCCCCGCATTAGAAACCCACGTTGCCAATGCTTTGAAAAATGTGGAGACTATTGTTGATCACAGATTTTATTTATGAGGAACTATGTTCGATGACAAATATTTGAAATAATTATATATTTATTTTATAATGAGAAAGCAAAAAAACGAAATCAAACTGTTCGGGCAGACTAATAAGCGAGTATTTTCGTTATTTGTTTGTCTTGAATGGGCCCCGCAATGTTGCGGAACATTCTGCGGCGCTTTTCCCTCCTACCACAGCCTCTGAGATACAGAGATGGGTGCTGCTCCCTCGCAAAGAGCACCAATTACGTCTTTATCTTGGCGAACTCCCGGGCAAACAAAACACGAGCAATAAATGCATATGGGACAGCGAAGTACGCGAGCTTATGCAAATGCCGAGACTGCCACCTAGGGAGAAGAAGAGGAAGTAGTCGTGTGTACTTTAAGGAGGAGCAGATAAGGGCGGGCCCTGTAATTAGTAGAGGAAGGCTTTGCTCTCGGTAATTAACTCATGGGGGAAAGAACATAACTTACGTCACTCTGCTTATTTATGGAGGGGCGACTGAGCCTCCGTCCGCGCCTTTTACGCAAGTCTATGAAGTGCTACCAGGATATTTTCATAATTAGCACGACTTTCATTGTATCACCCCCCCTCCTACCCCTCCTGCTGTATCCTTTGTTTAACATTCCAAAATTTTTTTGCTTTGTAATCAATTGATTTAAAAATTCACATTGTGTAGCAGTTTAGAAAGTATATGACATTTGGCAAAACTTTTGTCTTAAAACTGTGTACTTACGACACAGCCATATTATGTTTGTTCGTAAATAAGTATTCGTAGGAATAAAAACTTGTAGCATTGTCTCCAATAACATTGATTTCTTCCGTCAGATAGCTTACATCATTGTGTCGTATTCGGTATTACCTATGAAACACTATTAAATTATTTATTTATTTTAACTAAACGGACTTTTTGTCCAAATACAATTTTCAGACATAATATATAACATATCATATTGAACGCGTATGTAAATGTATGTAGAATACAATTTTTAAAATAATAAATAGTAAACTTTCACAATAATTATACATAGATATAAATATTTGTATTGTAATAAACAACAGGATGACTTTTAATTTGCCCCACGTTGGTGAAGCCATAAACGTAATAAACACCTTAATAGGGTTCATTAAATGAATTAATTAACACAAAAAATTAATTAAAATTTGAATGGTAGTTAGACACACGTTGAAGACGTCAAATATATATAATGATTAAAAAGGTGGTCTTAAATCTTTGAAATAATTAACAAAATTAATATAAGATTTAAATAAAATATTTATTATTGTTGATAAATTTACATTGAATAAGATCTATTTTGCACGCCGAATTTCATCCAGTTAACAACAAATACTTTAATTTTTCATTTATTAATTCGTGGCATTTTATGAAAATACAGTTCGTATATCATTACAATCAAATACGTCGAATCTCTATATCTCAGGGTCATAACTGGGTTTGATAATAAGAACATTCCAACTAAAACATTAACAATTCAATTCATTGAAGTTTAAGGAATACAAAATTAAAATACAAGAAACAAAAGAAAACGAATGAAACACGCGAACGAAATCTGACTATACACTTTAAGTATCGTTTACAATTAATAATAATTGTCTTACTTCTGGTACCAGTTTGGATTCTTCTTGCTTTAATTTAACATTCACTAAAACAGGCCATTCATTACTCACTGATTCTACACTTTAGAATTTGAATACACGTGGTCGATGCCCTCACGTGTCTCTGCTATCCGGGAATCTGGATTAGTCCACCCTCAGCTGGTAGCCGGATGTAGATTTCCTCAAAGTGTCTCGATGCGACAATTAGTTCAATTTGGGCAGCAAAAACTTCTGGTTCCAAATTGCGATTTTATGTGTCTCCCCGCCAAACTGCTTGATTTTTCATGATAAAATATATGTCCCAATAACGATTTCCTTAAATTTTATATTCCGGTTGTGTATGGTGAAGCATTCTTCTATAGTTTGCATTGAGTTGTCGTAACTATAGAATCGGAAGGTAATAAAATGTGCTGTGAATGCTGGAAGGCGAAGATGAAATTGTTTCGTAGAACGTTAGTTACGATTACGAGCCTTTAGGCACATCGTTTGAACGCCCTTCTTAACGGAATATTTCTTGCAGAAATGAATTCGTTCCTGTAAGCCCAAGCAAGCAAGCAAGCAGACACGGTCATAATTCAGGTCTGGACAGCAGGCGCCAGGCAAGAATGCGCAGCCCAAGGCTCTGGGTTTTCCGCAATAAGGAAGTTTCATCTTCATTGTTGAGCGACAACAATTACCCTGGGAAACAGCGGCGCGGACTCAAAGAGCTCACATTCGTATTTGCATACGAGGACAGTTCTGACTTGTTGAACGAAGATTTATTCATCTTCACGTACATAAATCACTCTCTTTAAATAAGTACAAAAGCCGGAGTCAAGGTAATTTCGTCATGGAAAACTGAAATATGGATTCATAATTTACAGTGTGAATTCTTGTTTTAAGTATCCAATTATGGTTGCCGAGGTAAAACATTGCTCTGGCAAAGGAGTGAGTCGAACGGAAAGCACCGACGATACATAAAACTTTTTAAAATGTATAAGCATGAAGCAGAGTAACAATTTACGTTGTTGAAGTCTTCTTTCAATAAAAACAATTTTATTGATTCAGTATTTTAATGATATTTTAATAATTTTTGTTAATGAAATGGCATTATATGTATTTTAAAATTTAAAATTACGTCAGTTTTCAAAATAAACTTTTGAGAATGTCAACAGTTTATCTTAATGATTTTAGCACTTATTGGATTCTTGGCAAAGTTTTGGATAAAGAGAAAAAAATACTTTTAGATAATTATGAGTATTTAGAAATAATTCAATTATTGTAAAGAATTAAGTACTATTTATGATTCTACATTATTGAAAGTAAATTATATATTCTATGTACAGACTATATATGAAATATTATATATACATTGTAGCAATAGTTAATTAGGCCATTAATTGTTTGGTTATAATTTGAATTGTAGTGAATAATTTGAATTATAGCGGTATGGGCTACCAAAGCGACAATGGCGCTGAGCTCTGTTGCTTTGTTGAAGAGCCGAAATGGCGAATGCGCGCGCTAAAGTAAAGTTAGTCTTCAGTCTACGGTCAGCCACGAGAGGAGAGACATTAAAACAAATCTTCACCGAGATACATACCAGTTCGATCCAAATAGATAAATAGAACAGTAAAAGTCTAAAATCTGCAAATCGTGAGTTCCTGTAAGCAAGCAGATAGTTGTACAGAGAGATTTTCTAACAACTAGCCAACGGTGAAGCAAACGTTGCTTCATTATAAAAAAAAACCTGAACAATTTTGCTTTGAGGGAAACCAACATCCGATAGCTGACAAATTAGGAGAGGATCATCCGAGGTTCCTGGGAGCTGAGTACGTACATTTCGACTGAGTATGTATAAAATCTGTTAGGAAATTTAGAATCAGTGTAATAAAATTTGCATTTATTGTGTAGTGTTGAAGCTACAAAAGAATGCTGGTACCAGTCGGACATTGTGTGAGTAACCAAAACTTTGATAATAATATTTGTAAACGATAACTAAAAGGGTAGTCAGATTTCGTTCAGGTTAATCTCTTTACATTTAGCTCTCTTTCATTTATCAACATATTGTTTTTTGGTAAATTTTATGCTTGAATTGTTAATCAGTTTATTAAATCACTTTTCTGTTAATTATCAAACCCAGTGAATACCCTGAGAGAAGAGGTATTAATTTGACTGTAATTGTTTTAAATTTTTGCAAGTAACAAATGAATAAATAATTAATTATTTTATTTGTTAATTTTTGATAATCATTTCTTTTAATCGACCTTTCATTTTGATTATTACACAAATGGCTACCACAACGTGGGGCAAATTAAATGTTTAATTATTTGATTGTTACAACATATAAAATTCTGTGCTTGCAGATTATACATGTAAAACCGAAAACAATTAGCTATTTTTTAGACAAAAACATATTTTCCTGCATGATATTTTTTATTTAATTCAATATTGAAGAATATAAGTTTTGGTAAACTGCTTATATAAATATAATTGTATTTATAGTTTTTTTTCATGAATTCTTCAGCAGTAATTTCATCTAATAGATTGTATGTCATATCTTTTAAAAGTATTCTAAGTAATTAATATATGAAGAGGTAATAATTTAAAGACGAAATGAATGAACAAATTTAAATTTATTTAATAAACATTTTATTTTGACTTTACAAATAATAATATATCTTCCAAGAGTGTCAGCTAAATTTTCAACTTAGCTGTTAAAACTTTGGAATGTATTTCAAGCAGCCGAGGTCAATGCCCCCGTGACCGACTTTTGAAATCTGTTTCCTCTGAACTTGGTTTATAGGCGCGGAGAATAGTGAATTTGTGTACGTCACAAAATAATTTGCCGTAATTAAAATCCGGGATGTTATTATGTTTCTCATCGCCTTTAAGTTTTCTTTCGTAGAATACAAAATCTTTCGCTCACTTACGTTTCATCACCTATTCTGCGGTGCGCATTAACATATTTTTAGTTTTCTTTTCTCCTTTGTCTTGTTCTTGGAAAGCCTTGACCTAAAATGACGACACCAAACAGTTTGGAGGCAAGACTAACGAAACGATTCCTATTTTATTGCTAAAGTTGTCGATTTACCCCGACAGACCTCATTATTTCAGGTAAAAAAAACGTTTTGCGTGGAAATATATTGCATCGTGAATCATAGTGATTTGTTTCAATTTTAGTTTCTCCGTAGCAGATCAAAAATATGTTTCCCACTGGATTATGGATTCCCAAAGACGGATAATATTTCTGGTTTTTTCATTATTTTCATGCAATAAATTGAATATGCTAGAATGTACCTTTAATTAATAAAGAAAACAAGTCGAAGGAAGCTTCGAACTATACCTAAAAAAACCTTCTAAAGAATCTAATGAAGGAAGAACATCTTTATTACCCTGTATTTTGACCATTTCCATTTCCCTATATTTGCTTCATTTTTTTTTCAGTTGTACGTTTTCTTCCACTTATACATATCATAGCTAACAGTGAAACTGACGAATAATTAAAAGAAAAAAATCAAATTTTAGGTTTATATTATTTTAACGGAATTAACACCCGAATTACACTTCACAGAATGTTGGTCCGTTAAAGTTTTTTCGGCTAATAATTACTTTTGAATAAAATTTACACGGGTATTTCGGTTACGAGGGCACTGTGATCACAACGGTCACGTCTTGAACGCCAAGTGTAATAAATCATCATAAAACCAACGTGACGGTGCTTCATGTTTATTGTCTGAATTTCTTGTATTAGCATTCTGTAACTTCAACGTTAAGGGAATGCAAGAGACGAGGCCCTTAAAAACCGAACAAAGAGCGGGCGCAGGGAATATAATCAAAGGAATGAAAAGAAAAGAAAAATATTCACTAACGAAGAAAATGTGTCATTTCGTTTCTAGTGGAATCCAAAAGTAATATGGACCTTGGTTTTATAATCAAGATGACGCATTGGTATGAAGAATAAACAGCATTTTATTTCTACTAGAGTGCACGTTAAATTTCATGGCGGCCCAGTTTAATATCATTCATCGTAGGTGCTACCCTCTCTCCGCGTTAGTAGTAGCGTATATGTGATTTTTCGCCCAGCGCCACACACCGTCGTTTCCGACGCTTGCTATAGTTACAAAAATATTATTCTTCGTCAATAGTTTTAACCAAACCACTTACAAAGAAACGCATTAAATTGAAATTTAGTTGTAACAGATGAGACGCGGTTGTGGGCAGACAACACGATGGACTCGTAGTGCCGATGCCGTGCCATGTTATTCTTATTTATTTTCCTGGGTTTTTCCAAATAGCTCTGGCGGTTCCAGTAAGATTTTAAAACAACGGTAAGGAGAATCAGAATATTTGCCATGAATTTGTCTAAACCTAGAATGTCTTCGTTTAACTCCAACCTTTGTTCGTTCATGAAATGTGTACAGCTCAGGGAAAAAAATCTATTAAGTGTATAGAAACAAGTAAATACAATTCAAGAAGGTGCTTGTGTGATTTGAAATAAATTTCGAGTGGTGCTTGACGTACCTTTGACACGGAAGCGAGTGAGTTTGTCTGCCAGAGGCGCCATGGGCGGGGGAGCGTAATATCTATCGGAAGATGGCCACCGCGAGGTCGTGAGTTCGACAACCGCGTAATGAACCAGCTCGTTGCTACAGGGCTCATTAAGTATGAGGTTGTCTGTTAAATATTGGGCACGATCGCAACTGCAAGCTAATTCTCGTCTCGATAAGCAGGCAGCGAGGTATTGTTCTCGCAGATAGCTGCGACCTCACGCCGCTTTATGGCCGTGTAAACGGAACTGTGAAATTCCTTATTTATCTGTGTAGGTAGTCTAGCCGTGTGCCATCTACGGAGTTAATCTGCATGAAATGAGTGGGGAGAGAGCGAGCCAGAGGTCGTCCAGGATCGGCCAAATTAAATAGAGCCTTCACCTACCGTCACGAACCGTATGAGGATAAGCCGTAACACGTCCCATTTGTCTACATGCTATTTTATTCCCATTAATTTTCGTAAAGTTCCCATGTGGCCGATTATAGGTACATTTGTACAATAATGTCTTTTATTTTTAGAACAAACGCTTTGTTCTATGCCACATTGCGAACAAAATAGCTTTTTTTTAGCACTTAAAAATTTCTCTCACTTTTATTACGTAATTATTAAGTAAAGTAGCAAGATGAATAAAGAATTTAAACTTAATTCTATAAATACTTTCAGCTATCATATTATCTTGAAGTCAATATTTAATTATCCTTACGAATTAAATAATTATTTTTTGCTAATTTTATGCTGTATTTTATCATGTATAACTGGAGAGAAATACATAGCCGTCTCAAAACAACGTGTGCTGTCGTACACTAACTTGGAGTTGTAGTGGGGGTAGATCGGAGCTCAGTTTAACACCAACCTTTGTTAAGGAATCTTGGTAGTGTAAAAGTATTCTGAAAACGTTGACACTTGTTCAAAAAATTAAAGACATATTTACAGGGTGTGGTAAAATTACATTGCCGCTGTCTGTATATACTGTTCGTAAGAATATAATGAATGTTATTAAGAATGATGGTAGCGTTGCACCAGCTTATCTCCAAGCGTCTACTCCCCTGCATCTTCTCCCTTTTCCTACTTATAACGATGTCTTCAGTCATTATTTGGCATAATTCTCTTGTCGGAACAATTTTTGTTATTACCTTAAATGCTCTTCCTTCAAGCGTTTATATAATTACTGTTAGGAAATATCATTCTTGAAGTAAAATTTGATCCTGGAACCATTATAAAAAAAATATTTTTACATATAAAGATTTAGCGGAAAACAGCTTACAGAAGTAAATACCTCCCCTTTAGGAAAACACCTGTAGAAGATACAAGAAGGTATCGAAACGTTGTTTAAATATAAATAAAAAATGAAACGTGTCTGTATAATGCCATCAATTGTTTTATTAATTCAAACACCAACGATAAATTAAACATCTTACCGATGTAATAAACAGTATTAAATAAAAAAACTTGGCTCTGGAACAATGATTTATAAGAAACGTATGAAATGGGGGAAAAAATACATCACCCATAAACTATATTGTGCCAGCATTACATTTTCATAAAATTTAACACTAATTTTAAGAACCGTGCAGAATGTTTTTAAATTAGTATGAAAGATTGGTGGCAATGAATAAAAAAAAAGCCTTTAATGACGTCGGGTGAACGTATTTTCCGTCGAAAATTTCTACATCACAAATTTGTCAAAATATTCAAATAATATCAAATATCCATCATTTACAGATCCACTAATACCCGTCCTACTTGATTAAAAACCGAAAGGATCCACATGGCACGTACAGCAAATATTGTGTATTTTAAAATATCTCTTGCTCTAATTGTAATTCCTGCTACATAGGACAAACAAAACGTTCTCTAAATACACGTATCAAGGAACATATATCTAATATCAAACTTCCGATTGATAAACAATCTGTAGTATCCAAACATATAATCAACTCTAAACCTACATTTGATTGGCAAGATGCTAAAATTTTAGATATTGACACGAGGTACAATTCCGGACTCATTTCAGAGATGATTCACATTAAACCAAACATCACAGCTATTAATGTGCAAACAGACACTATGAAACTCCATAATTTCTATGATAACCTTATTATTACGCTAAAACCTTCTGTTTTTCCATTGTCCTTTCTCTCTTATTGTTACGCTAACCGTTCGGCTCTCCCATTGTCGTTGCGTTTTCGGCGCTTTTGACTTTTGTCAACTGACAAGTGCAGTTGTGTCGCGCTAGGCTCTTTTTCACACCTGAGGAAAATAACAAGGATCCCAGAAACGTTGTGTGGTATTTATATTACCATTTTGTCTTAAGTAGTTATATTTATTATTCATTATTTTCAATCAGACGTACATATTTTCATTTTAAAATTTCATAGATATTAGATATCTATTTCCTTAAAAATATTTACATTAGCTTTCGTCGATTTTCTTCGACTTAATCATCTGCTTGGAGGCTGAAGGTATATATATATATATATATATATATATATATATATATATATATATATATAGTTTTATTGACAGGATTAAAAGTTAATTTTATCATATAAAATTTCTTAAAATCTTCGAGCCAAAGCGTTAGTATGCTCTCTGAAACTGATTATTGTTCGGTTAAACATTAAATACTGACTGTCATGTTTTCTTATTTCGAACCATTATCCAGAATTTACAAAAGTCCCTAAACACTTACAGGAATTAATATTTAACTTTGCATTTGTTTTTAAATATATAAAATAAGATAAGCAGATTAGGATAGATAAATCCGTAAATTTAGTTTAAAAAAACCCTTACAGCTTGATCATCGATTCAAAGCAATTATACTTCCGTTCTTGAATAAAATAAAATGTAGTTTATGACGAATAACAGACAGTTTATTTCAAAACATTAGTTTATTAGCTGAGAGGAATTAATAAATCTAGTAAGGCTGGAAACTTGGCACACAAGAAAAACGCAAACTGTCAGTTGAACCGGTCACAAAAAAGTTTTGTTTACGTGCCTGTTAAATAATTAGATACGTGCTTTTCACATGGTCTATCACAGCGATGTTCTGCTCTCATCAACTGGGTGCTCGCGGCTGTGAAATTGCATGTTTTATTTACCTATACTTTGACTGTGACTTCGTATCCAATTATCTGAATGTCCTCCTTTTAAATGCAAATAGGCGTAAGATACCGCGGACTGTTTAAGCATTGTTTGAGTGATGGCTGTCGAGTATTTTTCTTAGGAACACTTAAAGACGCAGTCGTTCTCTCTTTAAAATGATGGCTTCAGCAAACCTCTGCCCGTAATAATAGGCCGTTTGTCATTGTGACGTGTGATGAAAGAGAACATCAAACACAGCATTTTCTTCTACCGAGAGAAAGACAAGAACAAGTACATGCAAGCAGTTTCGGTGCAAATAACGCCTTTACAACACTTAACGCTGAACTACGAGCAACGGTTTTCTGTTATTGCTTCGTGATTCGAGTTAACCACGGTGAAGAAACTCGATAAATTGCTGCTCTCGCTAGATATTCTCTGTCAGTTCATAAATCACAACGCCGTGAAGGCGCTGCAAGGGCTTTCCGCTTGCACCAGACGTGGTAATTACAGTGTGCATGTCGTGGATGAGTGACAAGAGCTTCTGAACAGCTACTGTGAAGACTGCTGGGGAAAATTCACTTGTAGCATAAACCCATTTGCATTAAACGTCTATTGTTCTTTTCTGCTCATAATGAAAAAAAAATCTAGACAGACACGTCATTTAGAATCTTTAAATTCTGAAGAACTGAGTCGTTTGCACATGAGTATTGAGCTCTTAGCCGTTGTTAATGAACAGATACACTGATGGATAGTTAAGCGGGTTGTGGTTAAATCCGTTGAATAATTGTAAGTTGCTCTGACTGGCAACTCAGGTTCCCAGAAATACGACAAATCTCACACGTTGAAAATACACATATCACAGTCTAAATTTTCTCTTTAATTATTAACCTGTAAAAAAATAGAATAACATTTCGCTTGTAGAAAATAAAAAAAATGTATTAATGTGGAGAGAATTGTCAAACTGGTCATCGCATTTCCTTATCCATTTCTGTGTCCACTGGTCCAAGAAATAGCCATAGAGCATACGGCTACTGCTTGTTTACTATACAAGTTTAGCTTCATGGTGTCTGCTGTTTGGAATCTTTTGAACTGGATAAACTCGAAAATAGATTTCAATGAATTGTATATAAGAAGGCCAGATTATTCGTTTTAATCGCATCATTTTACCTTGTTTTATCAAGATATTTTCTACTCTCTCAAGGTTCAACACAGTTTAGGTTTTAAGTTCGTTAAGCGGAACATGAACCTTTTTCAAACGAATGGCGAGTCTCACCATTATGAGACTAGAAATCTCTCAGGTCTAAGATCTTTTCTCGTCTACCAGAGAAGTATTGACCATTCAGGGATAGTTTTATACGATAGTCTTCCTCCAGGTGTAAAGATCGATAATAACTACAAGACTTTTGGGATTCAATGTACAAATATTCTACTGAAAGGCGCGTTTTACTCAGTATAGGACTTTCTTGATCGTTCCCCTAAAAATTAACTTTAAAAAAACCTGCAAATGTGTTCAATGTGTTACTCATAAAACGACTTATTTCATAACTTGCTTAGTCTCTGTTGGTCATTTCTGCTCATTTGTTTGTTTGTTTCTTTTTTTTGAGTACCGTTAATATTATATTATACCCTTATTAAGGTTAAAGAATTATTATTTTTGTTATTATTACTATATAGTCCTTATGTTGGACATGGAAATTTGTGTTCCCGATTTTTAGTATTTTTATGTTAATTCCTATTTTGTTTATAATTGTAGCATCCAATAATTATACTGTTATTTTATGTAATGACGTATCATTTCATCATACGAGGACTAATGGAATAAAATAAATCTAAATCATTATAGAGAGTCGGAGTTAAAGGAAAGTCAAAACATTTGAATTATCGGCATAGGAACACCCTTGGTACTTCTTTATGAATGGCACAACTGCATTGTCTGTTGATTCATAGATAATTTATCATCTGAATGGATAAGTTTCATTCTAAATTAAAAATATGTTGATATATATATATTTATATAAATTTGATATTACTTGTATGTGATTTATGGATGTTCTGCCCCCAATGGTTTAAATCATCACCATTTAAATAATAAAACTGATTAATAAATTCTAAATTACATCTTTAGGATATGTTGATGAGTCTTCCATTTCCTGGATCGGTTTTTGAGAGAGGAAGTTGAGACTAGAGAATCAGATGCATGATCAGGTCAAAGACAAAGATATAGCACGATTAATTACGAAACAAGAGAAATATGAGAAAAGAAATATGAAATAAAAATATACAGTAAATTGTATCACGTCCATCTCATCTGTTCCTCTATTCTCAACTTCCCCGTCTCTAAAACCGATCTAGGCAACGGAAAAACTAGTAAACATCTACTAATGATTCTACACCGTGACAACAAAATTCAGTTACAATTTTAAATTAGTTTTTTGAAAATCTGGAGCTTTCGGAAATATCGCCAAGACCATCTGTTCTTTCAATCCTTTAACCCATGTTTTCTGACCCAAGATAAATCATATTTACACAGCAAACTTTTTAAAACAATGCATTAACAAGGTGTCGTCTCTGATCGCTTTTAATTCCTTCCCCAACTAACGACTTCTACCTCCGTCTCCGACCGCCACGTCTAACAATACCTTAGGCCTCGATTATTGACCATTCTTGTGTTTAATGTGTGTTCGCCGATAACAATTCGAGTTCAACAGTTCTTTTAATCATTTATTATTAATTGCCCTTTTAATTACCACAATATACATTTCTTTTTGTATACAGATGGTTAAGGAAATATTCCCAAAAACTTCAATTATTCAAAATTAAATATTTAGAAATTTATTATTTAGTTTAGTTTTTTATTGGGGACTGATTAAAATATGCGGGATAGAATATAAACTATATTAAGAATATTGTTGCAGAACCGAGTTCTTCCTCTCGAAATAATCTTATTTGGTTGAAGAAAACTGTTTGACGCTCGCAGATTGACGATTCCGTATGTGCTGAGCTCCATAATCGTCAACATGACCACGAATTTCATCAAATCGTAAAGCTTCCTATGATGCACGGATCCCTACGGAACAGTCAGTCAACAATAATATTCCAGCGTTTAAGACGAAGGGTGCTTCAAGAGATTTCCCAACGTACTCCTTTATGAAACTGGTCAGGACGGTCATCCTGCTCTTCGAAGCTGTGAGTCTATATAAGAAGGACAGATTATTCGTTTTCATCGCATCATTTTGCCTTCAAGCACTTTCAGTTAATATATAAAAAGTGTCAGATAAGACTTACACTGGAATTCACAATGAAATTTATGGAGTTTTGCGCTGTCGTGCAGTCAGTTGGCCGTCGAACTCTGATTAACTAGATGTCATCAGACTAATGTCTTAAGTCCGTCGTATGAAAGCCACTAAAATTCCAGTCACGTTCTGATTTAGAGATTCGTTCATTTCATCCTGCTCTTAAAAATCGTGCGTAATATCTTATTCTAACTAGTTGGTGACATTTTTTATAGTCTACTTCCCTGGTGTGATGACTTGATTTCGTGGGTACATTTTAAAGACTGTTACGTTATGTACCAAGCTACTGCAAACCAAATCTTTCCAAAAATAGTCGGAAGTGTCAATGACGGTGATAATACTGGAACTTGATTTACGTCTGTCCCTCGGATCTCGCTACATTCCGACATGAAATATCCACGACGACCTCCGAGAGTTGTTTAATAGATTTTTCGTGCTTTGAAATATATTCAGCGTAACGAATTTTGAAATGTTATGCTGTCCAAGGGAAGGAAGCGACATTCTTCAGCCAATTTAAGAGCGTGAAGTCCCTCCATAACTTGCTGTCGCTTTGCCGACCGAAACCCGTTCTCCGAGAGCCACGAATACGACTTCAGGATGTCCACTTGGGGTTATTTATGAAGTCCTTTATGCCACTGTTGGTAATTACGTAAACACGTTGTCACAGAGATACGCGTCCACTAGGGCCACTGGAATTACTAACAACAATAGTTTATCATTTCCATGGCCTTGGCACCTTGAAATAAAATATAAATGTACCTGCAACGACTACTAATTAAACTTGACGGCCCTAAAATCGTAATCAGAGCAAACGATTCTCTATTGTGAACTGACGGTGTTAGCTTGTTAATGATCATAACTTATGTATATAATATATATATTGGTTAATTTTGGAGAAGAAAGTTTTTGATGTAATGCAATTGATTTTGAATTGTGTTAGAATAAAAACATATACACGACTGAGTAAAAAAGAGAGTTTTATGCTTTAAACAAAATTATAATGTAAAGCAATAATTTTGATTTTGGTAATTTTTCCTAAACATTGTCTGACACTGAACTAATAGAATACTATAGCCCTGAGCTTCCCTGCAGTGTACCATAAGGCTTCTACAATATATATATATATATATATATATATATTGTAGTAATTAAAAGGTAATTAATAATAAGTAATAATATATATATATATATATTGTAGTAATTAAAAGGTAATTAATAATAAGTAATTAAAAGCAATAGTGGATTTGTATTGTTATCGGCAAACATACACAAATCTCACACAAGAATGGACAATAATGGAAGAGGCCTAAGGTATTGTAGGACTGTAAGCGCGCTGAGAGGAACATATAAAGACGTTGCAGAGGACGGAACAAATAAAAGTTGAGCAGAGACTAGACGTCGTTAATGTATCACCAGTTAAAGTTGTGAATTAATACAAAGTAAAACATTCACGCAAGTATTGCGTCGTAAATATTTGAAAGTATTTACAGTTTCGTCCAAATAGAACTTAACAAAATCTTCATGAAGGAATTGTTCCAGGATAACATTGGTACTATTGCGGAGCGGAGCAGTCATCAAAATACAGCCAATCGTGCCAAATCTTAAAGTGAAGTGTAGAATCAGTGAAAACAAAGGCCTGATATTATAAGTAAAGTGTGTGAAAGTGTCTGAACGAGGAAAAATTGATTGTCCTGGTACTAAAAATC
This sequence comes from Zhengitettix transpicula, assembly GCA_037074705.1. NCBI lineage: Eukaryota > Metazoa > Arthropoda > Insecta > Orthoptera > Tetrigidae > Zhengitettix > Zhengitettix transpicula. The sequence continues at coordinate 23,685,435 of CM073593.1, read as the reverse complement.
TTATTTATTAACATCCTATTCATTTAAAAGTTAAAATAATTTAAATCGACGCATCAATGAGAAGTATATTGTGATGTTTTTATTTAATTGTACTATTATTTTTATATACCACATTTTTGGCTTCACCAACGTGGGACATTGTGTTTATAAAAACTTTAATTTCAATTATATATTACATTTTGATGCACCAACGTAAGACACTGTTTCATTTTAAACTGTTTATTCATTTATATATTACATTTTAGGCGTCACCAACGTGTGGCTAACTATCATATTAATTGTTTAATAACATTTATATATTACATTTTGGCACCTCAACGTGAGGCTAATCATATTTAAACTGTCATTTAAAATTGATTATTACAATATATATATAATAAATTCCATAAGTTATGATCATATATATATATATATATATATTGTATTACAACTATATTTATTTCAATTGTCTCTTAAAATTGATAGAATATGTATCTATAGATGAATATTAATTATTTGAATTCAGTTCATTATAAATCATATACTTTATTCAATAAATTTAACAATGTATTGTAAACTCAAATTTAACGTGGGTGCCAGCCACTATTCTGGTTTTTCACAGATTCAGGTTTCTCTCAATGAACAAGTAAATGTATTCAAATTTTAAATGTATTATAAAAATAATATAAAAGGACACAAACTGTAAAAAATTGAATAAACTTACGTCTGATTGAAAATAATGAAAAAGAAAGATAGCCAATTCAGACAAAAAAGTGATAAACACGGCCTGAGAGCAGGATCGCTAAGAATAAGGCAAAGTAAGAGACAATATGTTTCTCTGTTTGACTTGTTTGTCGATCCCTAAAGAACGATAAACTAAAACGTTTATTCTACACTGGTAATAAAATTCTGCAAGTAATCTGCGCAAGAGGATTAAAAAAATTAATTTTAATACCATTATAATTTAATTTAAATTGTTTAAGGAAGCGTGACCTTGAAAGAGCTAAATATAAATCTATGTTTATTAAGCGAACTAACTCTGCAGTGCATGGTTAATACAGTAACAATTAATAGTGCAATAAAAATACAATGAAATAGTCTACAACAATTAATTGAAGCATCAAGGTCAAAGGAATTAAAGCTGTGATAAATACGGAATGATTTTCATTGTATAAGAACACGTGGAAAAGTGTCTTTGCGGAAATTTCCACTTCAAGGGAAAACATAAAATAAAAGCATCTTATGACAAAGGTCAAATCGTGTTCCTGTGTGTGAAACTAAGCCACAGTTTTTATTTTTTTACACTATATCGTTTCTTTTCCAAGTACAAGACTACAAGCAAAATGCTGTTCTCAATGTTAGGAAAACGAAGGCTGTGAATGGTGTAATTGTTTTTTTTCTGCAAGAAATTTTCAGTCATCATTGACCTATTTCTTTTGCTAAAATTAAATGTAAAACAAAATATCAAATAATTGAACTAAATTATGACATTCATAAACTAAGATAATTCAATTCCTTCCAAAAAAATATATTTTCGTGCATAATAAGAAAACTAATATAACAATAATAAAAATACTACGTGCTGAGGAATGCAAAGCCAATTGAGATATGAAATTTATATATAAAAACTTAAGAAAAAAGTGGTCAACCCCTTCATGATGGTGAAACATTGCCGACACGGATAAAGCATGTGACAAACGTATTGTAATATTTTTTTCTTAGTATTACATTTAACAGTGAAAATGTGGAAATTTGATATTTAATTACTCGAGGACTGATTTAAAATAAATATAATGCAATTGAATCTGTATCAAGAAATATTTATCGTAATGCATAATTTTCCCATAAAACTAAAAAATTGGTACTTGTTCCATATAGACCAATTTTTGTCACATTCTCTTGCGTCAACGCGTAATTCGAGCGTCGGAAGTGTTCTGATATTTGAAATATAATGGAAAATCGCAAGATGCCGTTCTAGAGCGCATACTATTTTTTTTGTTTCTATTAGGTTATTACCGTCGAATATAAGAGAATGGGATTTGAAAAGGAAGGAAGAGGTAGGGTAAAGCTAGGTAGCCAACATTAAAAAAGACGTATATGTGTAGACAGGCTATGTATAGGGTAATCCACATAGTGGCAACTCCCCTCTTATAGCAAAGGAAAGGGATTTGAAAGGGGGGATGCGGAAGGGTGGAGGAAGGTAGCCAAGGGTTACTAGGGCCCCCGGCCTATAGTTTAAGGATCCTACCCGGCAACAGGCTACATGAGGGTAATCCACGTTTCTCAACTCCCATTTAATGGCATAGGAAGGGATTTGAAAGTAGGTATGCGGAAGGGTAGAAGAAGGTAGCCAAGGGTTAACTAGGGCCACCGGGCTACAGATTAAGGATCCTACCCGGCATTCGCCTAAAGAAATGCAGGACAAACCCTACAAAAACCTGCATCAGGTTGGTCGGGCATTGGGTACTTGTCCCACGCCCTTCCGGTAGCGGGAGAGGAGTTTGCTGTGGGGACGCAGGATTCCCTTCTCCGTGCCTCGACCAGTTCAGGAGGCAGCTGGCTGACTATTCCAATGGGAATAGCGGACAACTCTTGCCGTATGCCCAAGGTCTGTGACATACACCTCTCAGAACAGGCCGAGGTGCCTCGGCTTGTGGGAACCTTAGTTCAAAAACGGAGAGGAAAAGGCATCCTCAAAGGTAGCCCCTTCGTATCTCTCCTACAACGTTCTGCCTGCGAGAGAACATCCCTCGCAGGTACTTTCTGCGAGAGAATAGCCCTCGCAGCAGTCATCCGCAGAGGAAAGGGTCCGCCGGATTGTAATTTTAAGAATCCTACCCGGCAATTCGCCAAAAAGTGAAGCAGGGAAAACCCTAAAAAAAAATTGCAATACGTATGTTGGGCAATAAATACGTATGCCACAGCCTTCCGATGGCGGGAGAGGGGTTTGTTGTGGAAACGCAGCATACCCGTCTCCATGCCTCCACCAGATTAGGAGACAGCTGGCCGACTATTCCAAAAAACCTCGAGAAAAAATTCCATATTTGGATGATGTAATCTTTCTGTAGTTTATGTCGTAAATTTGTGTAGAAATTATATATTATGTTGTATTTTACTTTAATTATTACAGAAGTTGGTGGGAATGCGACTTAAAATATGTGGAGCTAAAAATAAAAATTAAATTCGATTGTATCTGTCATCTTTATAGACATAAATTTAATGTCTGATTACATTTATAAACATAAATACGTTTCCAGACAAAATTCCACAGCGCCGAAACGTTCACCAATGTCTAATTATTTTCTGTATAATTGTTTCACATATTAAATTTGTCTGGAAGAAAAGGTCGTATTACGTTTATTTTTTGCAACATCTTCTCTAATGGTTTTTATTAGGCCTAAAACATAATGTCATCCCGCTGACGTAAAATGCAATTGAACGAGACTTGTCCATAAAATCCGAGCACAACGTCACAGATTGCCTTCTGTGGTACCGCCGTCATAAATCAATTTCAACATTGTATTGACACTTCGCAATGAAGTCCGTTGAGTCAAGTTACATCGAAGTGAGTAGTAACATTGCAGATAACAAGCTTCTTTTGTGTGAAAATATTTTATAATTACTCATTACGTAAACAAATTGATCCGTTCGGTAAGGGAAACACTGGCGGATGAATTCTTCAAAGGGAGCAGGTATTAATGAAACCGTTAGGCAATCTTCCTGTTTGCTAACCTCACTCGCTCATAAATGCGAACATTCATGTTGCTCGAGGCATTCACTTCGCTCTATAAAAGAAACAAGATTTAAATAACTCTCGAAGCTCTTACGCAGTGATCTTTAATAAAAACAAATTCAATAGTGTTTAGTTTTGTTTCTAATAAGTAGTTGATTTTTTACAATGAAAACTATTGCCGCTGTGTTCACCAACAAAAAAAGAGAACAAGAACGAATTATGAATAAGAAAGTAACATGACAAAACTTTCCGTAACAAACGATTATGATGTTATCTCGGCGGATCTGTTGGCAACGCCTTGAAATTCTTTAATAATATGCTATAAAAGAAAAAATCTTTGTACAGAGAATAAAAAGCAATTTATTACATAATTGGTGACGCGTTTTTTATGACAAATAAGGCGTTTATTAATAAATGTATTTTTGTGAAGAGATGTATCATTGTGAAAGAAAAGATTTATTACTTAAAAACACCTGAATTTTGCCGCGGTCTATTTAACGAATTTAGTAAAATATTGTTGTATGATTATCATCGTAGGAAAACTAATAATTAAATACGAAATTCTGAAATAAAATATAATTTTTAAGCCGGGATTCAGAAGTTAATCAATTAAATGTGGAATCCAGCATCTAATGGTAATAAATTTAACCGGTATTTCTTGATATTTCGTAATAAAAAAACTACTCAGTACATTTCCAATATTGGGTTGAAATTGACGATAATTTTTAATGGAGCTTCTATATTTGCCAAACATTTTCTGATACAATTATTCCACTCTGATAATATTATTAAATATTATAATCACTAGATTTAAATTAGATCTATTATCACTAGAAATGTTTAGCAATTTTTAAGGAAACAAATGTGAATAATTATATTTTACATATTTCTTATTATATTTATTTAGGAACAGCCATATTTACAAGGCGGAAATAAATTAGAGTTTGTGAATACGCTTGATTTACCAATAAGATTTCATCTCCGAAAGTCAAAATAATTAATATATGAAGAATGTAGTCCTTCTCGGTGTAGAGAATGAGTTAACTGCTGTTAGTAAATATTAATATGAAAATAATAAAAAATATAATCTGTTAGAATTATAAAATCTTGTAGGTACAAAATCTTTTAATAAATAAAATAGTCCTTTCGTTGTATGTGAATGTGTCGCATACAAAACTACACCCGTGGACAAAATTGGACTAATTTTGTAGAAGTGTTCCTTTCGAACCGGAAACAAACACTATGGGGATCACCACCAGGGGCGGGGATGGACGGGATTTAAAATTAGAAACATGCTCAAACGGCCGATATTAGCATCGGGAAAATATTTTTCAGAGATAATAAGGTTAATAGTGTTTCTCCAGATATTTTCTATAATTTAAACCTTTTGGTATGAGAGAGGAGAACCTTTGGTGGTAGGGGTGGACTGCATTGCCAAAAATAAGTTAACGCATCAACAACGGAGATTGGAATCCTATACGCATTTATGGATGTCGCTTAGTTTAATTATGACAATCAACTTCCCTTTTAACCCCCAGGAGAGCGCGTGGACGAGAACAAAAAATTTAAAACATGCTAATACGACCGACATTCTCAGTTAGAAGTCTATGAATACTTTATTCATATAATTGTATGTTTAAATTTACTTATGTTTTTAATGTTTGTTTTGTACCTTTACAATGAGCCCGGCATTGCTCGGGTTATCATAATTAAACGCAGCGACATAACCCGGGATTTGACTTCAAACTCAGTTGTTTTTCCATTATTTGTATATAACGTTGCCGGAATGGGTTGAAATTCTACACAAAAATATCTGGAAAAAATTTATATATCTCACTGACCCAGAAAAATTTTATTCCGTTTTTTTTCGTATTAGCATGTTTGAAATTTTTCGTACCCGTTCACACTCGGTCCTGGGGGTCATAAGGCAAGGTTATTGTCATAATTAAACATCTATAAATGCGGATTTGATTCCAATCTCCATTTTTGATGCATTAACTTATTTTTGGTAACGCCGTCCACCCCTACAACTAAAGGTGCTCCTCTATCCTACCTAAAGGGGTTGAAATTATACAAAAAAAAACATCGGGAGGAACACTATAAACCACATTGGCCCAGAAAAATATTTTCCCGGTGCTAATATCGGCCGTTTCTGCATGTTTATAAATCCCGTTCATCCCCCGCCCCTGGTGGAAGTAGTTGAGTCTCATCCCCCGTGTTTGTTTCCTGATCGAAAGGAACACTTGTACGAAATTTGTTCAATTTTGTCCACGGGTGTAGTTTGATATGTGACACATTTACTTACAAACGTAGGGACTATTTTATTTATTATAAGATTTTGTACTTGCACGATTTTATAATTCTAACTGATTATATTTTTTTATCATTTTCATATTATTATTTACTAACAGCAATGCAGTCAAATATATTAAATTATAATTAATAAGAAGTATTTCGTATTATTGATGACAATGTTGTTGAAAACATCATGAACAACCTTTTCTTTGGGGATTGATTGCGGAAATTACATAAAACTAATTAACATTAATTATTTATTTAATAATGTTATTTAAAATTCTCTTACTACATTTGGAATCAAAATCAGATTATTATGTTGGACCGAACTTATTTGACTACTTTCTTCAGCACTTTCAAAATACGTCGAACGTCACAGTGAAATCTGATAAAAGTCTTCACTGGACGTACGTGTAGAGCGGTGGGAATCGCGGACTCCGACGTAGCACTATCCCCAGATGGATCTTCCAAAACCACTATCAGTTTACTGAATAATTCACTTCAAATTAAATCCTCCTTTTTAGAGATTTATTATCATCATACGTTGAAAAATCTCCTCGAGTGCATATTGAAGATTTTAATTGTACTTTTAATTCAATAGAAATGTTTCGGGATTATTTTCAGCAAACTTTAATTATTATCAATCAATAAACAGACTTGAGTCACAAAATTGTATATTAAATATATCCACACGTTTCGTCTCTCAGTCTTCTTCTTCAGGAAGCATTGAATGCCCACAGCCAGCCGGTGCACGGAATGGTGTAACACTCCTTCCTGAAGAGCCTCCGAAAATTTGAAGAATAACCTTCAGTTCCTTAAGGCGACACCGCACTTCACTTTCAGGTAAGCCACAATCTATCACTCTTTCCTTTCAATACCAATAATGTAATTGTATATATATATATATATATATATATAAATATATATATATATATATTGTAGTAATTAAAAGGCAATTAATAATTAAAAACATTGCGGACATGAATTGTTATCGGGAAACAGACACAAATCACACACAAGAATGGACAATAAAAACATGTCTAAAGGATTGTACGACTGTTTGGCGCGCTAAGAGAAAGTGTAGGGCAGTTGGCGGCGAAACCTTGCAGGGAACGAAACAAATAAAATTTTGGCAGAGACTAGACGACGTTAATGTATTATCAGTTAAAGTTGTGAATTAATACAGAGCAAAACATTCACTGAAGTATTGCACCGTAAATATTGGAAAGTAATAGCAGTTTTGTCAGAATAGAACTTTTCAAATTCTTCGTTCCTTTCATTTAAAGATAAAGTAGTAAAATTAATGCATTCAACGCGGGTTAACTGTTTTATTTAATTGTAATTTCATTTAGATACCACATTTTTGGCTTGACCAATGTGGGCACTGTTTCATGTTAAATTGTTTAATAACATATGATTATTACATTTTGTCGTCCTCAACGTGGGGAAAATTAAGTTTTTAATTTTCATTTGTAAATACTACATTTTGGTGTCACCAACGTGTGGCTAACTATCATATAAATTGATTTCATTACTAAATATTACAATATATATATATATATATATATATATATATATATATATATATTGTAATACTAATTAGAGGCAATTAAAGATTTAATAGTTGGGAATTTGTAGTAGATTGTTTTCGGCGAAAATATAAACACAACAACGGGTAAACATGTACAGGCGAGCCTTTGTCGGCGACGAGTTTTAAAAACTCCAGGCTTACGGCAGAAGTGGCGGGAAGGAATTCATGAAGTAAAGTCGCGGGTAGAATTTGATCAAGGAAAGGTTGCGGACTGAAATTTATCGAGTAAATGATGTGGCACATAGAAGTTTATTGAGTAAAGTTTGGACATATAAATTCAATAAGTAAAGCCACAAGTAAAAAATTCAATAAGTAAAGGCTGTCGCATATTTGATCGAGAAGGAGTTGATAACAATCTGACTGACCATTAATTAGAACGAGAAATACCATATTTTCTGGAGAGAGAGAGAGAGACTTAATGCAGAGGACCACAGGAGTTGTAATCGTTCCAGTTGATAGATACCAAAGCTTGGACAGTGTTTTGGAAAAAAATTTAAATTCTGTGAAATTATGGCCTGTTATATGTGAATAGTGTGTAGTTCATCAGAGGCCAAAACGAATGCCTGGTACCAGTAAAGAGACTGTAAGTAGAGAGAAATTTTATAAAATTTTATTAAACGTTAAATAAAGATCAAATCGTCAGATTTCGGTTTCACGTTCACTTTGTTGTTTCACTCTAATGTTGTAAAAAAATTTGATTGTTAATTTAAATGTAAAAAGATTGGTTCTTTATTTATAAGGCCCAAATAAACGATCCTGAGATGAGAGTTGATAAAATCTGTAAAATAGCAAGAACACAAATGTAAACAATCACGTCAAGAAATTTTGTAATTCTACTTTGAATAAATTAATTGTATTGTGAAGTTAAAATTTAGTAGATCATTTAGCATCCTTCTCATTTTTTAAATTTAATCAAATAAAATTCATGTATTAATCAATTGCTTAAATTTTGTTAATATTCAATTAATTACAAATTGGCGTCAATAACGTGTGGCCAACCATTGACTTCTTTTAATTATTTGTTGTTTATTACATTTTGGCACCCTAAACGTGGGGCAAATTAATTGTTTCATTAATTTAAATAAATTTTGTTTGTCGATTAATTTCTTTTTTGTTTATTACAATATATATAAAAAATTAGAGGAAAAATTTCAGATATTGTTTCATCATTACTGAACAATTTATTTTGTTTTAATCTCCTACTTATTTTCCTTTTTCAGTCTCTTTGGAGAGAAATATATAACTATACTGTGAGTTATGTTAATTCCAAGCTTCATGAAATATTGTTATTTTGTTTTTTTTGGAACAATTACATATCAGACCGTTTTGGTGTCTAATTTGAGAGATATACTACTTAGTGGTTTGAACTTTTGTGGAAAAGGCCAGAATGTTAACCCCAAGACGACTGGGCGGCTTTAGGGGGCACATAGACTTCATAATTTCCAGAGAGGTCTCTGCATGGGTTTGAATTCTTACATTGGTAATCAGATTTAATTTTAAACCGTAATTTATAGGCAGATAACAATTTGCTCACGGGGGCGCACACTCTTCCTTGAAATTGCGGCAAAGTTACGGCTGCTCTGAGCAAACTCTCCCGAGAAGTGCGAACCACGATTCACGTTAATTACGCCCGAAACCGGTTTCGAGTCTGTCTGGATCCATATGTTACACGTGCACACGCTACGTGCGAGTCTAAATGAAACAGGAAAATAGAAAAAGAGTTTCCGCAGCACTCAGTAATTAAAGGATTCCATCTTATTGAGCTGTTACAGCGTGACGCAAAGTATGTAATTACCGCGGATCGATCTTCCTGATTTGAAGAATCTGCACGTGTTATCTCGGTTCGGCGAGGATCTAATCAGTCCAGCTGCAGCATCCGTATCGACGATCGCGTCAGTGCAAGTTCGAAATTACGAGGCTTTCGCAAAAGAGTTTTTTAATAAGCCTAAAGGACCTGCAGCACTATGAAGTTACAATATTCATTTATTTCCTTAATAATTAAAAACAGTAAATTTCGTCCAGTTGTCATTATTTACCCACTGATTTTCATCTGAAACGATGTATACTTTTCATTTCAGAATGGATGAGCCAAGAAGTAGATTCTAATTTTAAAAGTATATATTATATTAATTAATTCGGAGGATAATTTTTATAAATGTTCATCATACATATTATTTCTCTTTTGATGCACCGAAATAGAACTACATTAATCAGAAATAGTAAAGTTAAAATTCGTAACTGACTCAAAGGAAACAAAGACGCAATCGGTTTTGAGCTAAAGTCAAATATATCTGGAACTTTTGGCCACTTAAAAAAAATGTGTGCACTAAAGAAGAATCGTTACATAATTTAAAATTCTTCACATTAAAGAAATGTTCGTTTTTTTATATAGGCTATATAATTTTTCCACTGTTGCCTTGTATCCTATTTTTTCCTCTATACTCTTCTCTGCAAATAATAAAACTTGGACTTACACCAAGGAATTAGCATATTACAATGGACAATTTTGGTCAACGCTGATAAAATCTGCTCCCTTCAGGTATGGGTATTTATATTCCGTACAAATATTTAAGTTAAGCTAAAAGCAACCGTCCACCATTTTATAACCTCTCGGCGCTATTGACATTAACAAAAACAGAAACATAAACGCCTTAATATATAAAATCTTAAAGCGGGTTAACTTAAAGAAAATCACCTTCAAGACATGCAAACTGATACTCATCTACATTAATTAATGTAATTAAAGCGCATTCTAACAGAAAAATGGCATAATTCATTCGCTCTTAAACTCACTTTTGGAGTCGTTTACCGATATTCAATTCCTCCTAAAGTAATGCTTAAAATGCTATACATTTTTCCTACTGCCTAGAAATATTTTGTCGTAAATATGTAGTGATGAAGAATTTTATCAATGGATAACAAGATAATATTCACGTTTTCTCAACTGCAATAGATTAAAATTTATGCGAGCGAAGCCGTGGACCGCAGCTAGTGTAAACTTAATTACCCTTTAACTTAAGTATTGTAGGACATTATAATACATTAATAATATTATGTGCAGCCAATCAAGTCAGAAACAATTTTATTAAACGAATGGATAGAATATTACTTTTAATATTATATATTTGATTAATAATTAAAAAACATTAGTTTTCATCCCTAATTTTTTGAGACATTTCCAGGTGTTGTAAAAATCATTTAATAATTATTAATTAAATAATTGTCTGGAACACCAGGCTATTGGTCAGAATATGTATTATCAAATTTAAAACATTATAAACAAACAAACACAGCGTTTCATGCGTAGTTGGAACCTCTTCAGCTATACAATTCCAATTAAATGTTATCTAAAACATAGTTTTTAATACAGTTATGTAAAAATATAATTTACAGAGTTTTGTTTATAATGTTTGAAATTGGACTAATAGGCTGGTGTTTTTCACATTTATGTAAAATGAAGTCAGATTAATATAATTGATAATTAAGTAAAGTATGATGAGACTAATTTAGTCTATCTTAGCTCACATCCTGGTTTGTAACTAAGGTTTCTACTTAGTTGTCGCAAAACATTCATGAATATTATAAATCTTTATAATCTGTGGTCAATTATTGAGGCGACAAATTGACACGTAAATGGCATAAATTATAGAGTTAATCACATTCGCTTACTGCAAGTAATTGTGAATGATTATGGTCTCGATAATATGATGAAAAAAGGATAATAGCTTGGTTGTCAATCAAGTTTTATTTTAAAATACCACAGGACCTTTTAGTTACTTCAGCAGCCGATTTTTATTATTTTAAATTATATTATTTATTATTTTAAATTAGGAAAACGTATTTGAATTCTCTGTTCCTAGCAAAAAAAAATTGTACAATCTTTTGCACTTATAGACATTAAAATATTATTGTCATAGAAAATCTTATGCTCTGCGCAAAGACAAAAAGCCGAACAAGGGAGTAAGTAAAATCGTTTTCTCTCTGAATCCCAAGGTGCGTGGGAATGTGGAACGGAAGTTGTACTTTGTAAACAGAGTCTCTGGCGCCCTTCTACAGGTGCCAAAAGCCCACTTCGCTTCCGCTATTAGTGTCCTACTTTTTGAAACACGCCATTCCGCGACTACCGTCTCATTAACTAAACAATGTAATCTAGATGTGGGATACGAAAAAAAATCATTATTCTTTCAGTCAATTTAATAGATCCAGATTATGAATTTTACGGTGAACTTTCTGGAAAGCAGATTACGATTTCACTGGAATACAATCACTAGTTTATACAGTGTATAATATCCCCGTGAAACACTACTAAATGATAAGTACAATGGATATAATATATAATAATACGATTAAACCTGTACGTCTATTTAGAACGGAAATGTCTGTACATTATGGCGAATAGGCAGAGATACGGTGATAAAAATAGAGGAGTTCTTTCAGGTTAAATGTGATAAAATTATCCGTCCATATTGTCTCTTAATATCTCTCATAACGTAAATTAAAACTAAATAGACCAAAATATGTTTTGTATATAATTAATTTATGTTAAACTGTATTCAGAATTATGAAATATGAATCCTTTGAAGATAATAAATTAAATTACAGAATTGATATCAATTTTAAGGAAGAATTTTGGATTCAGAACTCAGAAATTTATCAATTTATTGTGCATTTAAGTGAATAAAACGGCTGTTACGTCAGCAACAATTGAAAAAAATGGCATTTTTTGTTTATTGTTTGAAAATCCTTCAGGAATAATAAAACAAAAAATATTGATAGATACGTCTAGAAATTAAAAGAAAACATTTCTTATACAGATACGATATCAAAAAATTTATAACATAATGATGTAAATATATAAAAAAAGTTACTTACAATTTGTTTCCTGTAATATTATGTAATTTCTGTTAGTAATAAACTTTTGGAGTGATATTTGTAACACTGTGTGCTTTACACGCACAATATAATCGAAATGAGAGAATCATTCCTAATTGTCGGTTAGGGAGTAATTTGAGTTTTGACTGAGGGTGTCGTTTATATTTGGTAATGTATTTATTGTCGCTTTGTGAGAAACGATGTTACGTGAATTGCCTTTTGAATTTGCATGTGTTCTTTGAAGATTGTAATTGTCGTTCAGAGAGAAAACATATTAATTAATATTTATTGGAAGTATTTAGAAAATTAGTTTGTCCGACTTGTTGCCTAACTTTATAGGTGACCGGATACCTCATCATAATCCACATCTTGACAGGTGTTTTTACGTTTCTGTGAATCAGAGAATATCTAAACAACTGGCGTTTTTTCTTGTTTATAGAACAACGATCATAATTTTTGTTTTCACGGAAAGGTCCATATTATGACTCTTGTTTATTTTAAGAGTTTTAAAATAAAAAGCTGTTTATTCTGTCACGCTCTTCATTTTGTTAATAATTTTAAGTTTGTAAATAATGTTGGTTTAAGAAGGGATCACTTTTAAAAACTGAATGGATTGGCTCCTTCATAAGTGAAGGGAATCGATATCAAAAGATAGGATTCGAATCTCCTTCAAGCATCCTGGTTTTCCACAAATATTTATCAGACGGTGAGATGATGTCCTATTTCAAGGTGTTTTCATTACAAATTTCTCAAAAAACAATACAGGGACTGTGAAGAAGTTTGCCTTTAAATGTGACAATCTGGCAGTTTAAAAGCTTATCGTATTTTTTTGCTACAATAAAAGTTGATGACCTATAAAACACGATTTTTTTCCAGTAAGTGTATTCACACTGTGGGTTTAAGCCAAGTCCAACTATGAGGTCTGTCCATTCACACGCACCCTTTACCAGGCTGGCTCTTCTCCAGTTCCCACCTGTTAATTGGACACTCGATACCATTTAGTTGTGCAGACCGCCATTGTCTGACGAGGTTTGTGGCCGGCGGCACAAAAATAATTACGCCCTGTGAGGAAAGAAAACTTGCACAATAGACAAAGAGACGTGCCAAGGAAGAAGCTATAAGATTCAGTGTTTCAACAGTTCAATAGAATGTAAGACTTATAACTTTCACTGGCCATAGTTATTCGGATTCGAGAATATCGCAAGTTAATTGCCGACGAGTTTCCTTACAAAAATTGAATCTGTACAAAAAAATATTGATTGTACAAAATACTAAACAAAAACAAATGATGCTCCATACGCGATTCAGTTATTTTGTTCCTTCCATATTGATCAAAGATTACATATATTATTTCTCTTAGACTAAAAATACTTTTTTCTGGAACCTTTTAAAAGGACCCAAATGAAGTAAACCCCATAAATTTGAGATCAGCGGATACATTATTTTTCACTGTTTCTGCCTCAACTTCAATTAATAGTAATAAATATACAGACTATACAATAAAATTTCAGCCATTATCGGCTGAGACAACTGAGACTTTCGTAACATCCAACACTGCAGCGTCGCCAGATTCTCTTTCACGATTATTTTTTGTTTAATTCCGTTCATGGTCTTACAACTTCACGGCGCAGTCAACATTAACCTTTTCCAAAAAAAAAAATCTCTTGAGTAAATCAATTTAGAGTACTGAAAAAGGTTGATAGGCAAAAACATTTCTAATTTAGAATTACAGTAACGTTTCTCTCAATGTATGAGGGAATAATAATTTACTTCGATCGCACCGACTTTCGTAACATCCAACTTGCCGTTGCCGTGACTGCAGCCACGCCCAGATTCTCTTTTACGATTTTTTTTGGTGGTTAATTCCGTCAACAGTCTTGAAACTTCCACATTAACCGTGACCAAACGAAAAACGGATCCTTTTGTCTTATAAACCAATATAATTTATTGAAAAAGGTTAATAGGCAAATTTTTTACAATAAAAAATTTAGTTTTTAAGTTGGGTATAAGTTACCCTCGTTGTTCCTTAAGTACAAATGAATAATAATTATTCCTATATTATTAAAAATTCTGAATCTATAATTTTGAACGTAAATGTCTCAAATCGGCTCCCATTTGAAAATAATTATAATAATGATCCAGAGAGTGTCACTACTATTTCTTACACTCTTCATCATAAATCTCTACTTCAGATCCTTTAGACAAGTTTCATGAGACCGCAAACAGTCGCAACACGGCTGATTGGACTTTGAAATCACATCCCGGACACACTGCCAAATAACTGAAGGCAGTTATAGGATAACTTCGAGAGGTCTGGTCGCGAAATTTACAGAAAAATTGAATAAATAAAACTAAATCCAGAGAAGAGCGAACTTCATACAAGAAACTTTTAAAGATTACGTGATGAAATGTAAATGGCTCCAATGTGACGGAACTTGACTATTCGAGAATGAGTATTCCGTTACAATTACGTATATAAATGTAACATGCACATCTTGATATTTTCAGACATCATTTCCATTTTAAAACGATATATATAACTTATATTTGTTCTTAAATTTGCCTTTTGTAATTCATTAATTCCACGAATATTGCCTTTGTGAATCTTCTTAAGGCAGGTTTTTTTTTTCAAATTCCCAGTAGCTGCCAATCCCACCAGACGAGTAGCACCGAAATGCACTGCCTACGGTTCAGAAGTTCAGGTAATTTGCATCAATCATACCTCCTGATGGCAATCTGATTGACTCTGCTTTCTTTGTTCTCCAATTATCGTAATTTATTTACACTGTTAAGAAGACGGCATACAGGTTCTTGTGCCGTCTATTGTGGCGCGTTGAAATAATTGAGCTGAAGGTACGAGTCGTTGGTCGATAAACAAGACATCGATCAGAACCTGTTGTAGTGACAGCTTCATTACCAGACGCAGAGGTCCCCTCTCTCGACTTTGGCAGTTTGTATAGACAGTGGTCATTTCTGATTGCCGCATGCGTTAACGAGCTCATTATGCCGTCATGAAAAAATAAACATTAATACACCGACGCTGCTCGAAGCGAGTAAGTAATGTCCATAAGTTAATGAGGACACGGACGAATAAAGACTGAGAGCCAGAAGCTCATTCGTTGCGACCCAACAACTTGGGGAGTTTCGTCTTCTTGTAAAAAAAAAAAGGTAAGCTACGCCATTAGATCAACTGTTCAAAGATTTGGAAATCGGGGTGGAGAATTCTTGTAAAAAAATTGCAAGCTTCCTTGAATCTCTAAAATACCATTACACCATTAGATCAACTGTTCAAAGATTTGGAAAGCGGGGTGGAGAATTCTTGTAAAAAAAAGGTAAGCTTCCGTGAATCTCTAAAATACCATTACACCATTAGATCAACTGTTCGAAGATTTTGAAAGCGAGATGGAGAATTCTTGTTAGAAAAAGGTAAGCTTTCGTGAATCTCTAAAATACCATTACACCAATAGATCAACTCTTCAAAGATTTGGAAAGCTGGTTGAAGAATTGTTACAGAAATATAACTTTTTTTTGAAAAAATAATTAAGTTAGATACAAAATAATTCTACCCGTAACGTCATAATGATTAGCAAAGGAATTCAAATGAATATAGTATGGTAGAAAAATAAAACAATTATCTACAACACTTTCAACGACATACCTACATTTGAAAGCTAAATAAATTACTTACGAGTAAAATATATTATTCCAGACAATATTCTCCCAATAAATTTTTAAAAATACCAAGAAGGAAACGGTTTTATAAGCAAGGATTTCTATTAAATATTCTACATACTTTTATTATTAAAGGCCAACAACACAATTTTTGTGACTGAAACGAAATTTTTTGCCTAAGGCAGGGGAAAAAGGTCTGATTTAAGGTCAATGGTCAGAGACTAAAGGTACAACGATTAAAATATGAGTATATAGAATAAAACGAAAAACAAACATAATACTGTTAAATTTAGATTATGAATAAATTCAAATAACTGATTTTTCATTACGACAGTAATTATATTTTGACCATGAATTTATGTAATTAGCAGTTATTGTAACTTGAATTTTAATCTGAAGGCATCTGAAATGTGAGAGTTTTAATTTTATTCGATAATCCATTGTGCCTGATTTTAATTATGACCAGAAATTCAGCCTATTCTCTTCATAATTATCAAATAATTTTGTTTCTTGTAATCAATGACCTTTCTCCCTGTAATTTTATTGTAAGGTAATCAATATTATTTTAAATTTAATAAAAACGATTTTATATAAAACCATGTCTATTAGGATAAAACTGATAAAATAGCCAAAAAATAATATATTACTATGTTTCAACCAGCTTTTTTTGGGTTAAAAGAAAAATGTGTTGGAAATTTTGAAATCCACACCGTCTTTTCTTTACGTCGGTTTAATTACTTTTCAAAAGCTGCCACTAGTTTTACTTTGACGTCTGGAAAACAAAAATGTTTGTAGAAATTTAATGCACATAACCAAGTTTTTCATATTTTTTATTTTGTTCAAAAATAGTTTATTCGCAAACTGAGTCGATTCTGACTAGTTTTTCTTACGATTTAAAATACTTGATCATTATCTAGAGTAATAACAATTTCACATAATTTTATGTGTTAACAAGTTTTATCTTTTGAAAATTTCCACACTGTATTCCCATTAACTACCCATAGAAAAGACCCTTGGCAATTTTTAAATACTATTGTAGTAAGGAATTACAATATTTTGTAATCATTATAATTTAATAAATTTGAATTCATTTTTGTTAGTATATAGTTAAAATGTAAATAATAATAACTTATAATTTTTTCGATAATTTAATAAAGTTTGGTAGTGTGAAGTAAAACAGTATATAATAAATTTGGAAGTTAATTTATTATAGTATAATTCCCACAAGTGAGCTGCTAAAGTAATCGACTCTTCCTAAACATTCCCCATTGTACGGTATACAATGTCTTGTGTCAAAAGTATGATAATTAGTTAAAAAGTAGACAAAAAACGAAAATAAGAGCTAAATAAATATCATACAACGTTTCTGCAATCCTCGTTGTTTTCGATTGATGAGTCAAAATACGTAAAACTCGTTGAATGATATTTATTTAGCACTTATTTTTGTCTCTTATTACAGTCTACGAATATATCTATTTATATGCTTTTGTAACTAACTACATTTACAATTAAAACAAGATGTAAAAATTATTTTAACAGAGCAACTTTAAGTTTTGAATCACTTTTTTGTTGTAATCTGTCTTCCACTGATGTGAATAAGTCACCCATTCCGTTCACCTGATTACACCACAACGAGCGCCAACCATTTCCACCGTATATTCCACCTGTTACCTTCTGTCGCTCCTTTTATTCTCATTACTACTCCCGTTACTGTGTATACTGTTACGGGGATCCGTGAAATTCGGTGCAGTAACCACATCAGTTTTTTCCCCCCCACACAACCTTGCCGGGGTTATGTTTGAAAGAAATTGCTCTGGAAGTTCTTTCTTCGCGACCACAATTCCTTCCGACTACTCTTTAGTCGCGGTAATCAATCTTTCAGCACACAGACAGATAATTCATACGCATTTTTCAGTTGTTCACAACAGAACAACGGTTCAACTTTAACCGCGATTTAGATTAATATTATATCTTGGAAACTGTTCCATGTTGCACACGCTCTATTAAGAACGTGACGTTCTTTTGCTAATTACTATTTTTCGCTGACTTCTTAAACAACATACGCGTAAGAAACCCAGAACTTTTAGAAAAATAAAATATTAGGAATTTAGGATAAAGAATGCCATTTAAATAATTCTAAAACACAAATCTGCAAACGTATCTGACATGTAGCCAGAATGAAAGTCAGAACTTTCAATTTAGACCAATGTTCAATGGCCACTATACGGGAATTATTTTACTAGTGAGACGAAGGACAGTAAGTCAACTGTCAGTACTTGGGCCATTTTGGGAAATTTTGTTCCGAGTGTCCGTACTCCTGTCAGTATGACATGAGAAAAAAATTTTGAAATTACAGTAATATAGCCAAGATTAATTATATTAAAATTTATAACAAATTATACTATTGAATACATCCTTCGCGGGCAGTAAGCAATTGCATTTGCGACGTTTCTATGACGTTCACTGCCCTCGTTAGTCTAACACTGTTGCTAGAACAAAATGGCAGTGAACGTCATAGAAACGTCGCAAATACAATTATTTTTACTCGGTTAGAAGCCCGGATAGGCTTTGTTCATTCTGTACACCCTGAAAGAGTACATTTTTTTATTAAACCATACTATTTTTAAATATTTAAATTACTTTAGTTGCCTAGGGTAACTGAACAGAATTTTTTGAATGTTTCTCATACTTCTTATCACCTATGTAGTTGTGCTATCCTTTATCACATACCTTTCTACTTAACTATAGCACACGACAGCAGCGAAGTCGAGGAAGCGCAGATTGAGAAAGTAGAGGGTAAGAAACAACACACACACGACAACTGGGTCAAGCTCTAGACGCTTCCTGAAGCTGTTTGGCAGCGGACGGGGACGCGGTTGGTACCTGCGAAGAAAGATACTAAACTGGGCTGCCAACAAATTTTTAATTTTTATATGTATATTTTAAAAATATTGTATTCGTGCTTCCAAACTTGGGACAGTTTTGTAATGTTTTCGGGATTAATGAGTTTGGTTTCATTTCCACCGTACATAGTTTAGGAAGCGGACATGTTTAACACATGAAAAGATGCTGGGCCTCAAGATACCAGATACAATGGAATTAAGTCAGTCTTAATTTCAAACAACTTATCTCTCACGCTTAAAGCGACTGGGGGAGTTATAATCAATGATAATTTGGTGTCTCTGATGTCATAAATCTGTTTATGAAGAATAATTTCCTCCAAACAGTCCTCACATGTGCCTACCCTATTTTCCGTCTTTTGAAAACTACTTGGAGACATCAGTTAAATGAGTCAAAAATTAAATATAGAGGTGCTATAAGAAAATATCTCATCCTAAAATTTCGAAAAATCATTAGTTAAAACATTTCGGCGTCTGTACCAGCGGGGTTAAAAAATGTGGATGTTTTCTTTTCATAATTATTACGTCCCAAAAAAGTGGCTGTTGTAAATGATGCGAAAACAGAAGCTTCCTGGTCGAATTAATATTAGTGACACCTAATAACAACCAGGAAAAAAGAAACGCCAACAAATCAAACGCAGGTTGATAATGAAAGTGTTGAAAATAATAAAGAAAAAAAAATTCTTAGGAAAGAAATACTTACGGAGTAAAGAACATTGAGATATTGTCTGTGTCTAGAAAAAGTAAGAATAAAAACATGATATTAACGGAGTGAAGAACATTGAGAGAATGTCTGTGGTTAGAAAAAGTAAGAATAAAAACATAATTACGACTTTTAAGATGAGTTTATTCAAGAGGAGAGGAATGGTTCATCCCTCCCCCCCAAAAAAAAAAACCAGGCGTCAGGTATGAATAGTAAAGTAATTTTTAAAAAGATAATGGGTGACCCACGATATTATATGTATGCGAGGGCTATTCTCTCGCAGGCAGAACCTTGTAGGAGAGATACGAAGGGGCTACCTTTGGGGATGCCTTTTCCTCTCCGTTTTTGAACGAAGGTTTCCACAAGCCAAGGCACCTCGGCCTGTTCTGAGAGGTGTATGTTCCGGGGTCACAGACCTTGGGCATACGGTAAGAGTTGTCCGCTATTCCTATTGGAATAGTCGGCCAGCTGCCTCCTAAACTGGTCAAGGCACGGAGAGGGGCAAGCTGCGACCCCACAGCTAACCCCTCCCCCGCCATCGGAAGGGCGTGGGACAAGCACCAAATGCCGACCTACCTGATGCAGGTTTTTCTCGGGTTTTCCCTGCATCACTTTTAGGCGAATGGCCGGGTAGGACCCTTAAACTATAGCCCGAGGGCCCTAGTTAACTCTTGGCTACCTTCCTCTACCATTCCGCATCCCCCCTTTCAAATCCCTTCTTATGCTATTAAAGGGGAGTTGCCCAACGTGGATTACCCTCATGTAGCCTGTTGCCCTAAAAAAACACATAGAAACACGATGTTATCAAATGTTCCATACATAAACAAAATTGTTAAGTGTCTGAAGTCTTCTTTTTTTTTGGTGGTGGTGGTGGTGATGGTGGAGGGGAAAATTAATCCCTAACTTGCGACACCTAGAATTTTTAAAATTTTACGGGAAAAGTATATCTTGATGTGTTATAATTAGTCGGAAAAATGAAATTATATTATGGTTTGCATTTTCCCACGATTTATGGCTAAAGCGTTATTCTCCATAAGTGAAACTAATATTATCAAAAAAATGGAACGTCATAAAACCTGAAATTGTTTTAAATGAAATACTCAATTTAAAAGTTTGAGTAGTTAAATTTTACAGCGTTTCCGTTTAACAAACGAACGGCGTTAAAAAAAAAGGACAGTAAATATTGTTCTTACCACTGATCATTAACATCAGCAATATCCCAGAGGCGCTATTGGGCGTTCACGGATATTCAGAGACGGACTCACAGACAAAAAAAAATTCTACAGCTTGAATATCTGTAAACGTCTATCACAGCGTTCGTCAATGTTTACGACAATGACAGAATGCACAAGTAACGTTCCTAGAGTTATGATTAAAGAAATTAATAGGCTCGTTTCATGATGTCATTAAAGTGATATACGACTTATTTCACGTCAAGTTTAAATAATTCAAATAATTTAATTATATTTCCGATTTCCAACAAATTATTTTTAAGTCAGTTAAAATTCATCAATTTCTGACACAAAATATTCTCTACGCTTTTTTTATTTACTACACTAAGTGAATGTGAACTGTGTATATATGACTTTCTAAAATTCTCATAATATTTTTAAATTTCATTATACATCATTATAAATATATCTCATTCGCAGCCTGAATCCCAGGACTTTCTTTATCTTCGTTTCTACGATTCAGACCTCGGTACGTTTACGCTCGCTTATCTGCTGCTGTTTACATACACAGGTCTGCAAATTTTCCCTGGCGACCCTTGAGGAGAGACCCACTTCCTCGACGTGCGTGGTGTGAGTGTGTGTGCGTGTGTGCAGAAGTTGGTTTGTTCAAGGAAGCCCGGTAGCCGAGCACACAGCATCCCTTTGTTCTGGACCACTTCCGTGGGTTCCGCACACACGACAGACTTGAGAGCAGCCGCCTCGGGCGTCTCAGCTTCTTACTACCACAGTCATTATAGTGCCTAAACGTATGACTGTTTCTGTTTTCACTGCAATTGGTTGTTTGCGAAGGACAAATAAAAGCGGCGGGCATATCAATACAGAAACTGAAAAAAATCAGTATGTGCGTGTTGATACGGAATTTATTACGGACCACAAGTATCGAAAGGAAATCAGTAAACATTATGTGTAATCAAAATCAACCTTTGATCTATGCTCGTTTACATAAAATATTAGAACAATTATATATGAAACGCTAACCATTATGCATATTTTGTGAGATTTGACTGTGTAGATCAAAACATTCTGTTTGAAAATATTATGGAACTTTCTTAGATTAAATCTTCCTAAATAATATTCAGCGGGCTATATTAAAGGATTACTTCTAAGGAAAATTATGTGAATCAGATTTCGGAATTTTAAGACTGGAGCCCCAAAGGTCCTTTGAAGAGACTACTGTTCATGCCACGGAAAATTCTTTCTGGACACGAAGTATACGAGAGAAAGAGACCTGTTAAATTCAACAGAGGCGTTGGATATGAATACGGACTCTGGGACAGACACAAAAACCTCAGTGGAACAAACACACGGCCAGATCCAATGTGACCTTGGACACCTAGCTACCTATATAAACGGAAAAACGCATAAATCTTATCAGTCCTGGTCTAGCTTTAAAAATTATTGTTTCTCACAAGCGAAACGTTTAAAAACTCTCAGATAATAAACATGTAACACAACCCCTAAGTGGATTACCCTCATGTAGCCTATTGCACTAAAAAAAAACAAAAAAAACCTTGGGTATACGGTAAGAGTTGTCCGCTATTCCTATAGGAATAGTCGGCCAGCAGCCTCTTAAACGGGTCAAGGCATAGCGAGGGGTACGCTGCGATCCCACAGCAAACCCCGCTCCCGCCATCTGAAGGGCGTGGGACAAATACCAATTGTCCGACCTACCTGATGCAGGCTTTTCTAGGGTTTTCCCTGCATCACTTTTAGGCGAATTGCTGGGTAGGATCCTTAAACCATAGCCCGGGGGCCCTAGTTAACCCTTGGCTAACTTCCTCTACCCTTCCGCATCCCCCTTTCAAATCGCTTCCTATGCTATTAAAGGGGAGTTTCCACCATGTGGATTACCCTCATGTAGCCTGTTACCCTAAAAAAAACCTTCCTCTTTCTCTCCTTTTTAACTAATGTTCCAGCAAGGCCGAGGCATCTGTTTTGAGAGGTGTATATTTCGGGGTCGCAGACCTGGAGGATACGCTAATAGTTATCAACTATTCACATTGGAACAGTCGGTCAGCTGCCTCCTAAACTGGTCGAGGCACGCAGAAGGGAATGCGGCACCAAAGCAAACCCCTCTCTCGCCATCGGAAGGGCGTGGGACAAGTACCCAATGCCCGATCTACCTGATGAAGGTTTTCTAGGGTTTGTCCTGTATCAGTTTTAGGTGAATACCGGGTAGGGTCCTTAACCTGCAGACCGGGGGTCCTAGTTAACCCTTGGCAACCTTCCTCTACCCTTCCACGTCCCCCCTTTAAAAACCTTTCCTATGCTATTAAAGGGGATTTTCCACAGATTACCCTCTTGTATCCTGTTACTATAAAAAAACCTTATATTTATTCTCTTTCTTATATATATGAATGACCATCCAAAAACTGTAGATTTATCTTCCAAAGTTGTACTTTTTGCTGAAAATACTAGTATATTAGTAAAAAATAACAAAGAAGATTTTTTTTGTAAACAGTTTAACAATATAATAACAAATCTTTCACGTAACAAATTTTACGCAATTTCATGCACACATCACAACGTTGCAAAGTATAACTCTGAGAGACAATGAGAATAACATAATTGAAACTTTATACACTAAATTCTCAGGCTTCCTACTGAATAATAAATTGAATTGGAGTGTCATTTTAATCTATCGCCGAAGAATCTCAAAAGATATTCAGTAAAAATTATGTCCAATTTCAATTATCTAAAAACCAATAAACTGTTTTATCGTCGGAATAATATTCTCGAGAAATTAAGCAAGAAAAATCATGCATTCTTCTGCAGAAAATGTCCGAATTGTCCGAATAATACGTCGGGTCTTCTCGAGAATTTTGTGTAGAAGTCTCTTCAATAAATTGGTTATTTTCACTCTATCGGGCCAATACATGTACTTATTACTGATATTACTGATTACGAATAGACACTTATGAAGTAATCATCCTGATACTCGTAACTTCAATATATACGATAAATACAAAAAATAAATAAATCATTGTCAGTATAAATGAATGGCGACCATTATTCATTCTTCTATATTCAACAAACTGACTCAAACAGTTGTCTAAAAACTGAAGTCAATTTGAAGCTGAGCTAACTTCATTTCTCCTTAGCCACTCATCCTCTTCAGTGAAAGAATTTATGGACAAATATTAGATGCAGAATTAAGTTCAAATGTAAACAATAATCATGAACTGTTAAACATCACCAATGAATACAAATGAAAGAAATTTAAAAGTGACATCCTCACGTTGAGGTGCCAATGACATTAAAGTAATCCGTACGTTAGAGAAAAAATTTGTATTATTTTAAATATTAGATGAAAGGGTTCTTTAATAATAATTAAGATTTTAAATAAACAAACAAATTGATTTATTAATGCACAAATAGTTAAATTTACAAATGTTATCCAATAAATTTTACAACAGTTATCACGTAATTAGCTTTCAATTTATATTATTTATTAGTGTATTAGAATCATAATTTACTCTCTCTCAGGGTCTTACTAGGCCTCTAAATAAAGAAAATATTTGTTAACAATCAAATTTTCTATGAAGCAATTATCGACTTCAATGTATTATTTACATTGCAAACATAAAATGTTAACTTTAAATTATAAACGATATTCGAAAACCGAAATATGTCGATAATTACCTTTACCTAATGGTTTACAAATATGAATTTAGTGAAATTGTAACTTAATTGGTAATAAAATTATATGACTATAAATAAATAGAGTCAGCTATTAAACTACCTCTGGTTATGTTCTGGAATATTATTAGTTCAAAATCAAAATGATTGTTAACAGTTAGCACCATCTATTAGCAGCATAAATTAAATTAATTAGTCTTTGAGGATGTATCTAATTTCAGATACCAGTGAAACATGATAGATAATGAGAGTAGCATAAAGAATAGGATTCAAGCAGTAAATAAAGAATGTTTTGCAAACCTGAAATTAATAAATAGTAAAGTGCTAACAAGAAAATCTAAAATACTGGTATACAAGGTCTGTGATTACATATGGTGCAGAAACATGGGCAATGACTAAAATAGACCAAGAAAATTTGAACGTAAAATAATGAGAACAAAATATGGACCGGTAATGAATCACGGAATGTAGGGAATAGGGTAGAATCAATAAATTAATGGAATAAAATAGGGAAAGGTATAGTGAGACTTATAAAATTCCAAAGACTGCAATGGTGGGTCATGAGAAAAGGATGCAATATCTCAAAAAATGCTCAAAGCAAGATTCTACTCGACGAGGAAAAGAGGAAGAGCAAGATTTAGGGCGGATGGACTGTGTAATGGAAGATTTGAGAATTGTGTAGGTGAAAGGATGAGGAGAAAAGATCAAGAATAGAGAAAAAGCATGGAGTCTGATAGTAAGCGTGGCCAAGGCTGACCAAGGGCTGTAGTGCAATATAGTAAGTAAGTAAATGAATGAATTTGTAAAAATAATAAACAAAAACAAAAAATGGACACCCTGTCACATTCCACATCCTCGATGCCTTGCTCCTATATACGTTCTATAGAACATGACATTACTAATATTTGAACGTATTGTTTGGAAATAATCGTAGACACTATAAACAATACTGTAATAATAAACAGGTTGGGTTTCATTAAATAAAAGAATTAATAAAATTTAATGAATGAAATTATTTATTTTCACTTTGTGGCTTCTAACTCAAAAACAATTACAATTTAAAATATTAATTTCTCAGGGCCTTCACTGGGCTTGGTAATGGACACAACAAATTTATTTTAAAATCTTATTAACAAACAGTTCACATTTACCTAACAATATGTCGATAGAAAGAAATTAAAAAGAAAATATATTAACTTTGATTGACAATTAAAACAGAACGAAATCTGACTCTATCCTTTAATTACGTTTACAATTAATCATTAGTTTGGTTTTGTTACTTACATCTGTCCAGCTGGTACCAGCATTCCTTTTGGTTTCGGAAGTACACTATTGCAAAAAGATACACTGATTCTAGAAGTTAACTCACAGATTTTAAACTATTGAAGTCAAAATTGAAGGTCTCACAGGAACTCGGATGATCCTCCTGAATGTCAGCTATCTGATGTCTGCTTGCATTCTTGGCTGGCTATAGACGTAAACTCTCTTAGACTTTCCTAACTGGCTGTATACGTAAAAACTGCTCGGTTCCTTCCCTGGCTGGCTATAGACGTAAACTGCTTTTACTTAGCGATATTTACGAGGTAATAATTTCGTGAATGTTTTTACTTTGTCTTAAATTCATAACTTTGTTTAATAATACTTTAACGACGGCTCGTCTATGCTCTAGTATTATTTGCTCCGTCCTCTGAAATGTCCCGCCACCAACTAAGTTATATTACTTGTTCTGCTCCTCACGATGTTTTTCCGCGAACTGAACTCCTAGTGCTCCCGAGTTTGAGCGCGCATACGCTATTTTTGACAAAGCAAACTGAGCTCGCTTCTCTCATTGTTGCTTTGTTCGATCAGACCGCTATAATGGATTTCTCAAACAATTCAAATTTTATGTCGAAACAATTAATGACCTAAATAATTGGCATTACAATACCAATGACGCGTTTTTTATTTAGTAGGGTATGTTCTTTAACATTTTTGAACTGTTTACATAATTGCACGAATGAATAAAGTAGCATGAATATGACCATAAAGAGTAGGATTCAAGCAGGAAATAAAGAATGTTTTGCAAACCTGAAATGAATGAAAAGTAAATTGCTAACCAGAAAAGCTAAAATACTGGTATACAAAATATTAGTAAGGTCTGTGAATACATATGGTGCAGAAACCTGGACAATGACTAAAATAGACCAGGAAAATTGGAGGAATTTTGAACGTAAACTAATGAGAAGAAACTATGGACCGGTAATAGATCAGGTATAGTAAAAAAAAATTAATGGAATAAAATAGGGAGAAGTTATTCCTCAAAAAAATGCTCAAAGCAAGATTAAACACGACGAGAAAAAGTGGAAGAGTAAGATTTAGGTGGATGTACTGTGTAATGGAAGATTTGAGAATTATGAAGGTGAAAGGATGAGGAGAAAGGATTAAGAATAGAAAAAACATGGAGTCTGGTAGTAAGGGAGAACAAGGCTGACCAAGGGCTGTAGTGCGAAATGAATGAGTTTGTAAAAATTATAATCAACAAAAAAAGGACACCCTGGCACATTCTACATCCTCGATGCCTTGCTCCTATATACGATCTATAGAACATGACATCATTACTAATATTTGAATGTATTGTTTGGTAATAATCGAAAATTAAACAATACTAATGACGCGTTTTTTATTTAGTACTGTTCAACTTTTTTGTACTGTTTACATAATTGCATGAACGGTTAAATTCAAATCAATTAGCAATGTTACTCGAAGCAACGATACCATATCTCATTTTTTTACTTTCTGTCGTTACTGTCAAGATATTGCGCAACCGAGTTGAGGAACGCGTTACAAATAGTTTAAGGCGAAATACTAGGACAGAACTCATAAATCATCCAACGTCTCGCAGGTCCTTATGAGGATCCAGACAACAATGCGACCAACAACAGTGTTCCATAAAAATGCAATTAAAGTGATAGATTAACAACTTGGCCTACGAGAGAAACAAAACACCGTCGGGGCCGCAGCGAAGCAGTGCAGCTTGATTAACAAATATCAGGGGTCAGGAGACTCATTTCGTCATTCAACCCTTGACAGGTTAGAAATTAATGCAGCGCCAAGTGAGACTCTCTGAAAAATTACTGGTGTCTTATAGACATTAAATATTGCTCACAGCGTCCTGTGACGGAATTTCCCACGTGTCTTTTCCACTTAAACATTCATTTCGTCTTATCCACTCTCCTTCTTGGATTACGCTTATATTTTATTTTTATGTTGAATAATAGTTTTGTTTCAGATTGGAATAAATAACAGTTGCATTGATCTTCTTGGTTATAATCGTAAAAAATTAGTAAAATTACTCTTCTTGGTGGCCGTCACCTGAAATTCCAAAACGACGCTTAATAAACTCTTATAAAAATGTATAATTAGTAAATAACTGCTAGATATTATAATTAAACTCCTTGGCTCGAAAGCCCCGAAGGGCCTTGCCGTACCGAGACGGACGCCAGACTGTCATCTTACATGACACATTCTGGATTTAGGAGTGACACCTGGTCAGAGTGTCGACACTCCCACAGCCTTAAGCCCAGTTTATTTGACCAGGACGACCAGAAACATTCATGCCCATACCGGGATTCGAACCCGGGACCTCTGTGATGCAAGGCAATGACGCTGGCCACTACAGCACAGTAGGCCGGCAGATATTATAATAACTAAGAGTTATTCCTCTTACATGAGTAATTATGTATCATATCTTATGCAGAGTTCCCAATTGAATTTCAATAATTTAACGCAAATTCCTTGAGATAATGGCATTAGGCTTCAGTTAGAATACAAAGCTCAACCTGATTATTTTTTAACCCACGCTCGCCGAATCGCTGACGACAATGGTAGCTAACGAGACGAATAAAAAGTCATATCGGCTACAGAATTTTTATAAGTATTAATGTACTGATAAACTGATACATAATAATATAATTTATTATCAATTTTAAAATTATACAAAAAATGTTAATGTAGATTCACGTTTAAACTATAAAATATAAAACATCAGCGTTATAGTATACTAATCTTATAAACAAGTGTTTGGTAATATTGGACTTCATATCATATTTATTAATAATAAAATATTTCTATACGGTCTCCAATATATTTATAACTTTAGATAGAAAGCTTTAGATTTTTCTCAAAACGAAGTTGTTTAAATTAGGCGAGTACAAGTAGAAGTTACGAATGCCTATATTGGCACAATTATATTATACGAGCTGGGTGCCCGGCGTTGCCCGTGTACTTATTTATATAAACCCGAAACAGTTTTTAATTCTATATTAATCTATAATCAAGAAGTGATTTAACCTAGATCTAACTCTTCCTACTTCCGTACAGACTTTCGACCGATAGTGCATTAATTTAACAGCTAGAAAATACATTGAATTTTATTGCATCAATCCCAACAAACATACCTCTGAATTTCATTACAAATAGAAAACTTAAACATACTCTTTGCGTATTGTCCCTCGGTCTTCAGGAAGACTAAATTGATGAAATTGTTAGCTAGATTCACAATGTAAAAAATATTAGAGTCACTAATATTGCGCGTAAATTAACTTACATTTTCCCCAAGGATCGTAAAGTACTTCGTATTGTTTTTTATTATCATTCGATGGATTATTACTGTAGAAAATGATCCTTTTTATTGAATGGAAATATTTCTGCTTTATTTCATTACGGAAAAAGGAACTATTTCCTTTGTTCGTCGCGTAGTAACGTCTCTCCCTCGCGTGACGTCATGGTTTTTTGGCGCGCAGTAATTTAACACCAAATGATCAAAATTTTCATTTATAATTCTTTAATCTTTATGCTAGTGTTTTCTCAACCCCACAGTACAGTTTCTCGTGTTTTGAAGAATATGTATATCAATTTTTGTAACAATCTGTTCACGCGATGAAATTTGTATAGAAATTAACGTAAATACATACATACATACAAATATACATCCTTTTTTATTATATAGATAATTATGACCTCTTGTTCTTTTTCTATAATTTTTTTTAGGGTAACAGGCTACATGAGGGTAATCCACATGGTGGCAACTCCCCTTTAATAGCATAGGAAGGGATCTGAAAGGGGGGATGCGGAAGGGTAGAGGAAGGTAGCCAAGGGTTAACTAGGGCCCCCGGGCTATGGTTTAAGGATCCTACCCAGGAATTCACCTAAAAGTGATGCAGGGAAAACCCAAGAAAAAACTGCATCGGGTAGGTCGGGCATTTGGTACTTGTCTCACGCCCTTCCGATGGCGGGAGAGGGGTTAGCTGTGAGGTCGCAGTGTTCCCCTTTCCGTGCCTTGACCAGTTTAGGAGGCAGCTGGCCGACTATTCCAATAGGAATAGCGGACAACTCTTACCGTATGCCCAAGGTCTGCGACCCCGGAACATACAGCTCTCAAAACAGGCCAAGGTGCCTCGGCATGTGGGAACCTTAGTTCACAAAAAACAAACAAAAAAAAAAGAACAGAGATATGTGAAGACATTCCCAAAGGTAGCCTCCGCCAGTGCTCTCTTTGTTTTTCCATAAAAATTTGAAGTGTTTTACTGTAGTTGAAGATCGTTAAACAACTGCGATTTTAAAGCATGGCTATGACAAAAGTCGAAAGTTCTGAAGAGATATTAAAATTGTAGACGGTATAAAAGATTTATATTATAGACTAAGAAGTAGAAAAATAGACAAAGTTATTATTATTATTACAGGATTAATCAATGAAAAGATCAATTAATAACAACATTATGTTGTATTCCTGTTATCTTCTGCCAAGCCTCTTTATCGGGTGCATCTTCCTTGCGTATGTTGCGACGCTCCATTATATCGTTTATGTGGTCTGTCCAAGAACGTCGTGGTCTCCCGCGTTTACGTATGCCAGGTGGTTTCCATTCATAAATATTCCTTCGCCACCAATGATCTTGCATTCTCCACATATGTCCGTACCACTTTAATGATTTTCTTTCAATTCTATCTATAACTGTCTCATTTGCCGTCTTTGCTCTTACTTCATCGTTAGTTTTTCTCTCAATTCTTGATATTCTGGAACCCTTACGCAAATAATCCATTTCCACAGCTAATAGTCTTATTTTGAGATCAGTGTTTAAGATCCATAGTTCTGATCCATTACACAGCACTGATGGAATCATCTTACCTACTCTTTTCTTATTGCTGTTGGAAATTTTCTTGTCCCACCGAAAGGAATTCTTTTCTGCTTTGCTGTATTCTGTATTTTATTTCTATAAGGCCCAATCCATCTTAATCACCTAGATATTTAAATTTTTCTACCTGTCTCATAACTGCTTTGTCATTGATGTTAATTTCAAATTTATCATCACTATTCACCACCAAATGCTCTGTATTTGTTAGACTCATCTGTCATATTCCTGATATAACCGTCGTATCATTAATTCAAGATCAAAATCATCTTGTGCTAAAATGGCTTGATCATCAGAAAAACTTAATGAAAACATCCGTACATCATTGACAATGATTCCCAATCCTCTGCAGCTGACCTTCGAGTTTCGGAGAGCCACTTCTACATACAAATTGAACAAGATAGGTGACAATGTTTCTAAAAACCTGGTTGCTTTCGTCTGTTGATGACGAATTCAAAAATGTTTTGTGGTATTTATTTGATCACTTAATTTTGTCTGTTCTTCTACTTATTTTTCATATTATATGTTGAATACTTTTGTTAACTTAACAGTTCCGATTCAATAACCCACATAAATGTTCATGCTTCATAATATACATTATAGTAATTAAGTAAAATTTTCTTAACGACGTTACGGTTACGGCGAATTTTTAACTATAATTCACATAATATAAATTATAAGAACAAAAAATCTAGTATAATTTTTATAATAAAAAAATATCCCAAATCACCAGGCAAAAATAATATTTTATATTAATTTATACAAAATCGTCAGTCTTTATCAATTAGGTACCATTCATATTTCGTTTTAGAACACGCAAGGCCTGCTTTTATTCTGTGAATTTAAGATAGAGAAACTGACGGCAAACGGAAATGTCAACAAAAAATTAGAAATCACGATCAAGTTTATGCCCCTTCTCTTATGCGAACAAGAGTCTCATGAATAACAAATTAGCACCATTCTTCATCTACTAGAGCATAATGTTACCCGCGGCTATACAAAGGTAATAAATAGAAGGTACAGGTTTCATAAGAGTATATCTGTGCTGTTAATAAGCACCAGACTCTTCTTTTATGCCTTCGCAAGGTTGTATTGAGCACACTCGTAGGTTCTTTTTATATTTCCTTCCCATATATTGATTAATTGTTTCGTGACGTCTGAATGGTTGACACTGAAGCCAACAGACAAATCACCGTTCACTTGTTTCCTTGTTTCGTTTTTCTTTGTCGCAGTTCTTGAAATATTGCGGCATCTGTGTATTGTAAAATATAATCGGAATATAATACTATTGTTCCTGACAGCCAATTACAATTGCACTGGAGATGATGAAGACCCTCGTAGGAGATTCGAAGAGTGCACGACTATATTAAGGAGCTTTTCTATTTAAAGTACAGTAGAAAATATAAGGATCTTATATAATAAAACGTTTGGCAATACTTTTATTGAGAAAGAATAACGTTTTACTTTTTTAAAAAATATTAATATTAATACAGAAATAAATTATAATTAGAGTTCGTTATTTTAGAATACAAATCTATTTAAAATCAAAGTAACCAAAAATGAGACTAAAGTCCGATAAAAAATATGTTAAAAAAGTAAAGTTTGTGAACTTACTACGATAATATTTTTATTTTGAGCCTTTAATTTGCCCCTACGTTGTGGAAGACAATTTGTAATAATTAACTAATAGGTTTTTATTTTTAATTAAATGAATTTACCTCACGTGAAGCGCCAAAATGTAATAATCAAATGGAAGGCGTTATTTAAATGAAATAATCAACAAGAATTTAAAACATATAATTATTTCTTTTCACTTTGTTACCTAAACTCAAAACCAATTACAATTTAAAATTTTAGATCTCAGGGTCTCTACTGTGTTTGATAACGGATACAACTAGTTGTTTTAAAAATCTTATTAACAAACAGTTTACAATTCACCTAGACAATATGTCGATAGAAAGAGATTAAAAATAAAAGAAATTAACTCTGATTGACAATTAAAATAGAACGCTGACTTCTACCCTTTAATTACGTTTACAATTTATCTTTAGTTTGGTTTTGTTACTTACATCTGACCAGCTGGTACCAGCATTCCTTTTGGTTTCGGAAATACACTATTGCAAAATTTTACACTGATTCTAAAATTCACAGATTTTACACTATTGAAGTCAAAATTGATAGGCTACCAAGAACTCGGATTATCCTATTTTTTCCAGCTATCTGATATCTGCTTGCCTTATACGAATCCTATGATTCGTAGATTTGTTAGTATTTTACCGCTTTGGACTTAAAACTGACTTCCTTTCCTGGCTGCTACAGACGTAAAACTGCACTCCTTTAATGGCTGCTGATAGACGTAAAAACTGCTAACTTAGCGATATTTACGGGGTAATACTTCCGTGAATGTTTTTACTTTGTCTTAAATTCACAACTTTGTTTAATAATAAATTTAACGACGGCTAGTCTCTGCTCTAGTATCATTTGTTCCGTCCTCCGAAATGTCCCGTCACCAACTAACTCTTAGTGCTCTCCAGTTTTAGCGCGCATACGCCATTTTTGACTTTCCGACAAAGCAACAGAGCTCCATTGTTGTTTTGGAATCTCCTGCCGCTACAATTAATTTGATTAAAACCAATTAATGGCCTAATTAATTGGCATTACCGTATATTTATATAAATAATTTAATTTTAATTCATTTATATATACATCATATAATTGTACAGCCGAGTACCTCCTTAATAATTTCGAGGTCAAAAATCAGAAAAATGACCTTAAAATTCAGATTCAAAGTGCCAACCATCATAAAATCCTCCAGACATTTCCAAATAATTGTTTGCTGAAGGAATCAAAGACTGTGCCGAACCGCTGTGACTTGGAGATTTCTCGTAAAGTTGGCCTAAAATATCTTTGTCACGTCGTAAAAAGGGTACGATGTTTACCCATGTGTGGGAGCGAAGTGAAAAAAGCGGGATAAAAAGGCTCAGACATCAGCTACAGCACACATTCTATCAAAGTCCAAGAAAATAACATCTAATTCTTTTAATAAAACCTAATTTGTTCACCGACATTAAAATGTGACAACTGTATAAGTCCTAATGGCCCTGATTGTTTATGTCACTATAAATAAAATTAAATAAATGAAAAGGCTCAAAGGGCCTTTTTCTCCTTGTATTTGTTAGCAATGTTTTCCTTACATAATTCTAGTAACACGTCAAAGAGAAACAGGGTTAAGTGTTCGTTTCCCATAGGTCTTTCAGGGAAAGAGAGACGACAACAAGGAAAACGGACAAGACTGGATGAACATCACGGCAGAGGAAGACGATTGCAGTTTTCCTGAACACGTAAATCACGAAAAATTATTACGTAACCATAATGTTAAGCAAGCAAACCCTGCAATTTATTCCTTCATCGTATTTCTTATAAAATGGAATTAAATTATTGTTTTAATTTTAAGTTGTTCTAAAAAGGGAAATTTTAAATTCCTGATATACAGTTAATATTGTATTTATGCATTTGTTACGTAATTTGAATTCTGTTTGTTTATATAATTAATAATCATTTATAAATACCACCACTATTTATTATATAAATGAGTTCCAGATATTCCAGCGTCTGCGGTGGAAAAAACTTGAAACAAATGTGGCTTAGATGAGTAAAAGATAAAATGTGAATTGGAATTAAATCGTGAATCATTTCATAATTCGATTCTGTTTTAGTCTTCATGCTAGGACAGTTCATCGATTCTGAGAATAAGCAAACTTACTCGGTATTTATCTAACGAAGACAGTCATTTCCAGGCACGGAGAAGCGGATGCTACGTCCCCACAGCAAACTCCTCTCCCGCTATCGGTGTAGGACAAGTACCCAATACCCGACCTACCTGATGCAGGTATTCTAGGGTTTGTCCTGCATTGCTTTTAGGCGAATGCCGGGTAGGATCCTTAAACTATAGACCGGGGGCCCTAGTTAACCCTTGGCTACCTTCCTCTACCCTTCCGCATCCCCCCTTTCAAATCCCTTCCTATGCTATTAAAGGGGAGTTGCCCTAAGTGTATTACCCTCATGTAGCCTGTTGCCTTAAAAAAAACAAAAAAACAATGATCTTAATGTTCTCTCGCAGGCAGAACCTTTTAGGCGAGATACGAAGGGGCTACCTTTGGGTATGCCTTTTCCTCTCCGTTTTTGAACTAAGGTTCCCACAAGCCAAGGCACCTCGGCCGGTTTTGAGAGGTGTATGTTCCGGGGTAACAGACCTTGGGCATACGGTAAGAGTTGTCCGCTATTCCCATTGGAATAGTCGGCCAGCTGCCTCCTAAACTGGTCGACGCACGGAGAAGGGAATGCTGCGTCCCCACAGCAATCTCCTCCCTCGCTATCGGAAGGACGTGGGACAAGTACCCAATGCCCGACTTACCTGATGCAGGTTTTTCTAGGGTTTTCCCTGCATTTCTTTAGGCGAATGCCGGGTAGGATGCTTAAACCATAGCCCGGGGGCCCTATTAACCTTTGGCTACCTTCCTCTACCCTTCCGCATCCCCCCTTTCAAATCCTTTCCTATGCTATTAAAGGGGATTTGCCACTATGTGGATTACCCTCATGTAGGTTGTTACCTGAAAAAAAAATATTTAAAAATCATAACCTGAATGATCCCCACGTGTTAAATAAAAATTACTCAGGTTTCAAACGGAGCAGTTCAAGAACGTAAAACGTTTCTACCGCTTTTTCTGCCATAGTCGTCGGTTCTACATACGAATTATAAACCGTTTAAGTTCTTGTCATCATTCAATTGAACAAAATATTTAAGAGAGAAATTAGTACATTTACGGCCATTTTCATCAATGTAGGTTTACAGTTGTGTATATTCTTTAAAATATTTCTTTTTATAACGCAATTAAATACAAATTACTAAAAATCATAATTTTTCAATACACAAGTAATATAACTTTACGAAAATTGAAATAGTTTTGCGCTGCATTAATAAAAAATTTATAAATAGCCATTCAGAGTAAATGCTTATATTCTCAAGACAAATCTTTCAGCCTGACGATGGACACGTTATGGAAAGCAGCACGCCTAATTAATTCTTTTGATTAATAAATTTATCTTATTATTTCCAATATTTAGGTTTTTTGGCTTTAAGTTTCGTACTAATAAAATTTTTTTGTGTATTCCATTGCCAGAGGTGGAGAGAACGAATGG
The DNA here is from genome assembly GCA_037074705.1 of Zhengitettix transpicula. NCBI lineage: Eukaryota > Metazoa > Arthropoda > Insecta > Orthoptera > Tetrigidae > Zhengitettix > Zhengitettix transpicula. Next base: position 23,649,453 of record CM073593.1, on the reverse strand, counting down.
GTTAGAAGTTTGCAGAAATTAAAATGTGTTGTGAAGTCAAAGAATGGAAGTAAGAAATGCATAACCGAGTTTTTATGAGAATGAGATTCATCTTGATATATCACTACATGAATTTGGAGCACATTAAGTAGATTTAGTAACCCTTACAGGAAGTCTGGAGAGGTGATTTTGCATTTCCTGTTTCATTTCAAACCCATTTTCCCTTCACACCAGCACCTACTCTCTGTACTCCTTTTTCACCTATTTTTAATCCCTAACTCGTTTTCTTGTTTCTCTGTCAATTGCATTATAATCCTCTCAATTTATCACAACAGCGCGCAACACGAAAATAACTTTCCATCTGTTCACTTTGGCATGTAATGAGAAACTTTCGAGCTCGTAAATTGTAGGTAGGACGTCTCAATTGTCTTCTTGTCCTCGTTCGCACAAAGGTTCTTTATGTGTGTGTTATCACCTTGGCAGTCCATTTCCTCCGAAGCAACGCTCCTCGTGCCAAAGGAACGAGAGGTCAGCCCCCGGATTTCCCACAGTCCACACAGCTCGCACCTGTAACTTCCTCCGTCTCGACTGGATACTGGGCGACAATATTTTACCGCGACAGGTGCGCCATATTCCCACGCTGACGCTCAATCGCGGATGTCCGACTTTTAAGCTTCATTTGTCTCGCTTCCAACGGCTTAAGGATATAGTTTTATGAGATGTCCCGAGTAGATATCAAATGTAGGTTCCCACGAAAACGCTTCATTTAAATTACAAATATTAAAGCAAATCTGAAACGTAGTAAAATGTGACCGGAACCTTCGAGTATACAGAACCCCGTCCTTACAAGAAAATAAATATAATAATAGTTATATAAAATACATATTTAGGTTTTTAGCTTTCGTCTGTTTTATTAATATAATAAATAAAAGACCTTTTCTGACTTTTAAAAATAATTTGTTTCAGACTTTAATTACATTTCAGTACGTTTTTGTACTTTAATCAGGTTATGTTACCCTGACAACAATTTTGTGTCATAAATATTTTAAATCACATCAATAATTTGAATCAATTATGCTATTTAAAAATAAATATTACAACGTACTTAATTTTTTAAAATTATAATTTCGTATTTCTACTAAAATTTTTATACAATTATATCTATATAATAAAAAATTATGCATATTTGTATGTATGTATTTACGTTAATCTTTATACAAATTTAAACGTGTGGACAGATTGCAACAAAACTTGGTACACATATTCTTCAAAACACGGAGGGTGAGAAACCCCTAGCATAAAGGAGAAATAATTATAATTAAACAATGTGATAATTTTGTGTCAAATTACTGCACGCCAAGAGATCGTGACGTCACGCAGAAAATTGACGTTACTACGCGACGAACAAAGGAATTAGTTTCATTTTTCCGGTAATGAAATAAAGCAGAAATATTTCCATGGAATAGAAAATATAATTTTATCCAGTAATACCCCATAGAATGATAATAAAAAACAATACTACATACTTTATGATCCTTGCGGGAAATGTAAGTTAATTTTCGTGCCATATTAGTGACTCCAATATGGCGACTATTTGTCTAACTAACAATTTAATCATTTCAATATTTCCTGATGGCTGAAGACTGAGGGACAATTATATGCAATACTCAAGGAGTATATTCTTAAAGAAATTAGGAGGTATGTTTGTTGGGTTTGATACAATAAAATTCAATGTATTTTACAGCTGTTCAATTAATGGACTATCGTTGGAAAGTATGTACGGAACTAGGAACAGTTATATTTATGTTGAATCACTTATTGACTAAAAATTAATATAGAATTAAATATTATTCAGGTTTAGATAAATAAATACTCGGGAAATGCCGGGCAACCAGCTAGTCAGGAAATAAAAAAAAATATGGCTTAATAATTGTAATTAATTTTTAATGTAGAATTATGTGAATTTAGTAGGTAAAATTCTGTTTTAATATACAGAATTTCTGATAAATTACGTTTTATTTCATTTTGTTCTATGTCTAAAATTTCCTCGTTATTCCATACGGAAGTAATAGTTGTTATCCATTATTTTTTAACTTTTTATGTAATTCTAAATAAATTATATAAAATTTAGTATCGATATGTAATTGCAATTTTTAAAAAATTAGCACCATATTTACTTTAAAAATAATGAAAATTTACAGAAACGTTAAAGTCTTAAATAAAATATTTATAATGGCTGAAAAAACAAATTTAATTAATTTTTGAAGTTCACGTTTACCTTACATTTTAATGTCCCTTAAACTACCCAAATATTTTTCACCAATGAAATCTTTTCATCCCGATAGTCTCTATTGTGTTGTTAATTTTCTGTTTCATCTTTGAATAAACTATTTTTAACAAATTTTCTTATAACATTAAAGAATTAAGAAATTAAAAAAATTCTACTAGGTCACTTCTTTCGTTCAGTAATTGAGTTTTTTTTATATATAAAGTAATTGTATTCAAAAATAAACTTAGAATCTTAATAGTATGAACTATTATTAGTCTTTAATTCTTGAAATATTTTATATGAGAAATTATAACTATTATGATTATTTTAACTGTAAAATTTCCTTTTCATCAATTGACATAGATAAAGTACTTAATATGTAGATATATCTTATAATACATTATTCTTATGTATATTAAATGTATAAAAGATTTCTTATTAAAAATTATTCTTATGTAAATTAAATATTAATTATGGGAAGAAACAAAGTAAAATATACTACCTTCCTCGTTCTCGGAATATCCGGTCTTCGGTAAGTCCATCTATGCTTCCTTTTTGTTTTCTTCTTCCAAATACTCAGTCTCCACCGTACTACCCCAAAACTTCTATTTATATGAATTAAATTGATCACACACTCTTAAATTCCCACAATGTTTTCCATAAATTCTCGAAAAGCTTAGCAAAATATGTCTTTTCTAGGTCTCTGTAGCCATTTTCAAAAGTCGGCCGTTTCGTGACACACCTAAAATGTATAATTTTTCCTATTTGTCTTCAAATCACAATTTCTATTGGTTGTAAAATCTGCTTGCCTCCACCATCTCCCGACGTGTATGACCAATTGTTGTCCCGCCTCAGTGATTTTCGGTCGTCGTTGGTGACTTTTTAATGGCGCCTACCAGACTTCCTTTCTCTCCTTCGTACTTGTCGGAAGCATCTGTCTCGACGAGATGGCGCCGGTCGGAGTATCTCCAATCTTGAAAATTTCTCTCATCATCGCTCTATCACAAAACGAATTTTACATGTTGCCTTAAAATTATAGTTTAAACTATAAAAAAAATTTATCCCCGCGAGTTACAATATACATTTCGGCTAATTTTTCAGAAACACTTGGTTAAATTAAGTCATGTTTTAATGATAAGGGGCAAATATAAGTAGAAACATTATGGTGTTGTTCAGAATATGAATTTAAATATGTTTCCTGTTTTTTTTGGTTTTATTCAGTAACATTGATTTAAACTTAAATAAATAGGCCTCGATACTATCATACGATAATCTTTATTGTATAAGTAGATAAGAAATGTTCATTTCTACAAAATACAAGAATCGTGACTAGAGTGGCTTTTCTGAGTATATACATATTGGAATTTGTAATAATTAGTAAGAAATACAGACAATGTATCAAGCATTTCAACAATCTGATATTTAAAGTCAGTTCCAAAATAGATGTTTTTTTAAAAACATAAAAAATGTATCACCGATGTTGTGATCTATATGTTGGTAGTGAATTATCGCTGAAAAAATCCATTTTATTTTCCTGCCACCTTTATTAAACTTTATACAATTTTTTTATACGAAATTACACATATATACATATTTCAACATTAGAAAAGTAACAATGGTGTGGGTTTGGTCTTACGATTTTCCCAACCAATCTTGTTACGCAAAAATGTATTTCTAATTGTAAAGAAAAATGGTTGTTTTAACCTTCGGACTAGTGCATTATTTAGGAAAGATCTCTAACTCTCTCATGGGAAAGATACAATAAATTATTATTATTGTAGTGCTCAATTTTTTTTAAAAGGATAGGGGTTGAATTGAACACAAATATTTTTGAAAATCTGCGAATGAAATAGTTGCGGGTGTACTGTCACTATTTCATGGAGCATATACTTCATTGCATTCATAATTTGTGTCACCGCAGATTATTTGATGGGATTATACGATAAAAAAAACAAGAACCATGTAGGTCCATTTTGTTGGGGGTTACTAGTGCGTGGTTAATAGTCGATTACGGTGGGTGGAAAAATAGTTTCAGCTAAATAATACATTTAACTGATGAAGAATGCATAATAAATTATCGCCGCTTCTTGGAGCAGGTAGACTTGCTGTCGGTGGAACTGGCAACGCTGGGCAGAGACTCCGTGCGGCGGCCGTGCGTCCCCAGGGGCTGTTGTAGAAGAGCCGTGTATTTCATCATGTCTTCGGATTTCTCTTTCCGTATGGTTTCTAGGCGGAACTTCAACAGGATATTCTCCTCTTCGAGAAGTTCCAGGCGCTGTCGCTCTTCCAGACCTAGAAGCTGCGTCCTCATAGTGTCCGAAGGCTTCCCCCTGTAGCAGCCTACCTTTACCAGGCTCTTCCGTTCCATTTCCAGGCGCAACACCTTCGTTTCTAGACAGGCAGCTTTGTATCGTTCCTTCCTCCACCTAGCACAATAAGGTTAGGGTACGAATTCCTTCATAACTGTGGTAGGGGATCAAGTACAGAGTATCTCGATGTGATACCAGCACGAGATCAGATTTGGAGGAGACCATCAGCGGTCAATCGTGCTGGAAATAAAATTATATAACTAAGGCGACCCAATAACACGTATAAAGCAAAGCAAAAATTTTATGAATTTGAGATTTTCGTGAAGTAGTCGACGTTTTTGAATATGTAGAAACCTTCATCTTCTGAGAATTAGAGCGTCGATTCCAAAAACAAAGAAAGGACAACTCATACTCAAAACGCCAAGTTTCCGTGTACATCTGATGACAATGGAAGTGTCTTAGAAAATAATTAGGATTGCTTAGAATTTTTTAAATTCGTATCTGCATGAGAAATAAATGTCTAATTAAACGAAGAAATAATTCCTATTCAGAGTGGAACTGGTGTAAATCCGATACACATGGGTAGCCTATTCACTACTAAAACAGGAGAAATAAGGAGACGCTAGGATTAAAAATGGCTGTTAAGGGTCAAGATTGAACAGAAGAAGTTATTACTTGACATTGGCTATAAATGCATTATTTTTAAGTGAAAGTATGTTGATGTACTATAAAAGTTTCAGTAGAGCAATAAACGTTCAGTCCAGACTGGGAAGGAAAGTAAAAATGGAGGCAAGGGAGAAGACCACGAGTGAAGGATCTCAATCCACTGAGAAACAAATTATGTCGAATACTAAGAACTCCATTTTGTTTTTCTCAATTTATGGAACGTTTAATTATAATCTCTGCTTCCAACAATTTATCCCAACTATGATTCGTAATGTGGAGGATTTGTTAACCAAAACCCAGTCGGTGCTGTGATGGGACTTATTACTTCATTATTCACTAAAAAAATGTACGAAACACAGGAGAAATGAATGAGTGAAATCGACAGACTTGCCACGTGCCGATAAACATGGTGTAAGTTGACGAGCGACTGACTGCAGAGTTTCTCATTGTTCAAAAATCAAATTTGTTGTTGATCACATTAGTACGATTGCAGTTTTCAGAATTCCATTAAATGGTGCGTCAGAAATACATACCGATTTTAATTTTAACATAATATGGTCAGGGGAGATGCAAAAACTTGCAACTATTTCGTTTCACCATAACGGAGCGACCCTAATCCGGATGACTTTTGATGTTTTCCAAGGTTAATGTAAACAACTAATAGGCAGCATGAATCAGTCGCTATATTACAAACGATTTTGGTTGTGTTGTGAGCTCTTTATTTCAGTGTTGGAATGTAGACAGGGTAGCTGAAGTGGCGTCGGACTCTACCCGATTAGTCAGCGGCAACTAAAATCGTGTCAAAGTAGAGGTGATTATATTTGCAATTATGTGGATCTATGGACCTTCGGTCTTATTTTCATGAAATTTTGAAAACTATCGATCGATTGATAACTGCTACTCACTTGTCCTGGGCATCATCCGCCGCACTCTGCTGCTCGTCCAGTCGTTTGTGGAAGACGGCGATGAGTTCGAGCAGACGCATCCTCTCGGCCTCCGCAGCCTGCAGCGCCAGTTTTGTGTCTCCACATCCGATGTCGGTCCGAGGCGTCGTCGTTCTGATTGTTTCCATCTTCGGCACATCAACACGCTCCAATTGCAGCCGCAGACACTCCAGCATCTTTTCCTTCTCTACTAGATCCGCTCTAAGCCGTGAAATGTCCCCTCTTTCGGCAGCCAGTGTTTGATCAAGTCGGCGGCATTGCTCGGCGTTCCGCTCGATCTCCGCGGTCAAGAGCGCTTTGCGGTCCTTCGAGGCTTCTTCGGCCATGCGGAGTTGCGAAGTCAACGCAGCTACCAGCTGGTTGTCGTGTTCGCTTTTTTCCAGCAGCACCGACATTTTACTCTGTTGAACAAAAACACAAGTACATATTGGCACAATTTTGGATTTAATTCCCGGAACAACTAAGACTTGTAAATGAAATGCATGTCTACTTGAATGTGCAATACGTTAGCATTTTTTCTGAATTCTCGTATAAATCAACTCTAATCCATCAACAGTTATCGACTGTAGAAGTTAAAATCACTCTTGACGATTTCATCTTTCTTGGCGGTTGATAACTACAGAACCGTTCAAGGATCTCTGTGAGTTATGCGCTAACAGTAAACATCTACATACTAATAGTAACATAATATTTCGTGCCAATTATCTACATACGAGTTTTACTTCTAAGAGCGACCAGTAGACGTCCTGAGTTTAGAAGTTTGACATTTATTATGTCAGGGATTTCTAGCTGAGTATTTTTTGATACCGGGATAATTAACGCGGTATGTTCCATAAGTCTCACCTTCAAATCGCCGACTTCTGTCTCGAGTATCTTTGTTCTGGCTCGTTGCGCGTCCAGTTTCCGCTTAGTGTCCTCCAGCACCGTCTGTGACTCCTTCAGCTCCAACGTCGTGCGTTCCTGCATAGCTCGTTTCTCCTTCTCAATGGCTAGCAAGTGTTTAGACCGAGTTGACTCCTCGCTCAGCGTGGAATGGCCCTGAAGTTTCTCCGTGAGCTCGGCCACCTTCTGTTGCAGATGTATGATCTGTTGAGCCCGACCGCGGAAGTTGCCGCCTTGGGCGACGAGGGATTGGATGGTCACGTTCTCCCCTATCTCATTGGACAGAGCACGCTGAGCTACTTTCAGCTCCTGACGCAGCTGCAGGTTCTGGTTCCGGGAATCGCGGAGCTTCGCATTGCTCGATTGAAGCTTCTCCGTAAGAACTTTGATCTGAAAAACATAAGAAAATATCACGAAAAATCACTTTGAACAACCTCCAGCACTCCAGCATTTTTTGGGGGTAACTACATATTTAATTACAGTTTCCGATATTATACTTCTTACACATGAAATTATAAACCTCAAAGCATGTTCAGATACAGAAACGTTCAATTAAGTCTCTTGAATGCGGTAGAGAAGTGGTTTCAAAAATTAGAAACGGAGTTCAGGAACATGAATATTGAAAAAGGTTGAAAATGAGGAGGTAAAACTACAGAAATTTGATTTTCTATCGAAGACGACTTGAAAGTGCTTTCTGAGCGGACTGTTATAATTTTTCCTTAACAATCAATTGTTTTGCACACGTTGATATTCTTCGTTTCTTTACTATTACTGAAATATTAAAGTTTAGTTATCACGGTTATAGTAGTCACGTGTAAAATTTAATTTTTAAACTTCTACCAAGTAAAACTGAATCATGTTAAAAAGAATTGCAACTACCTAACAACCACTTTCTCTAGTCTTTCATGGAAGATTTCAACAAATCAGTTACTTCTAAAATCAGAATTCTTAATATAGCAACGTAGGTTAAAACAATCGGTTTCTGTTTGACTTTCCGTTAATGAATTACTTTTGAATCGAGTCTTTGGTTACTGAGGACTACTACATTATGATTTAATGGAGAAAAATGGAATGAAACAGTAAAAAATGTCAAATATTCCCGATAGAAGAGTTATAAAAATGAGAAAAAGGATTTTAAGATTAAATGATTGATAAATTTCCAAATTTTTAACGAATGGAGATTTATTTGACAGCAGATAAAATAATTGAGAACAAATTAATTATCAAATATGAGATTCAAGACTGAAAACATTTTCCCCTTAGTAAAATATAGGCAATTATTTTTATACGACTTCTTTAAATAAATGAAACATCAGCCTATTACGTCAGAAACTTGTTAAGTCTTTTAAAATTATTTTTTAACGGATTTTAATTCAAGTTTGTAAATCTGTATTACTTTTTAAATCATGTTTTGGAGAAATTTAGGAAAGGAACTGACAAAATACAACTATACAACGTTTCGACTTTAATTTAGGATTTAATCAGGTGGACAATGGATTTGGGGTATTATAACCTAAAATTCTAATAAAAAACAAATATTGTGTAAAACTATATTAAATTAATTTTACTTCCAATTTATAAACATTGCCAAGTTCTACTATTAAACAGCCAAAAATTGATTTATAGAGTGGTTGAAGATAGCAAAGATAAAAAGCTTTGAAGTTTTTACATCGCGATCGGTTTATATACATACATTTTTAGTAGAAAATGAAAGGTATGCTCTATGTGCATTACCTGTTGCAATAAAAATGAGAATAACAATGTGTTTTAAGAAACACAAATGTATTGGTGGTTTATATTAACAAAGAATTGGTACTTTTTTCTTAACTTGTTGCGTATTTAATTTGTAAAAATGACCGTTAATTATAATTAGCAATAAATATTATGTCATTATTTAAACAGGAATTATAAAATTAATTCGGACACACGCAAAATTATATTAAATACTCGTATATTACGTCATCAATTGTTACGTCATCTCTGACGTCATCACTGAATTTCATTTTAACAAGTAACACAGTACTTTATTTGCATCGGATGGTTCGAAATGGGAATATTATTCAAAGGATATGGAACGTATTATTTTTATATATGCACAGTTTTCGGGTTATTGGCCGTATATTGCGCAAATAACGTTTGATTCAACAAGACGAGTACAAGTATAGTTTCATATAATTTGAAGAGTGTATGATGCGTGCATAAATACCTGGTCTTCATCGACAGGCTGTGGTTCAACGGGTTGTTCCGAATACTGTTTTTGCAGTTTTTGTAACTCAGCCGTCAACGTCAGCACCTTGGCGTCTGCGTTCTTGTGCTTCGTCTTAGTTCCTTCCAACTCTGCGTACATTTCCCTTAGACGACGACTCAGCTCCGAAATTTTAGAAGCCGCCACGTCTGTGGCTCGACCGGGCTCCAGCAGGACACTGTGCTCCTTCGAGCTCCTGTAAGACAACTTCTGCTGACTACGCTTCTCCAGTAATTCGTCGTGACATTCTTCTAGATTACGTCTCAGCTGCCCGTTCTCTGCCTTCAGCATCCGAACCCTGTTCCGCAGAAATCGGTTCAGCTCCTCTGGGAACATCATGGACTGCATGCGTTCATCTTCGTCCTCTGAGAAAGTCGCGTCTTCATTGTGAATGGTTTGTTCCGACGGCTGGTTGCCGGTCACCGTGTCTGCGGAACTGTCAACTTTCATGGACTCCGGCCGGGTTTCATTGAACGGCATTTCGACTTGAATTGACATTTTTGCACTTCTTATCTTCTAATTCAGTACAAAACCATCAAATTAATTTTTCGGCACGTTGAAAAACGTTCGTTGTGTAAAACACATGGACAAACAACGTAATATACAATATGCACATACTACAGGCGTACAAGATGTTCAATACGTAAGATTAGAAATTTACGGTTAAGGTGTTTGTAAGCCAGTTAGTCCACTTCATAAAAATTTTCTTCCAATCTTACTGCAACATTTTCATGTTAACGATAAATCACGATTCAAAAAAAACAAAATCTTAATCCTTTCCGATGACATTCACTATCTTTGATATATTGTAATTTAGTTCCGATACGTGAGTGGACGCCATTATTTTGTCAATTATCCATCTGTAGATATACATATGCTTTTCTCTCTTAGTTTTCTATATTAAACATGTTTTCAGTAGCTAACATTAGTCATATCTTCTCAGCAAAAATTTGTACTTTCGAAGTATCAATAATATCTGTGACTTTTCTAACCACACAAAATAAGAATTAAAACTATGCTAAAAATTATCTTAGGTTCCGTAACACGAATAATGTAGAAGATATATTTCGTAGAAGTAATGAATTAATAATACTCACAATGATTTTAATTCCTTAAAGGTCGTATAAAATATCAGAAAATGTAAGTTTAGGGTTTACATTTTTGTTACATTACATGCGATATATATTTTACCAGTAATGATGTTAGTCTGGCTACACATAATATATATTATTATATTTAGTGAGAATATTTGAGTATATATTTTGCATCTATAATATTAGTGTATTGAAGTTTCGTCTTTATAAACGAGAAAGCAGTAAAATTGAAATGTTGGCAGCTGTAGTGAATTTTCTATATTTATACGAATATATGAAATATCAGTTAAAAGATATACATTAAATTTCTTTTTTCTAAATGATAACACCATTACAATTAACAATTAAATAAAAATTATGGAGGTATGATATTAATATTTTATGAATTTAATGTCAGTCTTGTTTTTAATAATTTAATAGCAGAATATTGATGAAATATTAATTCTTAAATTACATTAATATGTCATTTATGTTATTTCGGCTCAGCGTATTTAGCTAAGGAAACTCTCTTTCAAGAAGAATTGTTTTCCTCGACAACTGTTATCATTGTATAATACTATGTTTACACTTATTTTTTGGTACATTACTAAAATTGAATTTTACAGGCAAATTACTCTGAAACAGTCTTTCTCGATTGTAGTTGGTAACCAAAATTTTCCTCTCGACCACGTCACGCAATTCTTGTAATAATATTTACTTTCTCTCATGATTAACTTCCGTCTCCAATTACTTTCCATCCTTTACTAACTTTTACTCTCCTATAACTGTTATTTCGTGTTATATTTCATTAACCTCCTTTACATTCCACGCACATATTCCCAGTGGCTGCAACTCAACTGTTCCTAATTAATTTTTCTAGTTGCGAGGTGTTTTATACCTTCATTTCCCTCTTACGATTTTAAAATATTTTCAGTTGGAACAAATAAAATTTTGTTTCATTATTCCTTGGAACATCCATCGATAATAGCTACCACGTTCATTGCCTGTGCCAAAATTTTCCTCCCGACCACGTCCAATTATTATAATAAAATTTACTTTCTCTCTTGAGTTACCAACTATCTCGCTTCCATCTTCAATTACTTTCCATCCTTTACTAACTTTTACTCTCCTATAACTGTTATTTGGCGTTATATTTCATTACCCACCTTTCCTTAGCGTCGAGCTCTATCCATTACACGCACTTGTTTCCATTGGCTGCAACTCAAATGATCCTAATTAATTTTTCTAGTTGCAACTTGCTTTATACCTGCATTTTCCTCTTCCATTTTTAAAGTACTTTCAATTGGAAAAGTTTGGTTTCATCATTCCTGGGCACAGCCCTCGAAAATAGCTGTCTGTGACCGAAAATAATTCCTGAAAAAAAATCAGATCGTACTGTGAAATTCAGGATGTATATACCGACGGCTTATTAGACGAAACTTCCCGCCAAAGAGTCTAATGACGGAGATGGGATATTTTTGCCGTATGTTTGGCATCTTACTTTACATAGATGAAATGTTTTCTTAGAACTTGAAATTAAATATCTCTTTTAATGAATGGCATCTGTAAAATATATTTTATGCTAAAGCAGGAAAAAATTGTTTGTTTGGATTGCGGGAGGAATTTATTTTTCTATAATTTCAGACGAATATAAATATTTCTATAAAGATGCGTTAACGCGGAGTAAGAACGTACGTTTTAATTATGTGGCTCATCACAAGTTTATAACATTATATGTAATACTATTTTAAGCGGGATCATATTTTCCAAATTTTTAATGATTCTTTTAGAAGTTTTTAATTTTAACAATTGATATTAATTATATTTTAGTGTTGAAAGAAAGAAAATTTATTCTTCTTCTAATTATTATTAGTGTAAGGTGTCGTTTATATTTATCCTCATTATAATTCGAAAATTTTCTGTTTTTTGTACTATATAAACCGCACCATCTAGGATTTGCTCTTTCGGCCTAACAACAGTGGTGTCAGAGATTTTTCTAATCCAATTATTTGTTTCAAGAATCTGCGGTAAATAATACGTTACTTTCTTTCATTCATCAATAATATTTACAAAACATAAAATATACACTGCACGAGTTAAAAAACTAGACGTTATTTCTTAATGATGAACCCATCACACGAAACCACCATCATTTATTGAACATTAAATTCAGCAGTTGGGGTCCCATGATGCGCTATTCAGTGTTTGATAAGACGACGACGCGATGCTGGTCATGTGATTTTCTCTGAAAAATTACTTAAAATTGCGCCTTGCGGGCGATAAAAATATGCGACTTTGTTACGAACGAAGCTGCTATGAACGAAAAAAAGGAGATAATAACACTAAAATAAGGAGTATCGCAGCTGCTTATTTTATGCCGCCATCCACATTCGTTATGTTAATAAACAAGGATGAACATCACTAAGTATTGAAATTACGATTCACAAATTTTGAATTTCCTCACTTCTTTCATTAGCATAAGTAAACTTTAACCTCGGAATTGTACAACTTTTTAGTGCGAAAGTGTGCTGAAACACGTGGCGGATTATTTGCCTAATACTGTTTTATTGGGCAACGGACGGATGCATTTAACGACGAGAACTATATAACTCATAGACAACCTCCGCTTAAAATAAGGTCGTCGTATTCATAATAGATATATTTACAAGACACGTACGTATGTTAATGTTTTGTAAAAAAAAATAATACGTATTCATGGCGGCGACGGTTTTGAAAAGTATTTTCTTAATTACGTTCAGAATATTCGTGGCGAATGAGCCGAAGAATTAATTTAGGGAGTTAGAAAATAGCGACCCCTATCAGGTCGACTATAAATCCTTAACTTAGAAACGCCATTTTCTTTCATCTAGTTAAATGAAAGAATATTGAAAACAACTAATAGATTGTCGATAATGTATTTGGTGTAATATTGATGCTGAAACTCTTAATAGGTGGATCCGGTTCGCTTGTAAACTTCAGCTCAGATGAGACGCGCCATCTCTAATTATTTCCAGAACAATTTTTTAGCAGTTAATGAATTTCACCTGTTTAGGCGGTTTATAAACCTGAGAAAATTTCAGTGTGCCCTTTTTTGACAATAATGTTAAAACAGATTCACCAGTGACAGTTTGGCTAATATCCAGTTTTCAGAAAAAAATACTCGTTTATCCACTAAATAAACACTTCTTTCACAATAAGCTCTTATATGGCGATTAAACAACCAAATAAATGGCCCCTGTTATTCCTTAACGATTAGCCAATAAACAATATAATCAGCAATTTCATAACTCGGGGTAATGAACCAATTTAATCAAATACCACTATTGTGACATTACGCACTGGTAAACACGAGAAAAAAATATTGGCACGCAGATCGGAAAATATAAAGTATTAATTTTTTTACGGCTGTTATTTATTATTATATGAAACAAACTGTAATTTTAGACCAAAATATTATAGGTCGAAAACTACATTTTGTTTAATATAGTAAGAAAATTATTAAAGATTACACAGTCATCGTCTTGAAAAATCGTATAGAACCTGGCGATTGAAACTCCGTCGCCAATAAATGAACTGTTTTTTTTTAAGACAACAGGCTACATGAGGGTAATCCACTTTGGGCAACTCCCCTTTAATAGCATAGGAAGGGATTTGATATGGGGGATGCGGAAGGGTGGAGGAAGGTAGCCAAGGGTTAACTAGGGCCCACGGGCTATAGTTTAAGGATCCTACCCGGCATTCGCCTAAAGAAATGCTGTTATTGCTAACACAAAATATAACTAATAGTATTGTAATTACCTACGGGAACACAATTCAGTAGACATGGTGCTCAAACTCCCTAAATATTAAATTGATATTAGTGCTTTACGACCATTACTGCATTCAGATTAGTGGATTACATTTTGTAATTAGGATTAATGCACATAGTTTATTACAGTTATCACGAATTTGATATTATAAATTAAAGAAATTAACGACCGTTTCAGACAGTTTAAATATTTTATTTAACACTTTAACCACGTTTCAGAGCGTAATTTGAAGAGAGAATCCACAGTCATTGTTGGATTCGGACACTTTTATATAAACAATATTTTTATTTTAGTCTGTTTACTTATTATTATGAATTAAAGAAATGAACGACGTTTTCATACGTGATTGTCTGAAAAGGCCGTTAATTTCTTTAATTTATATTATTAGTAAAACAGACAAAATTAAAAAATTTAATATAATATTATAGAAAAACTACTAGGAGATCAGCTAAGATCGCAATGACATCTAGCGGCACATTTTATCTCGCTGTTACTTACTTGACACGTTTCGCCTTTATAGTATGGTGGGTTGCATAATTGGTGTGTAGGAGAGATACGAAGGGGCTACCTTTGGGGATGCCTTTTCCTCTCCGTTTCTGAACTAAGGTTCCCACAAGCCGAGAGGCACCTCGGCCTGTTCTGAGTGGTGTATGTTACGGGGTCACAGACTTTGGGCATACAGTAAGAGTTGTCCGCTATTCCTATTGGAATAGTCGGCCAGCTGCCTCCTAAACTGGTCGAGGCACAGAAAGTGAATGTTGCGTCCCCTCAGCAAACTCCTCTCCCGCTGTCGGAAGGGCGTGGGACAAGTACCCAATGCTCGATCTACCTGATGCAGGTTTTTCTAGGGTTTTTCCTGCATTACTTTTAGGTGAATGCCGGGTAGGATCCTTAAAATATAGCCCAGGGGCCCTAGTTAACCCTTTGATACCTTCTTCTACCCTTCAGAATCTCCCCTTTCAAATCCCTTCCTTTGCTATTAAAGGGTAGTTGCCCAACGTGGATTACCCTCATGTAGCCTGTTGCCCTAAAAAAATAATAATGGGTGCTTAAGGAATAAAAGACGTTCATTTTACTTCCTAAAGGACACAGCAGTACAGGTCGGCATGTGTTATGGGAAGCTAATGTGGAAAATAATTAAACGGAATGTGAGTTCTATTTTATTCATCGCATCATCTTCTAATAAAACCTGCAATTTGCATTGTTATACAATCTTTGCCAAGGATATTGATTGAAACAAATTATGGCATTATTTCTTGAAAATATCTCTTCCATATTGAGCTCACCTAACTTTCTTATATGTCTATACTGGAGTGCATTGTACGTATATAATCAACTCTAAAACAATCAAATAGATTGTCACCTTTGATAACACATTTTTAATTTGCGAAACTCGTGTCTGCTGTGCTGCTTCAATTCAAATCTTTGTTTCAGTTTTCGTGCTTATTTCTTGAGAGTAATGACGTTGCCTTTTATTATGACATCGTCTGAATTCTTCAGGCAAACCAAAGACTTCAGAATTATTAGAATCCTCGCCCGTTACGAGTCACACGCCTTGCATCGATGCGATCTCAATGAGCCGTAAATCAAATTATTTATATAATTTTTTCGCTCTGCTAGACCGCTAAATGGCGTTCGAGGAAGAAGCGGTTTCCGTTTACTCTCTAAGGGAAGAAACTTTGGGTTGGGCTTTGGGTAAGGAAGGAGACGAACAATCAATACCTCACCCTTATTGGAGCTACTGAAACGAAGTCCTCGAGACCGTTGACAACTTTTTAGACAATTTCTATTCTTGTAAACTCCGATAATACGGAGAGTGAGCATATCTCGTGAAAAATAAGGTAAGCCTCACAGAGATGAAAAGATCAGTTTGGAGTTGTAGAACCGTGTATTGAGGTTTCGTTTCCCACTTCAGCTGTGACAAATAAGGCGTAGAAAAAAAACCTTGTACTGGATTAGATTCGGTCCAGATTCAGAATCTGTGGATTCCGTTAACTGTCGCCAACCTGCCTTTATGGCGTAAGGGACTACAATGGAGGCGGCAGTCAGGTGGCTTAGGCTCGTCTTATCGGTTCTCTATGGAAATGACACATCTTTCCTTGACCATTCTTCCTCCGAGTCCCCAATATGCATAGCATCGCTGCCTTCCTTGGGGAGACGTGTGAGATCGGTCACCCTAGTCTCCCGTGGCCATCAGCAGGGGGAGAGAACGCCAAATAAAAGGCCGCATTTGGCATGGAAATTTCACACGCAAGTATAACTTTAGGAATTTATTTCCCGATATGGCCACACAAGAACCGAGTTTGTTAACCCTCCTTCCTTCCTTTCCGCGGGAGGTTTTATCCGGACGCCGCCGTTATGAAAATTCACAGACCCCAGTGGAAAACCTGAAATCTGAATAGATTATGGAAATGAATGGTCAGAGTTCCCGCCGTTCCCTCAAAAAGCTTTGCAAATATCGGTAGCGTGCAGGGGTTTTCATTATAGGGGCATATGTTGACATCGTCACGCATGGACAGTTCCAATTACCGAGGCTATTGAGAAGGAATAAGTTATTGCTCAAGAAAAATAGGAGATATTGTTGACAAAGAGACCTCTACATGTGAGTTGTAACCTCTACTTAACATCGGTCATGTAGTTTGACAAATTCTATCAAAATCATGTGTATTTACGACGGAAGTGAGACGAAAAGGAGCTATTAAATACACGATGCAACCAACAATGAATAAATATAGAAGTCACGTTACATTATTTTAAACAGATTAAATCTGTCGATAATAATATACTCTACCAAATATTGCAATAAAATACGTTTGTTTAAGTAAGGAAACTAGGAAGGCTGATAAACGAGAAACTAAAAACAAGAAATGAATAGAATAATTAGTGCTGATGGAAAACCTAGAGAGTGGACCGAACTGGAATGAAGATACGCGTTGAACTAAAAGTACGGCACGGTCTGTAGCGACTAGCGTAATTGTAATTATAATCATACGAAAGTGTTAGAAATTAATGGAAAAATTGTAAATATTAGTTCGCAGTTAAATTCTTCAGGCGGAGCATCCTGTAAACTGAATAAAATCACAGTAAGTAGCTTAATAAATATAAAATTCCAAACAAAGGGTTTAATAATTGGCAATTCAATTAATGCAATTACAAAAATTCTATAACACAATGTATCGTCCCTAATTTGAGACTTCTTCAGGGGTATAATAGACAAAACTATAAAAAGGCCTTAATGACTAATATAAATAGATAAATATAAAGCGTTGGGTCAAAATATTGTTTATCACTAAAAATTTAAGTATACCGCCTTTCCGTCCCCTTTTACGACCTTTTCAATTTTAATAATCAGTTTTATGACTCAAGGCCGTATACTTATTAACTTATGCCATTATACATTTCAGATTTTTTCATCTTAATTATGAAATGTAGTGTTATTATTTTGTTCTAATACTATTAAATGAAAGGTCAATTTTTAAACCGTTTCTGACTTTTTCGTCATGATATTTACGTATTCAGTGTCTTATTATATTCCAGATATTATTCGCCGAAAGAGTTGTTTACTAAATACCGTTTAAGAATGCGTTGTCTCATTCTTGACCGCGTAAACTACTAAACGAAGTTTGCAATACTTACTCAAAACACTACACGAGTGATAACTATCGCCTGAGAAAATACTTCAAACAACAAATATCGTATTCTATATAACGACTTATTGATAAATTACAGCTTTTTCAAGAGACGCGCCACTCACTAAAATTCGAATGATTTTTTTCCCCTCTCCGGACGAATTCTTATAATATAATTAGAGTGTTAATTTAAATATAATTATTAATGAATATTCATAGACTCTTAAAATCAATGAGGTGACTTACTATAAAAATGTAAGGATTATGAGTATGATTGATAGAACACTAAGTTTTGTTTCCATGATAGTAGTCCTTTTTAAATAAGAGATGATTTGACCTTGAAGCTCTTCATTGCGCCGTCAAATCAAATTCGTGCGCAGCTGCGGTTAAGGTTTGTTTCCATTCATTATTGACGATGTGACAACGTTTGTTTTCTTCTCTAGCTCTCATTCGCTGACAGCCAGAACAGCTCCCATTTGAAAACCATTATAAATTATTATCTTATAAAGACTGCAGACGTTCGAATAAAACGACCAGAAGTATTCTTAATCATCCAGCAGGAGCAGCTGGACGGAAATCAAAGTTTTAGTTACTTCCGATGGGGGTAAAGAAATATGAAAGTAGAACTATTCCACCATCACCATAAAACACGATTTCTGAATAAAATACAATGGCAATTCAAATGATTACTTCTCGAATAAACAGATAAACTTCTCATCTGCTATTTTTCTCCTGAAAAGGAAAAAAAAAGCGTTTGAGTCAGTTCACAGCCGACAGAAATGAAAAAGGTCACATGATTTCTAGAATGATTTCCCAGAATATAAAAAATTTTTGAAACGTGCCAAGGAGAAATGTATCTGATATATATATATATTTTTAATATTCATGCAGTTTCTGATGGTCGTGTAGACTGACAAAGATGACGTATTGGACGTTTGCTGAGCATTACTAAACATGAAGTCGGGCGCGGTTGTTTATGCCGAGATAAGACCCCAAGACGCTGTTGACCACCGCCATTATGCATGCGGACCAGAGGGGCCGGGGAGATCTTCCGCAGTTCCTTGTGTGAATAAAAGTCGCCATTGTTACCCTCATCAATATTCAGGCGGCAAGGAGGACTGGTCCGGTCCACACTCCGGGGAGACTAGTCTTCAGGGGGGAAACATTGCAAAGAATTGCGCGATCAGGTACATCGACCAGCACGGCCAACTGGACGTGTTACTTCAGATGAGGGAGAATGGAGAATGGAAGGAGAACTACTCCACTGCCACCATAAAACACACATTTCTGAGCCGAAAACAGCTGAAAGGCAAGAAATAAAGATATAAACTGAAAAAATCTCGTGAAACGCGAAGAAAACGAGGAAGAATCAACAGGAAATGATCGTCTTTGCAATGCCATTTAAAACAGACCATTTTTAAGCAAGTTAACTTAATGTGCTTTATAAGTTCGTTATATAGTCATTATTTATTTCGAACATACATAAAGGGCGTATAGGATAATTTGTGTTCTTTTTAAAAAATTTCACAAGTTTCAGGAATCGGAAATAGTTCTACATTTTTAGGCTTTCAAAGATTGTGTCTCTTAAATTAAACAAATAATTTATTCATTATCAATCATAATAATTATAAATTTCAGTTTATTGAAGCTATTACCAGAGCAATAGTCATCCGTTAATAACTTGAAACCATTCTCGAAGAATAATTAACCAAATTCAAAAGAAACATACCTGTGATTTGGAAGATGGATTATGATAAAGTTACGTCATTGTGATATTAACAATGTCGTTTTGGAAAAGTTTTCCTTCTGGGGAATGAAATTTCTGTGCGCTATGGTTTCTAATTAAAATATAATACGTTGGTTAAAAAGTATAATGATTATATAACATAACCAAACGACAGAAAGAAGGAAGTGATGACATAAATACCACTCAACGTTTCTGGAAACTTTGTTCCTTTCGACAGGTGATTGAAAACACGATAGCCGTGATTGACACAACCACACAATCCGGTTGACGAACTCAAAAACCTATTGACTTTTGAGTTCGTCAACCGGATTTGTGTGGTAGTCACTCACGGCTCTTGTGTTTTTAATCTCCTGACTAAAGAAACACTGTGTGGTATTCATATCATCACTTAATTTTCTCTCTGATGTGGCTGTTTTATACAATTATAATAATGGTTATAAATGAATATTGATCATCATTTTCACACGAACCTTTCACAGTGACTCTTTGTAAACTACCAAAATAAGCTCAACCAATTAGAGATTCATATACTATATTAAAATGTTCTTAATTTTTGTATGTGAGCGCCAGCAAAATGATGTGCGATGACGTCATCGCGTTGTTTCCGATCTCTGTTAATCTCTACAAAATGTCAATATAGATGAAATTTCGTTTAATTTGCGTCAATGTAACGAGTGCATTTGTTTCTTTTCATAGTTAGGTCTGGCTTTACCTGAAACTGTCTATATCTATGTCTGTGTCTATGAACGAGAATCCAGTCTTTGAGTGTTATAATTCAATTCTGGGAATCAGAACTTCAAACCAGTTCTCATATCCAGTACGTCCTCGAGCCTTTATCATGTGGTTTCTTAACTCTGTATTTATAAATCTCGTTCCATTGCATCGGCCTGCGTTAAGTTAACGTAACAACATCTTTTTGAATAAACAGTCTTTGAAGACTTGGAGTTGACTAACTCCAGCTTACCCGATCGCCAACACGAATGTACCGAAACTCACAGTCACTGAACCTTTCTGGTCATATCAAACTTAATGATTGGTCTTAAATTAGTTCGTCTCATTATTACGAGTATTACGGAGTTCACTTTATTAACCCTATATTTGACGGTGAACTTGACACTAATCGAGCTTACTTAAACTACTGCTTCGACCGTAACTACTTCACATAATCCATTTCCTCAACAAAATCAGATACTTCACGGCATACTTAATGGCTGCTTCCTTGAAGTTACCAGCAAGTTGAATCGTATATACTATTGATTATAAGCAACATATTGTAATATAATGCTAGGGAGATTAATTTTATATGAAAAAAATAAAACTTTATTGGCCTTTAATTTTAATTTATTATTCATTAAGAGTTTACACAAATTAAAAAGGGTCCTTTTTTTACTCACTCTTGAGTTTAAATTTAATATAATTCACTTTAAGTACATTAAATATTCAATTAAATTTCTAATACGTTAAACAGGCAAACCTCAGGGTGATTTTATGAGACTCTGAACATAAACCAAAAAAGAAAAGAAATGTGAGGTCACGTATGTGCGGCTGAAATCTTAATTATTTACGTCGCAGACAGAAACACGACTGTTCATCTTTTGTAGTCGGCTTACCCATTATAACCGGAAAATTTTCACAAGGATTTCTGACAGCTTCCTCCTTTACACCACCGCGTCGGCGTAACAATTCTTATCATATCTAGACCCCTTCTTCTTCCGTCGGTCAGGCCTTTTTCATCCTTCTCCCAGACGTACATGCTAACTCTACATTACACTCCAAGTTGTATCTCTAATCTCTTGTTTAACTCCAAGTTGTCGCCACGAACTGTACTCTCCAAGAACATCTTTCGAACTTTTTAATCCTACACTTTCTCCTTTCTCAAACTTCCTCGTTCTACACATTACATATAGGAACTGTCCTGTCCTCTCTCTTGTCCTCCTTCCTGCTGGACTCACTTCGATCCCCACCAGAGGATGGAAACCTCTTCACGCGTTTGATTTAAGCCAATATGCGTTTTTTCACTTTCGCGGGCTTACTCTCGCCTTTTGGAAAGGCTGACCTTCGGAGATTTTGGTTCTTCCATAATATGCCGACTTTGTTGAAAGGTACGGTTTCTTCTCGATACTCCGTCACCTGGGTGCCAAATTTTATGGTCGTAATTTCCAGCAATTTCGGCTACGGTACACAGGCGTTATTATTCAAATATTAAAAAGTAATGTTTTATTAATTTGTTGTTCTGCGGTACAACATCGATGTGTTGTAGACCACTGTTCTTTCACTTGCTTTTCGTCTTATTACAACTTAATCTCAGGTTCGTAATACTATTGCTTAGTAAATATTGAAAATGTACAATAACGATAAAATGTTTATTCTTATATTTAAATTTTCTACATAACACATACATCTATAGTTTAATTTGTTACTGCAAACTCGTTTCATATATAACTTATACTTGAGTCAATTTATTAGGAAATATCTTTTCACATAACAAAAAAATTGTTCGGTTAGCTTTGACATCATATACATAAATATTTCCGGAAATAGTAAAAGATAAATACTGTGGAATTTTTGGTACATATCTGACACTACAAGTGTGCTGAATTATAACGTTTATATTTAGCAAAACATTTTCAGTTAATCGGTTAGCTTGAAGGGTCATGAAACATTTGCTTTGGGTTCCAAACAACTTCAAAAAATTATTTTACGAATTTAATGAAAGAAAACAGAGTAAATAGGATTTAGATTCTTTTATGGTTAGATTGGCTTAATATGTTAAGGTAAGTAAGACGTAAAATTAAAAAGAATTTGGTGACGTTGGAAGGCGTGACCCCATCAACTGGAACAAGTAGCAGCACTTGGGAGAGTACAAAGGACGTTTTATGGCGCGGAGTGGCCCAGGTCAGGGAGTCTGGTATTACAACGCCTTTGTGTGGACTTCCCGTAGGTAAATACAGGTGGCCCGGTCAAGACAAAAACGGTAGCGGAAAGCTATTTAATTAGCACTGAATGCACCATTAGTCAGAAAATATAGGTACCATAACAGTAGATACTTTTTAATTCAGAAAATCGTGTACACGTGTGTTTCTACACAGTTTGTAACAGCAAAGGAAACGATCAGAATTATCGCATTCAACTAAGATGACAATTAAAAAAACCATTATATATCTTTTAGACACACAATTTGTGCAATATATTAGTCCAATCACTCCAGTGGCTCAAATGTTTTCGTGTAGTAATTACACACGGTTTTTATGTAAGCTTTTATGTAAGTGATTAAGAATTTTGCATCGTAAAAGTAATTTAATAATTGGCATGGAAAGGAAAGAAAGATAGTCCGTCGTTGCCATGCATGACAGGAGGGAATTCATCAAATTTTCGGATGCGTTAGACTCCGTCAGTGTATATGAAAAAAAACTGTGTATACAATTGTTCCATCAATATATTGTAATAATCAAAATTAAAAGATTAATTAAATTAAAATATTATGAAAAATTAACAAACAAAATAATTTATTATTTATTCACTTGCGGCTTCCAAAATTAAAACAAATACAATCAAATTAAGATCTCTTCTCTCAGGGTCGTAACTGGGTTTGATAATTAACAGAAAAGTGATTTAATAAACTGATTAACAAATCAAGCATAAAATTTAACTAAAAACAATATGTTGATAAATGAAAGAGAGCTAAATGTAAAGAGATTAAACTTGAACGA
This sequence comes from Zhengitettix transpicula, assembly GCA_037074705.1. Taxonomy (NCBI): domain Eukaryota; kingdom Metazoa; phylum Arthropoda; class Insecta; order Orthoptera; family Tetrigidae; genus Zhengitettix; species Zhengitettix transpicula. Next base: position 23,626,191 of record CM073593.1, on the reverse strand, counting down.
AATGAAAAGTGAACAAAATCTGACTCTACCCTTTTAGTTATCGTTTACAAATATTATTATCAAAGTTTTGGTTACTCTCATAATGTCCGACTGGTACCAGCATTCTTTTATAGCTTCAACACTACACTATAAATGCAAATTTTATTACACTGATTCTAAATTTCCTCACAGATTTTACACATACGCAGTCAAAATGCACGTACTCGGCTCCCAGGAACCTCGGATGATCCTCTCCTAATTGGTCAGCTATCGGATGTCGGTTTCCATCAATGAAAAATTGTTCAATTTTTTTTATAATGAAGCAACCTTTGCTTCACCATTGACTAGTTGTTAGAAAATCTCTCTGTCCAAATATCTGCTTGCTTACTGGAACTCAGGATTTGCTGATTTTAGACTTTTACTGTTCTATTTATCTATTTGGATCGAACTGCTAAGTATCTCGGTGAATATTTGTTTTAATGTCTCTCCTCTCATGGCTGACCGTAGACTGAAGACTAACTTTACTTTTGCGCGCGCAATCGCCATTTCGGCTCTTCAACAGAGCTCAGCGTCATTGTCGCTTTGGTAGCTCATAACGCTATAATTCAAATTATTTACTACAATTCAAATTATAAGCAAACAATTAATGGCCTAATTAACTATTGCTACAATATATATATATATATATATTTCATTATTAAGTATATCGAAAGATAATAATTGATGGAATTAAATTTACTAATTTTAAAAAAATTAAAAGTAAAAGACTCATATCCGTTGAGTAAATGATCCAGTTTTGGGCAATTTTTTTCCGTCTGTTTATTCCACGCTTATCTGTAACCCATGTAAATAATCTTAAGAGATTTAAAATGTTTCTTTATAGAATTAAATTATATTCCCGATTAGAATTCTTAAAATTATTTTACTTTCTCGAATAAATTGTTTTGATTCTGGCAATTAAAACTGTGTATATGTGAAACTTCTGTATATAAATACACCATACAATCTGAAAATAAAGTGAAACACTGAAATGGAAACAACATAGTTTCCGAAAATTGGAAGATTGACAGTAATATATAAGAAATCTTACATTTCATGTGTCCTAAACGATAAAAAAAACTAAATAATTATTATAAACTTCAATAAAATATATTAATTATGAATAAAAAAAATAGTAAATTAAGAGTTTTTATAATTTTAAGATTAAAACAATAAATATTTATGTGTGGTATTACATGCACGGTAATAAATTAGGTAATCCTCGTATACGGCTTCACAAAACGCGGTAAGAAGTGTAAGAGGTCTCACCGTTAGGAGAAAATAAAATTTAATACTGATGATATTACGTTGAAAAGTTAGTCTCGGTTGAATGCGCACTACTGGGTGAAAGTCCGCCGGAGTCGGCGGTTCAAGTCACATTCAGATGTTTCGATCACGATTATAAAACCATTTTAGTCATTACTCCTTATTTTTAATTGTTCTCTGTGTTGCAATTTCAGTTCGTATGCTATTAAAAAGTAGTTGCCACCACGTTGACTACCATAATTTTTTTAGGGTAACAGGCTACATGAGGGGAATCCACATGGTGGCAACTCCCCTTTAATAGCATAGGAAGGGATTTGAAAGGGGGGATGCCGAAGGGTAGACGAAGATAGCCAAGGGTTAACTAGGGCCCCCGGGCTATGATTTAAGGATCCTACCCGGCAATTCGCCTAAAAATGATGCAGGGAAAACCCTAGAAAAACCTGCATCAGGTTGGTCGGGCATTTGCTACTTGCCCCGCCCCATGCCCTTCCGATTGCAGCTGTGGGGTCGCAGCTTTTCCCTCGCCGTACCTTGACCGGTTTAGGAGGCAGCTGGCCGACTATTCCAATAGGAGTAGCTGACAACTCATACCGTATGCCTAAGGCATCCCCAAAGGTAGCCTTCTCCGGAGCTCTCTGTGAAGGTTCACCTGCGAGAGAATCCTCTCGCAGACTTCCTTCGGATTACCATCATGTAGCCCGTTACTCTAAATAAAAAATATTTTCATTATTGTCTTTGAGAGGAAAGATAAATGTTAGTTAAATAATTATTTCTGGTGATGCAGAAAATTCGTTGATATATCCAGACAGATTATAAGAAAAAAAGTTTTTAATTATCGTTGAAAACAAGGTAAATTAATTCCAGACTGATAGGGAATATAGCAAATAAAGCTGGATTTAATAATTAAGAAGGTAGCCAAATAAGACAAAGTAAGTGATAATATAAATACCACACAACATTTCTGGGATCCTTGTTCCCTTCTTCAGGTGTGAGGAAGAGCCTAGAGCGACACAACTGCACTCGTCAGATGAAAAAACTCAAAATGTGGATATCACAATGCTTTGTTGTATTGTTGAACTGCAATACAATATATATTTTAAAAGAAAAAACTTTCACTACGTTGTACAAAATCTTTCGAATCTCTAGAGTGAGTACTCGAAATCTTGAAATAATTTTGAACAGTTGAGGAAATCCGTCGGCTATTTAAATTTCCTGAATAGGCAAATAAATAACCAAATAACTGACAAAATTAAATGAAATTATAAATACTAATCAACATTTATGCGATCCTTGTTGCTTTCGTCACATGATTAAGAGCCGTAAGAAGTACACAACGCACAAACAAGGTGACGAACTCAAAAGCTTTCGTTACGACTCTTGCGTGTTTTTATCAGCTGATGAAAACAACAATGATTATACTAACACATAATCTTTGTTTTATTTGAGTATATATTTATCTAATTAGTATACTTTTAACACAGACCTTCAGGTTTTTTTTAGAGTAACAGGCTACTTCGCATGGTGGGAACTCCCCTTTAATGGCACAGGGATTCGAAAGTAGGAAGAGGAAGAGTAGAGGAAGATAGCCAAGTGTAAACTAGGGCCCCCGTGTTATAGTTTAAGGATCCTATCCGGCATTCGCCTTAAAGTGATGCTGGAGAAACCCTAAAGTTGCGTCTGGTAGGTCGGGCAGTAGGTACTTGTCCCGCGCTCTTCGGGTGACGGTTTTGCTGTGGGGACGCAGCATTCCCATCTCCGTGACTCGACGAGTTTAGGTGACAGCTGGCCGACTATTCCAATGGGAATAGCGGACAACTCTTACAACCAAAGGTCTGCGAACCCGGAATATACACCTCTCGGCTTGCGGGAACCTTAGTTCAAAAGCAGAGGGAGAAGAAGGCATCACCAAAGGCAGCTCGCTCCACCTCTCCTAAAATGTTCGGCCTGCTAGAGCTAACAACTTCTCTCACAGGCTTCCGTCAAGTGGATTACCCTCGTGTCATAAAATATATTTCCATTAATGTCTTTGAGACAAAAGCCAAAGTGTTCTCGTAACGCTGAAAATTGGGTAACATATTCAATTAATGATCGTTGAAAAAAAGGTGATAGAGTAGTGAAAGTTTAAAACTTTGTAATACCTGACGTCATCAATGATAATTTTTGGACCATAAATGGACCTGGGAAGTGGTATCAGGAACGTTTAGAAATCCAGAGAGTTGCAGATTCCCGACTGGTAGGGAAAATAACTGAAATAACTGAACTGAAATATAGTATATAATTGAAGAAGAAAAAAATTTCAGTACTTGGGAGAATAACGTTTAAGCCACTAGAGCAATTAATGGCAATTTTCGAAATAATTTTGAACAGTTGAGGAAGTAAGTGGATGGGATATTTAAATTTGGGAGGTAAATAGCCAAATAATAGACCAAATTAAATGAAAATATGAATACCACACAACGTTTCTACAATCCTTGTTGCTTTCGTTACGTGTTTAAAAAAACGCAACAGTCGTAAAAACGACACAACCACCCAGATATGTGCGAACTCAAAAGCTTTTATAACGTCTCTTGCATTTCTGGGATCACCTGACGACAGCAACAAGGATTGCAGAAACTTTATGTGGTATTTATATTAATATATATTGTAATACTAATTAGAGGCCATTAATGATTTTGATAATTGGATAGTTATGGTGGATTGTTAGCGGACCAAATTTCAAAGGGGACAATGGTCAGGTGGGGTTTTGTTGTGCTGAACCGATGAGTTTACAGAACAGTCGGGTGTTGGAAGTCGGACAACGAACTGAGTGACAGGCAGATAAGTCTAGCCGGAAAAGGTTACAAGTTAAATTTGAGTATAAAGATTTGGACAGTCAAACTCATCGACAAAGAGTAACCTATACAAATACATATAATACAAAGAGTAACCTAATAAATCACGCCACAATAAACATCTATAAGTACCGTGACCGTCATCATTTCCAGAGAGAGATAATTCGGAACAATTTGTCCAACCAATAATTCAGAAGGAGTAGCAGTTCTCAGTTTCCAGAGGAGATCCAAAGTTACGACAGTTCTTTTTCAATCAATGTAAATTCAGTGATTTTATGGCCTTTTAAATGTGAATTGTGAGGTGAGCCCTAGCCCAAGAGAGTTTAAGCCTGGTATCAGCAGATGTTTTGTAAGTACAAACAAATTTGATAAAGTATTGTAAACGATAACTAAAGATAAAGTTGTCAGATTTAGATTTCACGTTTATTTGATTGTTGAAAGTCTAGGTTTGTAAATAAATTTGATTGTTTAACGTTAATACAAAGGTTGTTTCTTTACTTAGAAGGTCCAGATAAATGACACTGAAAAAATAGTTGTAAAATCTATAAAATTTAAAAAATTTAAATGCAAATAATCTCATAAAAATTGTTGTAAATTTCACTTGTAAAGTTCTAAAGAATGTAGTAATTATTTTGAAATCCTTCTCTTTAAATAAAAATAAATATAATTGAGTAATCAACCAACTATGGAATGCAAATTATTTAAGTAATCTTTGTTTCATAAAGTGTTTATTTAATTAATTCTTGTGTGTTCATTACAATATATATATATATTGGTCCGTTACTCTAGAAACTTCACCAAGTAAGGGTAAAAACATAAGTAAGAAAAGTGTGTCGTAGATACAATAATTGGCGGATTTCCACGTTGATTCCTATATGGCTGCGACTTTGGCACTGTTGATTTGAATATGCTGCCTTAACACCGTCGATTTTACGGTCATCGCCACGTAATGCACGTAGTCGACGCAGGGTTGCATTATGGTGTTTCATAACAAAAATAATGCAACGTCTGAAAAACTAAACCATTATTCTGCCGTAGGTGAACGTGAACATCGATGTAATAGTGAATGACATCATTCAACGTCACTGAGTTCACACAACGTATTTAAATAACGGGACGAATTTTATTATGCCGTTGGTGTGAGTTTGAATAAATCCGGGTTGGCGTTGGGTAAGCTCGTGTTAGTTCGGAAGACTTACGTCAGTCTAGAACAAATAACTGTTCCGCACACTCAAATGCGGACCTGCACAATATCACAACATTAATGTTTACAGAATTACGAAGCCAGACGCTCAAGCACGTACTGGATCTGGGAAAGGTTAAGTCGTACTGATTCCCGGAATTCACTTTGCATATGCATAGACTGAGTTGCCGTTAGTTTTAAACCGTTCAGAGTTTACGGTAAAGCGTCAATACACGAATTATATTTACACAGAATGTCGTGTATAATGAAATTTTCTAAACCTACAATATATTTTAAAGTAAGCTATCAAATGAAAAGTACGTATAGAAAAAACTGATAACAATCAGTTTGCTGAGGTTATTTATTTATTTTGATATATACACAAAAAAATTTAATATATATTAAATTTTACAAATTATTTACTTCCAGTTAATTTTTTCTACTAAATTGTACATTTGAAAGCTAATTTTCAATTGTTCTATTTGTAAAAAAAAATGTTGGACCGTTGTTTACAGCCACGTATTTTTAACTGTGGTCATTTCTTCCACTGTAGATCAGTGTAAGTAATCCAATGTTTATTTTATGTTTATCAAGATTTCCCCTCAACACCTTGATAATCGTGCATACGCATGCGCCTTCACAGATTCAAAATTAATTTTTATATTACCGTTGCCACAAACTCAGTTCCTACGTCTTTTTCTCTGTGCATTTATGTAAAGGCACCAGCAGACGTATCCATATTCCAAATTCTGGCGAACGAGGGAAGTGAAAGCCAATTCACGTGATGTTTAATACTCTCATTACAAAATGGAACGTAATTTACGTGTTCCACCCAAATTAGCTGTTCGTAAATGCTTATTCGTAAATATCTTCAAATTTAGTTAGGGACTTCGAGATTGATTTTAAGATTCCAACTTGGCATTGCCTACAAGTGATCCAGGGCAAACCCCCTAGAGAATCTGCATCAGGTAGTTCGGGCCCTGACATACTTGTCCCACTCCGGATTTTCTGCGGAGACGCAGCATTTCCTTCTCCATGCCTCTACCTCAATAGGAACGGAGGACAAGTCGTACCGTCTGCAACCTCGGAAAAATACACCTCTCAAAACTGACCGAGGTGCTTTCGTTTATGGGAACCTTAAATTGAAATAGACAGCCCTTAAATAAATACGCTGAGCCGAAAAAACATAAATGAAGTATTAATGTAATTTAAGAATTAATATTTCATCAATATCTCCATAATTTTTATTTAATTGTTAATTGTAATGGTATTCTTATTTAGAAGATAAAGAGAGATTTAATGTAAATCTTTTAACCGCTATTTCATGTAGATTGTATAAATATAGAAAATTCACTACAGCTGTAAACATTTCAATTTTACTGCTTTCTCGTTTATAATGACGAAACTTCAATACACTAATATTATAGATACAAAATATATACTCAAATATTCTCACTAAATATAATAATATATATTATGTGTAGCCAGACTGGTAAAATGTGTATCGCATGTAATGTAACAAAAATTTAAACCCTAAATTTACATTTTCTGATTTTTCATACGACCTTAAAGGAATTAAAATCATTGTGAGTATTATTAATTCATCACTTCTACGAAATATATCTTCTACATTATTCGTGTTACGGAACCTAAGATAATTTTAGCATAGTTTTATTCTTATTTTGTGTGGTTAGTAAAGTGACAGATATTATAATTGGCAGCTCCCTCCATCTCTCTTTGTGGAATTTTTTCGATGATATAAATACATATATATATATATATTCAATTAGATTTATTGGGGTTGGATTCGGGGTATCTGGTTTCAAAGAATTTCTGCAGTTATAGTGCAGTTATAGTAAGAGAATTTCGTATACATCAAGCTTAAAAATTCCTGTAAATCTGGGAATCTCATAAGCGTAAAATTAAGAAAGGGGAAAAACAAACAATGAAGTGAATAATAACACAAAATATGAATTTTCGTGTGGGTATTATTTAACAACTTCCCATTTTCACCGTCGTTTCTCGTGACAAATTTTATTAAATCAACTGTTTCGGCAGTCAAATAAAATGTGATTTCCCACGAGCGGTTTGTGTGGTAAGCAAAAAAAAAAAGGGATAATTTATTTGCTTCGAGTGATTTGCGCTTTCTCGTGTTAAAGTGTATCTTCCAGGTTGAGCGGGCAGACAGGCCAGACGAATGTGCGATTACATACAGTGTCGTCTCAAGCCTTGCTCTTCGGTTCCACCAGCTTAACTGCTGTTTAGCGGAGGAGTTAACAGTAATAACAGACTTCAGACAAGAAACAAACCGGCAATACAGCTCTTAAGAAGGCCACGAAATCCTAGCATTGTGGCTGAATACCGTATCATGTTTGAGTACTACCAAAGTCAACGTGTCGAATGGAAGAATCTGAGATATTTTTCGATATTTAAAATCCCAAGGCTTTCTCGCGTGACTTATTGATAAATGTTTACGGATACGTACGCTGATGAAAATTGAAGTGTTTGTATGACGGAACGGGCCGGGACGGTTGGCGACTCGGTCTCCCTCCAGCTCCAGGACCTTTGTCCAGACACCTGGCCCACCTCGCCCTGCTACCTGACACTCATTTCCAAACCAGACACTTCAACCGGAACTAATGTAACGATTCTCCCAACTTCATCCGCCTGCCCGGTTGTAATTAGTGGCCGAGAGCCGAAACCTGCTTTCGTTTTTGCAGATTTCTTGTGGAAGCGTCGTGAAAGTTACTCGTTTTCGTTACTTACCTCAAATCGAAATAAGGGGTCTACGAAATAAAATTTTATATAACACATTTAGTAAATCATATTTGTTATTTAATTGCTGACAGTGACGTCAGACCATTAAAAATCCCAAAACGAAATACTGTAAACGTAAGTAAAGAAATATTATCCCTCACAATTTTCTGAACATCTTCCAAGTAAAAACTGGCACGGAAAGGAAACCAATTTGTACTACGTAACCATTACTCATTTCGAATATACATGATTGTTTTCCACGTGTAGCCTTCATTACATCTGTGTGTTGATACCCACCAACTATCCCGTCATGGTCCACATCCTTGATCCACTTGCCACCTATTGTTCTTGCGATTTTCATACTTAAACTAATCCACGACCATCATTTTTTTTGTTCAATTAATGAGATTAGTAAAATAATTTTAACAATTGCATAACTTTCTCTTGATGATTTATGAAGATATATTTTTTTGATCGCTTGGTTAATTGGGTAAATAGTTCAAAACAACTACTTTCCACTAAACACAATTATCTGGAATAATTGCTGAGATTTTGCACGATTTTAACGATTCATTCAAAGCCTCAGTAATTTTATTGGTATAGTATATCAAATTAATATTCTTGAAATTAATTTTTTTTCTTCATTTATGGGAGTAGCAAGTGTTTTACTGGTAGATACAAATATTTTGTAAAATACGAGTGGAATCATTTTTAAAGTTTACTATTAATTATATTATGACTAATACATTACAGCCTTTTTATAAACTACAAATAAGGTGTTAATTATTTTATAAATTTCTCTACTCTAGTGTTCACCAATATGAAGTAAATGCTTTCATAAATTAATAAATCCAGTTGCCATAAATATAATATATGAAGATTACGTTTTGATGGAAACTGATGGAATCTTTTCTAAAGTGACGCAATTTCAAAGGGTTCTTTCAAACCAAAAATTTTATTTTGAAACGTTGGGAAATAGTTCAAACAGCTACACGCGTACATTATCGTATTTCAAGTGATGACCAACGAGTTTCTGAACAGGAAAGAAAATTAGTGTCGACGCAAAGATATTCCAGTCACTGTCGACGTTTGTACAGTGACTTGTAATAGTTTGTCATTTGAATGATTTAATATTTTGATTCTGCATTTGAGTTACACTCGGTGGAATTTACAAATAATAATAAAAATAACAAATATAATTAAAAATACAAATTATACACACAAAATTCGGAAATAAAATGGAAATATTCAATGTTTAATTCGTGTGTTGTCGCACTTCACTTCACTAACATGTACACTACCTTATTTTTCCCTCGGAAGTTTTAAGGTAATGAGGAAATGTTTCGAAAGCTTTTCCAGGTAAATTTTTCCAGTCCCTTGCTGTTTAAAAATTAATATTTTCGAACATCTATTCTAAAGTTACCCTTCCTTTTTTGAAATGATGATTCTCTACTGTAATAACTACCTTTCGGGTCGTAGTTATTAATTTATTTGAAATTCCTATCAGGGTACAGTACGATTATAAGTTCCTTCATCAACTAGAAGACAGTAGTAGAAAGTACAGCCCCTGTGGTGGACACCCCGCAACTCACCCGGCACATCGGGTAGTGAAGAATGAAACCAACGGTAGCTATGGCTTTTGAACGGAAACGTGAAGATTTATGACACATGCATAATTATCCTGCTGGTCAATATTCAAATAATAAATAATTAAGATATTTATTTGAATCATCCTTGTTGCAATAGGGATAATTTACGAAGTGATACGATAGTGAAAATACTATGTTTATTTGAGTTAAACTTTAAGAGATAATAATCGAATAATTAATTAATCTTAATGCGATAAAATGATATATAGGGGACAAGTTAGAAAATTCTAATTGATTAGAAATATTGCATTATTAACGAAGTTTAATCTCTAATACTATAAGAAATATCAATTGAAGTACAGTTTAAGTATATATTCCCTTAGCTTTGTGAAGTAGTCTCACATATATCATAAAGACTGAAGACTCAGGGGAAAGGGCGCCTTTGTTACGCAGAGGCAAACACTCGAGGTATGGGAATGTTGACCAGCGATAGATTTGCGGTCCTAGCGAGACAAAGGCCCCCGTGAGATTGTCACCGACACTTGCCGTGGGTGCCCTCCCCCTCGAGGGAACCCGTAGTACCAAGGGTGATATATCGGACAAGTAAGAGACTGGCCACAATGGTGATACAGTTTCGGGGTGCCCTTCCGCCACCCTAAGGGGCGCGACACCCCATTGTTACCAGCCACCGCATGTAGATTTGCGGAAGAAAAAGTTCAGTTTTCGTCGCGAAATTCACTCTCCCATAACCAGCGAGGGGTGGTCAGCTCGAATAACGTTTCATCTGTCAAACCGCCAGATCGCTATCGAAGCCTCTCCCCTCACTGCGGTGCCGTCGGATTAGGAGAATTCTATTTATCTGCCAAGCGGATCTGGATCTAACGGCGTTGTTCGCCGACGTCGTCCCTAAATGGAGAGATTCCTAACAATTGGCAAAATGTCTGTTAGGGATTCGTGTGCAGGTGATCCTCAGCCGACGAGATACGCTAAAGTGCCGATAACGCAATAAAAGCTATTTCAAGTTGGGAGAAAGTTTTAAAATCCTAATTTATAAGCAGAGTTACCTAACAAGAAATATCGCAGCTGTACGGTAACTAAAATTGTTTACTTGCCTACTTTCCATAAACGTTGCATTTTCTTAATACAATGCATACATTTTTTTAAGAAAATGGTTGAAGATCAGAAAATATTTAGAATTAATCAATAAATATAAATATATAATAAATATTATTAAAATCATTTCCAATATTAGTACGTATGAGCTCTAGAGACCGTTGAATAAAATTAAATACTTAAAAAAACATTAATATATACCTATTTCTGAAAAATGAATTTTAGCAGAATTTATTTGTGGCTTTATAAGTGTAAAAATAGTTTTTCTATTTTTACACTTAATTTATCTGAGAAACATTTAAATAGTTTTCTGGGACATAGATTTATTAATATAGTCATTAGATCTTATTCTATGTAGTGGCTTGAAATATACGCTTGAAATAAAATAACCCCCATAAAAATAAAAAATATTTTATGGATATATGTGAAGGGTATGCAATTGAAAATGTTTTATTCGTACTAATACTAGCAGAATTTGCCAGCATATATATATATATATATATATATATCTTTAAATGTTTTAAATGGATTTTTTTCGTGACAGTTCCTTCTTATGCCTTTAAGTCTAAGAAATTTAATTCATGTTTATCGTACGTATATAATAAATAATTGGCCTAATTTACCGCTTTTATGTCGACTTCAAACGAATTTCTATTCACGAAATCATATTATACTTTTGCCGCCATATATTGGTAGTAGGTCTGGAACAGTCGTGCTAATAGGACGATATTAGATTATATGCATGAGAATACTCGAGGAATATGGAATATTCGTTGTTTCGATAATATTTCGTAATCTATGGAGGTCTAAGATTTTCAGTGTGTGAAAGTTTCTTACGGGAATTAATATTAACTAATTATTCCGTAAGTTACGTAACTGTTTCTCTATTCATCTAACAACTGGATCCAGACGTGTTCCGTCTTGAGACTATATTTGCCCTCGAGACAGCGATTACTCATGCCGTAATTAGCAAACAGTTCTCCAGCGTCTTAAGGCAAATAATCGCGGACCACAATCTCACTAATTGAACATCATGAGGAGTGTCTTGAGATGAACTGCTGAAACTTACTACTGTTTGAGGAGAAGAGTTACTAAAAGTCATTCTGTTTTTTTCCTTAAAAAAGTATTATTGCAGAATCCTGGACTTTCTCATATCACTCAATAATTATGTGACAGACATATATTTTTTAAAATATATAAATTAGCCGTTGACTTTGTGTTGTTCACGTATTGGCACAGATGCTCTTGCCGCGGAAACGTCTGTCGAGATGAAGGATATAAATTTTATTTTACAATCTCGTACGTTAAACGTAAACTTAATCCCAAAATTTGAGAAAACTTTAGATTAATATAAGTCGAATATGAGAAGTCTTTAAACTTCCCGCTTTGCGGCGCACACACTCCCGGTATTGCAGCCAACTGGCTATGTGAGGGCTACAAACAGCTGTAGAAGTTTTTATATTTTTTCGTAATTGTGCTTAAATCAACGTAATATTCTTCAACTATGTAAATAAAATAATAATAATAATTTAGTGTACAGCGCTTCAAATCTAATGATATTCACGTTTCAAGCGTTTCATCTAAATTATTTCAATTTGATATCATTCTTTTCTTATAAGAATACTATGTCGCTTTATAATTTATTTATTTAGTACATCGAAATGTAAGGAGTATCTGAGCAATATAAAAATTCCATCTTGAGACAAAACAGCTGAAGTTCCAAAAACCTGCACTGCTTGACGGGTTTTAACTGAAGTGGTAATTCCTTCGAGGCTACTGTAAATTGCCGTCCACCATTTGAAACAGTTAAAAATTTAAATCCAATCTGATCAAAATTATTTTTAATTTTACGAATCATGTAATTAGTACCTCAAATAATTCTTTGTTGTTGGCGAAGAGATAGCCGTACATTATATAAAACTAGCAAGTACTAAAAAACTTAATAAGTTAGAAAAATATATTAAAATGTTTTATAAAATTACAATTTCATTATAAAAATTTTATTGCAGAAATTAGGACACTTCGTCCTGAAGTACTGGAATATTGAGATATATCAAATTCAATCTGTAAAAGAATCAGTAGATAAATCTTTGTTATAAATGCAGCCCTAACGTTGGCAATCCTGCACAATGGTTTCATTCCCGTATTCAGATTAATTTTCACAATTAGTTAGCGGTCAGTAATATAGAAGTGGTTAAACATTATTTTTTGTAAGTGACTTATTCACAGGCTGATTCCAATTGGATTTGTCAGAATTTATCTTTCTTAATAAAAAGCTTCCAGGAAGTCCCAAATCGCTCAACAGTTACGGTGTATGACCGCCCACAGATCGACCACCACATTAGTGGGTTTATACTGGTGGAACTGAGCTAAAAATATTAAATGTCTCTCTTACAGTTTGCCAGATGCATCGTAAGGCAGACAAGGCAATTTATGTATCAGTAAATAATATCACAAACAGGCTCGGAAAGTGATTGACTGATCATCAAGATAGTTTAATTTCGTGTATCCTAATTCGGACTGTTTCTGAGAATTACTGGTAGACGTGAAAGTCTTTGTTTCGATAGCAGACCACAGTAAACTTATCTAGAGTAGTGATGATTCGTCCGATTCCGGAATATGTTACGTTAACTTTTAAGTTGGAAGCTATTTGGGCAAACTGATGTTTTATTTGATTGCATTATCATCATCTGAAAGCGTCTCAAGATTTGTATTATGAATACTACATATCAAAGAAGCGACTAGCATTAAGTATTGAGTAATTCTCAGCTAATTTGATGGGAAAGTAGAGAATTTTTATTATTTTACTGGTCAAACATCTCACAGCCTCCTTGTTTTTCCAAAACAGGGCTGCAGTTCATACCTATTTTTTAAAAAAATTATTTATTTTATTTAATAGTAATCAGATCCACATTCTATGGGCTATTTTTGTTGGCTTAGAATTCATTTACATAATTGAATTCGTTACTGTCCTGATGGGGTCCTCTCCAATGATTGGCCCTGGTTACCAATTTCAGGTCAATTGTCCAGCATTTCTTCAATCTACTGTTGTTTCTGTGTTCCAGCAATGGGTGTATAAGTGGGTTCGTATGTGTTTCCAGTCATTCATAGTGTTTCATTGCTCACTCTGGAATGATATCTTTGATGTTTGGTATTCGTTGATCCTGATGTAGATTTTGGTTACTAACATACCAAAGAGCATCAACCATGGCTCTGAGGATTCTCGACTGCGATTTTTGTATCTTCACCGTATTTATTTTGCCCGCGAACCCCAACAGTTCAATTCCGAACGTCCAAATCGGTTTGATAATGGCTTTATATATAATTATTTTATTATCCAGAGTTAGATTTGACCTGCTACCAATCAGTCAGTATAGCTCACGATGTCGTACGCCATTTGTTTCTTTTTATTTTCTATATGTACCTTACGACTTAGTTTCGAGTCTAGATGCATTCCAAGATATTTCACATGAGCAGATACTGGTTGTTGTTGGTTGTTCATGGTTACTGGAGGACGTTGTTGTTTCCGAAGAGTAAATGTTACCTGTACTGATTTTAAGTGGTTAATTTTGATTCTCTATTTATTCATCCATTCCTGGAGTAGATAGAGGTGGTCTTGTAAATTCCTTCTTGCTGCTATGTGATCGTCATTTATGGTTGATGAAGTTTTCTTCTCAATCTGCGTTCGTCACACATGCCAAGCATTATTCAGCGATGACGGGGTCTGGAGACTTATAAGCTCAAGGTCTGGTGCCGATTGATGTTCAGATATGTTTTGTCGATTGTCATAGGCGCCTACACTCATATGTCGCAAGACCAGGTCTGCGCAGACCGAAGACAATCTGCAAACAATCTGGTGACACTGGAAATCAACGATATGGAACATTTTGCAACACGGCAAGCTTTATCAATAGTAGAATGTTGTGTAAGCATTTAACTAGCGCTGTAGGGTTCGTATATCCCCATTCACTTTGGCCCCTTATTGGATAACATCCCTGGGCCACCTTCTTTGTGGAAAGTTTGCTGATTACGACAGGGCGTTCTTGCCTGCCGTTCCCCGGAGGCGACGCTGGGAGAAGAACGGGGGCGGTCATCTCTCATCTCGGCGCTAATTAGGGAGGCAGCTGGGTCAGGCCAGGTCGTAGAGTCTCATTTGCAGCCCCCTACCGTGGGGCGGCGTCATTGATCAAGGTAGAATCTTACGTGCATCAGCTCGGGCGTTTGACATAGCAACTAATACTCTGATAAGCGTCCCTTACAATATCTCTGAAGACTGATACAGGTACGTTAACCATTTCATTACTTTTCATTACCGACTGTTCCTCTTAAAATTACTCGTAGGAAATGCTATAAAAAGTTGGTGTTAATAAAATTCAAGATTCCTTGTTTCATCATTTCTCCTTTCTTTTATTAGACGGTCGTTAATGTTCAGTAAGTTTCCAATACTTTTGCAGAATTATCTGAATTATAACAGAATTGGATTGACGTGATTTAAACTTAGTTGCTTTACTCCTAAATTAAATTCGGTTGTTCTCGTTGCTCATATTTAATTCTGTTTCACATTTACAGGTTATGTTTAAGATTTACAAAACTACATTCACGTACATGATATGAATTGCGTAACTACAGAAAATGATCTCGGGATTAAAACCTATTAATTTCATCGAAACTTACCCGCTTAGAATCCCCAGAGAATTTCATCAACATCCTACACCGCGAAAACTTCAGTCTAGAAACATAACTACTTATTAATAAAACAAATAATAATTTTCTACCTTCACTTGACGTTAGAAAAATTTTCGATCCAGTACAATTGAAATAATGTATGGAATTTTTTACGGCCATTTCTATTTCCAGAGATTGTTTGTAGAAGGTTTGAACAGCAACCTTTACTTTTGACTTATCAGTTATATAAAAAACAATTTCAACTTAAAATCGAAACAAATGATAAATTAGTAAGCTCAAATCGATTAACGACAAAAATAATATTAAAAATTTGTATAACCTGCTCTCGGTTTTTTTATTTGATGTGATTTATTTTATTTTATTCCATTAGTCCTCGTATGAGGAAATAGGATACGTCATTACATAAAATTACAATATAATTATAGGATGCTACAATGATAAACAATTATCAGTTAACACGAAAATAATAAAAATCGGGAACACAAATTTCCCTGTCCACGAACAATATATAGTAATAATAAGAAAAATAATAACTATTTAACTATACTCAGAGTACAATATAATATTTACATAACTAAAAAAAGTTAATGTTTAGAGAATTTACTATAATAAAATATAGAATTACACATCACACAAGAAGAAACACATATCCTGACACACGCACACTAGGAGGAAACACAACCGACGGACAAGTCACTTCATGACCAACCAGTTGGAATTTTAAGATAATATTGTTTATACCATAACGTAAGCTGTTAATAAATTCAATATAAATTTTAATAGTTTATTATTTAACTAATGCGGACTATTGTTTCGAAAATTCTAACACATACGCATTTTGTTGAAACTTTACTAGTGTTAATGGTGATTAGTTAAACTTTTATAACATTTTTTTCGTCATTGATTTGTGTATGGTACCAACTTTCTAAAATTGTTACAACAACTTGAAATATATTTTCTAGTTCCCCTCTAACATAGATATTTAGTGGGTTTTTTCTTCAGAGAACCTAAAATACTGGTAGTTCGTAGTCATCGCATATTAGAACTATTAAAATTGATTGTAATAAAAATTTATTTATGAATTACAAGGTAAATCCTTAATATGCCAGAAATACCTCAGTCACGTTAAAAGAAATTCTTCTGCTATACCACTTTGGTATATCAAAATAAATGAATATCAATTGAAATTAATTTTAATTTATTTTGAATGGATCAAATTAAAATATGTTAAAAAATAGTATTTAACTCCTTCGTTACGTTGCATTGAGGAAATGCTTTGAGAAGGCGCGTGGAAGCGTGAACGCTACGTGCTTCGTTGCCAAGTGTTAGCATGCGTGCCTTGTGCTCTTCTGGCATGCTCCCGTAATTGAAGCCCGGCGTATGCGATCTCTGGTTCCAGAGATAAGACGACGTCTTCCCCGAAGGCTACCTCGACACGCACGGCCGGCACCGCGCACACGCCTGCCAATCTCAGTTCTCTCTGGTGCCAACGAGCTGTCCTTGCTGTCCAACCATGCTAACAGACAAACCTTTACCATTTACCATTACCATTTATCATTTACAGAGATAACCCCTCTCTCAAAGTATTAATATTAGCTAGCTTAGAACTTAAAGTACGAAAAGTGAACCAGTTAGAGAATCATTTATTTGAATACATTTATACTAATACATTTATATATACGCCTGTGTTTCTGTTTATCTTGGTTGAAATATATTTTGTCGAAAATATACGTAAATGCACTATCGCGACGCATCGAGGACCGCTGTCACGATTATACGATTTTACTTACTAATAAAACATCTCGTGTTTAACCTGATATGTAATTTAAATTTTAAAAAAGTTTCTCCATATTAATATATTCAAATATTTGAATCTATGAAATACGGAATGTAGGATAAATAAGTAACATGCCTTAGAAGTGAGTAATTATAGTTTAAATTTACGTTTCTTGCATTAAAGGATCCGTCAATGGTGTAATGAAATGCATTTTCACAAGGAAATGGTCGATTTTGATGTAACATTATTTCGTTGTTATACAGAGCTACAAGAAGGTTAGTAGAAAAGTGAAAGTGCAATCTGCCATCTCGAGACTAAATGGAAAATGTTACAATAGTTCATTTCAACTCCTTGGACAGGAAATTTATTCCTATCCAAGCGTATGAACAGGATTTCCTTGAAACGGTAAATAATTTTTAAATTGCCAGCAACCATTTGAAAAACTTAAAACTTTGTATATAGTCTGTCAAATTTTTATTTCTTTTTGCATATCATTTAAACAAAATCTTTGCTGTAGGCCAAACCATAGTCATACTATAAAGATACCAAGAAGTATCCATCAAAAATTAATTGTCCCGTTTTGAAAAAAAAAGAATAGATGAAAGCCCTATCCTAATAATAGTTCATTCCCTAGACCAAAAACGCAGCTTCTTTTTTTTACAAGCAGACATTATTTTTTAATACTATATACCCCTGAATTTTTTTATATTTAAAATAACCTTCGACTGTGATGTTTTTAAAATCCTATCCAAATTTTGCGAATGCTAGTTTTGTTTTGAAACTATAAACTACTTCAAAATAAGATTTTTAATTAACGAATGATTTAAATTTATTTTTATTTAATTACTTATGCCGGGTGATGTGGCAGCTTCTCTGTGATATAACACGGCACGACCCTGTGCTGTCTGCTCGGTAGCACAAAACCGAGGCAGATTGTTGAGCTTTACTGGTGGTGTAGGGCAGTAAAACACAATGCTGTGAATTTTTTATTCCATACAGAAATCGCATCTACAGCACTCACGTGACCAGCTGGCTGCGTTAGCGGGAGCAAGTGTGGCACAGAGTGGGCAGTTTAAAGTCTTCGATACAGACGCAGGAATTCGAATCGTTAAAATACAATTATTATTAAGGCTCTTAAAATAAAGAAAAATGAATTATTCCTCAATTAATTTATGTGCTGTAGCACATTCTACTGTTCTAGACTCATTATCGTGCCAAACGCTAACAACATTACATGTTATATATATAATAAACAAAAGTCGGGTAAGCAGGAAAATTGTTGAAGTTATTTAAATACACATATTGTGCATTCATTGTCATTGGTGAATGGATAGGTATTGCCAGGAAGCTCAAGCGACATTGATCCAAAAGGCAATCGCGGTGAAACTTATTACCCTTGATGATTTTAAAAATATCTACCTCATAATTTTTATATACTTGTATAAATTTTGATATTTTTAAATTCAGTACAATTATATTTAAGAAACCATAAAATCAGAATGGAAATGTTATCTTAAATAGACTTTCGTGGATGTACCTGTTTTTTATTCAAAGATCATGGTGAGGGTCGTAAAATTTTTTTATACATTTAAAGCTCATAAAATATTATTTGGTTGTAAAAATAGAGGAATAATTTATTGAAACCGTTCATTTTATTAAGTTATGATACGGGAAACAGTTTCACTACCGAACTAAACCTTCTTGAATTCCTCAGGAATTGCACCAGACACCTTTCGGTATTGGGGAACAAAGAAATTAATCCGGCCCCACTGGCCATGTTTACGATGACACGTATGAAGGAAACCGCTGCCCTAAATTATGTTTTAGTGTTTCCCGACATTGCGAAGTCGGTCGGCAGACGGAGCTACCGTTCAACCGAACCTCTTTCTTATTAGCAGCGCCTATGTTCGCAAACCGCAGGGCCTTCTAATTTATTTTTATGACACAGTTCATTCGTTGTCGTTCTTCAGTTAGCATACATTATTCTCTAAATTGCGTTAGTAGCCTTCTACGAGTTAAATGGACTGGACATTTAAAACGTTGATAGCTCGTAACTTCCAGAAATGGGATATTTTAATAGCCTAATTTAACTCAATAGGAGAACATTTACGCTGAAAGCTTTTGTGGAACGATCAAGGGTTTGAAAATTTCGTGATGATGGGCTAAAAGAGTGCGAAGAACACCTCTTGTTCACGGAAATTTCTTTTGAAAAGTCAGGCTGACCAGACAAATAACGTACACTATAATTCACTCGATTCTAACACAGGCTCCTTATAATATAAACAACTGACATGTTACGCCATCACTACTTCAGCACTTCTAAAACTGATGGTGATATCATTATTCAAGGAAAAAACGAAACCAGCAATTAATTTCAAATAATACATCCTTGTTAAATACTCACTCTGAATTACGCAAATAAAATTACGCAAGAAAATTCGTGGAATTCGAGTCACCTTAAAAGAAACAGTAAATTGAATCCAATGGAAAATAAATGAATTAAAGTAAAAGCGTGGGTTTTGATTACAAAAGCTCGGCATTCTGAATATTTTCCGGTTAATATGAAACTTAAGGAAATAGCAAGCGGCGTCCTCAGCGTCGATGTTCGTCCAGTCGCGAGGTTCGTTTCCATCCTCAGAGGAAAAACTCTAAAAGCTATACCACTGAAACTTTTGTCCAAGCTTCTCTCCGTACATCGATCCTGTACCATGTTTTCAACAGTATTACACATGGAAGCAAAATGCCCAAAAAGAACCATCCTGACAGATATTTCTCTCTTTTTTATATCTCGTCGTCCCAACTCGGAAAAACGTCATCCATCAACCAATGAGCTTGGCGAATTCTCTCAAACCAGAAGATTAACTTTCTTTTCCGCGTGGTATTCAAACATAATTCCCAAAACCTGACTCATCATAATCAGCAGGCATCGGGACTGCCTTGTTAATTAAACACAACATAATTATTAAGTATCAGCAGGAATTACTATGGTGGACATATTTCATATCCTTTTAATTTAATTCTTTAATTTTCGTCGGTGAAAGTAATAAGTAGGTACTCTATTGTGCAAAATACCTCTCTGGAATATATGTTAATTACTTTGTTCATCAGACTTACGAAATTGGTCAATTTTGTCTAATTCATATACAGGATTATTTTGTTGTAGTATTTCGTTTGTGAATTTCTTTTTGAATCCGAAATAATGGTTACAGGGCGGTTTCCATAGAAATGAATTTGTACCATACGTTACTCAATATACACAAAAAAACTGTCAGAGAAAGTTTATTCGGAAGAAATCTTTTAATTATCGCTATATCGTTACTATTTCAAATTGTTACAATTTTTATGGTTATAAATGAAACTAAAACTGATTGTCAAATAAATGAATTAAATGTTTTCGTAAATCTATGATTTTGTAGCGCAGAAGAACAACCGTCAAATTAAATCAAGATTAATTTTCAATATTTGATAAAAACGCCTGTGTACCCAGAACCGAGCCGTGGCTTGCTGAAAATTACAGCCATAAAGTTTGGCGTCGACGTGACGGTGTGTCGAGGAGGAACTGTGCCTTCAGACAAAGACATGGGATTATGGGAGAAACCTGAATGAGGAGTTATTGACCTGTACAAAATCCCCGGAGGTAAACCCTTCTAGCAGGCGAGAGTAAGTCCGCGAAAAAGTAAAATCGACGCATATTCGCTGAAATCAAACATGTGAAGAGAGGAACGAAGAGAGTCGAGCTGGAAGGTGGGGAAGCCAAGAAACAGGACTGTTCAAATGTACAACTTGAAGAGGACAGATTCTATCTATCAGAATTCTATAAGATGCTAACGAGGAAGATTAAAGGAAGATTAAAGGAGGAAGCTGCCAGAAATTCCTGTGAAAATTTTCTGGTTATACTGCGAAAGCCGACTACAAAAGATGAATAGGCGTGTTTCTGTCTGCGACGTAAATAATTAAGATTTCAGCCACACATATTTGACCTCACATTTCTTTTATTTTTTGGTTTATGTTCAGAGTCTCATAAAATCGCCCTGAGGTTTACCTGTTGAACGTATTAGAAATTTAATTGAAAATTGAATGTACTTAAAGTGAATTATACAAAATTTAAAGTCAGAGTGAGTAAATTTTGATAACCTTGATGCAATTGAAAATGACCCTGTTTAATTTGTGTAAACCATTAATTCTAAATAAATTAAAATTAAAATCAAACAAATTTTTATTTCCTAAAAAATCATATTACAATTTGTTACTTATAGTTAACGAATAAATAATAATATATACGATTCAACTTGCTGATAACTGCAAGGAAGCAACCATTAAGTATGCCGTGAAGTACCTTATTTTTTGGAGGAAATATATTATGTGAAGCAATTTAGGTTGAAGATGTAATTTATTAAGTTTGATTAGATCCAGGTTAACCTTTAAATATAGGGTAATTAAATTAAACTCTGTAATAACAATGAGACGAACGAATTGAAGACCATTCATTAAATTTAATATGTCCAGAAAGGTTGAGTGACTGTGCGGCTTAATATATTAGAATTGGCGATCGGGTAAACTCGGGTTAGTCTTCAATGGTTGTTTATACAAAAAGTTCCCGTTCTGTTTAATTAAACCTAGGACTATGCAATGGAACGATATTATAATTACAGAGTTAGGAAACCACACGATAGAGGATCTGTGAACGAGTATGAAGTTCTGATTCCCAGAATTGACTTAGAGTCTGAATTGTCGTTCATAGACATAGAGTAGGCAGATATAGAAAGTTTCCGGTGAAGTCATAATTTGTTAAGGAAATAAACAAGTGACACAAGTTAAACGAAATGTCAGCTACATGGACATTTTTTTAAGGTCCCTACAATAACTTTTGCAAATTTACAATTTTATAGGAGATACTAAATATGAACAGGTATATTTCTGACTTAATTGTAAATAATTGAGATTTATGCTGTAGGTATATGCCCTTACATACAAACCCTTTTCTTTTTTGTTTATGTTCTGAGTCTCATAAAATCGCCCTGAGATTTGCCCATTTAACGTATAATATATTTTTTTCAATACTTAATGTAAAATTTCAACTCAAGAGTGAGTTGATGCAATTGAAAAGGACCCCGTTGAATTTGTGTAAGCCCTTGATTATAAATAAGTTAAATTTAAAGCCAATAAAATTGTAATTTTTTCATATAAAATTAACCCCGCTCCCACAGCATTACATTACAATGTGGTTTTTATTACTGTCATCAAAGTGTTTCGCAAGTTACGATGTGAAAAAAGGAAAGTTGTTTCTACGGACGAGGGATCGACGAGGTTCAAATATTTGAAATGTCAGTGTGGACCAGAGGAGATTGCAAGGCTTCCGGGTAATAACACTACAGGACACGACGGCTTGCAAAATATATTCCGCAAACACCTGCCGATAGTAACCGTCGTCTGAGTCGTGTAGCAACCGGTTATATTTTTATTAAATCCATTAGACCTCAGTTGAGGAAATAAGATACGTTTTCACACTGAATTAAATATGTTGTAAGAGACAATGAATTCTGTACTTACCTACCATTGTGAACAATAAGTAAGGTGATTTTATTTATAAAATATAAATTCTTTATTTATTCTTCCAAATCAATTTCATCCCCTTCAAAGTAATTCCCGTCCGATAAAACGCACTTTTTCCAATGCTTTTTCCAGTCCTCGAAACAGTCGGAATAACCTTTTTCCGGTATAGCCTTCAAGACCTTCTTCGATTCGGTTTTTATCTCCTCAATCGTGTCAAAACGGCGTCCCCGCATTGGCCTTTTGAGTTTGCTCAATAGCCAGAAGTCACACGGAGCCAAATCAGGCGAATACGGTGGTTGCGGAACGATATGAGTCGATTTTTTAGCAAAAAATTCGCGAAAAACCCACGCAGTATGACATGGTGCATTATTGTGATGAAGGAACCAAGAGTTGTTCACCCATAATTCCGGCCGTTTCATACGAATAGCTTCACGCAAACGCCTCATAACGCTCAAATAATATTCTTTGTTGACAGTTTGGCCCGGCGGAAGGAATTCATAGTGCGCCACACCACGATAATCAAAGAAAACTTTCAACATGACCTTGATTTTCGATCGACTTTGCCGTGGTCTTTTCGGTCTTGCTTCACCTTTTGCACGATATTCGCTGGATTGGTCAGTGGTTTCAGGGTCGTATTGAGTAAATTCAAGTCTCGTCTCCAGTAATGATGGTCCTGATAGTCAGACAGCAGTTTCACACACATCAACGCGACGCTATTTTTCCAAAAAGTTGAGCGATTTTGGCACCAATCGAGACTTGACGTGTTTGAGACACAAAACATTCTTCAAAATGGTTTGGGCTGTGCCAAATAATATTCCAACACTATCAGCGAGATCTCTAATTGTCCATCGACGATATTCAAGCACCAAACCGTTGATTTTTTGGACGTCGCCCTCGTCGGTAGACGTTGATGGTTGTCCAGAGCGCGGTTCGTCTTCAACGCGTTCTCGGCCCTCTTGGAACTCGTTGTACCACTTATAAACGGTTTTTTGTACCATAGTTTGATCACCAAAGGCCTTCCGCAACATTTTCAACGTGTCCGCACAAGAATATTTGTTCCGGAAACAAAATTTGATGCAAGTTCTTTGCTCAACAAAATCACCCATTGCAAAAATCGAAAAATTCACTTTTTTGTTTTTAAAAACACGTATAACTCGGAGATAATTATACCTTTTAACAAACAGACGCTTGGTAAATATTATAGACAGTCCTACCAACCTAGAAAAAAAAAATACCTGCCTTCGCGGGAGTTTTAAATGATAATTTCACCTTACTTTTTGATCACAGTGGTACAACTATACAGTTAAATACCTATAAGATGACATACAAAAATTTCGCCGAAAAACGGGAACTCATTGTGCATATAATTATTGTTTTAAAATATTTTGCTTAAATTCCAGAAAATTTTGAGAAAAACAACTATGGAGTAAATTTAGATTTTTTTATAAAGCAATGCGTATTTGGGAAAAATAATTTCAACTCTCAGGAGACGATCGAGAAGCTGTCTCCCGACAAAGTAGAGTTCATTTCCTATCCTGACTCGTCAAACATTTGAAACTACGATTCCCTCTTTCAGTTATAATAAATTATTCACATCCCTTGATATAAGTTCAATTTCGCAAGATGTTAACAATATTTGCAAGCCATAAGGTTTAAAATCAGGTGTGCATGCCACAACCGTGAAGCATCCGCTAGTATCTTGTAGAAAAGTTTCCCAAATAAAATAATGTATTTCTTTTGTATATTGAATGTTTGCTACAAAGTTGTTAAGTGTTATGTAAGAGTTAATCGTTAAAGATTATTTAATTAGCTAAATAATATCCATGAATTTATACATCCGGACTTTATGTTACTATATTGTAATGCCAATTAATTAGGCCATTAATTGTTTGGACATAAAATGTGAATAGTTTGATAAATCCATTATGGCGGTCTGATCGAACAAAGCAACAGTGGAAAAGTAAGTTCAGCCGCTTTTGTTGAAAATTCAAAATGGCTTTTTCGCACATGAAAGTCTGTCAGTTTACGTCTATCAGCAGCCAGGAAAGGAAGACAGTTTTTTTTCGTCTACAGCCAGCTAGGATAGAGTTTGTACTACAAGAATTGTTAGATCGGATGAAGTTTTTATGGTGAGCAGCAAAGAGCGGAATAGTAAAGTTGACAGTTTAAGTCTACAGCAAGGAGCTAAAGAAAAGTTAGTTCGCTCCGAAAGAATAAACAATTAAAATAAATCTTCAAGGAGCTGCGTTGCAGTTCAAGTCCAAATCAGTAAAAGACTAACAAATCTACGAATCATAGGATTCCTGTAAGGCAAGCAGACATCAGATAGCTGACATTCAGGAGGATCATCCGAGTTCCTGGGAACCTATCAATTTTTACTTCAATAGTGTAAAATCTGTGAGTCGATATTTAGAGTCAGTGTAAAATTTTGCAATAGTGTACTTCCGAAACCAAAAAGAATGCTGGTACCAGCTGGACAGTATGTAAGTAACAAAACCAAAACTAATGATTAATTGTAAACGCAAATTAAATGATAAAGTCAGATTTCGTTCTCTTTTAAATTGCCAATCAGAGTTAATTTCTTTACTTTTAATTTCTTTCTATCGACATATTGTTTAGGTAAATTGTAAACTGTTTTGTTAATAAGATTTTAAATCAATTTTTTATGTTCATTATCAAACCCAGTACAGGCCCTGAGAGAAAGATCTCAAATTTTGTTGTAATTATCTTTATTGCCACAAAATAAAATAAAAATATTTTGTTTGTTAATTGATTATCTTTTCATTTAATAAATGACCTACTATTTGATTATTACATAAATGGCGCTTCATCGTGAGGCAAATTAATTAAAGCCTTATTGTTGTATATTACATTTTGGCGCCCAACGTGGGGCAAATTAAGTTTTTATTGTTATATATTGCAATATATCACCAAACTTCACTTCTGTTCGACAATATAAGCATAAGCATCGGAAATTTAAGTGATTCTTTAATATTTTCACATTTTAGCATGAATGAAATATATCCATTTTCAGAAAATTAATTTACTGATTAAACAAATTGTTTTACCATGCAGAGAAAATATTGATATTTCACAATTTTTTGTTACTCGGCATTCTTTCGCGAGCTATCTTAAATGCTTCAAGTATTATGCGTCGGAAATATCTTCTCTTCATCAGACTAAAATTGAAGGCAGCTATTTACACTTTTCGCAAACATCCGCACTGAAAAGCGAAACGGAGGTAACAATGGCTGATTTGAAAGATGCAGTTTTTTATGTCGAGGTTGAGAGTGCTCCATTGAACTCCGTTACACGACAGAAGGCAGCCCAGGACTATACTTTCACCTCCTCCCATTCCCCCATGAACAACAGACAAACAACAATTTGCAAACACACGCAATCGCAGCCCTGGCTGTGCTATCCGCCTAATTGAGACAGCCTTTTGATGTGGTGCACAATGGCCGTCTACAATCTAGCAGATTGCCCGCATAACAATGGCAACACTTTGCCCAGACCGGTCTGGAGCGACTCCCGGATAGAGCATTAAGCTCTCGTCCGCAGGATGACTTTACTCGTCCCATTGTTGAGGGAGCATTGTAACCCGCTCTGAGCGTAGAAGTTGCGTGCTGCAAAATCGTTCCAATAATTAGACTCAGAGTCTCAGGTGACGGAACGTTCAGTAATTTTCCTAAATACTTTTAAAATAATTTTTTTATTGCGTGCTTATGACCCGTGATATTAAAAATTTAGTAATTGTAAAATCAAAAACCTCTGACAATGTTTTATTAATTCTCAAATAATAGTCTTGCTTACAAAACAAAAAGTAACTACCTCGAACGAGGTAACGACACAGTTAACCTTATTTATTTATGAAAAACATTAAGATAAAAGGTGATTAATAGTTTTAGTAAATGCCAAGGAAATTTTTTAACAGAAAAATCTCCCTATAAAAAAATTATTTACCACGTGTATTCACAAACTCAAATATTTTCGGTGTCTCATTGTCATCTATAGCTTGTAGATAGCTGAGACAAAGCAGTAATATGCAATACAAAAGCTTTTTTTAAAAACTATACACGGCTACGATCTAATAAGACGACATATGGCTAAGAGATATCAATTTGGAGAGAGGGTTATGTGAAAATATTTCACACCTCTCGCTTATTACATTAGGTTCAGGTTGACAATTATTTATGTAAGTCTTTTATGAGTGATTTTTTTTTGTCCGAGGTTTAATTTCGTTGGACTGGTACACTTCACTATATTTTTGAAGAATCCTTAAACTGGTAATTACTGCCCGGGTATTTATTTATATAAGACCGAAAAAGTGTTTAATTCTACATTATCTATTATCAAGAAATGATTTAACCTACATATGCAGATGTAATACCGAATGTTTAAAAAATACTCGTAATACCTTAAGGGCATCAAAAATACTCCCGGTACGTTGAGAGAGTCACAAATATTCTTGGCAACCTAAGAGACTTAAAACAAAGCTGGTTAAATCTTATTTCCAGGTCTCAAATATTAAACATATCTGGAAAAGATTATTGTTTTCAAGTTTTATGGAAAATTTTATTTGTAAGTTTAGGTTGAGCGATCGTTTGTAATGTAAAGCTGAATTGAATTATTACATGTTTCACTGACGTATTTTTTAAAATCAAAACCTTTGTATGTGTACTGCCAAAAATAAGGCTTCCGAAGAGACCCTATCTGAAGACGAAAACGTTTCTGTGTATTCTGAACGTTTCCATGCCCTTTCAACTCTAACTTTTGATGACTAAAATGGAAGGTCCAAGTAGGGGTCTCTGTAACTAATCAGAAAGCTCAGATACGACTGACATCCGAAATATTCATGTCCCTGGTATTAGTGCTGCTGAATGGGCTCGGGGAAAATTAGTTCCCTTGGACGACGGCTGAGGACAGATCGCACCTCCAGTTCAAAGGTTGCCGCCGAGGAGACACTAAACCTTTGGCACGGTTCAGCCACCCATAGCGCCCTCTATAAAATGGCGACGCATGACTTACGAGCAGCATAGCCGCCATCGTAACAGCTTTTAGTGTTTCCTTTGTCAAGAGAGTGAATGGCAGTTACTGCGCAATATTCATGCCGACAGGAGCAGCTCAGACTATGAAATGCAAAGGCGTTCGGTATCTAAAAGCTCGCCATAATGGAGCACTCTAATCCGATTGAACGCGCCTGATCATGTAGCACAACATTCGAATGAATGTTCAGATTAACATATTTCCTTCATGTTCAGAAACATTGGTGGATGTGTCAAGCGTCTCATTAAAGTTCTTTACTTTCCTTGAGGTCCTGTATTGTTGTCGCTTACCAGCTCCCTCAGAGAATTTATTTGAGGAATTCTGGCTCGAGTGCTTCTGCAAGTGCAGAATTAATTTTTTTTTATCCTAAAAAAGACAATCGTTTTAATCAAATTTAATTTCGCGAGCACCGTGATCCAAACAGGAAGCTTGACAAAGTTCTTTAGTCGAGCATGAGACTTGTATCTCAGGGTCCTGGATTTGATAAATTGTTAGGAAATTCGTTTATAACGACAAAAGGTTAACATTTAAAATAATATGTAATTTACGAGGATCCAATAATTTAATTGCTGTGCCACTCAGTCACAGGGCTCCTCAAACGTTGATTGTTGCTATCAAATTATCACTTTCATATTCACCCCCTCGTAATAAAAACAGACTATGACTACGGTACAGTGGAATCTGCATCAATCGCAGCTTCAAACAAGTTAATATAATGAATTATCCAATTATTGTTATAAATGATTAACAAATGCGAATTGTAAAATGTAAATATAAGAAACCCGCATTTGAAATGTCAAATTATTCTTTTTTTTTAGGGCAACAGGATACATGAGGGTGATCCACATTGGGCAACTCCCCTTTAATAGCATAGGAAGGGATTTGAAAGAGGGGATGCGGAAGGGTAGAGGAAGGTAGCCAAGGGTTACTAGGGCCCCCAGGCTATGGTTTAAGCATCCTACCCGGCATTCGCCTAAAGAAATGCAGGGAAAACCATAGAAAAACCTGCATCAGGTAAGTCGGGCATTGGGTACTTGTTCCACGTCCTTCCGATAGCGAAGGAGGAGTTTGCTGTGGGGACGCAGCATTCCCTTCTCCGTGCCTCGACCAGTTTAGGAGGCAGCTGGCCGACTATTCCAATGGGAATAGCGGACAACTCTTACCGTATGCCCAAGGTCTGTGACCCCGGAACCTACACCTCTCAAAACCGGCCGAGGTGCCTCGGCTTGTGGGACCCTTAGTTCAAAAACGGAGAGGAAAAGGCATACCCAAAGGTAGCCCCTTCGTATCTCGCCTAAAAGGTTCTGCCTGCGAGAGAACATTAAGACCATTGTAAACAGTCTTGAACTATATAAGCCCAGAAAATATTAATATGACTTTCATTTTAATTTCTTCAGAACTTCATCGTAATAACCTCCCTTAATTTTAAGTTTTCAAGGTTTGTATGTTAATTTACGATATGCTGGAGATACCACATTCATAACAAAACTAAATGAGTGCTATACATGACTCTCTCTGCTCTATTCCCTGATCCACCGAAAATCTCATCTTCGAGCTGAATCCTCGCTCCTAATTTATAAATCGATTCTCAAACCCATTCTCACATACGCCTGCCCAGCTTGGAGCAACGCACCTACAAGTTCGCTCTAGAAACTCCAAACCATGCAGAATAAAGTGCTACGTATCGCAATTAACAGCCCGTGGTTCATACAGTCAAATACATCAATAGTTGAAGGTTCCACTAATAACAGACTATATCCACCCAGCATCAGAAAGGTCGGACATTTGGTACTTTTCCCACGCCCTTCCGATAGTTGGACAGGGCTTTGCTGTGGGATCGCAGCATTCCCCCATCCGTATACTGACCAGTTTAGGAGGCAGTTGGCCGATTATTCCAGTACGAATAGCGGACAACTCTTACTGTATGCCGAAGGTCTGCGAGACCGGAACATACATACACCTCCAAAACAGGCCGAGGTGACTCGGTTTGATGGGAACCTTAGTTCCAAAAAGCAAACAAAGGAGAAGGTATTCCCAAAGGAGGCTTCCTTCAGTGTTTTGCAGAAACCAATGTCTTATTTGTAACAAGAATTTTGAGAGAAGATCAGCTAATTGAAGAATATATAAACAAAATAACAGAATCAGCACAATACCATAAAATTCGTTAAAGCGACAAACCGAGACATGGATATATAAAACTCATTTGAAAAAAGATTGTAACATTTGCTGGGGTTTTATAAATTGGTTATTAAAAATTATTGATTTATTCACCATTTAAAAATGATTCTATGAATTAAATAAAAAAAATATCACAATATATTTAATTCTGAGCAACAAATATGTCTCGCATTGTTTAAACTGGATGTTAAAATAATAGTTTCGTGGAATATTCTATAATAGTTGATTGATTAAAATTCTTATTTGTGACACAGAGTGATGCTCACGTGTCTTTGTCCTGTGTTCTCCAGACCGAAGTCACCCCCGTCTCATAATAGGCTGGACGAATCTATTCTCTGTCAACGAGATACATGTGAATTATGGGATGCACGTAAGTTATTCCCGCGAAACACAGACATAAAGACTGTGTGTTAGAGATGGTGGTATTCGCACCTTGAAACCCGAAGCCAGTTCACTCGGGAATGCCAGCAGACTACGTCATAAACCCCCATAAACGCATCCAGAGGAATTCACTGGGAGCCTCGGTCAGTTTTACAGTCCAGACTCAGGCCTGCG
This sequence comes from Zhengitettix transpicula, assembly GCA_037074705.1. NCBI lineage: Eukaryota > Metazoa > Arthropoda > Insecta > Orthoptera > Tetrigidae > Zhengitettix > Zhengitettix transpicula. The sequence goes on along the minus strand of CM073593.1, from coordinate 23,595,639 downwards.
ATCGTAAATCTCGACCCTTGTCTTTTATTTCGCCTAGATGCTTCGAAAGGTCTCACGAATGTAGTGGATCACATTACTCAGGCCTCAGTTTTACCAGTTGTTTCAATTTATTGGTTGGCGAGTAGTAATGAAAGTCTCCATCAAACTAAACTTTTTTTCTTCTAGACTTATAAGTGTTAAAACATATTCACAGATTCAATAATTGGAAACTGATAATATCTTTATGCCTATATTATTTGTCCTTATTAAATTAAGAAAACCGAGTCGTTAAAATATCACACAACTCATGATTCATGTTCATAAATGCAAATTCAGCTCACATAAAGCGACTTACATTTAAGAAGACTGTTAGTTACCTAGGAGTAATTGAGCGGAAGTTAACTGCCAAGAAATAGCAGTTTTATACCCGGCCAAAGACGAGTCCACGAAGTAATAATCCACTTTCATGTTATACCAGTGTGTGTTCATATAACAACGCAATTATTTAATAACACGTTTCGAGTACAAAGCTGACTTCTCAATGGATTTTGTGTACTTTTAATTAAATACCCACTCATATATTTTATAAGTTCACCGTAAACACGACAGAAGACTTGAATAATTCTGAGCTGTACGCTTTATGCACTACAACATTTTACATGTAAGAAAATATTATATAAAATAATATGGCCAAAAATATTTATTTGGAACTTCTTTAAGAATATATCAATTATACAATATGCGTAAAAGTATCGATGGTTTGGTATTCAAGATATTTGGAATAAATTTGAACGTGGTTCTTTACAATGTGTAACGTTTTGATTTACGTTGTAAATTTATTCTGAACATAACTTTATTACGCGGTGTTTAGCCTAAAATTATAGTTTTTACCGTGCCTTTGTTCTTTTAGAACAATTATATAATATATTTTATGATTCTGCAAAGTTTCAGTCTGTCCCGAGGAAAAATATTACTAACGAAAACATAACGATAAATCAGGGAAACACATTAATAAAACGGGAAGAAAAGTAATTTAAGAATATTTATAAAATATTGAAGTAATATTCAGAAAGCCCTTCGTATATTCATCTTCTAATAAATAAAATAGACTTTTTTTGTGTGTGTATATTTTCCACATACAAAACTACGCGCGTGGAGAAAATTTGACCAAATTTTGTAAATATGTTACTTTCAAACCAGAAACACTGTGGTGTTGGCAATTTTCAAAAATGCTCGTAAACGCCCGTAAAATAAATATTTTTCGGGGTGAAAGAAATTGCTACTGTTCTCCCCGATGCTGTTTGTGTATAATTTCAACCCATTTTGGTATTGAAGGGGAGTACCCTTAGGGGGTGCGAGTGGGGGGGGGGTGGACTTATATAAAATTAACGCAAAAATAACCGAGATTAGAGTCGAATCCAGGGTTGTGGACGAATTATGATGTTGAAGTTTCAGGTTACGTTGTGATTTTACCCGTATGAGTAGGGTAGAAGGAGAAAACGTGTCTACGTTGCGAATACAAATTTATTTCCAAGGAGACAATTGGCCAGAGTATATTTTTAAGTCTCTTAGGTTACCAAGAATATTTGTGAATCTTTAAACGCACCAGGAGTATTTTGATGCCCTTAAATATTTCTTTTAGGTCAACAGGCTACATGAGGGTAATCCACGTTGGGCAACTCCCCTTTAATAGCATAGGAAGGGATTTGAAAAGGGGGATGCGGAAGGGTACAGGAAGGTAGCCAAGATTAACTAGGGCCCCCGGGCTATATTTTAAGGATCCTACCAGGCATTCGCCTAAAGAAATGCAGGGAAAACCCTACAAAAAACTGCATCAGATAGGTCAGGCATTGGGTACTTGTCCCACGCCCTTCCGATAGCGGGAGAGCAGTTTGCTGTGGGGACGCAGCATTCCCTTCTCCGTGTCTCGACCAGTTTAGGAGGCAGCTGGCCGACTATTCCAATGGGAATTACCGTATGCCCAAGGACTGTGACCCCGGAATATACGCCTCTCAGAACAGGCCGAGGTGCCTCGGCTTGTAAGAACCTTAGTTCAAAAACGGAGAGGAAAAGGCATCCCCAAAGGTAGCCCCTTCGTATCTCTCCTACAAGGTTCTGCCTGCGAGAGAACATCCCTCGCAGGTATAGCCTGCGAGAGAATAGCCCTCGCAGGCTCGGATGCCCTTAAGGTATTATGAGATTTTTTTTAAAAAAAAAATATTTGGTATTCCACCTGCATATGTAGGTTAAATCACTTCTTGATAATAGATATTTAAGGATTAAATACTTTTTCGGGCTTATATAAATAAATACCCGGGAAATTCCGGCCACCCAGCAAGTAAATTATAAAGTGTAATGGACTGTGTTTGTAGTTAATTGAAATAAGCCCGAATTAACAGCTAATAACTTACAAATACAATAATTATTTTATTACTACTATGAATTAAATGAAATAAATATTTAATGGAACAACCCATTTGCTACAGATTTTCATGTCACAAACCCAGAAATGTTTAAAAGTAGAAACGAATTTAATTAATTACTATTTTCATTCGTGGCATTATTAAATTCTTTGTTATTTTCCATATGGATATTTAACAGCATGGTTACACTGATTTGCCCAGTGCTGGTCTTCTCTGCAATTTTATCGAACAAGTATTGAAGCCAAAGATTTATTTTCCTTCTCATTATTTGGGTTTAAAATCTATTAATTGACTTGCATTCTTTCTAAATTTATAATTCAGTAGCCTAATTCAGTAGCCTATTTTCGTCTTCTTTGAAACAGGAGGAAATATGTTATGAATACTTACTGCCGAAAACAGTCTCGTTATTGGCATTTATCGTATCGGATCGAAACGTGTATTAATTAATAAAAAACACTTTAACAAAATTGTTATTTTGTCTCATTATGGCCTTGAATACTAAAAATATGTAAAATGAAGATGTTAGTATTTAAAATGACAAATTGTAATTTTAAAAGACGAGAAGAACCCACTGGGCGGGTAATATACTCTTATAGCATTGGAAATGGACTGAAAAGGGAGTGCGGAAAGGTATAGCAAGGTATCCAAGGTTTAACTAGAGTCCCCAGGCTGTAGTTTAAGGATCCTACCCGGCAATTCTCCATAAAGTGATGCAGGGAAAACCGTAGCTTACATCTGTTAGATCGGGCATTTCGTAGTTGTCCCACGCCCTTCAGTTGGCGGGAGAGGGGTTTTATGTGGGATCGCAGCATTCCCCTCTCCGTGCGTTGACCAGTTTAGGAGGCAGCTGGCCGACTATTCCAATAGGAATAGCGGACAATCCTTACTGCGTGCCCAAGGTCTACGAGCCCGAAACCTCTCAAAGTAGACTGAGGTATCCCCAAAGGTAGCCTCCTCCAGAGCTCTCTGGGAAGTTTTGCCGAAACCAATGTCTTATTTGTAACAATACTTTTGAGAGAAGATTTTCTAGTTGAAGAGGATGTAAACAAAATAACAGAATCAGAAGAATACCAAGCCAATATCGGTAAATTCGTTAAAGCGGCAGAGCAAGACATGGAAATATAAAGAAAGAATTAACGGCAATGTAAACTAATATGTACGTACCACAAAATGTCTTCGTTAATATCGGAAAAAAATGTAAATACATCTAAATTTGCAAATAATATACACTTTATGTAAATGTATCTAAAATAATGTAAGAAATGAGTTATAAATGCATGGTGACACTGTAGTTGATGCGATCAGAAATAAAATAATAATAATAATAAAATACTTCTTAGTACAATTCTTAATATTAGTATTAGTTCAATGAAACTTCTAAGGTAACACTAGGTTATAATTTTTTTTAGGGCAACAGTCTACTTGAGGGTAATCCACGTTTGGCAACTCCCCTTTAATAGCATAAAAAGGGATTTGAAAGGGGGGAGGGAAGGGTATAGGAAGGTAGCCAAAGGTTAACAAGGGCCCCCGGGCTATATTTTAAGGATCCTACCCGGAATTCGCATAAAGAAATGCAGAGAAAACCCTAGAAAAACATGCATCAGGTAGGTCGGGCATTGGGTACTTGTCCCACGCCCTTCCGATAGCGGGAGAGGAGTTTGCTGTGGGGACGCAGCATTCCCTTCTCCGTGCCTCGACCAGTTTAGGAGGCAGCTGGCCGACTATTCCAATGGGAATAGCGGACAACTCTTACCGTATGCCCAAGGTCTGTGACCCCGGAACATACATCTCTCAGAACCGGCCGAGGTGCCTCGGCTTGTGGGAACCTTAGTAGGCATTCCCCAAAGGTAGCTCTTCGTATCTCTCCTAAAAGGTTCACTTAACACTAGGTTATCAGAAAAAAGTGATATATCAGTAGTTTAGTATTATTTGTAACAAGGAGATATAAATATTTGTTAATAATAATTTCAAGGCTGGAAATTGTGGATAAACGTTTCTATTCCATTCATTTTCTATTGCACGTTACAACCACTGCTTTTAGTAATAACTACGCGAAACATCCAGGGCAAGCATTGTGAAAAGGTAATTGCTGTTGAGGAAAGAAAGAAGCCGGTAATTTCGTCCGTGCTGTCAGGAACAAAATTCGGTCACGGAGAATGGCGCCCGGTTAATTAGGGAGCCGTGACGTCTCCGCCTAAATACGCGCAATCGCCCTGCTAACAAGAAAGGGTCCGCCAGATGCCGAAACCATATGGCTCTCTGCGGGTCGTGGGTTCAACGCCCAGAGCGCACGGTTCTCTCGCTGACTAGGCACATCCATCCCTCTCCTGGACCCGGCCGAGTCTGGGCCTAATTACAGAACCAGCATCTGCAACCATTAGTCGCCACGGCGCCGTCGCAACATCTGCGGCAATTTGAGCGCTTATTTTACGCACGGGGATGCGGAGGGGCGTCCCTGTCCTTAAGTGAGAAATGAGGACACGCGAAGATAACCACTTTCACTGAGAAAATAGAGCACTCGTGTAGCCTGAGTACCGCAGCAAGGGAACGCTAATGGAACACAATCGGTACGGAGGATGGCCGATAAGGATCTGAAGCGGCGTGTGGACATCACGAAACTGCTTTCAATGGCTTCTAAAGTGAGTACAGAGGTCAAGGTGATGGGAAAAGGGAGGTTGCGCGGTCTGACAATTGTCTCTAACAAAAACGAAGCAGCGAAGCTGTCAAAGAGGAATCGTCATAAGAAACAACTAGAAAATGTAAATTACTTTCAGAACAAGCTGAAAAAAACTAACTCTCCAGACCAACAATTTAAACTGGGGATTGTCAGAGAAAAAGTTTTTAGCTGATGGAACTTAAGTAGTGAGAATTAAGAAGCTGGCGAAGAAATTCTGCTCACTAATGGAGGGACGTTTAGGTATAAAAGAAATATTGAAGAATTTTCTTAATACAACTCAACGCTTAAATAAAGAAATGTGATTTTTAGAATCCTGTACTATAAAGCTATAATCGCTAACAATCCATTTTTCCTATAATCACTATTTATATAACATAAATCAATTCTTTCTTCTTCTTCGGCTTTTGCCTATTTTATAGGTTTACTGTCTTCAATTTCCATTTCTGTCTGTCGTTCCAATCTCCCTCTTCCAAACTCCTATTCTCCACTATGGTTTTCACATCCACTTTAATCTGGATCTTCCCCGTTAATTTTTTCCAGGAGGTGACCATTGATACATTTCTTTTGGCCATCTTCCATTTTCCATTCTTTGTACGTGACAATACCATTTAAGGGTTTGATTTTCAATCCTTTTAACGACAGACGTGCTTACGCCCATTTCGTTCCAAAGGAGCTCATTTCTAATTTTATCCTGTCTTGTATTTTGAAGACTTCTCATCAGATAATCGAATTCTACTGTTCTAATTTTGTTCTGTTGTAATTCTGTCAGGGACCAAGTTTCACTTTCGTAACATAGAATGTTCTGTATTATGCTCTTATAAATTTTGATTTTTGTTTCCTTTGTTAAATTTTTATTCCAAATTATTCCGTGTAAAATCTTGGTAGCATTCTTTGCCATTGTAATTTTAGTTAGTATATCTCTTTCACATGTTCCTACATTTGTAATTATGGACCCCAAGTATTTAAAAAATTCACATTTTTATTGTTTTCCTGTTTCGAGTGTTATGTCTTCTACATATTTTGATAAAACACATGTGTTCTGTCTTCTATAAATTTATGTTCAATCCCTATTTTTTATATTCTGCCATGAGCTTATTTATCATGTACCAATGTGAACAAAAAGTAAGGTGAATTTATTTATAAAATATAAATTCTTTATTTATTCATCCAAATCAATTTCATCCACTTCAAAGTAATCCCCGTCCGATAAAACGCACTTTTTCCAACTCTTTTTCCAGTCCTCGAAACAGTCGGAATAGTCTTTTTCCGGTATATCCTTCAAGACCACCTCCGATTCGGTTTTTATCTCCTCAATCGTGTCAAAACGGCGTCCCCGCATCGGTCCATTTGAATTTGCTGAATAGCCAGAAGTCGCACAGAGCCAAATCAGGCGAATACGGTAGTTGCGGAACGATATGAGTAGAGTTTTGGCAAAAAAGTCGCGAAGAACCAATGCAGTATGACATGGTGCATTATCGTGATGAAGGAACCAAGATTGGTTCGCCCATAATTCCGGCAGTTTCAGTTGAATAGCTTCTAGCAAACGACGCATAACGCTCAAATAATATTCTTTGTTGACAGTTTGGCCCCGCGGAAGGAATTCATAGTGCACCACACCACGATAATCAAAGAAAACAGTCAATATGACCTTGATTTTCGATCGACTTTGCTGTGGTCTTTTCGGTCTTGCTTCACCTTTTGCACGATATTCGCTGGATTGGTCGGTGGTTTCAGGATCATATGCGTAAATCCAAGTCTCGTCTCCAGTAATGATGCATTTCAAGTGGTCCTGATAGTGAGACAGCAAAGTTTCACACACATCAACGCGACGCTTTTCTTTCAAAAAATTGAGCGATTTTGGCACCAATCGGGACTTGACGCGTTTGAGACACAAAACATTCTTCAAAATGGTTTGGGCTGAGCCAAATGATATTCCAACACTATCAACGAGATCTCTAATAATCCATTGACGATTTTCAATTACCAAATCATTGATTTTTTGGACGTGGCCCTCGTCGGTAGACGTTGATGGTCGTCCAGAGCGCGGTTCGCCTTCAACGCGTTCTAGGTCCTCTTTGAACTCGTTGTACCACTTATAAACGTTTTTTTGTGCCATAGTTTGATCACTAAAGGCCTTCCGCAACATTTTCAACGTGTCCGCACAAGAATATTCGTTCCGCAAAAAAAATTTGATGCAAGTTCTTTGCTCAACAAAATCACCCATTGCAAAAATCGAATAATTCATTTTTGGTTGTTTACAAAAACACGTGTAACTCGGATATAATTAAACCTTTTAACAAACAGGCGCTTGGCAAATATTATAGACAGCCCTACCAACCTAGGAAAAAATTACCTGCCTTCCTAATACCCGGGAGTTTTAAATCACAATTTCACCTTACTTTTTGATCACAGTGGTATGTCATGTCGTCTTCATCTCCTCGTAAATATTACCTGATCGTCGGCGAACAACAATGAATGTAGTATCCTATTTCCTATAGGATTTCTTTCACATTTCAAACTTCTTTCACATTTAAAAATCATAAACCTTCCTCTAGGAAACGAAATTTATAGAAACAACTAACATTGGCACTGAAGGTTTATGACGTTCACTCAGACGTCACTCCACTCATGTGAATGATAATTCACTAATCTCTTGGGTGCGTGCCCAACACAATTTTAAACAGAAATGAAAAAAATTACGTCTGATTGGAAATAATAAATAGGAAAGATAGCCAATTCAGACAAAAAAGTGATAATATTAAAACTTTTGAGTTTTGTCAACTGACAAGGGCAGTTGTTTCGCAATAGGCTCTTTCCTGAGGAACAGGACAAGGATCCCAGAAACGTTGTGTGGCATTTATATTATCACTTTTTTGTCTGAATTGTCTATCTTTCCTATTCACAATTTTATGCATATATTATTTCCTTCAAGATGGACTATATTTTATATTCATTCCTTTTCAAATAAAATACTCAAACGCTAAAACCCTTTTCTCCGAAGATCTGCTCATCAACGAGATTTTTTGCGGATAAAATTTCTCATCAGTTACAAAACCGCATCACTAAGTCAGTGACACCGCTGGTTTAACAGTTACGAGGAACCAGAAGCGTCTAAATATATCGGCGACAAAATACGCGCTACGACTAAAATTCCCAGATACAATATTGTGTTCGAAACTAATGCTCAAAATTCTGGAACACTGGTATATGAATTAGAATATAGTTATGAATAAATGTATTTTGGATATACCGACCGTAATTAATATTTAGAATTTCTCGAACGCCCGTTCGAAGATTTTTTTCACCCTACTGCCAAAGGAAAATTTTACCCTATGTCCCAAAACAATAAACACTTTTCTTACATAATGTTTGTTCTATTCGCGTTATTTTAATGTAACGCTCCACCAAACCCCAACCAAACCCAACCCTGCACCTCTTCCATGCCTATAGGGGTTGAAATTATACATATAGAATATCTACCGGAATATTATGAATTTAAATGACACCGAAAAATATTTATTGGACGCAAATATCGGCCGATCAACATGTTTGAAAATTTCCACCACTATTCAGCCCCACCCATAGGGGTCAAACTGCAATTTCAATGTCATAACTAATCTCAGCGACATCCATAACTCCCGTCTCAATTTGTTGTGTTATTTTTATATATGCACCTTCACCCTACCCTTTATGGTTTTCTCCTTCCAAGCCGATAGAGGTTGTAATTGTATGCAGAATATATTAAAAAATATTATAAGTGTCATTGAATCCAAAAAATATTCGCCTCAAATATCGACAGGTAAACATTTTGAACATTTGTACCCCCACCACCGACCGCCCAGCCCCTCCCACCAACGCCCACCTCAACACGTTATCCAGGTTGTCATAAATAAATTCAGTGACATCGATAACCCCGATTCGTCTCGAATCACAGTTGTATTATTTTCTAGTAACACACGTCCACCCCCACCCCTCAGGATGCTCCTTTCCCATATACTCAGATAACATCAATATTTATCCGGCTCAAATATCGGCCTTTTTAGCATGTTTGAAAATTTCCACCCTCGTGGTAGACGTGTCTCACCCCGACAGTATTTGTTTCCTGGTCGCACAAAACACGTTTACTAAATTTGATGAAATTTGCTCCACGGGTGTAGATTTGTATAAGGAGCATACAAACAAACTCTCTGCTTTATTTATTAGATTCAAAAGTATTATTATAATTTTCTATAAAAACACTGAAAAATAAAATGTGCTAGCGTCCTGAATTTCATGGGCCATTTTATCCTTTTTATGACTGGAGCAACAGGTTTCTAGCGTCACGTTTTGGAAAGTCGTCATCTGAAGGAGTCTCAAGAAAATATCCCTTTCACTTCTGCAAGACAATGACTTCTTCATCCTGAGACTGAAACACGTTACAGAGGTCTTATTGTTAAATAATCGCAGATCAGTGATCCGAGTTCAGAGCAGAGCATCCTGTCTGCTGTTTAGATTAACTGTGAACATAAAAAAAGCAGCCCGTCTTACCTATGCTGGAACACCCCTCTTCTCCAGAAGTGACGATACTCCTTGCCAGAGAGGAGATATCTTTGCCTTACACAAAGTAACAAATTCCCTTGCTACTTCCGCTTTTACTGCGTTAGCTGTCGCCCTCCCCTTGTCACTAACGCTTCCCTTTTCTCAGGAGTGACGACGAGATAAAAAATGTACAAAACATCCTTAAATTTTATTGGTAGCAGATGTGGCGCTCTTTATGGTAATTCGCTAAGTGAGATATAGTTTCACGGATGAGCACCTCCTGTCGTGATTTCACGTCACGCCGAGCCGTGGGGAGGCGACTGCGACGCTTTGCGAACTTTCGTAATTTCTTTTTAAATATGTATTCGTCGAGAAGTGGAGAGGATAATATTTTAGGCCACATCTTTTGAAATACGCGAGTTTATTAGAATATTTTACGATGGCACGTTCAGACACGGCACCACATGCTGAGTTAATAAATTTCCGTCCCACTATTCAACGAAGGCTCTTTTCTTCTTAATGCAGGGTACACTTTAACTTGCCTCTAAAATTTATTACGACTATGTTGACATTAATTACTTATGAGGAGCACGCGGCTTAGAGAAATTTCATTTTAATGAAGGTAACGAACAACGTAAAGTAATTGCAATCCAGTCTTCCATTGCGGTCTCGAGAGCTGGCAGAAATATTTTCCCCACTGAGAAAGAAATTTTTTACAGTTCCCACAATAAATTATATTTTCAACAAATTTTCTTTCAGAGAAAAAATGCTTTATATCTTACACATTTGCGAGATAAAACACAAACTTGCAGAAAACCAAGTAATAGGAAATTACTTTAGACTAAAATTTAAATAAATTAAGTAACTTTTAAATTATAGAATTGATACGTGAGTGTAAACATGAGAAGATGGAGCTTTGCGAGAAAGGGTTCACAATAAATAAATAAAAAATGCCCGATGTTGGTGTTAAATCCCTTGGTTTAGGGGGTCACTAAGCTGATTGATGACAGTCCCGATGACAATTGAGACCACATTCAGTCAATTAAAAATCTGTAAAATCCTCTATAAAACAATGTACAAAAAAGGACCATTTTAATGTGACTGAATTGACGATTTTAACAGGAGAGTGAAACGTTTAATATCTGGTTACCATTTCCTCCCTTTTAACTTTAACTGCCTACGTTTTCCATTGAGACCTACATTGTTCATCACGGTCAATGAACCCCAGGGACAATCATTAAAATTTTATTCTGAGAATTCAAAGATGTTTTTTCATCATATGGAAGGCAAACTCTTATCATTCCCATTTCATTCTTCACAGTGTCAAAAAGATACTAAAATACTTAGATGTTTTATTCCCAGGAAATTAGTTAAAGATAATCCTAAAATTTCCACGGTTTTACGGTTATTACCCAAAACAAAACCTGTTTCTGTGTGTTAAAAGTGATAATCACTCAATATTTTCTGGTAAGCAGTGTTCTATATACTAGATTCTATGTAATGATTACAGTGTCATATGAACCTTATGAACCAGCATTAAGCAGCATCTCACCAGCTTAAAACTGTCAGAGAATTAACAATTTACACTTGATGGAAAATTAATAATAAGAAAGTAGGCTGATACAGACAAAAGAAGTGATAATATAAATACCACACCTTGTCCCTTTCTTCAAAGCCTAGAGCGACACAACCGCACTAGTCATGATCATTGAAACGTTGTGTGGTATTTATATTATCACTTATATAATATTTTGCCTATCTTATTATTATGAATAATCCCAATGTCATCTCTAAACATATTTTATTCCCTAGTAATTTATTTGTAAAATGCCAAAATTCGACAAATTGAGAATAGGCATCTTATTAGGCTAATTTCTGAAAAGATAAATATAAAGTCCAGTAATTTTACTTTAAATACCCAAATTGATATAAATGCTGTAAGCTATGCTATGTTTTTTAAACTTATTTGGTTCTGTAACACTTTGTGTGCAACTGTATAATTTAGTTCATTTCCTTTAAGTAAATGATGAAATCTGCCGAGAAAATATCTTCTTCTTATTGTTGTATATAAATTTATTTGTCTGTTTTTCACCATACTGAATACATGAAAAAATTAAGTTTTGTATCATATTTCTCCCAAGGAGAAATTTTTGCGGTTTGGTTCTTGCCTTGAAACTAAACTTATTATTCTAAGCAGGTTTAATTAATATTTTAGTCAGTTTGTAAAATGATGTTTTTCATTGTTTGTATCCTGACCTTCTGAATATCCGTAAATAAGATACACTATAAATACCACACAAGGTTTCTGGGTTCCTTGTCCCTTTCTCTTCAAGAGCCTAGAGCGACACAACTACACACCTCAGTAGACAAAACTCAAACGTTGTTTGGCATTTATATTATCACGTATTTTGTCTGAATTTGGCTATTTTTTTCATTATTAATTTTCAATCAGACGTTAATTTTTTCATTTCAAGATACACTGTAGTTAAATTTAATTTCTATTCCTGTATAAAATGAAATTCGGAAATTTATTATTTTATTTTTATTGGTCTTGGCCTCACCCAAGCAGCTATCACTTGTTCCTGCGACTTTTGACTTTGTGCTTTTAAAATATTAATTTGTTTTCCATTCTCCAAAATTTGCCAACTTAATGCAAAAAAAAAAGATTACCTCAAATCATAAAAATGATTATCTCCAACAACTATACACGTACATTTTTATATTTTCGTCACGCAGAAGCGTACGTAAACAGGATTTCGTGCATTCCATTTTTATTATTTCGTAATGCAGTTAACTTATTTAGACATACTTATTTATTTCTCATGGTGAGCCTGAGGTCTAATGCTATAGTAAAATCGATCTATAGATTTTTATATCATTGAGGAATTATTCAGGCACATCTCTCAGAGTTCTGTATTCATAATCTTCCCAGTATGAAGTATGTTACCAATATTTAAAAAGTTCTGTTCAATTTGCTGTCTTCCCCAAAAAGCACTCTCATGTTCACTTTAGTGTTTCGTTTCAATTCATTTAGTACTCCAGAAAACGATTGCACCATTTATATGATTTTTAAATGCGAGGTTCAAGTCAGTAGTGATTGATTCTTAACTCAGTTAAGTGAAGTCTGTTTCCGTCCTGAAAGCCCAGTGTTCCTGTTTGCAGCCTCCGATCTCCAGAGGGACAGCGGGATGCCGGTCCCCCCAGTTTCGTCCCGATAAGATAAAATCGTCCCGAAGCTCGTGACATACAGCGCTCCTGGTGCTATTGAATCCGCTCTCGTGTTTGTGTGCCGTGTCGGGACGTGCCACATAAAGCAAGGTTGCAACGTAAGACAATAGCCAACAACAATTGTGCTTGGGCCACATTTATTCATAATGTTCATATTTACATTCCAAATAAGAGTACAGCGGCGACTGGCTCATTCAGGATATATATGGTAAGAGATTTCTCGAGAGATTCAGAAGTACAAGAGGCCCAGCAGTCGTAGAAAAATTCCGCTCGTCCTAAAGAATCCATGTAAGGTTTCTCCTCGACGCATTTAGAAGATATGTTCATACGAGCTGCGTTCTAGCTGGAGTACAATTACAATGCCAGAGCAAGACCATAAAAGAAAGACTGCACGCCGTTCACAAAGTACCATTATTACTCACTGCAAGGTGCTCACCATGTAGACACACTCATTGCAGAATGTAACCACCATTACGTAATATAAACATTTTAAAGTGACGCTGGAAAAGTAATTCAGTTTGAATATGTAGCTAACAATAAGTTTTGTGTAAATAAAAAAACGATATTACATAATAATTGGTAATATAATATTAAATATGTGGAACATTGATAAGAAATTAATATATAAAAATTATTATTAAATTAGATGTAAATACAAAATATCGGTGTTTATTCATAAGTGCAGTAGACAAAGAATAATACGAAGGTATCTTATTCTATTAGAAAAAAGAATGAATTAAATAATTTTTCCAGGTCTCTCCGTATTTTACCTTGATTCCATTCTCGTCGAACATACACTGTTTATTTGACTTTTTCCCCAATTAACTTTTATGACAAACTGCATTTATTTTCTTATTCAAGTTAAGAGTTCAGAAATTAATTTTTTTACATAAAATAAAAGAGTAGTTTCAGACTCTTTTCAAATTACCTATCACGTTTACGACTCTTCCCAGAAAATATGTATCAAAATAATTGACGTAATGTATGCATATATTTATAAAATTATTTTTTGGCTCTGATTAGAATAGTTTTTAGTGTTGAAATTAATTTATTGTGGGTTCAGAAACCTATGAATGATTCCCGTACGTGTTCGATGATATAATCGTTTTTTTCGAGATCAAATTTAAATATACGCACTGCTACACAGATAGTTTCCTAGATAATCATAAGAAAACAGCTGAACCGTTTTTTATTTAAGTTTTTGTTGCTATACAGAGCTGTAAAAAGGTCTTTTTAGCAATATTAAACTGCCCACCGCCATACTAAGACTAAATGGCGATCGTCCCCAAACCTGATTTTAATTACTGGAACAAGGTTTTTGTTCGTTATAAATAAAAAAAAGGCTAAACGGTTCTTCTTTTAAGCGGAAATGGCTTTGAGGCTGTCTTAAATGGTCATGAACCATTTGAAAAATTTAACACTCAACATTCAGTCCCCCCAATTAAGTTTTCTTTTTACGGCGCATGTTATTACGAGGGTGAATCTGTAAGTAATGCCTCCTATTTTTCTATCTTTTATTTGTCAAGACCAGTGGCGGCTAGGAAGAAATGATTTTTCTTAATTTTAAGAACCTTTATAATAATTGTGTTTCAACACTGCGAATCTATTCTTCGATATCTTTAAGCTCGTCGCCTTGCGGCACATCGCACAGCCAGTGCTATTCCAGTTACAGTACCGGATTCGGCGATTTAGTCACAACTGCGCATGCGCACTTCACCTATCCACATCCCTGCGCCGTACGTAAAGCTCGAGAAAATGCTTGCCTTATGTGCTACGATTCCGAGAGCACAAGGGAACGGAAGAGCCCCCTCCCCTCCCCCGTGATGTGACACAGAGCGCGGTCGCATCAGGCGACATAACCAAGGAAATCGAAATAAATTCGAACTATTGACTAATTATAAATCTTATTTTATAATAGTTTATATTTTAAAAGTAAAAATAATAATCGTTCATTTTTGGTAAAAAAAAAATCACAATCTAAATTTATTTTAAAGAAAAAAACTACCGCACGACCCTGAATACAAAACTGCTCAGCGACTTTCTCCGAAAAATAATTTTATTTAGAATATTTACTGGAAAAAATACTTTCGGGTTAGAAATTGTAAATTATTCCGCGTTTAAAAATTAGTCACTATTGGAAGTTATGTAGACAGAATTACAAATGGAGCATATTACGTGCCGGGTCAGAGTATTGGTAACAATGAACATTTCGTTTTATTATTTTACATAGTTATCATCGTAAAAATGGTTTCTTGAGGTGATGTAGCACATAACTTCAAAAACTCACGAACCGCCACTGGTCAAGACAATTAAATGCAATTTACACAGCATAAAACCGTAACCGTAACACTGATTAAATTATCACTTTTAAATACAGTCCATTTCCATCTTGAAACAGGGACATGTATTCCACTGCGGTGGAGTCACTGCAGTAACCGGCCTGCCGCTTCGCTTTTCAGCATGAACGGTGTTTACCATTCAGCTTCGTTACAGCGACGAATCCATCGCCGATCAGTGTTCACATCCACCTTCCGCATATAAGAATTCAATCACAGAATGCTGTCTATTACGTGCCTCAATGCTGCTACCAGTTGACTTAGGAAGTTGTTACTGCAGAGGATTGGAGAAGAATGTTTGAGGAATAGCGCCAAATTTATTTGCTTACATAAATAACTTATTTAACGAGAAAAAATAGGAAGCATTACTCATTGAACCACCCTCGTAGAAGACAAACAAAATTTTCGTTTTCAAGAGAAGTCGAGAAGATAATATTTTAGATGCGGCGAAGAAGTAATAAAAAGCGGTCAAGGTCATCTTTCTATGCTTGGAATCTTTTACTTTTGATTGCAGAAGAATATTTGATTCAAAAGCTAAACGTGACGCGAAGAAGCGTTCACAGGGTTTCGATTCTGGTATGACGGACAGATAAATAGTTAGTATATATAAAAATATTTCATACAATATGACTCATCGCAATTTTAATTTTTGTATGCAACGTAAATAGGAGAAACTTTTCCCCCTCCACATGACGAACTACCAGACCACCTGTTGAATCTATTTGTTAATTGGAGACTCTTTCGAGCTTTTCTGGTCCTGCTGTCAAACTATTTTATCCGACTTACTAATAGTATGCCATTTTTGAGAAACGTCCACCCTTTGACTACCACGTAATCCTTTATCTCAGTTTAGAAGTCGTAATTTTACGGCTAATCATTACTGAATTAATTTCGAGTGAACTTTGGAAATAAATCTAAAAACCGCCTTAAGGAGTATCGGTCTTCAAGTAACAAGCGAGGGAGTTATTATACGAACCTCCGGATGAGTCTTAGAAGTAGTTACGAGAAAATATGGACCCATATAACTTAATGCTTCTCTCAGAGACACGCTGATCGGGTGAGAAATTGAAAAATAGCGTGCTATTTTATTAGGAACCTAAGTTGCAAAACGGAAAAGAAGTGAATTCGTAAAATTCACTCGATGCTTAAATAAAGTACACACATGAATTGAATGTGATGTTTCTGGCGCGATTCATTAAGCACGTGTTTGACACGTTGCATGTGGCAGACCCCTGGTAGGGTCCGGACGTCCTCATGAAGGGTCGACGTCCTAGACAGCTCATTACTTGCACCTCTCCCGCCCCGTGATCACCCAGCAGCCGCAAAGCCTCAATTCAATTGCGGATACCAGGAGGTCTGTTTACTCAGGTTTCTAAAAGGGAACTCGATTTTCTGGTGGTGGGAGGGATGGTGCTGAAAGCGTCCCATTATTATCTAGTCTTTTGTCCACCCCCTTTTACCACCCCTATTTGCAACCCCCCTCCCACATTGCGTTTTTTTTGCCCCTGCTCAGAACAATAGACATGCTCCCTTTTCATATTCCCTTCATGGAGGTTGGATTACACACTGACTCCATTGGAGATCTGACAATGATGAAACTGATGAAAAAAAGCCAGGCCACATACTTATTAGTGAGGCATGGGGTTAGGGAATCCCCTCCCATTGGCCACTCTTGTTTTATCTCTATGGCAACCGGCCACGTGATCAATGACATAATCTCGAGGTTTCCTTTTCATGTGCGGGTTTTTCGGGATGAGATTGGAATCTACGCCCTGCAGTCCGCGCTGATTAGCCTATCTTCAAATAACACAGACTCAATGGGGCGTCCCTCTGTGCTCTTGACTCGGTTATCAAGGTTCGACTCCTGGCGATTAAATAATGCTTAGGGACCCCCCGGCGTTTCATTAAAGATGGCGCACCAACACTGTCTCCAAGTCACAATGGCCTTTGTGCGCTTATTGATCCGTGCAACCGCAGAAGTGAAAGTTCATCATTGGACAATAAGGTGCATGATGAGAAATTAATTACCATGAAATCACTAATTATTACGCGCTAGCTCCGCTGAGCAAGAAAATGTCTTCTGGCTTGGTAGATTTATGATATGCATATTGCTTAGTAAAAATATTACTTTTAATCCAATTCGGAATAAATCTTGAAGACGTACAGGTTAGAAAGGAAACATCGGAACAGAAACAACAATAAGTAAGGCAAGGGAGCGAAGCACCATTACCGTACGCGTGGTGGTGGAAGGATTTTTCATAAAAAAATAATGCAAAAGGCCAAGATTAGTGTCGATTCCGGCGTTATAGGAGTCGCTGAGTTTAATTCTCGTGGTTAATAACATTTTCTGCTTCACTTTGTGAAGGTGGGCGCGGATGAGAAACGCTTACCCAGAAGGGTAACTTCAAACATATTCTGACTACAATTGCAATAGAAATAAAATGAGAGACAAATAAACATTAAAACTCAACAAGGGTAAACTTAACTTAAAGTATTCCGTTTAGGTTTGGAGTAAAAAATTATAACGTTGATCATTAAATAGAAATAAGTGCTCATATCACCAGACAGAATCAGAAGTAGGTGAATGTCAATTTTGGAACCCAAAATCATCATAAATCGTTAAATGTTGGCTGAAAAGTTAAATAGGAAATGTTTTATTCGACAGTAAAAGTTATTCAGACGAAAATATATTCATTATGTGTTGTTATATGCTGATAAATATAACTGGCTGGACATCATGTAAGCTCACTTTCTAAAGTGAATCATACGTGATTTAATAATTAAATTATTTTCTGGACTAACTGAATAAATTGTTCGTCACAAATAAACCTTTTATATTCGTAAAATTTCCTCTTTTTTTATTTGGTACATTGTTGCACATCTTTCGTAAAAGACACGCTCCAGTAGCATCCGCCCAAGTCTGCCACTGTTCCCGGTATGAATCATATGACCATAACTCTCAGCTGATCGCTATCTGAGGCCAAGACGAATAGATTCAATACTCATATACATATATTTCACTAACTGCATCGTGCATTTCAACGTCCGCCTGCTGCGGTATTACGCGCCCAGTTGTCTCTTTCTTTATGCAGGACAGCGCCGATAAATTGCCGCACTGCCTCCCATAAATGTGAGGCCTATTAAAAAGGAGAGTAACTCTCCTTCACACCTTTCGCTAAATCTGTCTCGTACTCGTAACAGCATTGCCGACCACGAATACTTATTAAATTTAATTTTGTGCTACGCCTTAATGCGATACAAAATGAGACTCCTCGAGACATAAATCGTCGAATAATTATTTACGCATTACGTGTTCTCATGCATAAAGTTACTTAGTAACGCATTTATGCATTAATTAAAAGTAACTCGATGGTTTATCTGACTGACTATATTTCATAACTTGGAAGCATATAGTCCGCACCAGAAAAATAAAACTATACGTGAAAATTAAATATTATAAATTACCTAAAACAAATTTCAATTATTTTAAACTTGCTGAATTATAAGAACATATATTTAACAGACATTAACAGAGATTTATTTAAAAAATATATTTAATATAAAATGTTAATCTAACAGCACAACATCGTTTCTGTAGAAATTTGTATCATCTTCAGGGTTGTCGATGTTATAAACTTTTCCTCAGTATACCTATGTATATTATCTGTTAGGTTTCTACGGTTACGGAACAATTATTGATATTTGTGCACGATAATGTTTTAATTATCTTAATAAATTAAGGAACAAAATCATAAACATATGCTATGAAGTAAAGCGAATAATCCAATATTTCAAATTACAAAATTTTAAAAACAAAATATATCAAAACTAAAAACAAACAGTATATTTAGTAAGAAACGACGTTAAGAACAAACAACATAATATTTTAATTCACAAATTTAAACCTGTTATTTCTTCTAAAATATTTGTGTACTAAATAAAATTGACGGTTTGTGTGTGTGTGTGTGTTCCACATACAAATCTACACCCGTGGAGAAAATTTGACCAAATTTTGTACACGAGTTTCTTTAGAACCGGAAACAAACACGTCTACCACCCCCAAGGGCAAGGGTGAAAATTTATAACATTCTAAAACGGCCGATATTTGCGTCAGATTAATATTGACTCCATCGTCAGGTCATTGAGATTGATAGTGTTTTTCCCGATGTTTATTGTGTATCATTTATACCCCTTTCTTTACTGGAGGGGAGCACCTTTAAGGATAGGGGTGGAGAGGCGTTATATAAAAATAATGCGAAAAACAACCGAGATTGGATTTGAATCCGAGTTTATGGATGTCGCTGATTATAATTATGACAACCAGGGCAATGCCGGACGCAGCTAAAATAAAAGAACAGAATTTTTTCTGTCGTCAATATTATAAGGAACAGACAATGAACTATCAAGAATATAATATTTAAAATGGCATTATAAAATTACAAATATTTCTTCAATTTAATAAATAAATAAAATTTTTCAATTGAAAATTCCATATCAGAAATTTATACAATGGATTGTAAAAGTTAAAAAGTTAAACTGTAAATATTTCTTAATTTTTATATTTTATGTTTATTAGTCATTCGGACTCTATGTATTGGGACAGCTGTAACTCTAGGACCAGGCCGAATTTAGTAGGTCTGCCTTCCTAATGAGTGTTTGGACTCACATGTTGGGCGTCTGAGTGTTGTTCTCTCGCTGATAACGAACAGAGTTTTTTCTTTATTCTTCGAAACGTTGGAGTTTCTTTAACATAACTTGTTTCTTTCACGCAGCACCTCTCTTTCTATTTTTCTTGTTTCCTTTGCTTTCTTCTCGTCATCATTTTGACCATCCTCTTTCTTTCTGTTTTTTTTTTGTTTCTTGGCTTTTCATTCCTTTTATTTTCCTTTTTCTTTCTAAATTTTTTCTACTCCATGACAACGGAATACCCGATTAATCTCAATAATTATATCTCACCATGCCAAGGAATTTCTAATCCAGATCAAAAACGTTTTTATGCTGTTAAATGTTTTATTCATTATTTTTTAATGGCATGTCTGTCATTGGTCGTTAAATATTAAATATTATATTATAAAAAACAAACGTGAAAATAAAATATTATTTTAAAAAATTTAGGTGAATTAAAATTTATTAGCATTTGAAATTCTCACCTTAAATTTGGTGACTATGAGGAGTAACTATAACCTCGGAATAATTTTTCGGGTTTTGTAGAAAATGGTTCAATAATTGCATCCACAGTTTCTTCTGTGTCCAGAAGGCAGATAACATTTTGAAAGAGCCAAATATCAGCGCTATATAGAACTATGAATAAGTCCGATCGGTTATTTAGTGAAACTAATGAGTGAGACGGATGGATTTTAGTAAAATAATTGAATATTATTTGGCTCTAAGTTATGTACAGGCTAAAGTATTATTTTGGTTACATAGATTCAATGTTTTATTATTTTTGAGTGAGCAAGGAGTTTTGTTGAGAAAACGACCACGTTTTGTTTTACGTCCGCTGGCGCTGATTGGAACACTTATGCAGGACGATATGAACTTCTCCCCCACGTGGTCACCGCAGCGAGATAGTCTCCGATGACGCACCAATCAGTGGAACTAATCAAGAGCAAAGCTTGCGTCAGTGGTCTGACATGAATCGCCGCTATATTTAGAGGGCAGCGAAGTTGGGGACTCGACGCCGTGTTGGCTTTTAGCGATCGCGGACCAGGGCATACCAATGAGACAGGAATTCTCGTGTCACGCGATACGCCGTGGAGGGTCGCACGCAGAGGGAATCGCCAAACACGCCATTTACATGCGATCCATAGGAGCAATACGACCCCACAAATGATATATTTCCACGAATTCAAAAAGTGCTCGTCGATCTCATACGGTCCTCTCTGAGGCGGAAACTATCAACCAGTTTTCTGGAAACCTTCGTCAACAAATAGTGAATTAGGAGAAAACATGAATTGAATAATTCAGTGATATGCATAAGTGCCCGTCATTGCTTAGGTATTTATTTATATTAGCCCGGAAAATTAATCACTTCTGGAGTGTCACTGGTTAACTAAACGACACCAAAACGATGGATTCGATTCTGATATGGACCATTTTGAACCATTTACCCTTCGACTACCCTCTTTATGCCTATGCAGCTTCACTTCAAATTGACCGGCGTGATAAATGTCACGGTCCAAGTCAGCGGACCCCCTAACGAATTAGATACCCATCTCAGACATTTTTATAATAAAACCCTTCCCATAGTCCATTTTGATTTATTTAATTCAAAAACCAGGTTGGAAAAAATGTTTATCAATAGCCCACAAATAAAAATTATTAATCGCATTCAATTCCTCACCCAGCGATGGTAGTTTCTTTAAACTGATTCACTACAAATGAGTCTCTGCTGCCTTGGCAGTTACCTAGCGCAGATGCTTGTTTAATATCCAAGCATTAATGTTTCATCCGATGTTGAAAGAATAGGCTGTACACATAATTGTAAATTTTTCCCGGGTTCAAACCAACTGTTTCTCAATCTTTGTGACTGTTATAATGTTCTTATGTGAAAAAAATTTGTAACTATTGTAATTACATATTTTTATTACGGTAATGACCGTGAACCTTTTGATGAAATATTGAAGGACGTTTGTGAGAGCTGGTCTCAACTGGAGAGATGGGAATGCCATCTTCCCTCTCTGGTTTTTGAGACACCTCTGTGTGTTTTGAGAGATGTATGGACGGTAAGACCTGTACGTAATTAGTATTGGAATAGTCGGCCAGCTGCCTCCTAAACTGGTCGAAGCATGGAGAGGGGAAAGCTGCGTCCCCACAGAAAACCTCTCACCCGCTATCGGAAGGACTTGGAACGAGTACCAAATGAGGATTTTCCGTTGATCACTTTAGGAGAATTTATGGATGGGATCTTTAAAACTACATGTCTCCTTGGCTATCTTGGCCGCCCCCCCCCCCACCATATGAAGCCTGTCTACACACACAATATATATGGCAAATAACATGGAACTACACAATTCTATTCACGAAAGGCATTATATAATCACTTCTTAAATTCCAATTCATTGGAATGGTATAACATGATTATACGAAATTGATTTATTTAACTTAAATCGTTTAAATATGCTTTTTAGGTAACGTATTTTGAGAAATTTTTTGGGTCTCGCGAATATAAAGCAATTCAAGTTCTCACATAGTCCCCAAAGTGTCGTGGTCGGTGCACAAGTTCCTGATATATTTATAAAAAAATATTAATACATGACTTAAATCAAAACAAAAGGTAGATCGTCCAGAAAACTCAAGAATACAAGAACTCATTGGTTGAAATTGAACATGTGACGTACAAAAAGTAGAGAGGAAGTAAGGTTGGAGAGGTGAGAATAAATGAAGAGGTAAAAGGAGAAGTCAGGGTGACGTGTTGGAGACTAGATTGGCGAGTGGGTTTCATCGCCTCACCACCGTGAAAATCTCAGAACATTCCGCACGAAAGTGAGATAAAAGAGAATTATATGTATCACTCATCTATTGCTAAATTATTTAGATTGTTTCTGCAGCATGGCACAAATTTTCCGTGACTTAAGAGAGCCTCGTGAATTTTCTGTTTGTAATATATATATATATATATATATATATATATATATATATATATATAGAGAGAGAGAGAGAGAGAGAGAGAGATTTTTTAAAAAATTAATATATATATCTTAAATATAATTTTTTTTTAAAAAAAAATATATAATAAAATTTAAATTAAAAAAATTAAAATATAAATATATATAATAAAATTTAATTTAAAGCTAATTTAATAACTTTGATTTAAATTTAATTAAAGAAAAATAATGAGTGTAATAAAATTTAATTTTTTTAATCATTCTTTATTTTTGTTTTTATTACAGAATGATATACCACTGAAAATAGTTTACCCCAATTATCCCTTCCCATAGAGAGCAGCGTCGGAATCCCTCTTTCTGAATCTTTCTCGTTATCCCGTTTCGTTGAATCCGTCCAAAATTCCTACGAGACTTTCTCCGGCTCCGTAGGGCAAGACCCTACATCTTTATTGACTCTTATTGCCGATCTGAGACTTCAGCCCCCAGTGATCTTTTTGTTGCAATGTCATTGGATATGATTTAAAGCCACTGGGGATTTTTGACGTAACGTCCGTACGAAGGTCTGTCATCAGTGTTGGAAACAGTCATGAGTTTTCTTGGCCAAAGTATGAAATATTTCCTAGCAAGCACGTTTCAGACCAATTTCGAAACGACAAAAACGTAATTAATTAGATGTTTCTCCCGTTTTTACGTGTCACAAGCGTGTAGGTCATTAGAAACTTAATTAAGCTCGTAGATAACACAGTAACGTTCTGGAATCATTTTTAAAAACCCTGAAAATGATAGTTTCAAAACAATTTGTGATCTAAGAACCGTTTAACATCTGAATATCAGATCCTTCTGGACTTTATTTTATCCGCCGGAAACATTTCTAAAAAAAAGCACATTCAATCATCATCTCAAAACACACAACGTGGGTAATTCTTGAAAAATTAAATTGGAGGTGAATTTTAAGCAAATATTTATATCAGAATACACGGTTCGTGTGAATTTATGCGTTCGTTTATTTGGGTTGACGGTCGGAAATTACGTGTTAGTAAGGGAATATTTGTTATAATTAAAAAAAATAGCATTTTTGTACTGTTACATGCAATCTTGTTGAAACGGGCGAGATTAATAGTTTACAGTTTCTGGTTCTAGGAAACGTGATGAAATAAATTTTCCCAGAATTGATAGAAACGGAATTACTGTTTGTTTCCTGAAAAGTCAGGGTTTGATCAAATAAACATGCCAACAAATCATTTTTACAGTGTAATGCCTTTAATAAGGACAGTTTGTAAGTGACTTTTATGAAGTCTAATTTACGAAGTATTTTACAATAATTTTATAGAAGATAAGGATGGCAAAGATTTTGGCGTAGGCATGTCTCATGCAGAATTCGAAAGGAACTCAGTGACGAAGAGTGACGTCATCTGACACTATTAGACGGGCAAACTCGTACACAAATAGTATTATATATTCAAAAATATTTCAACCTTATTATGTTATATTATGTGAGTTACAAGTCAATACATTAGAAATCTAAAGATAATTAACATTCTATTTTACATTAAAGTTAAATTTAAGTATCCGACATTTTAATAATATTATATGGGTCAATTAATTAAGAAACAAATTTAATAATTGAATCAATCGACTAAAATTTAGACTATCCTTAAGTCATAACGTTTCATTTCTCATAATTTTGGGACCTCGTCAGGTGTTAAATTTTTTTTTTAATATTTAAATAAGATAAATTCTGCATTCGTTAAAAATAATTTATAATAAAATGTTATAAAATTATCCCGACGTTAATGTTTTTAAAAAAGTGTTGAAATTATGTCATTTAAATATTAAATAATTTTACAACACGCGAAAAGGTCCCCAAATTGTAAGAGATGAAACCTTTCCTATTAAGTCGTTGAAAATTTTATTCAGTACATTCATTTAATAGTAATGTTTATGACTTCATTAACCACACACACAATACTGATAATTCGATTTTATACATTGATATATTAAAGCTCAAATCAGAAACTACTCGTTTACATGCCTGGGGAAATAAAATTTATTTTCTTGCATTTAAATAGGTCGTAAGTCAAAATCTATATAATAAAAAAGGATGTATGTTTGTATGTATGTATTTCGCGTGGACAGAATGAAACTAAAATGGTTTCACATTTTCTTCAAAACTCGAGAAACGGTACTTTGGGTGTGTGTGTGGGGGGGGGGGGGGAGGTGAGAAACCCTAGAATAAAGGTGGAAAAAATTATAATTAAAAAATGAGATCATTTTGTGTTAAATTACTACGCGCCAAGATACTATGACGTCACACAGGAGAGAGACGTTACTAGGCGACGAACAAAGGAAATAGTCCCTTTTTCCGTAATTAAATAAAGCATAAATATTTTTATTGAATAAAAGGTATAATTTTATCCAGCAATACTCCATCGAATGATAATAGAAAACAATACGAAATACTTTACGAGCCTTGCGGAAAATGTAAGCTAATTTCGTCGCCATATTAGTGACTCCAATATGGCGGCCTTTTGTTTACATTATGAATATGGCTAAGAATTGCATCAATTTAATCTTTCGTCTGAAGACTGAGGGACAAATATCTTGCAATACTCAAGGAGTATATTTAAGTATTCTACTCGTAAAGAAATTCGGAGGTATGTTTGTTGGAATTGATGCAATAAAATTTAATATATTTAATAGCAATTCAATTAATGTACTGTCGGTCGAAAGAATGGACGGAAGTAGAAACAGTTAGGTTTAGGTTAAATCACTTCTTGACTAAAGAATAATATATATACTTTTTCGGGTGTATATCAATAGGTACACGGGAAATCCCCGACAAACAGCTAGTTACTAATAAAAATTCTAAACCAATTGAATTACTGCAGATACATTAAATGTTAAATGAAGAAACATAAGTCTCTAATGTTGGGGGTAATCTTTAGGAGTTAATTTCAACAAAATTATTCGAAATAATTAATTACAAGGAACTTGTGTACTAATCGCATCTTAGAAATATATTATCAACTTTATTTCCTGTAATTAATTATTACGCATTTATCATTTAATTGAAATTTTCCATTTGATGAAGTCCTATTAAATAAGGGATGAGTCGTCGAGTTTAATTAATTTAAAAGTTCTAATTTAAAATTTATAATTGTCATAGTCCTATTCGTTATGTAAATATTTCTGTCACTGCATTATTACTCTGCTTCAAAGTTGTAATAAATATGATAGTAGAAGTACTTATTAAGAATTCTACGGTTTTGCTTTAATTTTGTGACCTTACAAGAAAATTATAGCCATTAAACGGAATGTTATTTAAATTGCATAAGGTAGAAGAGCTGACATAGCTTTATATATTGTTCGTATATTAAAGCGTTCGTAGAAAAATGAGGTCTTAATGGTCTCTTATTGGCAATTGAGATGTATGACGCAGCACAGCCTCGGATGCAACAACAACGTTTTGCGCAACCGTGAACAGAAACGAACAATGAAAACGCTTCCTCTAGTACTTGTCGCAGTAATTTCCCTTACGAAGTTTTTATTAACCAATAAGTTGGCGACCGGCTCGCTGCTATCGCCACACGTGTTCCTATTTAAGAGCTGGATAAGCGTATCTGTCGCGTGGCGAACACGTGTCTTGTTGCTAAGAAGCACTTAAGGCTGCTATCTTCACAACTTCTGCGGCGAGCTTCTGGCTTTCTGGGCCTCAACAGGACTATTATTAACCCATCATCCTTTCTTTCCTGCATTCAGTAAGACAAAAAATACAAGAAAACGTTTATCAATTTAAGAAACATAAAAACGTGCACTTACAAATTTATGATTTTGAACGCAAAGGGTGGCTGATGTTCAAAGAAAAATTCAGAATTAATTTTACAAGATATTTACGTGTCCAGGGAATATTAACATCTAGCAATTAATGTATTGTCGTACTGGATCTGAATTACTATTTGAAACAACGATATTTATATCGATTGCTTTAGGATTAGTTATACTCCATTCATGAAACATAATATATCGTAACATTATGTGTGGACATTCAAGTCAAAAACAATTTTATTAAATTATGGAATATATGATGCAAGAATAAAAAATTAAACTAACCGTTTAGTAAATAATAAAAAAGTAGACGTATCATTCCTAATTATTGGGACCTCCTCAAGAGTTGTAAAGCTCAATAATATTAGTAATATAAAAGATAAAACCTTCGAACATTCCCATATAAAAGTGAGATATCTTATTCCAATAACAATTTTTAATTTAAAGCCTGGTTTTGAATGAATAAAACAATTGATGACATTTTTATGTATATTGCAACGACGTTGCAATACATATACAATCTTGTTATAGTTGAGTGAATTCTGTGCCTCGGACCGTGTTTCAAAACTGTGTGAATTTAATAGCTTGTTAATCGTTTTGTTGGGCTACTTTATTATATTAATTTGTAAAAATACCTGAAGAAGGTACAAATAGGTATCGAAACGTCGTTACAATATAAATAAAAATAAAAAGTGTATGTATAAGGTTATAAGTTGTTGTAATTATTCCAATATCATTAGAATAAAACTTTTATTAGTGCCTGTTAAAAGGGTTTCCTCTTTTTATGTTATTATTAATATACATAAAAATATTTTCATAGTGAATTCTACAATAATATTTAAATCAGACTTTTTTTTTCATTATTGTTCCGAATAATTCAAACACCGCTTACCGCTATTTACATAGAGAGGTTAGTATTATAAATTTAATTTTATTAACAACACGTTTCTTTCTTTTCCTTTTAACTTTCATAACTAGATTTTCATTTAAGAATTATGAGCTCCTTATTTCATAATTTCAATACTTTTTTCAGCTGTTAAAGTGATGTCAGATGGAATAAAATATCATCATCATTATTATATTAAACATATTTATGAAATTTAGAATTTCTAAATCATCTCATTAAAAAACATTAGATTTTTACAGCACCTTACGCGGTTCCAAAAATTACTGATAAAACATTGTGTACTTTTTTGGAAAGTAATTATAAATTTATAAATTTATTTAATAATTTTTTTTGAATGGGTTAGCCTCATTTTAGTAATTTATTAATATATCAGATGATACTTAACTTCAAAGAAATTACATTAGTTAGCTATATTATTTATTGATAAAATACGTATCAGAGGTTCCTTTATCTTACAAAGAGACTTTATAAATATAAAAACTACATTTATAAATAAATAAAATTATTTTGAAGTAAAGCGGCAGGGATAAAAATCAGATCCCGACATAAACTAAAGGAAAGTGAGGAGTCTGGAGAAGTTTAGATAATAATTTGTTTTATACGATATAGCAGCATTCATAAGCTGTCCAATGAACTTGAGAGGAAAAGATACTGAATGATATGCGTAATTTAGATGAAACTGCATGAGATGAGAGGCTGCAACTTATTTGTGTGTATATGTATATACATATACATATATATATATATATATATATATAATATATGTATGTGTGTGTGATTAAAAGCTGACTAATAACAATCACATTTATATTTTGTCCAATTTTTATTTTATTTAAATCTTACTTGCAGTAATTGAATTAATTATGATTATAACTTGAATTAATTTATAATTTAATTGGTTCTAAATTTAATAAATTTATTACTCAAATGTTCTTATCAACAGACGAATACAGCGAGTATTAACGAAACCAACTGATGTAAAGAGTTATTTAAATAAATGATAATTCAAGAAAATATGATAGCTGGGACTGCTATTAGCGAAGTTCTAATCACACACAGACACAAATATATATATATATATATATATATATATATATATATATAATATATATATAATTGAAGTCTGGGTATTTTTCCAAATGTACTTCGTAGTTTATAAAGAACACTCCAGATTCTTAAAATCAGAGTAGTCACGCGAATTTGTTGTTAAACATTACCTTATCATCCCATCATTTTCTGATCTGAGACATGAGTAAGATACAACTAATTGTAAAATAGCTGAAACACCGCTGGACAATCGTAACAACATAAAAATATAATAGTCTTTCATTACGATGATTGCAACACTCCTTAAAATTTTATTTCAAAGTATCGTTTACGACGCTATAATTTCAACCGTAAAAGTGGGTTACAATTGTAAAGTGAAGTAACGTTTCTTATTAATTAATTTGTCACTAAATCCGTTTCAGCGAACTCCCAGCTGACGTTAAATTAACTCTTTCCGTATAAGATGGCGCTTAAATTATTTACCCATTCTAGATTATAAATTCCGTTCTCCATAAGGTCGATAGTGTGGGTCCAGCGCATTCATAAAATAAAACCGGCAGTGAATGACGTGTACACGGAATAGACGCGCTTTCAATCTGTAAAATAATGAAATGAAGTTAGAAGACAAAATAGGTTCAACAAGTTTTTTCCAAAAATTAATTTTTATAATTTTTTAAACTACTTTATTTGTACGATTATTATTTTAACCGTTCCCTTTACGATATGTATTTAAGGTACGTCGAAAAACATTCTTCTAATCTACTAATACTGAATATTGAAGAAAGAGAGAAAAAATATTACCTATATAGCTAATTATAATATTATATTTTAAAATAAGGTTTCATTACAGTTATTGTATAAAAACAACTTTATTAGATGTACACAATGTTAAGCTTCCAGCCAGAGGTTTAATACTTTCCGCCTTGAACATCTACCACACGAAATTTTTCAAATTATTCGTGCTATTATTCCTTTATCTATGTAATGTAATATCTGAAGAGGACTACTTAATTGCATACTTGTATGTCTTAACATACGAGAAACTGAATTTTCTTCATAACTTTATTTAATGCTTAAAGCAGTTAAAAATTTCTTGATTCAATTAGTAAAATTGGAAAATTGTAGATGAACGCAAGTTTGTGTAAAACATTACGAACAATCTCCAAAACGTCTATTTAAATTCAAATTTTTTAGATCTCCTGAAGAAGTACACAAAGTTTCCAGAAACGTTGTGTAGTATGATTTATCTGTTATATCTTATTATTATATTTTAAAACAGACGTATTACATTTCATTTAATGATGGTTGTGTATTCAATTTCATAGCTTTCGACTATAATTTCAGATTCATTCTTTGATTAAAAAACGTGACGAGCACACGAGAAAACATACTTTAATTATTAAAAGACAGTCTGAGGAATGCGTATGCACGTATTGGATATTTAGACGAATGCCGTGTCGGCACTAACATAAAGAATGTGTTGACATTTACGAGTTCTTCATCATTTTCTTGTATAACTCTCAAGTGAAATGTTTGAATTTCATTATTTCCTCGTAGAAACGAAATGAGTGAATATATAATTCTTAGTCCGTTATAAGTCATAAAGCATGAAATCATAAAGCATAAAAAACGAAGTCTTTTATATACATACTGTATTATTTTGGGTACACGTAAAGTTGACACACATAACATAAAAAAATAACAGAATATACATGATTCACTAAGCAGGAAAGGAAAAACGTTTCATTATAAATTTACAAGAACATACGTTTTACATAGACACAAATTGATTCTCACAATCTTATTAATAAATCGCGGCTTAATATTTTAGCGGTCCATTCGTAAGGTTCGTTGTTTCATTTCCTTTAAAGTTCATATGTTTAAAGTGGAGAAAACTTCTGGAACCTTAAGACTTTGCATGAATTCATTTGTCAAACGAATTGAGGACTAAAATTCTGGATTTCTTATAAATAATTGTTGTTAAAAAATGTATTATCGAAGATATTTACATACAATGAATCCATTAGTAATTGGGCAGGCTGTGAAAATTCCATGAGATGACGTCACATTACTGTGCAAATACCCACGTTCTCCGTAACATTGGCACCACTCGCTGATAAATTACTGTAAAATGTATGGCGAGCTACAGCAATCACGGCCACGGCCAGTTGGATGTTACGATCATCCGTGTGACCGAAGTAATTATTTTTAGCTATAATTTGTAGTGAATATTATTATAACTATTAAGGACATGTGTCCTTTGCCGTTATAGAGGGACCCTCTTCAGCATAGGATACAAATATGACGTGCGTACCCTTAGACCTGACGAGCTTGCCGAAGTTGACTAATATTTGCCGAAGGTGGTCGAAGTTTTGTTCTGTAGAACTGTTGACACTAGGTAATAATTTGTAGGGTAAAGAATAGCTGAAAAATAATTATCCATAGATAGCATTTATGTGGGTTAGATCTGGTGGGTGCTTATAAAAGAAAAACTACATTTCGGTCGAAGAGAAATAATATATATGATAGCTTCACATCAAATTTGGGTTCTTTTCTCTTATAAGGTTCGGGTGAATATTGCATTAATTTTTAAATTCTTATTATGATGGATTAACTACTCCAGATATATTATTAAAATATGTGAGGCCCCGTTTGAAATTTATTAATAAGGGTCCGTAGATATTGCACCATTTTTGTTAATATTCAAACCATTCGGCGTCATATTAAGTGAAGGTACGGCTTTATTACTAGGTAGGGCATCCCCGTAGTTGGTGCTAATTTCGGGAGCACCACTAATCCCCGACGTCTTATCTGGAATCCAAGGAGGACAATATAAGCTGGTTTATCTTTGCCTGTCTTAGTCCCCATAATGCTATTTAATTTAGGTATGTTATCTTGTCGGGGTTGTAACAAACATCTCGGCTGGCTATTAAGTCTGCCAGGGTTTACGGCAAAAGGGCGGATCCTGGAATCTCAGGGATTAGCCAGGCTCGGTCAACGGAGAGGTGAGGCTAGGGGGCGGCCAGGTTGCTGCTGGCTGGCTTAATGGTCTGTCTTCGGCAAAACTGTTATTAAGGTTCACGTTACTGTGAATTTATAGTCTTCACGGCTTGCTTCGAATTCAAGCCGAAATTTCTTCTCTTCGGTTATTTCGAAGTCATTTAACTGAAACGGATACAAAAAACGTTTTTTGTAGGTTTGATAGATAACGACGTAATTTAATAAGCAAGAATACAAATAGTCGGACGAAGAATCATAGAAACAAGAATGGTGAAAATTTTCAATGCTTGAGAACCTTTGAAGAAGGCAACCAGATGGAATCGCGCGACAGGAAGCTTATTACTATTTTATTGAGTAATACATCAATCATGAGACTGGTTGTTGGAATATATTCCTGAGTTCTGAATACTGGAGAATCCTCTCTGCTATTGGGAAATTAATATAGCCGTGGTTTACCGTTGCCTTCCGCCATGTCGATGACGAGACTCATGGCAGCGGCAGTGGGAGTTCGTAAATTGATCTGATGGTGATGCTGTAAGCGTGAAAGACTTACATACATTTCCTTTCCCTTGTCAGTATTGGAACCCGGGACATCTATGATGTGGGACCATGTCTGACCACTACACTACGAACGTGGGTGATAATTGGATGAACGATAGATCTAAACTGGGAAATAATGTTGATGCGGGAACGATTAAACGAGCGAATAACTCTTTCAAAGTAAATTATAAAAATTAAGTGTAAAAAGTATACTATTTATATTAATAAATAGCCAAATTACAGATAAAAATAGATGTTAAATAAATACCTCACTACGTTTCTGCAATCCTTGGTGCTTTCGTCAGGTGATTCTAAAAACGCAAGAGCCGTAACAAAGACACATCGCACAAACCAGGTGACGAACTCAAAAGCTTTGGTTTATGCGGTTTGTCGTTTTTACGACTCTTACGATTTTTGAATCACCTGCTGAAAGCAACAAAGGTTGCAGAAACGTTGAGAGTAGTTTGTTTAGCACAAAATTTTTTCCTTTAATTTGACTAGCTATTTATTTTTAACTTTTTCAAAATCTACAAATTTTTATCATGATCACCACAGTACATTCAGACCTACCCAGATAGGTGGATAACCCAGCTTTATGTAGTAATTTCACCTAAATTATCCTTCTATAAAACCACCCTAGAGAATTCCCTTCAAATTGGACAAAATTAAACGGGTGAATAAAAAATAATTCTTACGTTACGAACGTAATGAAGCGTTTGACGCAAACTAACATGACAGGATCTTGAATACATCACGAAAATAGTGCAGATTAAAGATTATATTAAAACTACTAAGTTAGGTCAAAAAGGAAATGCACTAGATTTTCTCCGCACAGCCACAATAGAAAGCTTACAGATTTTCAGTAAACCTGGTCAATTTTTCCACAAACTGAGAAGAAAACGTTCGGCCGCTTTCTTCATCTACAGAGCTCATGATTCAGCCTGTTATGGAACATTCATCAATATTAAGTGGCAAACTTTTCATAAACACAACATGTCGTCATCATTAGTGGGAGTGGCTGGAGGTCGTGATTTATGCTCGTCATTCACAATTCTTCGGCCTTTTTACTGTTCTGAATGATTTCTATGGGTTTCAGGTGTCGACGTGTACGCATTCAGACTACAACTAGCAGATCGCGGGACCCTATTTTTCCGTCTTTTGCAAGAGTGCAGAAATCATTGAAATGATAACAGTGTAAGCTGACCTCAATCCAGTGGTTAATGTTGTCCATCGGATAAAATCGTACAGCCAACCTACAGACGATTAAAATAAAACTGGATTAACTTTATGACTGTAGAAGACAGATACGGAGGAAATACAGAAGTAAGATGGTGGACTATGGACAGTTAAATGGACGATTATGGAAATGAGGGCAAATGCAAGGGAAATTTTAAACATGCGTAGGAGCAACCAATAAAGAAACTTTTATGATACACCACTACTATTACTAACAGTAATAATAATAATAATAATAATAATACATTATTAACAAGAATAATATTAATGAGATGATGTAGTGTAGTGGTGATCTAGACACTGTGGCGGATTTGGTGACCTATGATACTGAGCGGCTCCGTCTTGTGGCCCCGGGAAGATCTTGGAGTCCCAGCGGGACGGAACTACCAGACGCGGCATGAGCGAGAGAGCCCCAGGGATCTGCGGCCACCTCCCGATATGGATGATTGCCTTTGCGGTTTCCTGCGGGAGGCAGGATGCTTAGCCAAGAAACACGACATTACAGCTGAATGAAGGCTCCATACAACGCGCAATTTCTCTTATTTAAGCTATAACATTTCAGTATGCACGATGGCATCCACTTAAAAAACGAAGAATATTCTGACAGATATCCCAGAAAACAATTAAGTTATTAAAATATATAAATTAATGTATTGTAAAATGTGAGTTGAGTAAGAAAAAGTACTTCACATAGCCATTTTCCAACGCAGATTTATGTGATAAATCTCAAATACCAACTCACGCAACAAAATTCCATTCAGGATTGAAGAACACGTAGGCTACTCCAACAAACCAGAACTATCTGGTTTCAAAAATTATCTATGGAAACGTTACGCTAGACTGATAAAGTTCTCCAAAGTCTGAGAGTTGCATTCCCATAAATCCGTAAAACTATTCAGAACTAAGATTTAGGTACTATTCTTTTTTAGAGATCATCTCACCAATTGCGGCAACTACATAATGATGCATAGAATCCCAAACTCAAAATACTTTCAAAATCAACTGGAGTGTTAATTTATTGCAATCAACATTTGCAAAGGAAACGTACAGAATAATAAAAATAACTCTATTTAGTATCATAAGAGTATGAATGAATGTTTGTATTTCCTTTGACGGCGTATTTGCCAAGATGTGTACATATGATTTATTAGCTGCCAGGAAAGAGCGTGGGAGGTCAAATAGTCCCTTTGGCTATTAAGGTTGATATTACAAGTGATATACCCTGTCATGTCTCTGCAAACAGTAATTTGTCATTATTTACTGCAAGCTATATTTCATATGCATCTACAAATATTGGAGTACCGCTAGAGATCAAGTACCATGATATAAAAATAAGTAATAAAGGAAACAGGCATACACAAAATCAAAGTATTCATACATTATTATTTTTACAGTAATATCGTGGAGGACAAAAATTTAATTAAGGTATTGTATTGGTGTGGTGACTATCTTGGGTTGTGATTATTCGTTGTTAAGTAGTTCATTGTTTACTTTACATCTTTGAAAAAGTTCAGTGATTATTTTACGTCGTTGGTGTAATTGATCTATATAATAAAAAAAGGATGTATATTTGTATGTAAGTCTTTACGTTAATTTCTATACAGATTTAAACGCGTGGCCAGTTTGCAATAAAAATTGGTACACATATTCTTCATAACATCATAAATGGTACTGTGGGGCTGAGACACCCCTAGCATAAAGGTGGAAAGAATTATAATTAAAAAATGTGATCATTTTGAGTTAAATTACTGCGCACCAAGAGACAGTGCCGTCACTCGAAAGAGAGATACGTTACTACGCGACGAGCAAGGGAAATAGTTCCTATTTCCGTACTGAAATAAAGCAGAAATATTTTCATTGAATAATAGTAAAATTTTATCCAGAAATACTCCATAGAATTATAATAAAAAAATACGAAAAAATATGAAATACTTTACGATCCTTGCGGGAAATGTAAGTTAATTTTCGTGCCATATTAATGACTCCAATATGGCGATTATTTGTTTACATTGTGAATCTAGCAAATAATTTCATCAATTTAATCTTTCATAATGTCTGAAGACTAATTGACAATTATATGCTGCAGTACTCAAGGAGTATATTTGAGAAGAAATTAGAAGGTATGTTTGTTGGGATTGATGGAATAAAATTCAATGTATTTTACAGATGTTCAATTAATACACTATCAGTCGAAAGTATGTACGAAACTAGCACCTTTTAGATTTAGGTTAAATCACTTCTGAATATACTTTAAATACTTTTTATGGTTACAAAAATACGTATACGGGAAACGCCAGGCACCCAGCTAGTTCTTGATAATCATTGAACCATTGAGTCCGGTCTTGATATGATGATATATTGACTTTTATACTTTTTATATTCTGTTTTTTTGTATATATACCCAAAAGTTGTTCTTGTAATTTATTTAAATCTCTTAAAAGCTGTAATGTATGATGGAACGTCACAAGATTGAACTCAATACATTCTTCATAAATAAGACTGACAATGTGCTGGGTGGTGTCTTAAATTTTTCAGCTTTATTCCATTGTTATCTATTATTTTACTTACTAAATTGACTATTGCGTGATCTGGAGAGCATCGAATAATAATGCTGGGTAAACCGTTACTGAAACACTTCAAATCTGGCGACTATGCCTTAGATCAATGTCAAATTACAACATGGCACTTCATCGATTGATGATGAGGGCTAAAAATATTGCCGCTTTTGGGAATTGGAATCTGAAAGCTCATAGGCAGATCATCCACAACACCAGAAATATTGTGTACGTGTCCTCTAGAACACGTCAAGGAATTCTGAACGACGAACTGAGACGATCACCTAACATAAACGCCTACAGAGAACTTCAAGTTACGGTTCAAAACGAACTTTCTTTCGGTGAACATTACTGATCTGAGTACAATCCGGAAACAAGGCAAGTCTTTTCAATGTAAGAATCCATTGTCACTCTATCCCAAGGAAACCTGAGATGTGAAAAAGCAATGTGAAGTCTACACTTACCTATTTCTTTGATATGTAAGGAATGGTTCATTAAAGTTAACCTGTACTTGTAAGTCCATGAATGCAAACTTTCTACCGTGATGTTCTGTGACGGCTCGGTGAGAATGTGAAGAGAAACAGTCCTGAGAAGTAATGGTGAGGCGATTGATTCATCCACCATGATACTGTGAAACCACGTATAGCTTTCATAATCCAGGACTTTCTGACAAAGAAACAACTTTGGTCGTCAGATTTGACTCAGTTCAGAACATTTGAACGTAATTGCTGCTACAAAATAAGGGCACAACTTTACAAGGGGCTATGAATGCTGCAAACACACGCAAGGGGACTATTTTTAATACAATGAGGTTGAATAAGTTCCAACTATGGTGTAATTATATATAATTTTATACAACAATTAGTGTCCAATTATTACCAATTATTCGACGATTTTTTGATGACACAATACGATAGAAATTATCCGAGTAGTGAAATAGCCAGAACCCTGAAACTCTCACCGGCCAAGATTATCGAAAAATTTATTCCGGGATGGACGTGAGAGGGAGCAAAGTCACGCTGTCGATAAAACTCTGAATATAGCAGTGAAAACATTTTAATAATTCATTTATTGGTGTGAATCTGGAAATTTCTAAACATCATTCTGAAACTAATTTCAAAGCCATGGGTTGAAACTGGATCTATTTACGCAAATTCGCGGGGAGGGGGGGGGGGGAAATATTCCATCTTGCATCTTAGCGAACATGGGACCAACGCGGAGGCATGCTTAGAAGCAAGCTGAAGGGAATGGCTCCACGTGGTTGTTTAGCGGGGCAGCAATCTTCACATTATCCCGAGAAACGAAGCAGAGGAACCAATTCTCATCCATGAATGCGCCAATTTGCCATGTGGAAGATGACGTGAAACATTCACGGATTTTGAGATAATCGAGCGAATTGTATATTATATATTTTTTGTCAAGTATCTTCATTACATGCGGTAATTTGTAAATTTCGACCCACAATACCTTGTCTATTGATATTCAAGGTAAATTTAGAGCCGCTGTAATTTTTGTGTCAATTACTATATAGCTGATATGTCAATATAATAAAACTTGCAGTCAATCTGCTGCTACCAAAAAATTTGAAGAAAATTCTATTGTAATGTTCCGGGGTCACAGACCTTGGGCACACGGTAAGAGTTGTCCGTTATTCCCATTGGAATAGTCGGCCAGCTGCGTCCTAAACTGGTCGAGGCACGGAGAAGGGAATGCTGCGTCCCCACAGCAAACTCCTCTCCCGGTATCGGAAGGGCGTGGGACAAGTACCCAATGCCCGACCTACCTGATGCAGATTTTTTCTAGGGTTTTCCCTGCATTACTTTTAGGCGAATGCCGGGTAGGATCCTTAAAATACAGGCCGGGGTCCCTAGTTAACCCTTGGCTACCTTCCTCTACCCTTCCGCATCCCGTCTCTCAAATCCCTTCCTATGCTACTAAAGGGGAGTTGCCCAACGTGGATTACCCTCATGTAGCCTGTTGTCCTAAAAAAAAGTAATTAATTAAATTTTAAATCAAATATTGGTGTTAAAAATATTCTCTGTTTTAAATTGCAAATTTGAGGTTGTCGAAACTCCTAACTGTGGTGTCCTACCATTTTCCAATATTAAAATTAACTGACTGAGACTGGAGTATGTATACGAATCGTCAAACAGCTGAGTGGTGTGACGTCAGCGAAACTGTTGACGGCGAACATTAACCTTTAGCTTTATTAAAATTGTTGAGGATATATTTTCTTTTTTAAATTGTAAATTTGAGGGTGTCAAAACTCCTAACTGTGGTGTTCTACCATTTTCCAATATTAATTAAAATCAACTGACAGAGACTGGAGTATATATACGAATCGTCAAGCAGCTGAGTGGTGTGACGTCAGCAAAACAGTTGACGGCGAACATTAACCTTTAGCTTTATTATAATTGCCAAGGTAACGTGTGACTTGAAAGTATCAAGTGTGCCCAACACTTGAAATTATTACTATAAACTGTATTTAATTAAAAAAGTATATTCATCACAGTCCAAAGAAACCTCAGTGACTCGTGGAATCTTCCTCGCTTTTTTATATCAAAGAAAAATGAAGAGAAAAAAAATTGATTTGTGTTGCATCAGCGAACTGGGTGGGTAATTAATATCTACATTTAATTACCTTCCCATCGTTTCCGTAACGGGTTACGATTCGAAAGAAATAACGGTTATGAGGAAGGCAAAAAGCCGACTGCGCTGAGGTCTTTGTCTTGCCAACAAGGCATTGGCGCCGCTTTCAATATGACACGTCTCAAGACGTGGAAGCAAGAACCAACATCTATGAACAGATCCCCAACGCGAGACGAACGCTAATTACTGTAATGTTTGATGTCTACGGACGGACAGGGGAAGATTGGCTGCAGTCAATCCAATCGCAAGACTGTGTCGCAATTAGTGAAACAATGCCAATGGAGCAGCGAGAGACTCTGTCGGGGCAGCGACCTCTGAACCGGCGCTTTGCAAGGTACACACGTGCTCATCGCCTTCAGGATGAATAGCTGCACGGAGAGCAACAACCTCCTTTCATAGCAGCTCACAATGGCCGACTGTTACCCCGCATTTCATAATACATAATCCGCGAGAATGACCTACATCTTTGGTTGGAGTTGCGAGATACGAATTTTTTGGGTGAACGTCCAACACAATCACCTTCTACGGATACTTGATTCAAAAACAACTCAACTGGCTTTAGTTATTCAAGTAACCAAAAATTGACGGCGTGGTAAAGAGACTCATAAAAGAACCTGAAAACCAAACAGTTTGTTGTACCACTACAGGAATGGGGATATTAACATAAGTATTCGTTTAAATGACTTAAAAACTTGGGAATTTTGTTCTGTTCTTCACGTTAACTTTGATCAAAATTTATCTGCATTGCATAATATTAATATGAATATATCATTTTGGGTCTATTTTTTTTCTTTATTGCATTATATGATTTGAACTTTTTTTTAATATAGATTCTGTTTTATTCTGTTATAAAAACTTCTCACCTGATTATTCTGTTCAATAAATACCCAAACAAATAAAAGTAAATTGGGCACACTGAATTTTTGCTTCACGCTCTTCAAATGGTCATCATAACAAAAGTGTTCTGCCCATAGGCAGGTTTTCTCATGGTAGATCTCCATTTTCCCTTTGTCTTCTGCAATCCTCTTCATATAATTTCCGCTTCTGTTGATGCCTCGTGTCTTCTCCTTCCTTCCTCTCTATCTCTTCTCTTGAACTAGTCCTCCCATAGCTTCCGTTAGGTACCAGTCCTGTTTCAGTACGTCCTTTACCCAGTTCTTCTTCCTTCCTCTTATAATTTTCAGCAGACTTCTCCTCTCACCCACACTTTTTCAACTGCCACCCTTTCTACCCAGCTTATCCTTCCAAACCATTCAGCCTTTTCTCATCCTCTCTTCTCAACGTCCAACTATATGGACAAAAGAACTTTACTAATCCTTTTCTCATTTGCCACATAATTACTTACTTTTCCTATAAAATGTTTCCTTCGCTATGGCAATGCGCGTTTTTATCTCCTGACGGCATCTCAAGTCTTCAGTGACTGTAGACTGTGGTTGATGACAAATTAAGATAGTTATTTACCGCTTCCGAGAAAAAAAATTCAATAATTTTTCTGTAAATTGAACTAAATGATATTATATAAATAAATAAATTTCATTTAATGAGAAGAAAAAATTATAATGTATTAAATACACGCCGTTTCGACTTCATCCTGGACCTCAGATAATATTAATAATTTTTAATATATAAAATTTAGAGGCAAGACTAAATGTCATTTCGGTTACAACAGGAAAGGTTAGAGTCTAAATTATAAATATGGTCATAACTGAAGAGGTCCTAGAAGAGGACGAAACGTAGTATATTTAATATATATTTTCTCAATAACCTTTATAATTATTTACTTACTAAAGGCCATTTCTTTATTTTTAATATAATAATATTTTCAGATATTTTTTCATCATTATTAAATAATGTATTATAACATTCGCGTTTTGTTTTAATATGGCGGTTGGCAGTTTGAAAAACGTTTCGCAGTTCTCGGTAATAAAAACAAAAAAAATGTTTATTTGTAATCGTTCTGACCTTATTTTTGTGAAGAGTTGAAAATTAACCATAGGTTTTAAACGTGATGTAGTTTCTCTCCAGATAGCGGATAACGTTTTATATCGTTAAGGACAATTCACGGCCTTGTATAACCTCAGGAAAAAATATTCTAAAACCATTTTGTTGTGAAATCCGATCTAAGTCATGTTTTAAACTGTGTGCCTTAATATTTTCACTCACCACGTAATTAAGAGAAAAAAAAATCTATAGAAATCCACATCGTTATTTAAATCGTTTCATGATCGTTTCAGGAGTTATTGTATAGACAACATGCTTAAAATACTATTAATTAATGAAGCAGGATGGCCTAGACTGATTAAAATTATATGACCATTAACTTTTATTTCTCTCGATTGTGTGACCTTGTATCCACCTCTCAGAACGCTTAAAATGAAGGGCGGGACAAACAGCGTTGCCGAACAATCGCATTTTATACCGCTGTTTTCCTGTGTGCTGTATGGAAAATATAATTACAACCACGTGAATAGGAAAATGCCTCCTACATGCACGCGGGAACCCCAATTGCCTTCTTATTTTAATTACATTATAAACCCTATCTGTTCGAAATATGTATCGTTATTTATTCACAACATAACAGCAGAAGTGTCATCAACCATACAAGTTCTTGTATGTAGGAACAGAGAACTGAAAGAAACTCACTTATGAACGTATTTCAATTATTTGTATATACAAGTTAAATTTAGGGTTGTTTTTGAATAACGTTAATTGCGGTATTTTGATCCACGCAGGCAATTTCCCTCTACAGAACTGTCATTATACCTCAGACGTTATTTTTTAACTACATACTATTTATAAAAAAAGAAACTGTTTCCGAGGAAGCGTTCTAAAATGATGAATGAGCGTCAAATTTGATGTATTATGTTTAATTTTGTCATGGGTGTTGTTTCAAAGATGAGATTAGATTTTCAGGTGCGCTAATGGAGTGTAATCACCGGGAGAACACACTGGGCATTTTGCAGAGTATTGGGGGGCCCCCTTAATCGATGTCGAATGACAGTTTAGAGGCGCGTCACGTGTGGGATTCCTGCCACTTAGAGCGAGGACTGTCTCTAATAACACGTTTGGTTGAACGGCGCGTCAGCGGCTCGCCTGAGCGTGCATGACTTACAGCATCCGGAACGCACTGCGTAATGCCGCGCTGACAGCTTAATACCACCTAGGGAAATACATCACTGCTCTTTGAGATTTCATGTAAATAAGCCGTTTTCGGGATTCAATTTCTTCCGCGGTTATAAATTAAGTCCTGGTCAGAGGACGTTCTAATACGTCCTCTCCGAAGTCTTCTCGTTGAAATATCTATTTCATTAACAAACTTTGAACGCTCATTTCCAGAAATGTACTCCTCATATTGATTAAAACGTGTATTAAATTTTGAGTTCGGAAATGTATAATTACAGTTATCCGAACTTCCGAATCTGATCGGTTCGTATGAAGTTCAACTGATTAGTTGGAGCGCTGTGTTCACATTCAGATAAAATGTTTAAAATTTTCCTTTCGACTGAATACAGGCAGCTGATCTTCTTCGCACTGAGTTTCGAATACGAAACACTGTGCCTTAAGAATACATGCGTTATCGATGGCAATAGTAATAATATCTCAAACAGTATAGTCTAATATACAGATTTTTTTTGGAAATTGCAGTATCCTTGTAGATTTTTAATAAAAAATTAATAATATACAGAATTTAATTATAATTACGTTTATATTACCGGTTAGTCTTCATATAATTAAAAATATTTCATTTAAATTTATTATTAATGCTATAAGCAACAGCCTAATGGTTAGAAAAATTATTATCATATTTAAAACATAATATTCAACCGACAAAACTTTTCATCCCTGATTGGGACCTCTTCAGGTGTACAATTACAATTCATTTGTAATTTATTATAAGAAAATTTGAATGTTATTTCATGCGACAGTTACGTAGTGTGATCGTATAAAACAGTAGATGTTTCTGCAATGTAAATATTCATCCATTGCCAATAGAATGGCAATGAACATTTAATACGCTGATCTCAAATTAAAATA
Organism: Zhengitettix transpicula; assembly: GCA_037074705.1. Lineage (NCBI taxonomy): Eukaryota > Metazoa > Arthropoda > Insecta > Orthoptera > Tetrigidae > Zhengitettix > Zhengitettix transpicula. The sequence goes on along the minus strand of CM073593.1, from coordinate 23,553,077 downwards.
TAATGACTCCGTAAATGTAGCACAATTCAAATTATCGGACTTCTTCAAAGCTAATAACAGTTTTATTCGTTCGCAATGTACGTGGAATGATTATGAAAGATTAAGAGTAATTCAGTGGGTTTAATGAACGCTTGAGAGATTGAGGACAAGACATCCTGGAAGCTGATCGTCATCATTGATCTCGGAGCCCACACCTGAGTAATTATTTATACGAGGTGGCCTAATCGCAGCCTTCCGGTCTGGACGCCACAGTCAGCAATGGTTATAAAAGCAAGAATAGCACGAAATACAGGTCACACAGATCAGAAAGAGATCATCTCAACATGCAAGCAGCTTAAAGAAACAGTAGTTTAATACAAGACATTTTGTGGCTTATTAATTAATTTATAATACAACTTGATTTATTTGACGTCTATTTAAATATTTAAAACAAATTTTCTATGATAACATAAAAACGTATCTGATAACATAAAAAATTTTAAACGCTTGTTGTCGCGGGATAAATGAATGTTTCAGATCTGTTCTATTTATTGTTTGTTACTCCGTTACCGGGAAATATCCCGGCGTCTGATGATTTGGTGTCGACAAGGATTGAAGGTACATAGCATCGTAGGTAACTGACCAGATGGTTCGGCACTGCTTCACGTACTCCAAAATCAATAACTTGTGTGGTAGAAACATCCACTGTCCTACTAAATAAAAACACACTGTCTCTTCGACTTACTTCGACTAACTTCTCTCCTTGACAAACTTCATGTAACTACTTCGTTTCCTTTTAAGAAGGAAGTTTCCGCCTTCTAGATCTCGATTCCCGAAACTCTGTCACCCGGGTGAGTGTCGTATTCTGAGCGGCCGAGCCCTGAGCGTTAAGCGAGCAGGTATAAAGTTTTCCGATGAGCAACTTTATCAGTCTTGGTTTTAACGTTAAGTGAATGTAATACAAGTTTAATTTATAATATTTCTGAAACTTGTCTGGATTTATAATTTCTATCTATAATATGGAATCTGTTCCAATTGGTAGTGATTCGTTTAATAAATATGCTTAGAAATGATCAATTACGATACAACAGTTATATTTATCTTACGTCCTTAAATAAATGAAAACATCAACCTGTTATAAATTTATTATTAATTTAACTTTTTAAACATTATAATATAAAAAATCTCAAAGTTTCATCCCTAATTTATTAGGACCTCTTTAGGAGTTGTAAAGTCAATTAAATTATCTAATTTCAATTTCAATTTCTGTGTTTCTAAAAATTCCAACAAAGCAAGATTTTATAAACATAATAATTTATAAGCTTCCAAAAACTTTATACCGGCTGGATCAAAAGTCAGCATTGAGGAAGGGACTGTTGACCGCTCACGGCACGGCCGCTCAAAATACGGCGCTATCACCGGCACCAACTAGTTACTCATAATTTATGATCCAACAACTGCCTTCTCTCAGCCTCAAATTCCTTAGCCTCGAAAGTCGCAAACAGCCAATTTCTTGACAAAAACCTCTTTATAATGAGTTTAACATTTCTCTAATACAGAAGTGTACGAGGAACACATTGTTAAAAATCATGATTTTTATGTTCAGGCATCTGAAACTTCATATCCCTATTTTCATGAATAATATTTGTTTCACTAATTTTTAAATGTAGTATACATTGAAGTTACAAAGAAAATTGTATTAATTGCCAAAATTTGGAATTATATTGCAACTGTGCAGTAATATTAAAAGTCATTTTTCACTTCACTGAATTATTTTTCAAAATGAAATTTAATCATTTTTAACGGGGTAGATACAGTTATCACATGCTGTATATAGGCAAAGTTGGACTTGTATATCACATAAGTATAAACATTACCTGCATAAAACTTTTTGCCACTTTTACCTTTTAATTAAATTATATTTTTAAGTATCATATTTTAAGAGTCTATCTTAGGGTGCAACAAGTAGACAAGTGTTGTGCATCAAAAAAGGTTCATTTTGTCAGTTTGTCATTCCTCTTCTAGTATATATTTTCTATCGTCTCCATGCTCTCCTCTTTTCCTGGAGAATTTAGGCTCGAACGTTAGACCCGAAATGCACGATTCCTTTGGTCAACCGTCGGATGTGCAATATCATCCCATAATCGGAAGGATAAATATAGTTATTTTCTACCCACGTCATTCCTAGGATATGTTTTATCAGTAACGACCAAGATAGTTAATCCACCTGAAGAAGTTTGAATACTACTTGGAAAGATATAAATAATAAGGATGAGAAGATGTGCTTGCATCCTGATCGGACTCTCAATACTGGTGACTCTCCCTTGTAGGTCGTAACGTCGGATGGACGTCCCACGTTCCCTTACTTTAAGATTGGCATGAAGACATCATTAGGCTGTTTAATCTGACTTTTACCATGACACAAAGAATCCCGGACCCGGAAGCCGTTAGTGGCAAAGATAACCGCAGTGAGTATTCAACGATTAGCCTCGGTACCTTTGCGGTCCTAATGTTCACCACTGTTAATTGCGACTATCATTAATTAACATTCTTAATGGCTCTACCCTTGTACTGTGCATTAGATATAATGAGAATAATACAGGAAAAAGGGTTATTGACACAGCTGAGCAGCGAACCATGTGTTCAGAATTCTGATGAAAAACGGACACTCACTGCGAACATAATGGCCGTCGCGAAACCTTGCTCATCATCAATGGCGCTAATCTAATACCTCAATAAGTGCTTCCCAGAAAGTTATAATATTGTTTGTTTGCAAAGAAGATCCACTGCCACATTTCATTTCCTCATGCCTCATCGTCTAACGAGCATATTATCATATAAAGCCAAAAAGTAATCACAGAATCCTTATATATCATCAACACGCAAAACAATTCACAGTGTTAAATATGTAAACACTGTTGTCAAACCTCACTTCCGGATCTAAAACAAAGTTGATGTGTTCAGTATTAATTAACTATAGATTCAGTAACGAACCTTTTGTTTGTAAATAACTATCAGACATTAGCTAAATTCTTATATTCAAGTTATTTTGATTAATATTGTTTAATTTACTAATTAACCTAAAATAATAGGTTGAAATTAATGTTACAGTGGTTATGCAGTACGTGGAATCTGTTTAGCAACCTCTGGACATTAAATATGCGAATACATTATATTTTACAATTAATTTATACTGATTAAATCGTTCAACAATATTGTTGACGCAACTTTAAAATACTCATAAAAAATAAAATAAAACGTTCAAATCAATTAGAAACGTAAATATAGTTTTATTATGCTTTTTAATCCAATAATTTATCATATTCTGTTGTTTGTCATGTCTTGCAAATTCATTCAATGTTCTGAATGTCAATTTTTGGGTTGAACGTTGCTGTAAATATTATAGTGTAGTTAAAAAATTATTGTTTTTGGTATTATTAATATATTTTACTTAATTTGCACGGGAATATTTGTGTTTCCGAATTTTAGTATTTTTATGTTAAACTATGATTATTTATAATTGTAGCATCCAATTATTATATTGTAATTTAATGTATTGACGTATCCTATTTCCTCGTACGAGGACTAATAGAAAAAAATAAATCAAATCAAATTGAACATATAAATACAACAATGTAGAGATCACCAATGTGTAATGAGAGGATTTTTTTCATAATTTCTTTAATATTTGTATTGTCGGCGTAATAATTATGGCTCAGGTATCGTAAACAACAGTCAGCGAGGCGTAAGAATGTGGAGTGCTGTAGACGTATTATTGTTGGCGTTTTTTGAGGTTGAAAACTTGGACGAGAAAATAAGCCAGTCTGTTGTGGAGGGCCGACCAGTGGTGTCCGCGTTCAACCCATGTTTTAATTGGAACAGTGAAAGTGTTGAGTCTGCATATTAATATCCAGGACCTTAAAGTATAGTCTAGAATATGTTGAATGAAAAATTTCCAGAACGAATGTTGGAGACGTGTCCGGTAGTCAGTTGGCCGGAAGTTCAGAAAAGTAAAACGAAACTTATGGACTAAGGTTTCGAAAAGTGGTTATAAGTCGATGAGAGAAAGAATAAGCATTACTGTTGTAAATTGAATTCATTATTTTCGTAACATTTTATTTTAATTTGATTTAGTGTAATTGCGAATTCCTGTAACTATTAGAGGCCCAATCAGTGTCTCTGAAGAATTAAGAATTTCACTAAAAGCTGTGGCAATTATTTAAAGTTTATGTACAGCTTCCAAACTAAATATAAATTTGAATTAAATGTTGAATCTTTAACAATTATTTTTTGTAAATTAATTTATAAATCATTTATTTATCCCATTAATTATCCACATCGTTAGTCTACCTTTACTTTACATTATTTGACGCCGCAATTATTACAATGTTTAATTTGTTTATTACTATATTTATCATCAGATATTCTAATTCAATTAAAAATTAATGTCGTCGGTCAAATTATAATAATTTTATCATCCGATTAAATTAAATTGACCTGTTAATCCATGCTGTAGATTTCTTTGGAAATGTTTATATTTTTTCATTACATCTAAGTCACTTATTAGATTAGTAATATTTTATCTTTATGTGACAATATTTAATGCCATCTGCCAATTGTTCATTTTTTCCTCAATTTCTCTGAAAAAAACAGTTCGATCAAGGTTCCATTTCGTCTTTTAATTCCTATTCTGTTCATGACACGGCGTTAATCAATAGGTATCCTTAACTTTGCTTGTATTGTGGTCCTATAATATTCGCAGATCCTTATTATAATTGAATGTTCCTCGACATCCTTCCTTTTCTGGATTTGAAGACTCACACTAGATTTTATTTCTACGGTTATATGGACGAATTAATTTCCTAAATTTCACAGATCGAGTTCGAATCGAGAGCAGTTTGGTAAGATTCAGAAGTCAATATCCAAATAAGTCAGGATAAAAAGTTTAATAAACAAATAACAAATTTTTTAGACGTACACAAACGTTTCATCCTTACATTAAACGTCATGAGAGATTAATCTGTGATTCTATATTACTGTAATTTAATTATTAACTATTACAATTATATTTATATGTATATATATGTGTGTGTGTTTACGAGAAATTTTATTGTGCATAAAGATTATAAATGTAAATCAGAAAACAATAATCTCTTTTTAAGAAGCTAATTTAAACGTTTTTTATGTAATTTTATTTTTTACTTAATTTTGTAGAGTTGGCACGCAACAATGTATGTATTTTTAAATTCAATTTTTTATGTATACTTTTTAAACACTTTTTATTCGTGAATATTGAAGCAGTAATTGCACACAATTGAATGAAATTTTTAAATTTTAACGATTTAATTAATGTGAGGCGGAAACGTCGTGTATGTGTAATTTTTATGAAATATGTTTAATTTCTTTCTTAAAATTTTAATTTATTTGACTATTAGCATTTATATTATGTCTTTCCGGAAGGTCAGATTATTTTCAACTTAGTTTCAAAAGTTGCTATAAATGAATTTGAAAAATATGTTTTATGTTGTACTAGCTGGGAATCCGGCGTTTCCTGGACTGCCATAATTAAACTCAGCGGCATCCATAACCCCGGATTCGATCGTAGATCGTAGTGGCAAATAGATCTGAAATGTGTGAAAGGATAAAAGAAAAAATTGAGGAGGGCAATCCAATTGAGGATGGACGACAGATGAGACAAATTAGATACTTAACTAAAAGAAAAGATACGATTAAAGAGAAAACTATGAGAAATATACAGTCTGCATTTAAGTCACGTGAAAATGTATGTGATGTAGATTACACTGATATACAATTTTCATGGATACCGATGAAAATGTTTAGGAATTGACATAAACACACCTATGCAGAAGTGCCCCAATAGGAAAATTCTGACTTTTAGCAGAAGACTTATTAAAGCTCCGTGTGAGTGAAGTAATGTCGTGGCCGTGCATATACACAGATTGCTGCCTCTGCTACTGTGAAATAATACTTAATTTCTTTTTTTTTTCGCATTGAGGAAGCTGGGGATGAAGTGGAATGCTTTCTTGGTAAGATGTCTCCGTTGCGTCATTGTTAGTTCCAGTAAATCGCATCCAACAACCATTAATCACTCTGACTCATCAATTCAGCAAATTTAGCAACTAAACAGAACTTTGGATCCTTGAAACCCGTTTTAATGGTGATGGGTCTGGAGAATAAAACGATTGACGGATATCGAGAGAGATTCTAAATTTCAGCCATACATATAATTTGTCTAATAAAGGAATGCCAATTAAAATAAATATAAATTCATGTGAATGCAGTATTATTTTGTACTAGCTGGGAGCCCGGCGTTTCCTGGGCTGCCATAATTAAACTCAGCGACATCCATAACCCAGGATTCTACTCCAATCTTGGTTGTTTTTGCCTTATTTTTTTGTAACGCCAGTCCACCCCCACCCCTAAGGTTACTTCTATCCGTTGTAAAAAGCGCTTAAATTTATGCACGAAAAACTACGAGAGCAACACTATCAATCTCAATGAGCCCGAAAATTGTTTGAAATTAGCAGCCCTTGAAAATTGAAAATTTTCACTGCAACCCTTATTACCATCGTGTTTGTTTCCTGTTCCGCTTGGTTTAGATTTGTATGCGAAACATACATGCACACAAACATACAAATGTACAGGTTATTATATTTATTACAACGTAGTGTTACTAAATATTAATCAGAAATGTGATAGTGTAATCTTAAATTAACTTCCTTAGTTTTTTACGTACGTTTTGACGTGACCTTTAGAGGTTTAATGTAGGAAAAATAAATAAATTCACAATGAATATAAACCTAGTTTTTTTATTTTAATAAATATGAAGTGTTTAAAAAATTGTTTTTAATATATTTGTTCAAATGCTCATATGTAGCTTTTAACTGGTTGATTTTCAAGTTCCATCTCATTCTTCTTCGTTGTATTTCGCTTATATATATTTTAAATATTATGGGCAATAAAACGCAGATAATTTCGTAAAGCAATTTTTTCTCTGTAGCATTGGAGAAGAAAAACTGACTTGAGTCGTTAAGAAGGTGCCTACTGTAATAAATTATTTGATTCTCTTTAAGGATATTTTCGTTGATCCCGAAAGCGTCTCACCGCTTGTCTGGAGCGACGCTGCTCGGTCAAGGGACGCTAACGCAATCAGCACGACAACCCCTCCGCCGCCAAGAAACCTGATTACCGCAATGAATATTCTGATGAAGTGATTTGTGTCTCCCTAATTGCGTTACAGTTCCATTACAGAGACGTTGGGTGACCAGACGGGGGCGTCGCTGGGTGATATCAAGTCTTTCCCGCGCCACTGAGATGGCCAACCCCAATTACCAAGTTCGCGAGTCAGGCTTCGGAGCTGTCAAGTTAGCACGCGGCTTCTGCTTCGGACAGATTGCAGTCTGCTCATATCGATTAACTGCACGGTCATGAATTAGTGGCTTTTTAAAGAACGCCACAGTACGAGATCTACTCTGCCGCGCTTGCGTGATGATATCCCACGGGTAACCACACGATAGGATACATACGGCACTTAGTTATTTACTAAGACAATTTATACACATCATCAGGTAATATTTGCAATGTATTATTTGAAAATCATATTTTGTATTGTATTAAAAAATTCCAATAGCTTTAGATTTGACTGAAAACGAGCTGACGATCTTAGTAGACGGGTGTCAAAAAAATCACAATGAAGTAAAATATTTGAGAAGAAGAAAATAAAACCTTTTTCTGTTACAACAAGCAGACCAGATACAATATAAGTTTTAAATTCTACACAAAATTTATTTATAAAACATCATTTTTGGCTGATATTAATGGAATAAAAATCAATTTATAAAAATTATGTATGAAACTCTAAACTATTATAGACGTGAAGAAACCCCAAATAAAGGAGTTGTGTTTTTTCTAGTTGCATTATTAATTTTGTAATGAATTTATTTGTTATAAATTAGAAGTATGCCAGATAATTATAAATATTAAATATCAGGCTAACGTGCGGTTCAATAAATAAAATTGTCTCATAATTTTAAATCGATTACACCGAAACTGAATTAAAAATTTCCTAGAATTTAATGTTCAGTTGCAGTTGTATAGTACAGTAATATTTAAAACCATGACCTGAATATCGTGTTAATTTCACTGACTTACCTACTATGACGACGTGTATGGCATAACGTGATACAACGAGAGGTGATACTTTTAAACAAAGTAAACCATTATTTTAAATTTCTAGAGGAATTACGATTGTGGGCAAATTTAAGTCTGTTTCGTAACTTTCGTCGACGAAACTATAAAGGATGTACTCGATCGTGCCACAAAAGAATTTTATTTATTCGTTTACATTAATGTTAGCACATTCAAAATAGTCCCTCATTAGATATTTTCCTGCACTTTTTCCATTCCTCGAAATACTTCCGCAACTCGACCTTTGGGATAGCATTTAGCATCTTTTTTTTTTAGAGTAGCAAACTACATGAGGGTAATCCACGTGGCGGTAACTCCCCTTTAATTGCATACGAATGGATTTGAAAGGGGGGATGCGAAAAGGTAAAGGAAGGTATCCAACGTTTAACTAGGGCCGCCTACCCGGCATTTGCCTAAAAGTGATGTTGGAGAACCCCTAGAAAACCTGCATCCAGTAAGTTGGGCATTTTGGTACTTGTGCCGATGGCGGGAGAGGGGTTTGCTGTCGAGACATAGCATTCCCTTCACTGTGGCTCGAGCAGTGTAGGAGACAGCTGGCCGACTGTTCCAATGGAAATACGGAACAACTCTTAGCCAGCGATGAGCATTTAGTCTCATCTATGCTTGTTAAACGCCTGCACTTTGAAGTACTCTTTATTTTTGGGAACAGAAAAAAATGTCACATTGGCCAAGTCAGGCGAATATGGAGGCTGGGGCAGCATCATGGTGTTGTTTTTAGCCAGGAAGTTACCTTCAAGCAATGAAGTGTGAGCAGGTGCATTAACGTCTTGAAAAAGCCATCATTTGTTTCGCCACAAGTCCGGATTTCTTATTGAAAACGGCCTTGAATTTGTAGGTAGTAGTCATAAAGTGATCGCTTGACCTTGTGGCGAATACTTATGATGCACTATGTCGTAAAAATCAAAGAACACAGGCAGCAGGACCTTCTCATTCAGCCACACTTGTAGCGTTATTTTCGGTCTTGGCAATCCTGAATGGGACGATTGAGCCATAGTTCGGACGTCATATCTGCATAACAATGCTTCATCACCTGTTATGACGCGTTTAAATAGTTGTGACGTCATTTAGCAAATCCTGAACTACTTCCATTCGCCGCTGTTTCAGTTCTAAATTAAAAAAGTTTGGAAAAAATTTTGCTATCACGCGTTTCCGTCTCTGAATGTGATTCTGCGATCGTCTATAATCATTTCTCTCACTTTTTCCAGATTTTCATGGGTTGTTGATTGACGCTCGCCATCTTCACCACCTTCTTGAAAACGATTGTAAGCAGTCGACAACCCTTGTTTTACTCATAGCAGAGTCACAAAAAGCGATATTTATATATATATATATATATATATATATATATATATATATATTTTTTTTTTTTTCAGAGAGCTCTGGCGGGGGCTACCTTTGGGGATGCTCTCACATCTCTCTGGTATTTTTCAACTAAGGTTCCCACATGCCGAGGCACCTCGGTCTGTTTTGAGACGTGTATGTTCCGGGGTCGCAGACCTTGGGCATACGGCAAGAGTTGTCCGCTATTACTATTGGAATAGTCGGCCAGCTGCCTCCTAAACTGGTCGAGGCACGGAGAAGGGAATGCTGCGTCCCCACAGCAAACTCCCCTCCCGCTATCGGAAGGGCGTGGGACAAGTACCCAATGCCCGACCTACCCGATGCAGGTTTTTCTAGAGTTTTCCCTGCATTTCTTTAGGCGAATGCCGGGTAGGATCCTTAAACCATAGCCCGGGAGCCCTGTAACCCTTGGCTACCTTCCTCTACCCTTCCGCATCCCCCCTTTCAAATCCCTTCCTATGCTATTTAAGGGGAGTTGCCCAACGTGGATTACCATCAATTGCCTGTTGCCTTAAAAAATCTAGATTTTATTTTTTTTCAGAATATTTCTCATAACACTCTTAATACTAATTATGGAGCAAGGTCTTCATTAAAATTAAACTCATCCTCTATTATCCAGTTTTTACTGGACCATTAATATTACCATGTTTCCTTCCTTCTATATTAAGTAATTCCATTGCCCATTTAAATAAGAGCTGTCATCATTTTTTTTTCAGAATGCCACGACGAAACCTCAATAATAAATTTTGGAGATAATAATTTATTCAGTGTTGTTGATTTATTGCTGAATTTTATTTATCAAATGCTGATTAGTAGGTTGCAAATAAATAATAATAATTTTATTTATCAAATGTCAATTAGTAGGTTGCAAATGAATAATAGCCGATGGTACCTAAACACATGTAACAGCTGACAACTACCTAACATCCGATGTGTCTGAAAAGTTACAAATACTTTCAGACACTTTTACCAACAGAAGAACGAAAAAAGATTTTCAAATAATACATTGCAAATATTACCTGATGATGTGTATAAATTGTCTTAGTAAATAACTAATTGCCGTATGTATCCTATCGTGTGGTTAACCGTGGAATATCATCACGCAAGCACGGCAGAGTAGATCATCTTAATCATATTTTGTATTGTATTAAAAAATCCCAATAGCATTAGATTACAAAAGCTATGTAGATCTAACAAGGAAGGCAGAGTTTGGCAAAAACAACTTTATTTTCTATGTTAAAGGGAATGACGTTTTCAAAGTGAGAGAACGAATTATATAAACAGAGAGGAAAAGGCTCACGAGGTTTTCTCTTGATCTGAAACATGTTTAGAAGGTATTATTGTTTCTTCATGCATGGTAACATATTGAAAAATCGAGAGAAACAGAAAAAAGCGATCATATCTCATATTGCTTACGGAAAAAAAGTGTGGCAGCAACAACGAAAAAACTGACGCATAGGACGTCGCACCCTATTTTCCTGAAGCCACCAATCACCAGGAAAAATTCATTACTATATGGAAGGTAATGTAAGAAAACCCCCCACAATTATTCATTCTTCGAATTTCTGATGACGTCGAATACAATTAATTTGTTAGTTGTTAAAAAACCGCTATTTTTATTTAAAATCCTGAGGTAAGATACTGTTTTAACGGTTGCTATCACTTCCAATTTCGCCCTATAAGAAGATTAAAAGTACCCACCTTTGTAAATATTTATTAAAAAAATAACTAATTTTTAATATAATTTATAATAGTACCACTACAGTACGTAAATATATTTAGAATGTTCTAAGTGGTTAAAGAAAAATGTGTAGGACACCAAACAGGTAGTTTTTAATTAATGAAGCGACTAATGAAAATGACAGTTTCAGTGTCATTAAAGTGTAAAGTCAAGGAAACAAATAAATAGCTACGAATAGAGGTTTTCCCCGTTAATTCTTCCCGTTAGGTGAATTTATGCGTTCTTATTGTCTTCCGAATGACGCAATCTAGTTTATACGTCTCTCCTCTTCCAGTGAGAATGCGAGTGGATTATCTTGTTTAAGCTAATTAGATCGTGGAACAGTGTAATTTATTTATATGTTGGGAGAGGGCCCATACCTCATCGCGGAGCCTTGTTTTACATCTTTGTCCTGATAATTATCTCAACATGTTGTCTTTCTCAGGGCCGTTAGGGGCCTTACATAAAGCGTCGTAAAGCCAGGTTGCTAACTGGCCTCCCACTTGCCGTCAGGTTATCTGATGGAGGCGTACAAACTTTTAATTCTTCTCTAAAGTGTATCGCCGTCGTTATGGGCGCCTTAGATCGTTGTCGGCGCCCGGGATTGTTTTCACTAAAGTACTTTACTGGCCCCGTGTTCAGATAAAACGCTCTTGTTGTTCGCTTTACAGCAGTTCTCGATCATGAAGAAGACAGGCGCCTTCACGGAGTGGTCAGACACCGTCAGGGGGTCCCCGCTGGATTCATCGCGTCTCTGAAGAATGTCGTGGCGAACACTTTTCAAAATATTACACTACGAGGAGTGGTCTAAAACAAGAAGCTGCTGCGTTAAAATTTAATTCATCGTTGAAATATCACGGTCTAAATAACCGTCATGATGTCAAAATCTCGCAGTTTCAGAATATTTCTCATAAAGCTCTTAGTACTAATTTAGGAGCAAGGTCTTCATTATTATTTAACTCATTCTTTATTATCCAGTTTTTACTGGACCATTAATATTACCATGTTTCCTTATATGTTATTAAAGTGTAATTCAATTTCTCATTTAAATAATAGCTGTCGTTATTTTTGTTAGAATAATTAAATATACGTTGACATTGAAATCAATACAAAAATAAAAACACTACGTTTCGTTGGATCTTGTTTAGGTGTGAATAAAAATACTTGAAAAAGACGAGACGTCAATAATAAATTTTTGAGATAATAATTGATTCAGTGTTGTTGTTTTTTTGCTGCATTTTATTTATCAAATGCCAATTAGTAGCTGGCAAAAAATATATGAAACCCAGGTGACAGCGAACTCAAAAGACTCTTGTAATTGTTTTGCGTGGAGTACTTGGGGAAACGTTCTGTTATGTAATAAATAGAACTTCTAAATTTTAGCAGCCCTGAAATGGAAATGGTATTTTATTAAATGAGATGATTGTTGAAAGAAAAATTTATTATAAATGTTATAACTTGTCATATAAAAAAATTGTTCACTCAATAAACAAATGTAAGAATTAATCTCTTGAGTTTCCAAATTTAAAGTGTATAACTATATAAATTTAATTTCATTTTCATAGAATTTTTTGGTGAAAGTTGAATATTGTTAAACTTTTAATGGGAATGTAAATTATGCGAGAGTACATCAGATTTTTTACAATGAAGTTTAGCAGTATTTTATTTCTTGGAAAGTTTCTAAGAATTTTTGAAATTTTAAAGCTATGAAAGCCAAAATTGAGCAAAACGAAACTTATATTACTGAAAATTATAATAAATAAAGACGCTAAAAATACGGTTAGGTGTCTTTTTATGGACTAATTAAATTTCTATGTGTTGGATTTTTAGTTCGTCATCCGGTTTTTGCGACTTTTGAAGAGCGACATAATAAAATTGAAGATTAACTACTGTAAGGTCTTTAAATGGCTTATACAGCTTAGCGCATAACTAAGTAATCTGGTCTCTTCAGCGATTGGATGAGCCCTAGATGGCGAGTTATATTGTTTCTCTTTGCATTCCTACCTCCAATGTCCGGCGCTGCAAGGAATTTAATACTTGCCAACGGAGCTTATTAATGAACGCTTCTGTCCGGCGAGTGTTTCAGTGGTGCTATATGGTATAGGGACTGCAAATAACAGCAGTAAATAATGCGATGACTCAGCACACAGACACTTGCAGCGGATGAACGAGAACTTAGGAACAACTAACACAATCCCTTCTACGAGTCATGGGCTCAAGAAACAAAACAAAAACGTTCTATTGCTGTTTCATCCTGTTAGGAAGAACTTTTCATTGCATTTTTATATTTTACCTAGCCTACATCTGTAACAGTAAAATACTTAGGGCTTACCAAGTATCATGGCTTAGATAGTAAACGCCAGTATAGAAAAAGGGGAAAAGTTCGTACAGTTACTAAATTAAAACTCATAGAATACTGTGTGTAATTTATCGATAATAAAACATAAAACACTAGGATAGTGTTTTTAAAATCAAATTTATTAGCACCTCCATCACGGGTTCTGATTTGAATTGCAACACTGTCCTTTTCTCGAAAATTTCCATTTGTCCGTGAGCAATGATTGTGCCTTTTGTTAAATTCTTCCAATTTAAAGAAACATCTTTAAAATATTCTGAAAAACATTGAATCAAATCTCTTCGGAAAGAAACTGAATTTTACGTACAGTAGTGGTACTATTATTAATTATATAAAAAATTATTTATTTTTTTAATAAATATTTACAAAGGTGGGTACTTTTTATCTGCTTATAGGGCGAATTTGGAAGTGATAGCAACCGTTAAAACAGTATCTTACCTCAGGGTTTTAAATAAAATTAGCGGTTTTTTAACAACTAAAAAATTAATTGTAATCGACGTCATCAGAAATTCGAAGAATGAATAATTGTGGGGTTTTTCTTACATTACCTTCCATATAGTAATGAATTTTTCCTGGTGATAGGTGGCTTCAGGAAAATAGGGTGCGACGTCCAATGCGTCAGTTTTTTCGTTGTTGCTGCCACACTTTTTTTCCGTAAGGAATATGAGATATAATCGCTTTTTTCTGTTTCTCTCGATTTTTCAATATCATGTAGAAACAATAATACCTTATAAACATGTTTCAGATCAAGAAAAAACCTCGTGAGCCTTTTCGTCTCTGTTTATATAATTCGTTCCCTCACTTTGGAAACGTCATCCCCATTTACATAGAAAATAAAGTTGTTTTTGCCAACCTCTGCCCTTCTTGGGAGCTCTACATAGCCTGTGTAATTAAGTAAATCTCTTATTTTGAAATGTGTGGATGATTTACGATGATGGGTACTTTGAATCTGCTTTCTTACTGCCAATTCTGATTTTTTTGGTAGAAACTAAAGCACTCACACATTCCGCAAAATGAATTGACTAACGTCGTGGGCATACGGATATTAAAGTAACTATCGTTGCCAGTATAAGAAGACTGAAACTACTGTTATTTTAAAAGTAAAACGAAAAATGAATTGTTTGAAGACACTAGTATTAAGAAAAGTGTGGAAGTCCAAAATCTATAACGCATATTTATTTAGTATACAAATACTCAAACCTGTATTACATTTAAGAATTACTTTGACAGTCATAATACATAGCCTGCATGAAAACCTTAATAGCGATTACTTTGTTGCTTTGGCGTGGAGCATGAAGTTTTGATTGTGAACGACGTCGACCTTTAACTAAGAGGACAGTTTTGAATTGCGCAAATTTCTGGCTATATATTTGCGTGACCTTTGACCTCTTGGTGAAATAACGCGCATTCTAAGTCACGGTCTGTTCCTCTTTTATCATTATTATCACAATACGTTGTGACACTTGAGCCCTCGTGTTTTCCCCAAGGTTTATGTTTCACTTCCATATTTGGTCTCTCGTCGCTCCATGTGAGGTCCATTGTGGAGTCTGCCGTGGAGTCACAGTGATTCATTTAACGCTTTTTGTCGTTGATAATTTAATTCTATAACGATGTGTTCTAGCGCTTTGAAGAGAAAAGCAGAGAAAGAAGTTGTGTTGGATGAACCCTGTGGATGATATGTGGAATTGGAAGTGGTTATATTCATTTCACGTCCCAAGGAGCAGAACAGGATTAGGCTCATTCTTTTATCAACATCTCTAACTTCTAATGATAACGTAGAAATAATGGTAATTAGAAAACAGATTTCCCATGGAATTTCCATATCAACTAATCTAAGATACGTAATCAAGGTAGGAAACATAAAAATTCATTTAAGTGTATAAAACAGAATTTTTTCAAAATCTAATAAAGTCACGACTTTTATATAAAAAAATTGCAGTGAATTATAGCTAAAATTTTACATAATCATTTGTAGTAACCTTTTGGCGGGAAATGATTTAAACGTGAAAATTTCGCTAGTAATTGCTCGTTATAGAAATTTCTATTTCTGATATATGTTGAAAATACATGGTATTGTACGATAACATACATTTCGAATCTTTAAAAATTAAATGTGATACTAGGTGTGTAATTTGACCCAGAATGTTGAACGCTTTATGATTCCCACTAAAATGAATTTAGAATCTAAATAGGGAGACGAGGCTTTTAAAAAACTTTTCACTGGATCAGGGTAAGTTATTTTGTGCATATAGATTGGAAAAAGTAAGGATTCTAGTTACAAATAATTGAAATAGATACATCGAGAGAGAATGAAGTAGAGTTGAAAGTGGGGAATATATTTTGATACTGAAAGAGTGATTAGTAGATTAATAAATCGTTTAGAGTATTAGTGAATAACAGTGAAATTGTAGTTGCAACAATTGTCGAGTTTCATCCAGATTCTTCCTTCAATAAACCTAGAATTATAGAAAATGTCAAAAGATTCTCTTTTGACTGAGTAATATAGTAAAAATTTGGAACCATATTTGTTTATAACGGACGAGACGTCAATCTTTCATAAGATAGTTTTTAAAATTAAAAATTAACACCCTTGTTACAAATTTTAATGTCACAATTATGATTTTATTGTTAGCATCCATTTAGGCTTACGTAAACTCATAAAATATGTGATACACACGATGACATGAATTCGATCAAATTATTTAATAAAAGATATAGAAACATTACATTTCGGTTTTATATATATATATATATATATATATATATATATTGTAATAATCAATCAATTAATAATTTAATTTTTCACGTTGTAGTAGCTATTTAATGTAATAATTAAATATGATGGGTTAATATAAATGGAAAGCTTATGAAAAATTAACAAACAAAAATATCTATTTTGTTTTGTGGCTTTCAAAGAATAAAAGACAATTACAAACAAAATTTGAGATCTGTTCTCTCAGGGCCTTTACTGGGTTTGATAGTGAACACAAAAAAAAAGATTGAAAATCTTATTAACAAAACAGTTTACAATTTACCTAAACAATATATCGATAGAATGAAAGAAATTAAAAGTAAAGAAATTAACTTTTATTGACAATTAAAAGGGAACGAAATCTGACTATAACCTTTAGCTAATGTTCACAGTTATTATAATTAAAATTTGGTTACTCACACATTGTCTGTCTGGTACCAGCATTCTTTGTTTCCCCTACACAACACGATAAATGCAAATCGTTATTTACACAGATTCTAGTTCTCACAGAATTTACACGCTCACCGGCGAATAGAACGCAGACAAATTTCCGGAGCCTTGGATGAATCTCTCCTTGGTCAGCTATCGGATGTTGTCTTCCCCTCAGTGTAAAAATTGTTCGAATTTTCCTTATTACTGGAACTGATGATTTGCAGGTTCTTTGTAGACTTATACTGTTATTTTTATTGATTTGAAATAGACTTCAAGGTATTTGGGTGAAAAATTTGTTATAATGTGCCTTCTTTCCTGGCTGGTTGTAGACGTAAACTGCTTAGACTTTCGTGCGCGCAAACGCCATTTCGACTTTTCGACAAAGCAGCCGAGCTCGATTCTCCATTGTTACTTTGTTCGATCAGACCGCAACAATGGAATTATCAAACAATTTAAATTTTATGTCCAAACAATTACTGGCCTAATTAAATATTGCTACAATATATATATATATATATATATATATATATATATATTTATATATATATTCAGGTATGCACTTTTAATTAGAAAGGAACAATGGAAGGAAGTTTACGTTGAAATTAAACCAAATTTTTAAAGAGACAACGAAAATTATTTTATTGACAAGTTTGATTTACGTTAACTCTACATTTTATGTTTTTAAGTAAATGCTAAAATTTCAGGGCCGCTTATAGCGCCTCTAATAAAGACAGTGACTTGCAATTTTCACCAAGTTACAAAAGCAAAAAATGAAGTTAATTTACAATAACAAAAGTTCATACAAAGTTTAACAACAGGAAAAAAATATAGAAATCTGACGGTAAAGTTATATTTGTATAAAGGTTTACAAATGAAGGTTTTTACGTACCTTTTTATTTAGAGCTGTCTGGTACCTGTTTGTGCAAACGTGATTATTTTAAATTTTTATAGATTAATATTTTTATTTACACGCCATGCACTGATTTAAATCTTTTTACACTTCGTCGTAACACTTTGCTAATTATAGCAGCGATCACTGTTGACTGCGACGCATTTTAAATTACGTCGTATCTCGTAGATTGCAATAGATTTCTCCTCAACTTTACTTCGTCACTACCAAATGTTAGCATGTTGTACTAAAGGAATAACAATCTGCTCAAGGTCCAAACACACTCTGACTGATTGACTGCTCTCTGACTGATTGGCTGCTGACTGACTGTGTCTCTGCAAAAATTCTTAGCGTCTTATATACGCTTTTTCGACAACAATTCGTAACAACCATTATAGTGTCTGCATTCTCGCGCCAAACAATGCTGTTCTTTACAGTGCTCGGCCTAAAAATTATGTCGCCAAAAATTAAAGAAACAAATTAAATAAAACATTTCAGTACACATTGATAATCTCTACAATATATATATATGCATAGCGAGGTGATATATATTATTTGTAAATACTTATAGCAAATTGTCATGGTAATTGAAAAACAGCGTGACCGGTTTTGATAGCGTTCCCAGGTGCTACAAGTCATATAGCCCAATTAAAGCTGTGTAGTCGAGTCTGTAATTAAAAGTATCATCTTTTATACGGCAAGCCTCTTACAGGAATAAATTTTACTAGCGCGTGAAAAAGTTGTAAATCGTGAATTAACCGTCTCCTTTACAAATCACTTGAATGCCTGAGGTTGTTTTCAAGCTCAATTATCACCTGTTATTATCAAGACGACGACGGACAATTAAGCATTTAACCATACATCTATTGCTACGTTTCCAATTGCAATATCAATAAATAGATATAATCTCCTGAGAATCGTTCTCTAGCGGTCATTAATTGCAATTATCAGTGGTTAAATTTCAGATTGAAGATGGAAGCCGTAAAAGGGCTCTTTTTAATGAGTATTGTAAAACTATTCGGATAAATGAAACTCCACATTTCATCACATTTTCATGCCCCGGTATAACAATTTCGTTCGTACTAAGTGCAAAAATGAGAAACTGAATTTGTAATTCTCGGAGATAAGCAAATTTTACTGAGAGTGCACAAGGTCTGACAAAAGAAAAGAGCCTGGTACTATTTGTTGTTGTGTTGGTTGGTTACTGTGTTAGACCTTCAGCGGTGACAACTCGAATGACTGACTCATGTTCCGTGGGTTATCAATTGAATATTATCATCATTTTATGGTACGCAGGAAAATTTCAGATTCGAATATTGATCAAATCGTTAAAATTACGCTTCTCGTAAAACTGAAAATATAAAAAGCAGGGTGTTCACCAATTTCCTCAAACGCAATCATCACTGAAAGACTTTTGATTATTATGAAATGTTTAAAATATGTTGATTATGAACGACAATTAAATGTATGAAAAAATGGCGGAATTTCTGATCAGACTTACAAAAGCAGATATAAATGAATGTTTCAAAGACACGAAAAATAATCCTCCCTTGCAAACGACCTTCTGTGATTGCATCAGGTGAATCAACAGAGTTTCGGCACTTTTAGGCAACCTGTGTATTATAATAACAAAGAAGTATTATTCATATTTACTCTAACAACAAAAGCGGTATGTAAGGATGCATTCGGAATATCGGCCAGACAAAGGATGACAGTGAAAGTGAGAAAATAATTTTTTGTTTGATTGCAGAGAGTTACTATTTTGGGAAATTAACGTCAATGACTTGAAAGAGTAACTTAACCTTTAATATATATCATAAAATAAATAACCACATAAACAGACGAAAATAAATAAACACAGACCAAAATGACATTATGCATATACGTTTTTTAATATATATACACAGTGGCTCATTAACTTTTCTTCCCAATTTATAATACAAGTATTGTTATTACAATACAACAACTTTTATGCACTTTCTGTCTCTCAGGGATTTACGTGGGGTTAACAGAGGTTACTAAAGTTCTTTCGATTTTTTTTTCTGCCAGCATATAATATGTATAATGATACAGTCTGTTTTAGTTCATCGCTGTTTTGCAGTCAGCGATGAGCTGGACTCGAAACTGGCAGACTCAGTTTACGGTGTGGCAAGAGGAATGACGTCATCAGATGACGTCACGCTGCACACCCCAATTACGCGTTTATCGGCGTATTATGTAAATCAAACAAAATATTATTAATATAAAAATATATACAAGCATAAGTTACGTGTATAGAATAGTCATACAAAATCCGAGAATCTTATATTATACAATAATTCTATGTGATTAGAAGTATAATTTAAAAGTTGTTTTGAGTATTAACCCCTTACAATGGATGTCTAGCAGACATTTATTTAAATTTAATAACTGGCAAAAGGTTTTAATTAATTTTAAATTATCCTCCCTTATATAGCGACCACGTAAAATATTGCAATTACGATATCTTTAGCTACGTATCCCTTATACTCCAACACTGTTTTTTGGGATAGATATTCAGAGTATTCGTCCACGTGTCTTCTAACAATAAAAAAACGCTTCCTTTGGTGGTCAGAAACAGTAAAGATATTTACAAAACTTTTAAATCATCGAAACCATTCAAATTTCACAGCTGTAATTTCATCTTTAATCGTCCTTCTCCAAATAAGGCAGTAATTTAATATTACTAACGAATATTAGCTTTAAATAATACTAAACATGATTGCAGTCTAAGATATTAGTCTTCCAAAGGACGATATCATCACAGACATTCATTTAACGTGCTGAAATAATTACTATTTAATAAAATAGTGGCTGAAAAATATCCTGTCACAGACTACTAAATCTAGATCTGTCATTATATAAATATCTGAACTTCCTAATATAGAAATTATAAAATATGAAACGTCTGTGTTATAAGTATAATAATTAGATAAATAAATAGCAATTAAACAAACCAATACCACGCATTTCTGTAATCCTTGTGATTCAGGTGATTCAAAACGCAAGAGCAGAAGATTCTGAGAGTTCTTTACAGTTTGAAATATCTCGTCTAGGTCTATATCACATCCTTTAAATGAGTATTAGTCTATTATTTTCCTCAACGTCACGTAAATCCCCCTCAGTTCTAAATTTTCACAACTGCTAACTAGACAATGGGGCCATCTGAAAATGATTATCTGTGAAATGAAGTGAGCTTGTGACACTTGGGCACAAGTGCTGCCTTTTGTAAGGGAGTCTGTGGTGTGGTGCTAATTTGGGCGGTCTCTGGAGTAACGATTCCACTCCGCAGCGACCGCGGGAGCTCAAATCTGGTGCCTCGGGACATAGGAATATAATAGCCATTTTTGACGCGGGGTTAGCCCACCAATATTCAAATGCGCCATATGCGGCCGGGCTTACAATTACATTAGCACTCCTCTGCTTCCTATTGAGATATGTAGCCCGCGGGCTGCGGAATATAAAGTAATACACACATGTGCAGTGCAGTGCGCGCAGATGTCAAAACTGGTGGTTGAGGACCGTGGTGTGGGGGTGGAAGTGGGATTGTGGTGCTGATTGGAACATTGTCACCCCTCCTCCCCAACAGCGCGATCAGTGCTGACCCATTCCATCCATCCATCCAACAAATTAGCCACAGCGCCTCTAAGCCTATATCTGCAACCACAGAACTTTTAATAAGAGGAATTGAGAGAGGTTCTGAGCAAAGCGATAACGTCAGGATAGTGATGAAAGTTTTATAGAGTGGTGTGCAGGCAGGGTGAGGGCCGCAATCGCAGCATCTGGCGCCTGGGGAAACAGATATTAAACCCTATGAATAAAAATTATCACTTTCGTTAATCATAAGTAACGTATTACGCCACAAATATTATCAACCCATTCTCATTGATCCCGTAAAGACGGACAGAAACAATCAACGAAATTATTCCTGAAACGCACATTTATACCTTCAGCAAATAAAGTTTTAATTTCATATTAAAACATTATATTTTTTCTCAGCCAATGAGAATAATTTATTTCAATTTTCAAAACCTTCAGTTTTTAAATTAATCACTGAATCCAACATATTTGTATGATGTCAATTACATGCGTTAATTGTAATGAAATTTTCGAAACCATGTAAGATTTTATTTATTTAAACGTTAAGTGTTCTGCACATTCAACATAAACGTGTATGTATAAATAATTATTTATGATCATTAAAAAAATATAAAATGAGTTCTTTTAATATTTAATAAGCCATGCAACGTTTCGTCCCAATATTTGGGACGTCCTCAGATGTTCCAATATTATGAAGTAGTTTTTCATCAATTAATTTTTAGATTTCTATGAAAATGACACAACGTTCATGATCAAAATGACACGTAATATCTATAACAAATTCATTATAGTTAAATTCATCATTTTTTTTATTTATGAAATTTGGGAACAGTTATGAACATAGTTCGTTTAAATATATATCTGAAACTTAAAAACTAATTTATAGTATATATGAAACGTTGTGTGTTTTCTTAAATATAAAAATAAACTCATTTAACATTTTTTCTGAATTTTTTACATTAATTTATTGATAGACAGTTGATATTTATCTTTAATGAAGATAGATATCATTTATTTTAACTTGTTTGTGTCACACTTGTACCGCACACTTATATTGCACTTTCAGTTTTACATGTTTTATTTAACTTGCTTTCAGTGACTGGGTCCAAATCACCTAAATTACGCCCCTTCCCCGATTTTCAATTGAGTTCAAAATGTTCACATCACACATATCTGCTATGAAAAATTTATTTATATATTTTCATTCGTTTCTTCATGACCCTTCAACGGGTAGAACTACGTATATCATTGTCAGGTCAAATTAAGCAACATAAAGTTTGCTATATTTCTTGTAACACGTTTTAAATATTTTGATTCAAAAACGAAGATAATTACTTTGCACTTTAGGACTAAATAATAATTACAAGTATTATATATATATATATATATATATTGTAGTTATTACATAATTTAAAGGAAAATAAGCCTCACGTTAATGCGTCAATTTTTAGTAATTTAAATATTAAAATGATAAGATGTTTTAATCAGATTCAAGATTTTAAAATAGACAAACAAATTAATTTATTAACGCACAAACAATTAAATTTACATAAATTATCAAATGAATTTACAACAGTTATTAAGAAACTAACTTTCAATTTACATTAAGAATTAATCTTTTACAATACATTGACTATACCTCAGGGTCGTTTACTGGGCCTTTAATAAATAACTACTTGTTAACAATTAAATTATATCAATCTATCATGGACTTACTTCATCAATAGATTTTTACAATGTAAAAAAATATATGAACTTTAAATTCTGAACGAAATTCGAAATATGACGATAATACCTTTACTTATGAGTTTACAAATAGTAATTCTGAGAAATTTTAACTTACTGTCTCTGGTACTCAAGGAAATTTGGCTCGTTCGTACACATACACTTATCGCTCTTTATAGACAGGCCATTTTTAACACTGATTCTAATAAACACTTCTAGTTTGAAAAATGTTTCACTGTTCGTTTAGAAATTATTATTCTCTTGTTCCGAAGTTTATTAACTGCTGGATGCAGTTGTCTGGGCTCCCAGAATCGAAGAGAATGGTCTAAATAGAGAATATAACAATTTAAATTCTGCGCTCTAAATATTTAGCGTGGTTATTTCACAGGCTGCAACTTGGAAAATGTTCGAACAGTTTTAGTTGTTGTTACATGTATCCAGACACTTTCTGGATATTATACTTTTCGTCTGACCACTTATAAATTTCCACGACCACTTAACTCGAGCTCGCCACCCCACAGACTCTGTTCTCTACGTCTCGCGAACCTAACAGCCTACAATTACCCACAAACATGCCACATTCTTGTGTACAACCTGAGTGTTTTATGCCGCTAACAATGCGAGTCCAAATTTCTGTTTATTAATTAATTATTTCCTTTTAATTACCACAATATATATTGTTATACGTCACTAAAACAAATAATTTCACATTTAATCGTTTTTCAAATGGTATTGAAACGATCCTATGACGTGTTACGAGGGAGACTGATTACAGCAATCCTTTACAGAGTTCTCTGAAGTATTTCAAATTAAATGTTGCATTATAGAAATTAAAATTAAGATATGCTATATTAGGTTGGCATATGCCGTACTTACTATCTTAATTTATTTTTCCATCCACATACCTTCATTAAATTAACCATGACAGTATTGCTTGAGACTTACATATAAGTTTTCCTTCTATGTCTTTGATGATAATTAAATTACAAATATGTAATGAAATATTAATTATTGGCGGCGTAACTTTGAGGGAGAATTGTAAAGAACAGTATTGTTTGGCGAGAATGCAGAGACTATAATGGTTGCTACGGTATATTGTCGAAAAGGCATATAAGACGCTCAGAACTTTAGCGGTGATCACTTACTCGGATATTCAGAGAGAGACAGTGTTTGGAGCCTGCGGAATAGTCACTCAAATAGTCAGACAGCAGAAACAGTTAGACAGTGACTTAGATATTCAGAGAAAGAATGTGTTTGGTAGCAGAATGTAGTCAGTTAATCGGATATTCAGAAAGTGTGTGTTTGGGAGCCTGCGGAGAACTGTGATATTCAGAGGGCAGATTCTGTTTTTGGAGGTCTTGACGAAACAGCCTAAGTACAGTACAGTCAGAGAGCAGCCTGTTTGTTATGAGAAACAGTCAGTCAAAGGTGGCCGAATTCAGTAAAGTATAGGCTAAACATAGTCATCTTTTCTACTAAAAATTATCCACAGTAAAAATAGAGCGTGACAATACGAATTCAGCGAAGCAGAAAGGCACCAAAAATATTGCAAAGTGTTGGAAAGTGAGACGAGAATAAAATCAGTGCTATGGCCTATCAGTGAAATAGTGTTATTTCTTAAAATTAAAATAAATCAGATGTACACAAACCAGAGCAGCTAAAAATAAATTGTATGTAAGGAAAACCCATCTTTCACGCAAATATCGTTTACAGCCAGATTTATAAAACTTTTCAGATTTTTATAGTTTTTGCATCGGTATAACATTTTGTTATTGTAAATTTAAATTAATTATTTTACTGCCTTTATTGGAGGCACGATGAGCGGTCCTGAAAATTAAGATTATCATAAAAGCTGTGACATTAACTTAAAATATTAAAAAGTCAATTCTACTAAAAGAAAATTTGTCAAATAAATAATTTTTCATATCTCTTTAAAATTGCAACGTAAACTTATTTCTTTTACCTTTAATAAATGTGCTTACTACAATATATTTGCTCCAATATTTTTTCTTTTAAAGAATTTGTTGTGTTTATGTAATATTCTCTCGTTACCAAAATTTGGAGTACAATTACTATTTTTATATTAAGGGACATGACTTTCTTAATATTTGAGTGGTTTTTTATCACATATTGACATATTGATAATTTAGAATCCTAATTAGCGTGCAAGTTTTAATTCTTCTATCCAACCTTGTTGTTTGATATTTGTTTTACAGATGATTATGGCCGGAAATTGGCCGAAAGATTCTAGTTGACTTGGATATTCAAATTTAATGTTAACCTTCAGAATTTTTTACATACCATTTATAACAACCTCTCTAGGAAAACCTACTCTCTATAAAATGCCTATTTTCATTTTAAACAAATTTTTAGTATTATGTGAGATGGTCATTAAAATCGGTATAATAATTAAAATGTAATACAATGTTTACGACGTTACTTTGTTGTCATTTGTGTTGGTTTAGAACCCTTTCATATCCCAGAATCTATCGGAAAATCAGGTAACGTAACGCCCATATATGAAGCTTCCCATTTGCTGTGATTCCTCACGTCACGCCTAGGAAGTTGTGGAGGTAATGCTGATGGAAGCGTGACCAAGGAGTTACGTGGGTCAGGCGCGTGTCCGAGGCAGTAGCATAAGTTAACGGTCCTGACCCAGTAGTAATGAAGCAGCTAATTGTTGAGCAGATAAAACATGTGACCTGGCGGCGAGAGAGGTGAGAGGTCCGGACGACCACTACTCGAGAGGCCAAGAAAGGCGTGGATTTCCCTTAGTCGACGACGCGCTATCAAATTAACTCTGCATAATTTTATGTGATGACATTGGCATTCACCTCTTCAAATTCCCATGTTTGACTGCGGTGGAAGGGAGTGGGACAAGATACATCGCGTCTGAAGAGTCAGCTGATTTTATAACCAGCAGTACTAGACTAGTAATTCATTTCTCGTTAACCGTGCTCGTAAAAATAAAGAAATAATCTCAGGCCACTCTAGAAGAAAACGGAACAACGTCGCGGTCTTCCTCAGCACGTACTAGGGACCTCACAAAAATAAATATAACAACTTCAATTACGCCATGTTGTGCGGTCACCATCTTTATAACCACAGCAAGCACAGTCAACAAATCGACAGGAATATACTGGTAATACGTTCACTTTTTTAACGTTGCAAGTTGGAATAGAAGGGTTCCGGTCCTTAATACCAAAATTTAAACATCTTGCACAGGTAATATTGGCACAAAGATTTGTCTATTTATTGAAAAACGATTTGGATCTATCTTTATCTTTTAAGTTCTTTCAGTATAAATGTTTAACTTAAAAAAAAGAGTTTCTCGTTTAGTATCAAAGATTTTGTTTCAATACTAATACAGGTAACCTTAAAAATAAACTTGGTAAAACTAAATTTTAAGTTAATGTTTTCTAAATGATTGATAAAAAATTTAAGATATATTTTAAGTTATTTATCCTTGTACAATACGAATGTTCAGTAAATTTTTTCTGAACAATGACAAAAATAACTCGGTTACAATTATGTTTTTGAATTATCTCTATTTATTCTCAGTATGATGTATATAAATTACATATTTCTAGAAAGCTGTGTACAGCTCTGTATAACAAGGTTATAAATATTTTAAATAGATAATCACGCAAGACCAATAATAAAGATCAAATTGAAAGAAGGAACTAAACGTCTTTCTTTCAGACTGTAAAGGTTTAAGTTAAACTATACCTTCTATGATCAAGATAAGGAGTAATACTCAAATGCGCGTTGACATTATCGTCAGGCAGATTAAGTAAAAGAGTATGAATGAAATTATTTAAACCGTATTTCACCTATTAGCAGTTGTTGAAGTGAATAGTTTTCAATAATACAGTTCCGCAGGTGACCATAAAAGGTTCGAGGCACTGCGGCGAATCCTTTTTGCTTCTGTCTCATTATTTATTCCACTAAAATAAATAGTCATATTTTTTATCCCATAATTTGCTATCGATAAAATAATTATTTTTCTAGCTTGATATGAAAATTTTATGTGACACAAATACAATCAGAATTAATGTTTAAGCAAAATTAAAAATAGTTTTACAAAATAATAAATGCTGATGAAACTTCGATGAATCGTTTTGATTCCGAGAGCAAACAGAAAAAGTTTTGTTGAAAGATTTGGCACCACGAACAACAATAAATGGAAACTGGCTGACCACTGCTGAAAAATTGTAATAATATTATTTATAGATGTAAAACATTAGCAATATCGTTCCAGCACGTAACTATAGTCCGTTTTAAACTAGAAGTCTCCTGGTGTAGTGGGCCATTGATGCCACGTATGTCAGGCAACGTTGCTGATTTCAAGCGTTGCGATTGTTTGATTTAAGGTCACACTTATTTCGAATTTAAAGCAGATTATAACTCGAGAAGGCTATAGAGATATTCTGAAAATTATCCATGGCCACATAAATCTGAAAAGGAGCAGTTAAAAACAACAGGCTGGATAATGGACCTCGATAATGCTGAGTTGCACATCGCTAATGTTACTGTCAAACATTTAGTCAGCTCAGATTTAAAACCAATTATTGCTTTATTTTTCTAATTTTTCTGCCACCGGAAGCCGCGGTGAAAGATGTAGTTTTGGCTGATCAAAACATTTCTCCCAGAATGTATTTGAAAGTTGGAGAAAGTGGCGATACATGCTGAGGGGGAATACTTTGAGAAAGACGCCAAATTTTGGAGGAGTTAAAAATTATGAGAAATTGATCAGCGGTTGACAGGACTGTCCACACCGACATTGTGTGAATCAATGACTGGGATCAAGGCACAGTACCCGGTATCGATGTTGTAAAACATTTAATTAATGCTGCAATGAGATAAGGTGGGGCCAATTGTCGCACGCCTTTGTGTAATGGAAGAAGGTATCTGTTCTTCGCACCTCGCCATAAACGCCGCCAACCTTCCTGTTATGGCAAGTCTCTTATCGCAAGGCGCAGGAGCCGGCCACAGGTTTCCATGTTCCTCTATCTTGAGCCATTTGTCCTGTTAATGTGGTCCTTCCTCTGGGAGATTCGCATTCTTGGCCGCTGCGGCTATATCAGATGCCGTCACTGCTGGCTGGCGTCTTGCGAAACTTTAAAACTCGGCCCCCTGATACATGTGCGAGCCGTTCCGACAAACCTCTCTTCAGATAGCACCGACGGCTTGTATGGATGGTCAAGATTGATGTTCAGGTACTTATTATGTGGTGTAGCGGTTTTGTTTTAGTGTCACACAGATTACCTTTCCTAGTGAACTCGTAAATCTTGTTTTGGCTTTTAGGTGACGCATTCAGCATATTCCAAAGAAACTTCATTAGAAGCTCTTGTGAGTAAAAGGCTCCAATGGAATTTGACAGTAAATCCGAATAAATGCCTCTCTATTCCTTCAATATCAGCTCCAAAATTAATTTTTCATCGCAGTACTTGAGAATTCCCCTAATAGCTCAATTTTTTTTCTTTAAGTCCTGAATATATTGCGTAGTAAAATATGCTATTTCATAACTTGTATACTTTCTGTCTAGTTTCTTCTGCTCTTTGTTTCATATACGGGCTGGAGTTACCCTGGATGATCAGATTCCTCATGGTCCAACTCCGAGAAGTAATGACTTGTCAGTAGTTTGAGTATGTGTGTCATTGTTCTTCGTAGTGTGTGTCGTGCTTTGTGTTACTCTCTATATTGTCTTATTTGTGTGAGTTTAGTTCCCATTTTGTTCAGTGATTGTCTAATTTATCTTTAAACAATTATTTATTAATATGAATTGTATATATTTTCTGCAAATATTAAAATGATAAGTCCGTATTCAAAGTTAAATTAATATATAATTATATTTAAAGCTATCTGTTAATTAATTTGTAGTTACTATTCTATGTCACCAAACCATAAACTTCGAGTAACTGTAATTTTATTTATGAGGAATACTATTCCTTCAACCGAGGACTAATGGAATTAATAAAGTCCTGTATCCTGCCCAACCTGAGTTTACAGATTATCAGGAATATGGTTTTATGTGTTACGACATTACATTATTACCGCTAAGAAATATTTTCTTTTCAGTAGATACATTGAGCGGGTATGCGAAGGCAACCGCGAAGTATCCAAGGGTTAACTAGCTTTTCAGGGCTATAGTATAAGGAACCTATTAATTCGTAGTGTAGGACAAACCCTAAAAACCTGAATAAGCAAGGTCGGGCATTTGGTACTTACCCACGCGCTTCCGGTGGCTGGAGTGGGGTACGCTGCGGGATTGCAGCATTTCCTTCTCCATGCCTCGACCGGTTTAGGAGGCAGTTGACCGACTGCCCAATCCTGACCGCTGATCGAGCAGGTATACAGTTTCGGAAAGGCAACTTTATTCCGTAAATAATCTGTCTTGGTTTTAACATTAAGTGAATGTATATACAAGTTTAATGTATAGCATTTCTGAAACTTATCTGGATTTATAAATTCTATCTCTATCTATAATATGCAAACTGTTCCCATTGGTAATGATTCGTTTAATAAATATGTTTAGAAATTATCAATTCAGATAAAAATCTTTTAACAATTAACTTTATCTGACGTTCTTAAATAAATTAAAACATCAACCTTTTTAATTGTAAATTTATTATTAATTTTAATTTTTAAACATTATAATAAAAAAAACCTTCTCAAAGATTCATTCGTAATTTATTAAGAACTCTGCGGGTGTTGTAAAGTAAATTAAATGAACTAATTTCAAAATCCATGTCTATATTTTACAAACAAGATAATTTATAATACAATTAAATACTTTTTTATTTAATACTCAGTTATTGTATTTAATTGCAGCCCAGTTTGTTTACAAAAGCTAATGCATTTAAGCACTTTTTAAGTCTTTTTTTATTTCGGTAATATATTCTATTATTAGATAATAATTTCGGTAAGTATGTTATTGGTTCTTCTATCCACCTTGATGTATTTTTTACGCCTTTTACATCCCTCCTCGCCCGATTCTTTTGATCAAATTTTGAATGAGTATTCAAGGGCTGTCTGTTTCATTTTATCGATAAGAAGGTAAAAATTTGGTCCTATTCTCCCTACTAAACGAGTTCAATTTGGAATTCCCGTTATTCGTTTTGTGACGTTGTTGGTAAACATTCCATACTTCTACTGTAATTGAAGAATTTTCCAGCCATTGTTCAACGAAATTATGTTAACTGATGTTACGTTTTGTTCCTATGTTTATATACATTTCGCGATAAAAATATTTTTTTATAACTTAATATGTCTATTTTGTGAGATCTAATAATAAAAATATATCCAAATACAGACAATAGAAGTGATAATATAAGTACCGCACCTCGTTTCAGGAAGCTTTGTTACTTTCTTCTGGTGCAGAAAAAACACAAGATCCTAGAAGTTCGACAATATATGTAAAATCATGCTTTTTTAATATTTTTAAAAACACGGATTATGAAATTAGATCATTTAAATGACTTTTCAACACCATAATAGGTCATAATAAATTAGGATTGAACTTTGAGAATATTTTTCTAATAAAATGTTTAAAAATTTAAATTAATAATAAATTTATAACTTAACAGGTTGATATTTTCATTTATTTAAGAACGTCAGATAATTATAACTGTTAAAATATTTGTATCTTAATTGATCATTGCTAGTCATATTTATTAAACGAATCACTACCAATTGGAACAGTTTCCATATTATAGATAGAGATAGAAATTATAAATCCAGATACGTTTCAGAAATTTTAAACTTGTTTTGTATTCACTTAATGTTTAAACGAAGACTCATCTTTGCGGAATAAAGTTGCCTTTCCGAAACTGTATTCCTGCTCGCTCAGCGGCCAGGATTGAGGAAGGGCCCGGGTGGCGGGGGGAAGTTGTAAGTTCATGCTATGGCTCGTACGATACTAGCTCCAAAGGGTGTGATCCTGAAATTATAGTGACGTTGAGACAGTCTGTATATTACTAATTATTATTACGACTGAGTAAAAATCAAATAATACGATCCTTACTACTAAAAAAAGCCCGTAGGGATATAGAAAGACGCACAAACGCAAATTATCTATCCAAAAACATAAATTATGTTACTATTTTTAAAACACAAAAATATCCCGTAATAACAGTTTAAAAAATCTTTAAATAAATTAAACAATAAAAAGGACGATGAACGAAAAAAAAACACATGTAAGTTACAAATTGAAACGAATAAAATAACTCTTTATTTATTATAATTGATCGTTCCCCGGGATCCACTCATTGAGGTGTGCTGAGTGCATCATCGCTCTTCCATCCTCTGCATACCTGCGTGAAATAAGTTGTGTTAGAGCGAGATACCTGCAAGCCTTCCGCGCTCTTAGCGTGTTTCACAAGGGCCGGGCTTCTTTATTACTTGGTTTAGCTGGAATCCAGGAGAGACTACACAGAAGACATGTCACAAGAATGAGCTCTGGTTTCCAGGTACGACTGAGAAGAATACTTCCAGGCAGGGATATTTCAAAAATTGACTTTATTTTAGAGAATAGTGCAAATGATTTTCATAGGGACCTTCATGATTCTTACATCAAAAATATTTTAATGGTATTTCCTCTATAATGTATCGGTTGTTAGCTCATTAACTGATGTATTGTAAATAAATAAGGGTTTCACTGCTGGTTACTGTATTCGGGGTCTAATTTGTGTGTGTAATTGACGTCGAATCATAACCTACACATGACTGTGGAAGTTCTTGAAACAAAGTGAAGTCTAGTAAATTAAATATTCAAGTAGCTCCTATTTCTGACAAGAAAATACAACTGAAAGAACCGAAAAGGCTCTGAAGATTAACAAAAAATATTGAGGTTTTTTTCTTAATTTATTTTGAAATTACTTTGACTGGTATTTTTTGTAATATATTTTACCCCAATATCAGTATTAATATAAAGAATTTGTAAAAATTTCTTTAAATTATTTATAAACACAGTGCTAAATCCAACACTACAAATAACACACACTCAACTATTTGAATTATTTCTGAATTAATCTTATATTCTGGGGTCAGTACATATATATATATATATATATATATAATATTGCTTTCACTCCAACTTAAATAACGGTATCAGTTATTAAAACCCTAAATGTAGGTAACGTTTTATTAGTTCCCATTTTTATTGGTCACATTCTGTATTTATGACGTTTAAAACAAACAGGAGCTTTCAGTTCTCAGGTCAGGATCTACGAAATACACAAAAAGAATTAATATTAACGGACATACGATGAAGGAAAAAATTATAATTTTAGAAGACAATATATACCGTATAATATTTATTGTTTTTTTGTACATTTCGCAGAGGATGGCTTCTTATGTTTCAAACGTAAAAAATTTGATGACTGACAAAAAATTAGGTAAATTTATTGTTTTAATAATAGTATAAAAAGTCGTAAGTATATAAGGTTATTTCTGACGTGTCCATTTTATAATATAAAATGTAAAACAATTGTTGTTTAACTTTACAGTCGTATGAAATTTGGAAAAATATAAAAAAATTATATACAACTGAACCGTATTTAAAGCTTTTACAGGATTTATCGTATCTAACTGTAACAATCGCAAATTCTAAGATGGTTTGACATATTTGGGGGAAGTAAGAAGCGACAATAGACGATGAAACAAGCACACCCCCATGGACGCTTAAAGAACTGCCAATTGATACATCGCTACATAAGCTTAAAGTAAGCAACCCACACATCACAAACTGGAACGCTGAAGTCTATCAGTTACTACAGAGATATAATTTTCGCAGTCATCTATACCGACGCGTCCAAAAATTCAAACGGAGTTGGTTGCTCTATAATTACGACAGGCAAAGAAAAATCTGTCGCTATAAATCATAATGTATCGATCAGTACAGCAGAATTATACGCCATCTTCATGGCCACGGAACTGTGTCAGGAATCACCAGAGGCCAACAACATCATCTTAACAGACTCCAAGGAGGCAATACATAGAATAGCCAGTACGGAGTACAGAAATGGTTGCATAATTCGAATTAGAGAGAATATAGTGAAAATCCACGAAAACGACAACCAGATCAGTATAGCCTGGCTACCGACGCATAAAGATATAGAAGAACATGACAGGGCAGATCTCCTAGCGAAGATGGAAGACGATCATCAAGGAAGAACCAGCAACCAGCCAATCTGCACCAGCAGGGACTGCAGAGAAGAACAACTGGAGGAGAATTGGAATATACCAGTGAAACCAGAAGAATGTTGAGTCATCCTCAGAAATGTCAGCAGCATCAAAGAAATATCGCACCCTAAAGAACCATTTCGAAGGAAACAGGTTGTTTTAGCCAGAATAAGAACATTGCACTCCAGTTTCCAGATCCCCGCAGTAGGTATTCAGCTCATGCAAGGAGGCTACAACAATTCCTCATGTCCTCTTGACTGCCCCAAATATAGCGACATAAGAAGGTCAACTATAGCCGCCCATTCAATGATTGAGATCTGCAACTCACCAACAGCAATAAAAAACCTTATGGATATTACTATGAAAACTGATTTAAAAAAAAATAATATAAATGCTCAGCAAATGTAAAACATAACAGATGTAAGCCACTAATGACCAACAGGTTAAAGCGACTATAAACTGTAAATTAAAAAAATATATATGACAGTGCAACTTCACAGAACATTTGTTCCTTATAATTTCTTAATGTTAGTCGCTCGCTCAAATATTCCAAAAATAAATTTAACCGACAGAAGAATATAAAAAATGTGATAATACACTTTTTTTTTTGGATCAACGCATCATAATATGATTAAAAACTCAGTTCTTCAGCTCTCATAGCGCCAAAATTTTCTTTCGTGGCATGAGGTAATGCGCTTAGATTTTTTTTATTAACACCAATCAGACGTTTGTAAACGATACTAATAAGCCTCTTATATCCGCCTTCTGATGTGTGTTTTCCATAAGCTTCCTACACGATGTCTCCCCTCTTTCCCGCTTGTTACTCTTTCGTCAGGAGAATATACAGGGCATCCTCAACTATTACCCAACGAATTACCACTAACTAGAGAAGCCTAAAACATCGGAGCTTGATCATGTTTAATATGAGTTTTGGCATTGCTTATTATATGTCGGAAAATTCACGTAAATGTACTATCGTGACGCATCACCGAATCAGTATTTAATCGACTTTACCCGCCAATAGTTCATACTCAAGGTAAAACACAGAATAAATACATTGATTCCGAATAGTTCATTATATTTTTCTTGCCGCAGTCGATTGCTGATCACATAATCCATTCTCATGCTGCATAGAAACATCGGAGTAAGTAAGTGATGGTATGGTTGTTCCTGCTGTCGGCTAATCCGCTCGTTTAGAGCCAATCTGTCTCTCTGGGGCAGACGTCGATCCCCGCATGCAAATTAGGTGTGCGGTCTTCCCTCGAGTTCCGGTAACACGCAAAGGGAGGGGGTGGTTTGGTGGTGACCGCCTTGCATCATTATGCGTTGATAGTTGCTGCAGGGGGCGACGCAGCCGGCGGGGGCCCCCCGTGGAGGCCTTCGACAAGAGGCCACCACCCACAACAACAACACGGGCCACAATGCCCGTTGATTGCTGCCAAACAGACCGACCATTGTACTCGTTCGGAAGATGGACTCCTGGGCCGTCACTTGACATCGGAGACGGCCACGTTTCGCACAACATTACTTGGAGATTAAATCCTAGCCCGTGGCTGCATGGGTAATTAATTGACCCCCATTCCTGAGCACCTTCAGACTCACTTTCTCTCAATGAACAATAGCAGACGAACCAGTACATCAAAATGCCAATCAGGTTAATCAGGTACGAACCCTCTGACAGCAGACGATATGATTTACAATTAAATTGGATTAGAAGAGATTTGAAAAAATGTGGAACAGCATTACAAACTAATTTTCTATATTAGACTTACTAAATATATTAATATGATACATAGACATTTCTGAGTGACGACGTGGAAATCAGTTTAATTTAAAGTCGCTGATCAGGTGAGGTAAATAGATTGCTTTTCAGGTTGTAGTCCGTCTTCCACCTTCTTCTCTAACCGAGGCAATTCAGTTCCTGTCGTATTTGTAATTTTTACGTCAGATTGTCCGCTAATGGTCTCGCAGGTTTCAAATCAGAAATTTTCTTATCTCTAAATCTGTCCTTCCAGCTGTCAATTCTTATGTAATTTGTATGTCGAACCCGAGCCCCAATTTCAGTCAGTAAGACACTTATTAAAATAATTTGTTCAAGATTACTCAAAAATACTTCTTCGTAAAAATAACAATTTGTGCAGTTCATCGTCCCCATTATCATTTAATTGACAAAATCGGTAATACACGCTGATCTAGGCTCTTACGTCCTGACTGAATTTTAATAGCATTTAGTTTCTTCCATATGAGACCTATTTTTTTACACCTCTTATATTAAAGATACTGTTATAATTGGCTATGTATTTAATTTCATCAAACGGTTCTAATGTATGGAATGACTATGTGCTTTAATATATACTAGTATTTAATTCTGAATTTCGACAGTATTCCTTGGACATCCAATTACTAAATTATTTTCCCACAATCTTTGATCCCTTAATATATTAAATATTATGTATAGCCTACATATTCTTTGTGCAAGTTATATATTTCTATTTTATCCTACTTAATACTAACACGTTTTTATATGATTTTACCTTCCACTAGACATATCTGAAATTTTAAATACACATTCGTATAAGTAAATATAAAGGGTCGTATTCATATGAATACGTGGGCGTGGAACCAGTAAATGAAGATTTAATTCGATATCTTAATCGATTTACGTTATATTTTGAGTTTTTTCATAAAATTATTCGTTAAGGTGGTTCAAATGAGCTTTATCTGTATGGAATAAAGTCATGGCACAAAACGAGCGATGTTTCAGTTCGTTATTGCTAACAGATTTTGAAATATTAGGAAATTTCCCAAAAACCATTCATAAAAGTGTGTAAAATGAGTTATGTTGTTGTGGAAGCGTGATCGTAGAACAGGGTGGCCGCTGTTTGAAGTCGTTAACTTTATTGGTTCACGAGATATAGGGAATTTTTGCAAATACATTCGTAGAAGTAGTTAAAAAGATCGTTATCATCGTTTAAGCTTTGAAAATATATTTTAAATCATTAAATAGAGTTTTCTTTTTGGCATTACTCAAAATTTTCGTTAGTCTCAAAGACTTATTTTTTCTAATCGCGAGACACCAAAATATTTACGATCAATTTCCGTATTTTGTTTACGTGTTACCTACTGCGTCTATTACAAATAAGTCATGATTTAAGTTCACCTGAAAGAAACAGTGGGATAATTTAAAGTGTGATTGTGAATGTGGAAGCCGAGTTAAGCCGCAGACGTTGGGCACGAAAAATTCCTTGGAGGTTAACTGTACTCAAAGAATAGATTGAAGCCATTATAAATAATTCAAATGGATGGAGTCCAATTACATAATAAAACATTACTTCATTAACAATATTAATTATATGAGTATTAGAATTTAATTCTATTAGGAGTGTGTGAATTTTTTTATTGTGGTTGTCGTTTATAATTAGTTATAACCATAATATGTATTCATATAATTATTTTACATGTTAATATCTGCAAAATAGTTTATGGAACCGAAAACGTATGATTAATTCGCTCAAACATATCTCGTCTTTTTTTCGACGAAGTGTTTCTGCTCTTCTTCCGTAGAGTGCGGTTTTTTTGACTTGCCTTTTTTTTTCGAATCTTTACGACAAAGATTGTAGATCATCTAAGAGGCATTATTTACCTGCTTGTTTGGCGTCATCTCAGGCTGTCATCAAGACAGAACTGCTCGCGGCTCGTCCAAGATCACAACTCCAGCTGATCACCCGCTTAAGGTGAAAAATTGTATATTATTACTTCACCCCACACTGCGACAAAAGAGTCCACAACGGCAAATAGTCTTAATTCCTTAAACCATGCTTTACTGCCTTCCATATTCAATGGGGTGTAAGTACACAAAAACAGGGGTCGACCTCCTGGACACTTGTGTCAACAAGTTCCAGCTTGATCTCAAAGAAATCGTCCAGCAGCAAATTCATCTGTAACTTTTTATCTCCCAAATTGATCATTGGACAGACAAACCATA
This sequence comes from Zhengitettix transpicula, assembly GCA_037074705.1. Classification (NCBI taxonomy): domain Eukaryota; kingdom Metazoa; phylum Arthropoda; class Insecta; order Orthoptera; family Tetrigidae; genus Zhengitettix; species Zhengitettix transpicula. The sequence goes on along the minus strand of CM073593.1, from coordinate 23,515,866 downwards.
TTCTGACATATTTGACTATATTACTCTTTTTCCTCAAATACTAGTCAAATGATTATGAAGCTTTTTAGGGAGTTTCTTCAACCATTATTCAATGATTCTATTCGTTCCATAAATTAAATATTCCAACGTTTATTTTTCTTGGGTCCATTCTATGAAGTGATAACAAAGCTACGCTTTCTCTTTAAAATGATTCCATATTTCTCTTTATTCTTAATATGCAGAATAAGCATTACCTATTGCTATCGAGGTTTGACATCTCAATTCAAACATAAAACACGCAGCATTGTTGCTGGTTGAGATCCGCGAGTTCCGCGTATAATGATACGTCAGAAACGTCGTTCAACACAATAATAAATATTCTGCTGCCATAAACTATTCAGCTGTGGCGTCGCCTTGAACGTCCAAGTGATTCTTCAACTTGTTAGACTCCATTCACTCGGTGTTCTCGAGGCCACCTGCCTTAATCGTTCTTAATGCGATAGTGCATCACGGAAATGAAGCGGTTTCTTTCTGGCAGATGTAACGCTATTTTTCCCACATACTGTTCACAGCTATAAATAAATCAAAAGGAACAAGATAATTATACTTGAACAAACACGAACTGAACACGATTATCAGTTGTTTCTATTACTAAGCGGATGTGAAATTCACTTCAAGCATCCTATATCGTTTTAGAGGCCATTATACTTAAAAAGTCAACAATTAATTACTCTTGAATAATGATTATTAGTAACTCATACCCGAAATATTTTACATTTATATGAAAAATTCTGTATTTAACTTGATTTAGAAGACATGAATATCGTGCAATTTTACCGTGAACATTAATAATGTCACTTAATTTGTTAAATATATATATACATACGAAACATATATCAAGATATAGGCATAATATATTTGCGATTCAACTATAAACAGATGGCTTTTTTCCTGCGTAGTTAATTTGTGTGCGAAGTGTAACCTTATATAAATGAAACTCAAGCACATAAAAACATATTTTAAGCGCGAATCTCAAAATAAAAATTACATTTCTTCCAAATTCTCTTTGAGAAATATTTGAGAACATGTGACCTCTTATAAAAATTTAATATGGAATTTTTTTTTATTCTTATAATTAAATTTCTGGAAATATAAGTAAAGGAACAACCAGATAGAAATTAAATTTCACGAAAGAAATTTAAATTCAATCATGCTATATATATTTTGACTATATACGATAAATTGTAAATAAAGAACAACCTTTTATCGTCAGAAAAAGATATTTAATATAAATTACACAACGTTTCGTCGCTAATTTACGACCTCTTCAGGTAAGACGTTTTAAAAAATTACAATTTCTGCCACAGTAGTCAGCGGAGAACGACTCTGACTATCAAAATTTTGTAAAACGTCTTACATGACAAGGTCGCAAATTAGCGAAGAAACGTATTGGAATTTCTATTAAATGTCTTCTTCTGATGTTAAAAGGTTATTGTTTATTTAGAATTGAAATTTCACCAGTTATTTCATGGAATGTATAACTATTTACTTTTACGTTACATATAATAAATGAAGATACCATATACATGCCATAAAATATACGGTATTACTATAATTTTGAATTAAAATACCCGAGAGGTATCATCTCAAAAATATTTCATTATACAAATTATTTTTCCACTCCAATTATTTTATATCAATTTTGAAACAAATATTACCTGAATACTTTTAAATATGTCAAGAAGGTAATTTTGCATCTACAACTGTAGATAGCTAAGTGCTTTTAATTGTTGAATTAATTATATATGTATTTTCTTTCTGGTTTTCACAGTGAAACATACTAGATTCAATAATTCATGTTATACTCGCTTGTTAAAAATATTTAAAAGACAAGTTAAAAAGAAAATATTATTTTATTAATATTTTAGAGGTCTGGTGTGCTCCTCTTCAAGTAAAATATGTAATTTAGTAATTGATTATACATTGATCGTCCTCAAATCTTTTAATTTCGTTTCTTAAATACGCCTGTTTAGGAGACCGACAGAGTAGCAACGTCGAAAACCTGCACGCTTATAGGTCTTTCCATAAAATTAAGTGAATAGGCGTGTCTTGTCAATTCTTTTCCCCTTACTCCGGTGTTTACATTAAGCCCCAAGCGGGTGGTCAGTTGTAATGCCTTCAGAAGAGAAATAGCCCCGGTGAGCAATAAATATTTCGAGGTAACAACGTACAAATTGCGGGCTCGGTCGACAATGACCACATCGGTCCTGGCAAAGAAGGCGTCTCATTAGCTGAAGCTCCTCTGGCACCTGGACACAGAGGCAGATGTGCTGCTTTCCTAAGATGCGGAACTCTCTACAAAGGAGAGGACGTTGTCCTCCCTTCCCCCGTGACACACAAGCACGAACGGAAAAATGGCCTTCCTCGCCAGCGCAGACTCTGCCTTACAACCACATTCCGCTAATTAATTGAATTAACGGCAGTCAGCCTTTCTGTTCGGAATCCGTACCCTTGCTGTCCTCAGTATAGACTCCCGTCAGTAAGTGTATTTATTGTACAGGCGACTTCGATGAATCACCGACAGATCGAATAACTTATTATTTAAATTAGATTGAAGAAAATCCAATGCTCTACTGCTACTCGTCCTCAATTTAAAAATTTTATTGTTCTCCCTTATTTCAATTTTTTACATTATATCTTCCAATTTTTTAAAGAATGTAAAATATCCATCATTTACAAATCTACTAACCTGATACTACCTTATAAAAGAATCCACAAGGATCCACTTGGCACCTTTAGCAAACATTGTGGAGTTTACAAAACCTCTTGCTCTGATTCCTGCCCCTACATGGGGCAAACTAAACGATCACTTAATACCCGTATGAAGGAATTATGTCCCATATCAAACTTCACATGGATAAACAATAAATAGTCTCCAAACATTCATTTGATTGGCAGCAGGTACTATTTCAGAATTATATCAGAAATCGTTTATACTAAATACAACATCACTAACTAACTCCTTGGCTCGACAACCCCGAAGGGCCTTGGCCTACCGAGATGGCTCCCAGACTGTCATCTTACACGACACATTCAGGATTTAGGAGTGACACCTGGTCAGAGTGTCGATTCTCTCACAGCCTTAACCCCAGTTTTCTTCACCAGGACGACCACAAACGCCCATGCCAGGATTCGAACCCGGGACCTCTGTGATGCGTGTCGCTGGCCACTACACCACAGCACACCGGCACAACATCACTACAACCGATATTATGAACTTTTAAAAAATCTGTCCATTATTTTTAGGTTATCATATTTGCTTTACTTCATTTTAGCTTTGTTTTTGAGCTCGTCAACTATTTTATGCGATATTTCGTTCTTACAGCTCTTACGTTTTTGAATCACCTGTCGAAAGCGGCAAGAATTGCATAAACGTTGAGTGCTATTTTTTAACACTTAATTTTGTCTATTAACTTGATACTTCTTCATCCGATTAACTGTAAGTCAAGCGATCCCGGATTAGCTCCGAAAAACCAACAACTCAGTCAATTTGTTGATCAAGGAACAGAAGTCAGAATTACTGGAAAAACACTGAAACCTTTAATTATTAACCAGGTCTTGACTCTCATCATGTAACACCAAGAAATAATTTCAAGCTAGCGATTCGTCAGAAGGAGGGTAATATATTCGACTCATTTTGTACAGATGTGACAAACTTTTTCCTACTATAGTGGGGGTGACGGAATATCAACATGATTAAAGACCTGTAATTTAAAGAACGACGTTAGTAAATATCGGACTTATTTTTTTTTAAAATCTGGTTTCGTAGTTGGATATCTCTGAAAAATAATCAGACACTGAAATAATAAAACTAATCCTGGACTTTCTTACCTTCCGCTGGCCCCTTTGAGGATTAAAAAAGGGAATAAACTATCTTTCGTCACACATCTGAGTTGATAGGCGCCGCTCTGTCTCCGTCTCTCTCGGATGTCGTACTGCGAGTTTTTCTAACTCGATTCCAAGTTGAAAGTGATACTTCTTCTTCTACTCTGCGGTAGTAAGAAGTTCTCTATTCGCCGAGTACTAGCCAAGTATTTTTCTCCCCATATCTGCTTGCCGGATTCTGTACAGTGAAAACTTACATTTATCTATGACATTACATGATTAACAAAATTTAGTAAATCCGGCGGGTAATCTGCAGTTTAATTTGTATTTTGAGTATTAATAAACGTAATTTTGTAGCCTTGTTGCTTGTATCGACCGTGACTGTCGAGTCGTCCGAAGATTAGAGGCCCGGCCTCTTGGCTCCTTCTAAATCAAGCTCTTAACTATTTATAGTCTTCATAATTAAAAATATATATTATATAGACTATAATTGGGTGAACTTCCCAATATATAGCGCCACACGCATTTTAAAAATGGAATAATTTGATAATCTTTGATATGTGTACACGACCCGTTTCCAAGACTAAAACAAACATTAAATAACAAAATAATTTAAATTGCATATTGTAACAAATACCTTAGCATTTGTAGCATATAAGTGCTTGTATGAAATATAGCTGTAGTAAATATTAACAAATTACTAGTTGCACATGCACGTCAAGTATATCAATTGTAATATTAACTATAGTAGCGAAAGGAATTATTCGACCTGCTCTCCTGCACGCCTTCGTGGCAGCCAATAAATCAAATGTTACATCTCTGCAAATAGCCCTTCAATGCCGACAGCAATATCTTGCAATTGATAGCTGAGAGCAGCGGAGTGGTTTATGGACACGGTGGTTTTCTTGGTTAACCGCAGTATCTCCGTACCAAGTTACAGTAATGGCCAGAATTATTATTTCATCTAATAAAACAAAGTGCTGTTAATCAATAATTAAAAAAAACAGATTATTAAATTACTTTTTAGTTTATCTGGGCCTGTGTACAGTTTTAGTAAGAGACAAAAATAATAATATGGTAGCTATTGATTGTACAGCTACGAAATTAATATTATTTCTAAACCAGAATCGTGTTTTACTCCAGCCGAAACGTATCCGTAAACACTGACGAAATTTTATTTGATAATCTGTAATAAAACATAATTTCCAAAACAATTTCAAATAATATATTTACTAACCATGGGCATACGGTAAGAGTTGTTCGCTATTCCCATTGGAATAGTCGGCCAGCTGCCTCCTAAACTGGTCGAGGCACGGAGAAGGGAATTCTGCGTCCCCACAGCAAACTCCTCTCCCGCTATCGGAAGGGCGTGGGACAAGTACCCAATGCCCGACCTACCCGATGCAGGTTTTCCTAGTGTTTTCCCTGCATTTCTTTAGGCGAATGCCGGGTAGGATCCTTAAAATATAGCCCGGGGGCCCTAGTAACCCTTTGCTACCTTCCTCTACCCTTCCGAATCCCCCCTTTCAAATCCCTTCCTATGCTATTAAAGGGGAGTTGCCCAACGTGGATTAACCTCATGTAGCCTGTTGCCCTAAAAAACCAAATTCTATACTAAATTCGAATGGTTATTCAAATACAATTAGTATTGTTAGGTATATTTTATTTTTATAAGTGATTTTGAAATTAGGCGGTTGCAGCGTAAGTAAAAAATGTTAATCCATTATCGTATTCCATATTCGGTATTGCAATATATCAAAAACAGTTTCGGAAGAATTTTAATAATTGTCTCATTTACAGAATGAGACAAAGGAAGAGACACTGGTTGGTTTTATATTCCAGTATGAACCATTGAAGCTACTATTTTTATTATTGTGGATGTATTATTGAAATGTAGGTACAACCGACTGAAGAAGTATTGAAGCCCATTTCGGTTAGTATAAAATATGTTGAATTTCATCACAGACCAACCACCAGGCTGCTTTGTGACCATCGAAATACACACGAAAACATCATCGGTCACGCTCACGATTTTAACGACTTCATCGTCAATCAAACATATTCATTTCTCATGTAATATTCGGATTAAATTCTATGGCTGATAAAAAAGTACTTGATAGAAAATACGATAAATTATCGTTAACATTAACTGTTTGTTGGAAGGTAAAGTCATATTTCTGTTCAATATATGGAAATCGTGAATAAAAAAATCACATTTTAATTAAATATTTCATTTGTAGTTACGTTGGATACATTTATCTAATTAGGTATTAAGAAATTATTTATAGAGCTAAACGAAAATTTGAACATTCGACAGTAGCTGAGGGCAAAGTCAGGAGTAAAATATAGCATTTTAAAGATATTTGCGAAGCGTCAAAGCCCCTGACCCCTGCAATGAAGATCCCTCGCCACGTCACTTGACGCAAACAACGCTTTGTGTCCTCCATCCCATTCTCGCCCACGGTTCTACCATAAGTCCATCCTCGTCCTGGTCCTGGTCCTGGTCGGGCGCAACAGCTGCCTTCGCCACAATGGCGTGGGGGGTGAGTCCTGTTGCACATCCATCATAGCAGGGAATTCTTTTATACTCCCTTGGCCCCTGACTTGAAATATTCGAAAATAACAGCGTCCTAATGTTTGTGTGGGTCTGGGTTCCTTTTCACGACGAAATCGGATTTCGGACGTGTTACGTTTAGATCCCGTGGAGAAATTGTACCATTGAGGACGATCCGATTATGTCCTCTCAGCAGCCACTTCGGTTGCAGGATTTAGAGACAAGTGAACAATTTTCCGTAACTAAATAAAGACGTTCTCTAACTAAATTCTCTAGACTGAGTTAGAAAAATACGGGAGAAAGATCGAAAAAATTGTAACACAGGAGCGAGACATCCGATGATATAAAGAAAATGCTTGAGAATGGGCATCGTTGGAAAATGTGAAAAATAAAGTTACAAGGGAAACAAAAATAGTGACACGTTCCAAATTTGACGTATTTGGATAAGGTGATTATGAAGAGAAAATCAAACTAGGCTACGGAAAACAGACGATAATAAAACTTCCATTTCAAACAATTTGAAAAACGTGTTGGAATAAATCACCTGAATCATTTTTTGGAAGAATGATTAGGAAAGAAACGGTTTAAGAGTAGTCCAAATAGTTTCTGAAGTAAAGGGATTTATTTTTCATCTCCAAAAATAATAGAAATACAGAACATATGTTTAGTGAATTGAACCAAACTTTTAGTTAAATTGTGTTTAAGTTGATATAATATCATTATTTACTTTATGCTAAGTTGTGGGTTTTTTTACATTTAATTCAGTCAACTTCGCTGTTCCCATTGGAACAGTCGGCCAGCTGCCTCCTAAACTGGTCGATTTACGGAGAAGGGAATGCTGCGACCCCACATCAGACGCTTCTCCCGCTATCGGAAGGGCGTGGGACAAGTACCCAATGCCCGACCTACCTGATGCAGGTTTTTCTAGGGTTTTCCCTGCATTACTTTTAGGCGAATGCCGGGTAGGATCCTTAAACTATAGCCCGAGGGCCCTAGTTAACCCTTGGCTACCTTCCTATACCCGTCCACATCCCCCCTTTCAAATCCCTTCCTATGCTATTAAAGGGGAGTTACCACCATGTGGATTACCCTCATGTAGGCTGTTACCCTAAAAAAAATTACGTGGGAAAGATTTATAACATGTGTTTACAAATATTTCACGAATTTCACATTTCCGTTTTTAACATTTTTATATTGACAGTTAGAAATAAATATATGTTATGATTATAATGTACTATTTACATTAATTTATCATTCAAATCTATCAGTGCGATGTATAGAAATTTAGAACTATAATTGATTAACAGTGTGACATTTACAGGCAATTTTGGCTCTGAATCTATACTTGCCTGGGCTTCTAGGAATTCCCTGCCGGTTCCATGTCCATTTAGATTAATAGTTACCCGATCCTCAAGATAAAATTCTATTACCTCGACAGTAAAACTATTTTGTATTTCTATTTTGAACAACCATAAAATCAATTATATGCAAGTTAAACAGATACATACGAAATACTACATTAACGTTCTTGTTAGTAAAATTGGTTCTAAAGAATATGAAGAGAAAGACAAAAATTTCTAACAAAAGCTTATCAAAACTATTCACGGTTTGTGTTTGTTATTCAATCTACCTTATTTCCAATAACAGTTACCTTGGAACATGTACTGTAGATTAGTACAGCTCAGCCAAAATTTAAGCTACTTATAACTTGTCTATAACCAAAATTAAAAATTATATTAACGCATATAAAGTTAGGTGTTCCGTACGGAATGTAGGCTTCCGAGTTTGTGGTGCTGCTGTTCAGGACTCACGAGAGTAAGTCTGGATTTCGAATCCAGGAATTTCGTTGAGTCACCCACCGCTAAAGGCTGGTAAAGGTCTCAGAGAACTTAATTGGTCATTATTCTAAAGTCAACAAGTCCAATCTCTCACGGCTCAGTGGCGAGCTCAGTTCAAAGCAAAGACAGAGCTGATTATGTTACAAAGATTCTGACAGGGCGACAGTAAAGGATTAGATTACAGGGAAATAGTTTGACAATATGTCTTAGTTCCAGTGCGGAGGGAAATATTGTAACGAACCATACAGTAAACTTAAACAAAGGATAGGATACAGTATTTTTGAAGAAGAACGCTGCAGAAATGGAAAGTAAAGCCAATCTGATCATCTTCCAATAAAATCTTAATAGTAACAGTCCAGATAATAATAGTTAATTTGCATTTTTTCCGGTATTGCATTCGTATAAAAAATATCTCCGTAAGTCCCTCTATTTTCTTTCCAATATACCTTCCATTTGATACCAATTCCAGAAATGGAACTGTAAATATCCATAAGCTTCAGTGATAATACTCCTACAAGTTGTCAAGACTGAACTTTCGAGATTGTTCTCGACTCTTCCGTTGTTGAAAACCCCGTGAAATTGACACATCGAGGTATCCCTATTCGTGCTTGCGGCAAACGCCACCCCTGAATTTCACCCCGCACACTAAGTGAATGAAGCTGCAACGTGAATTATTCATAAAGAAATCATTCGATTTTACAAGTCATATTCAAATTAGACACCCATTCTAATAAACATAACTTTCAGGCAGTAGAGTATTAAACGACGTTTTTAATTGAGGGTTGTGGAAATATTTTTCGAATTACTGTTTCACCAAAATACCCTCTCTCAGCCGGAGATTCCGGATTTACATACATTTCGACAAATTAAAGCACGCAAAATAGATCACGTACACTGGTGACACAAGTATCCGTCTTAAAGTGACTGATTCGAATTTAACAACCTCATTACAGGCCAGTCCTTATATTTTTCTTGTGTACTATGCGTCACAAAAATTTACTACTGACGTAAGAAGTGACGAAGTAAAAGTTGTAAACACATATATTTCTTAATTCTTGAATTACAATTAAGAGCGGGAATCTGTCCTTTGTATATCTCAACTTGTGGTAACTAGTTACCAAGTAAGATTGGAGAAGACAAACGCTTCCGAAGCTTACAAAATGGAAACTATAAAATTCATTTAGTTAATTATGGAGGTTTATTAATTTTGAACTGTACAAAGTCACGAACCGTATAGTTGATAAATTATATATTAGTATTTGTTCATAAGTATTAGAAAAAAAAGCAACATACTGCAGATTAAAATATCAAAGAAAAATGTGTTTAATATTGCACAAAAATTAAATTCTATATATAACTGATTGATAAATTATAATTTTAGGTAAATAAGCTATTTTTCAAAGTAATAGTATTGGTTAATATTTCATAGTTTCTATCAAGATGTTGGGCTTCAAGTTATGGTATAAATCATTACTTGTACAGAAATGATAAATGTAGCCTATAATTATTTATTATACTTGATAAATGAAATTTTAATTTAACGTCTGTTTTTGAATTAATAAAACAATTTATGACCTTATCGGACTCTTTTTAATTTTTATTATGACGACGTGTTGATACCTTTTTGTATCTTCTTCTCGTATTTTCTTACAATTGTAAATACATTATCTGTGGGAAAATACCTGAAGAAGATATAAAAAGGTATCGAAATGTCGTCACAATAAAAATTAAAAATAAAAAGTGTCCGTATAAGGTCATAAATTGTTTTATTATTTACTTTATATTACTACTTCATTGGTTTGAGACATCATATTAATTGTTTGTGACTTATTTTATAACAAATATAATTCTGCAAAGTTTTATATGACAACTACTTCTGTTATGACAGAAATCACTGCAACAAAGATTGGTATAATTTTCCAATTTTAATGACATTATTGTTTTTTCAACTGTAATGTGATTGTAGCTGAAAAGGAAGCGTTATTATATACACCCATATCTTTATTAATAATTAAATTAATTGATACCGGTTGCAGGTGATCTGCGGAGGACTTTTATGGTCCTGTTTATTCCGACGATCAAAGGCTTTCAAGAACTGTAGACTTAAGAATGAAGATTGAAATGGTCAAGGACGATATGGAGAAAAATCGGAGCATAGTTGTGAAATTATTTCGTGTGAACCCCATGTTGTATAAATTTAAATTAAGAGCAAGGTTTGTTGAACGCTTTGGTTGATCAGAAACCCAAGGAAAGATGATAAAATGTAGGGCGTAGTGAAGGAGATGAGAATATGCAAGAAGTTGAAATTTAATGCAATTTTTTTTAAATGTTTTACGCAGAAGAAGAAGAAAACTTTACCGCCAATGACGAGTTATTCACCACCGAAAACGTTAACCTTCACCACTGACTAAAAGTTATTTATCATTAATATGATATACTTTACCGTTTTAAAGTTTGGTGGACACAAAATTGTAACATTAATTTTCACTTTGTTTCCAGCAATTAATGACGCAACCAACGTTAAAGAGCACGGTTAATTATAAATTGGAAAATATTATAACAACAAATATATATATATATATATATATATATATATATATATATATATATACATAGATCTGTTTAATAGGGATAAATCTCTTTCATTATATATATATATATATATATATATATATATATATATATAGTAATACCAATTAAAGAGACCATTAATTGTTTTAATATAATTGGATTGTTAGCGGTACGAGTTGCCAAAGAACGACAATGGACGGTAACTCTGTGTCGACGGAGCCTTTGTTGTCAACTGCGTTCTGTACGAGAGATAGTTAGTCTGCGTTGAGAACTGAAACGATAAAGGAGTCCGGCAAATGTTACGGGAGAATGAGGATGCTGATCTAAAAGTACGAATAGCACGGCCAAGAAGTCCAACTGCGAGATCTATTAGTTACATGAAACTCGAGTAAACAGTTTTGATGGAGAGACTCAAATAATAATCGCAAAGTTGGAAGTAAATGGTTTTTCTTCACACAGACTGAGCTAAAGGAAACCTATGTCCGAGGGCTGACTGAGTTCCAAGTGGCAGAGAACGAGAACATCGACCGTGCGTATTAAAAATTTAATGTGTAGAATCAGTGAATAATGGTCTTTTTAGTGAGTGTTGTCCTCAAGCTCCAAGAATCAGATCTGGTACGTTCGTGAGTACAAAACAATGATTTTAAAATCTGTAAACGAGGTTTGAAAGTAGAAGTCAGATTTCGTTCGGTTTTTATTTTCATTTAGTTTCTTTCATGTCGTGTATTTTCATATTGTATTAAGTTAGCGTCAAAGAGTTTGAATTGTTAATGTTAATTTGTTAAATTGGATTGTTCTTACTATCAAACCCAGTAATGACCCTGAGATAAAGAGAATTTCGACGTATTTAATTGTAAAATATAAAGTTGTATTTTTCCTAGAACGCCACGAATTGCAAAATTAAAATAAAATATTTGTTTTTAACTTGATGAAATTCGGCGTATAAAGTAGGGATTACAATTTGTACTTTTAATTAATAAATTTTTAAATCTTAATAATTTTGATAATCAATTCTTTTAATTAAGACCACCTTTTAATTATTACATAAAATGGCTTCCACAACATGGGACAAATTTAATTCATTTAATCTTTACTTTTTAATTATTACTATATATATATATATATATATATATATATATATATATATATATAGTATTGGAAGTAAAAGATATTCTACAAATGAATTTCTGAGTAAATTATCATAATGTTCTTAAATCATATAAGTCTAATAGGTCAATGTACAATCATGACAATATTAATAAAACGTTTGCCAACGTTTAGAACAGAATAATTTTGGTTCCTGTACGGACATCTTTTATCGTGGCGGAGGAAATGATATTGAAATGTTGGACTACGCGTAAAAGCAGATAATTTGAGTTGATCCTACTTGTAACTCGGTCTAGCTAGGGACGGAACTGAGATTGGCCTTCACGTACAAAAGAGGGGCCGTTGATTGGTCCAATCTCCAGGGGATTCGACGTCCCGACGTCTGCCACTCGGCCGTGGCGATGCCACAGAGAATTGATCAAAATCCAGATCTGCTTCTATGGGGCCCATCTCAACATCCTTCTGTCTTTTAAAAAACTATTTGGATATTTACCTCAGCTCTACGTTTCACTCATAAAATGAAACCATCAACAATTAATAGTATTCTAAAAATCTGAGTTATTGAAAAATTAAATATTTTAAAACTAATTTTTTAAATTTATTTTCAGGAGAACTGTTGATTAGATTTAATGTCGGAGAAAAGACTTTTATTATCTGAATTTTAATACATTTTTAATGACAATTTATTAATAAATGCTCAGTGCTTATAGAATACTTTTCTGTAACTTTTGCTTAAATCTTCTTTAAAAATATTAATAATATAATTACACAATTCGACTAACGTACACAAATGTACAAGTATATAATACTCAACACTCTATAACCAACATGTTGATAAAATACTGTAAAATAATGTTATCGTCTTCTTCGAATGTTTGGTGAATTTGACTCCTCTTCGACCTGGATTGTGAAGAGGTTCCTAATTTCTTTCAACGCGTCGCTTATTCAACTTTTTTCACTAAATTAACTATCTCATCTTGCACCATTCATTATTTTTTAACACATTCCGTATATCGCTATTTCACTGTCTTCTAAAATAAAGGAAAATGGAAATTATTATGCGACATTATTTCGTTGAATTTTCTTTTTTAGATCTCACAGATAAAATTTATAATACGAACGGTTTTATTGTATTCCACTATTAATTATTTCAATTTTTGCGTGAACCTCAAATAATGTTGTGCTTCATATATTCCAGCATTAACGATAAAACTTTAGAAATTACATTATCAGCCAGTGTGCATGCTAATTAATTTTATAAAAGTCATACCACATTAATATTTATATTTATCTGACTATAACAATACATTAAATAAATATAATACACAGTCAGAATAGAATTATTAGTTATAAATTAATTAATTCAATTAGAAATATATATTACAACAATATTTGCCTAATTATATTTCGATTACGACTGACATGCTTTTTAAAATGTATTAATGTTTTACATATTTTTTAAGAAAATTGGAACCTTATCATTTCAAATCTAGTAGTGCATGCAATAATTTTTCTTAGAATTTTCCAAAATATATGTTCAAAATTTTAGATTATAATTTAAATTTAGGTCTCATCTTATTTTTATTGTTCATCTGAAAAAGTGTTTCAAATTAGGGAAGAAACGAAGTGATATATTCTTATAAATTTAATAATTACATTGATAAGTAAAAACCTTTTATGACTGTTTGGCCATTATATTTATTTACTTATATTCCTTTTTATTTTAAAATTTAACTCAGAGCTATTAAGATTTCCCCGATTAGTTTATAATTTTCTGTGAAGTAAATCAACAAGAACAAAAAATGGTTCTAAAAGTTTACTAGAATTATAGGAATGTAATGTTATCCCCCACTTGATATCAAGGGATATAAAATTCTAAGTACTCACTATAACTCTAGAAACTGCTATTTCGTTTTAATTGGATTCTCTCTTTAAAATGATAATATAATACGTCTGTACAACTCCCAATTACAATCGCGGTTGATTTTGTACATATCCAATTCTTACACTTCTCGCAACGACTCCCTCTTTTAAATATTTCTTATTTTTCAGTTTAAATTAATATCCAACTACGTGCTTAAAAATGCTACTATTTTCGCGCTTTCACATTTCTTTGCGATATTTATTGGATATTTATTTATATTTTATTGAAGACTATTGGAAAAAATTAGACGGAATGAGTAGACAGGAAAGCAGATAAAATATGAGAATGAGAGTATTAGTGGAGACAACATTCATATTTGAAAGTGATAAAACTGAAACACAGAGAATTAACAATAATAATAATAAATCATTTTATACGGTATCCGATTTAAAATGAAAAAAAAATTACATCTGAATAAAAATTAATAACAGGAAAGATAGCCAAATGCAGACAAAATAAGTGATAATATAAATACCACTAAACGTTTGTGGGATCCTTGTGTCTTTCGTCTCTTGAGTTTTGTCAACTGACGAGTTGTGTCGCTCTAGGCTCTTCTTCACACCTGAAGAAAAGGACAAGTCTCCGGTTTAGTTTTAAAACTAAATATCTTTTTTAGGTAACAGGCTAGATGAGGGTAATCCACAAGGTGGCAACTCCCCTTTAATAGCATATTTTACGGATCCTACCCGGCATTCGCCTAAAGAAATGCAGGACAAACCCTAGAAAAACCTGCATCAGGTAGGTCGAGCATTGAGTACTTGTTCCACGCCCTTCCGATAGCGGGAGAGGGGTTAGCTGTGGGGTCGCAGCATTCCCTTCTCCGTGCCTCGACCAGTTTAGGAGGCAGCTGGCCGACTATTCCAATGGGAATAGCGAACAACTCTTACCGTATGCCCAAGGTCTGCGACCCCGGAACATACACTTCTCAGAACAGGCCGAGGTTCCTCGGCTTGTGGGAACCTTAGTTCAAAAACGGAGAGGAAAAGGCATCCCAAAGGTAGCCCCTTCGTGTCTCTCCTAAAAGATTCTGCCTGCGAGAGAACATCCCGCGCAGGTACTGCCTGCGAGAGAATAGCCCTCGCAGCAGTCGAGCAAGGTGTCGACATTATTATCGAGATAAAGGTGTTGAAAGATTTCTTAAGTTTTTATTATTATTAATATATTCGAAACAGTCCAATATTGAGCACTTTTACTGCTCTATTGTTAAATATTAAAAACTATATTTCTGCTTAGCAATCGAATATCTAATGGATGGAGATAATCTCTTTGGATCACAGTTCTTTTCATAATTTTTTCATAAAAATTCGCTTATTTTTCAAATGTTGATGCAGTGTCACGTCATCAGATGTAATTTATTGATGGTTTAAAAAATATCATTGCGAATTAACTAGCAGCTTTTCCCCCAAACTGACTTTTGCTTTAGAGATTCACCACATATAACTTGTTCAAAATTACGTGTGGCTTAGAGTGGTCGAGCAGAAATCCCCCGCTGCACTGGTACTGCATTTGTCGTAGCAGCCGACGTCTCTAGCAAGACCCCATTGTTACGTGACTAACCTATTCTAAGGATATGAACAGTAAGTTTCCGTGACTTCGAGCACTGTAGTAATGGAATTGTCTCAGAGGTAATATGTCTGCGCTTCTCTACATCCCGAGTAATTCCTCCCGCCGATGTGGATGACGTCAGCAAGGGATGCACACAATCAGGATCGGTCACAGGTTAATCTGGAAGCCACAAATTGAATGGCGGCCGTCCATCTCCTCCGGGACGCGTCGCTGTTGCCAACTTTCTCCGCGACTTCGCCAGATTACTTCGTTTCTGAAATCATAAAATATCGAGATAAAGATACTGAAACGGTAGGATTCATTGTTAATTGAAAACAAATACTTCTAAGATTATTCAAACACATATAAAATCCTTTTAATTATAAACAATCAGTTTGGCGTAAAGCAAATTTCTCGTATTCTGGTTGTATAACTCATTTACTAAGAACGCCACTGATCTCAATTCATTTAAGCAGGATGATCGGTAGTTTAAAATTTAATTATTCATATTACTTAATATTAAATATAATTTCACAATCATAATTTTAAGTTAATTAATAAAAAACACAGCCAATAAATCAGGAAAATAAATTAATTAATTAAAACAAAAAATTGTTTCAATGAAACATTTCGTCCACTATTTTGGGAATTCTTAAGGTAAAATACAGTTTTTAATGTGTACATATAAATATATATACGGTACATGATAACAACAAATATAATGTTGATGCGGTTACAATTGTCAAAGTACGCAGTTAGCTACAATTTTATATTTGTTCTTCTTATTTATCATTTGAATATTTATATTCATATATTAAAAGCTGTGTATTACCTGCAGATATCCCAAAATTGTGGACGAACCGTTGTATTGAAACGATGTTTAGTTTTAATTAATTCGTTTTTTTCTGACATATTTGCTATGTAACTTATTAATTCATATAGCTTTTTTGATGTGGCCGATCAATTTTCCATAATATATCCAAAATTCATCTATATAATTGTAACAATAAATATATCGAGTAGCCTGATTGTTTACTTGTCTGTCAATTCCGCCTATTATTGTCATAATTCAGGCTTTATTGAGAATTATTACACATGCACAGATTTTATGTAACCATCCTTTTCCAAATTATATTTATTTGTATTGATTTCACCGTAAAGAACTCTTTAATGTCCTTCATAATTGAGCCATTGACTTTCTGGCTCGGTTGAAATGAGAGATTCTTATAACGATTAGTAATAATGTAGAATCTAATATATTACTATGTATTTTGTTCTGTTTACTTTATGTGTCATATAAATGACATGTAGTTACTGATGTTTTATACGGATTACAGAATATTCGCACGTTACATAAAGTATGATATTCTTCAGTAATAAAATACAGACGTAGGAATTAAATAATAGAGATAAAATAATGTATTAGACCCAGTATTTATAAAAAAAATCTTGAGAAGTATTCTTTAGCAGTTATAATTTATATATGTAGGTAGGTAACTGCGTAAGATTATTATTTCAAGATATTAAATATAATTTTTATGATATCGGCAAGGCATGAGATCCTTCGTGCCTGTGTTTATTTTTGGGATTACCTAGCCACGGTACAGTAACACGTACTAAGGCACAAAAAAAGACCTCTCGGAGGCATTAGAACGGAAAGGTAAATATTGAGTGTCAAATCTGAGTGAGGTACAGATCATCTGCCGGATTAATAAAATTTCGGCCTGTTTTGAGAGGTGTATGATACGGGGTCGCAGACTTTGGCCATACGGTAAGAGTTGTCCGCTATTCCTATTGGAATAGTCGGCCAGCTGCCTCCTAAACTGGTCAAGGCACGGCAAGGGGAAAGCTGCGACTCCACAGAAAACTCCTCTCCCGCCATTAAAAGGCGTGAGACAAGTACCAAACACCCGACCTACCTGATGCAGGTTTTTTCAGGGTTTTCCCTGCATCACTTTTAGTCGAATTGCCGGTTAGGATCCTTAAACCATAGCCCGGTGGCCCCAGTTAACCCTTGCCTACCGTTCCGCATCCCCCTATGGCATAAGAGGGGAGTTGCCACTATATGTATTACCCTACACATAGCCTTAAAAAATTATGAGTATTGACACAGTATTCATATTTTCTTTTTTCGTCTCCCCTCCTCTGCTACATAAGTTACACCAAAAGTGATTGCTGAAATTTTAATAATTTTTTCCACCCCTTTTTTAACCCTTGCTTCACCCTTGAAACAAAACATTCTTAACAATGGAAGAAGAAGAAGAATGGGAAACGAATTCACGAGAATTTCCGTGCGATTACAAATATCTATTTCAATTGGTAAACGACCAGCACTGACGTGACGTATGCACGGTGGGATTTCGAAGGGGAGAGAGATACTGTGCTACTGAAGACGATAGTGGATCTTTATGAGGACAGACTGAGATAAAGGCTTGCAAGGAAAACGACACCTCGTGGCCCAGAGGCGTCTGTTTCACATCGCTCGCCAAAGCCACCTGCAGGCGGCCTCATCAGTCAGACCCGCAACACGTGTGTGTCAGCCTTAGGGTCACAAAAAGGACCACTTTTCTTTTTGGGCTTATGGATTTTACAGTTCCGTCCTGCTGCAGTTAAAGCGGCTATAACTGTTAGAGGTTTATCGTTCGTCGTTTCTCATTATGCCTTCTCATTTGAACGGCTATAACTTTCGGGAAGGAGTCAGATCTGTGGTTTGGACAAGAATAGATTCAGAACGATAATCCATACTCCTTTACTGGCCATATTTCAGAGCAAAACCATGTCCGTAACTCTTGTGAGCAATAATCTCATGTAGAAGGAATGTGAGTTTTTTCTAACAAATATATATATGCGTATTTCAGCGGATCTTTCGGTGTGTAATAACTCTTACATAGCCTTTCGTATTGATTATTACTTTGTCTCCACACTTTCTTTCTCCGCATATATTTGTCATGTCAAGTCCTCGATTTTTCATCTGGCATATATAAATCCATGGACCATTACTGTCTCACAATTCACGTTCCCAATTTAATTACCGGCCTTTATAAACGTTCCATTCAGTGTACAACTCCCATAGTTGATGTAATAGTTAATTTATTAATAGTTATAAATAAATATAACTAGATTCCAATAAATTAATTACGCTAAACAATTCTGAATGATTATGCTGGCACCGGTGTATGAATATCCAACTGGCCAATTGCTGATTTGGAGGACAGTGATTTCTCCAAATCATTGCTTCTTAATTCTAGGCAAGTACACATATGTTCCTCGTCAAAGAATGGTCAAGTATACTGGCCATACGACTGATGGAAAATTATATAAAAGGCGTGTCGTTTTCTAAATAATTTAGAAAATGTAATTTCCACCGTTCTCATGACCTCAACCGTCATTGCAACCGACCTATCTTGAGAGTAAAGAATAAGCACTTAATAATCAAAAGAGACAGTAAATAAGTAGAAACCGTTAAATACATTATTGATTAACGAGCTTAAATTTTGAATATATAGTTGGAAAAATCTGTTGTTTACATCGGCTAATTGTTCTTTGACAATTACCGATGTTTTATTTTTATTTTCAAATTTATTTGTGAGTTTCCAAAGGTATAGGGAATTTATTTCAAGAAATTGAAAAGAACTGCTGCAGCCTTTCGCTTCGCACATTTACTCCAGTATTATAATTAATTATAACTTACAAAAAAGTCTTAGAAGTAATCCACAAATTGAGAATATATTTTGACAAATTTTATTCGTTTTTATAAACAGCATATAATTTATTCAATACTTTCTATTTGACTATGATAATTTTCTCGGATACTACTAACAAAATTCGAACGTTTCATTTACGTAGTATTAAATTTAATATTAATATCATTGATGATTTAATATAATTGGATATTCAGGATTTTATTAGACCATTTAAGTTACAAAAAATATTTATCGGTTAAAAAATAATTTATTATTATATTAATATATAATTACCGTTCATGTTTCTTTTATTCACGATTATTATTTAAATAGTAATTTAACGAAATCAAAAATTATCATAAACCTAAGGTTTTAATAAATATTCATGACTCGTTACTTTATTCATAAATTAAATCTGGAAGTCTAACGTCAGCGGCACGAAAGTAGTAGTCTACAGTTCACAATAATAAAGAAAGGTAGTCAAATACAGACAAAAGAAGTGGTAATATAAATACCACACGATGTTTTTG
Organism: Zhengitettix transpicula; assembly: GCA_037074705.1. Taxonomy (NCBI): domain Eukaryota; kingdom Metazoa; phylum Arthropoda; class Insecta; order Orthoptera; family Tetrigidae; genus Zhengitettix; species Zhengitettix transpicula. The sequence goes on along the minus strand of CM073593.1, from coordinate 23,496,250 downwards.
AGTTTTATTAAATTACTGATGCAGTTGTGTCTCTCTAGGCTCTTGTGTTTTATTTTGCACCTGAAGAAAGGATCAAGGCTTCCAGAAACGTAGTGTAGTATTTATATTATTACTTCATTTTTTATATGGCTATCTTTATGATTTTTAATTTTCAATCAGACGAAAATTTTTCATTTTAGTTTACCTGTATTTTGAAATTTCTAGGTTATATTACTTTCAAAACTGAAGAATATAAAAGCATCATACTTTTTAGGAATATTATTGTAATATATATTTTTAATATTCCTGGCTCGGTTCTAGTAATAATTCAGCCAACTCAGCAGCACCCTGATGTTTTCCCTGCGGATTTGTCGCCTGCAGAATTTGTGGGAGTCTGCATCTCCAGATGAAGTCAAGTTTGAAGGCGATAAAAAATACAAGACAGATGCCTCTTGGTGTGCATCCCTCGAGGGAGTGGCGAGCCGCCCCTTTAGGACAGGGGAGCTATGATGGATCACCTGCTCTCGACCCGGGTTCAATCCCCGCGCGCGCTCTTAAAGTAGATGGAGCGCTTCCGACTTCCGTCAAGGGAAACACTGGCTTGTCAGCAAAGTATTGCCAATACTTTCATTAATATTCTAAAATAAACATGTTAACCTTTGTTAATACGAAGGTTTCTTTATTACATCTCAGTTATTAATATGATATCGTTTTCTAATTCTCCATGTATTATCGTTATATTTTAACAAAAAAGCCGTGTGCATGTCGTATCATTTATCTGTTTACCTACACTATTAGTGACACATTTTCAAAATCCATTTCAGCTATTTTTATGATTCTTTCCATTCATTAATATTTTAACTAAATATTCACTGTCTACTAATTTTTTTTGTTCCGTCACACTCCACTATTTTTTTAAATGTAGCTTCGCATTTTATCTTGGACAATAAGCGCGCTCAGTCTTCTCCTCAGCTCCATCACCGGTGTTGCATAATACCTTCAGACTTCTTCTTCATATATATAAGCATCTGCTTCGTAACCATAATACGATGTTTTAAATTTCCTTTCGTCGCGATATATTCCGGAGCTCTAAAAACCCTAGCCCGTAAAGTACCCTGAAATTATACTTAATACAATTGAACATAAATTTTTAATTTTAATAGTGTGCAAACACCACATTGACCTATGTAATAGACCTAATTATCTGATTGGATTTCCGCTGATCAATCATATTTCTGTTCCTGAATCGTGTTGACTTCCAAAGATGATTAATTAACAACGTAATAATAACCTCCCAAAACTTATACATTGGAATTACATTATCAGAGGTACGTTAACGAATGTAATTGCCACGTAGGACAAAATATTTCCCATAAAATTAAATACATAATAAATTAATTGTCATCAGGTAACATATTCTTTCCTAAAATTTACATTTTATAGAATGTTATTGTTTTCAGGAAATTTCTTCTCGAATTATTTTCACAAACACATTTATATAAACAATTTAAACGTTGACTTTATAAAATTACATTAATTTGGTCCCACAAAATTATACAGTATATTCTGATTGAAAGTTTAGCATTTGCCCCTTTCCTAATATTTAAGCTTTCGTTTTCGTAATCTTCTATATAATAAAAAATTATGTATTTTTGTTAATTTTTATACAAATTTAAACGCGTGGGGCAGATTTAAACAAAAATTAGTACACATATTCTTAAAAACACGAGGAACGGTACTGTGGGGGGGGGGGGGGGTGGTGAGAAACCACTAGCATAAATTTGAAAAGATTTATAATTAAAAAACGTGATCATTTTGTGTTAAATAACTGAGCGCCTAGAGACCGTGACGTCACACGCGAGAGACAGAGAGACGTTACTACGCGACGAACAAAGGAAATAGTTCCTTTTTCCGTAATGAAATGAAGCAGAAATATTCTCATTAAATAAAAAGTATAAGTTTATCCAGTAATACTGCATCAAATGATAATAATAACAATTCTAAATACTTAACGATCCTTGCGGAAAATGTAAGTTAATTTTCGTGTCTTATTAGTGACTCCAATATGGCGACCATTTGTTTACATTGGGAATATGGCTAATAATTACATCAATTTAATCTTTCGTCTCAAGACTGAGGAACAATTATATCCTGCAATACTCAAGGACTCTATTTAAGTATTGTACTCGTAAATAAATTCGGAGGTATGTTTCTTGGGACTGATGGAATAAAATTCCGTGTATTTTATAGCTGTTCAATTAATGCTTTATCGGTCTCAGGTATGTACAGGACTAGGAACAGTTAAATTTATGTTAAATCACTTCTCGACTAAAGATTAATGTAGAATTTCGGCTTCATAGAAATAATTTTAAGGACAACGCCGGGCACTCAGCTAGTACATAATAAACGACAGATTCTTTCCCTTTGGGAACGAATCATACTGAACGAAAATGAAATTGAATGTTCCAGTTTCCAGATATAATTATTATGTGGCTCTATTTTTTGTTTGACAAATAAAATTAACTTAAATAATTAAAGGTTCTCTTTATGACAATTCAATACATTTAAAGGAAAATATTTCATTACAATATAAGTAGGCTACTAAAATGCAAATACTTAATTGATGAATTTTTAATTGGTGTTCATAAATTTTGTATTGAAGGTTTCAAATACGTGTGAAAGTCTAAATGACAAAAATAATATATTTATTCGTAGGTATTGTCAATTTCGTACCAACAATCTCTAATACCTCAGTAGTTCTGAATATACCATTACGAAGTGTTTTCAGTCAGTGTCACAACTGTTGTAGTCTTGATCTTTGTCCTTTCAGGAAGAAAACAACGACGCCTTCGGTTCTGGGTGTAGCAGGGATAGACGGAATACAAGCATGACAAATTGTGGAAAATGACACAATTTTTCTCTGCCAGGGAGCGGAGAGTTTTGACAAGCAATCCGCAGAGGGCCCTGGAATGTGTGGGAACGCATTAACCAGCTGGCGCAACCCTACACCGACCCTTCGCACCCTTAACAGATATTGCCTTCGTTGACATCAACTAAGGTGCGACCACTTCCTCCTCCCATACCAAGAATTATTAAAGTAAACTCTCAATCACTTATGAGTCACAAACTAAATATATTTTAAAATAACTAAATAAACCACCAGGCGGCGTTAATGAATCGTCTAAGGAGATTCTGTGAAATAACTCCTACACAAAGTATGATTTGTGTCAAATTTATTTGAGTTTTACACAACAGTGGTCTCCGAAACACGAGTAAAGAAATCGTCATGTTTAATGTTTTTCCGCATTTTAAATTAAGCAAAATTAAGAAATAGATATATTTTCTATCTTTAAGCATTACTTAAGAACGTTTCAGATTTCTATCTTACAGAAAATATTCCAAAGGGTTCTCATCCCACAGAACTTTTGTTTGGAGATTTTATTGTTAATAACTGGGTTATTTTTCCCGTTGCCCGTGTACTTCTTTATATAAATCCGAAAATGTATTTAATTCTATATTAATCTTTAGTCAAGAAGTCTAAATCTAAATGTTCCTAGTTCCGTAGATACTTACGACCGATACTGCATTAATTTAACAGCTGTAAAATACATTGATTTTTTTCGCGTCAATCGCAACAAATTTCTTTTCGAATAGAATACTTAAATATACTCCTTGAGTATTGCAGGATATACGAAAGATTAAATTTATAAAATTGTTAGCTAGATTCACAATGTTAACAAATGGACGCCATATTTGAGTCACTTATATGGTACGAAAATTAACTTACATTTTCCACAAGGATCGAAAACTATTGTATTTTATTATCATTCGATCGAGTATTGATGGATAAAATTATAATTTTTATTTAACGTAAATATACATATGCTTTATTGCATTACGGAAACAGGAACTATTTTCTTTGTTCAGTAACGTCTCTCCCCCGCGTGACGTCACGGTATCTTTCCGCGCAGTAATTTAACACTTAATGATCACATTTATCCACATTTATGCTAGGGGGTTTCTCACCCCAGCCCACACCCCACAGTAGCGTTTGTGTTTAGAAGAATATGTGTACCATGTTTCATTGCAATCTGTCCACGCTTTATAATTTGTATAAAGATTATCGTAAATACATACAAACAAACATACATCCTTTTTTATTATATAGCAGATTGCAATTAAATACCATAAATGGCTGTGAAGTAAAAACAATATGAGTTGTAGAGCTGCTATCATAAGCTCGTATTTATTTGCTGAAAGCTAACTACCAGGTAATGAGATACGATTATGAGGATGTTTTACTCGTTAAGCTGCCGCATATTTAAGTTCTTATTATGCTTTCTGCTCAGCCTAAAGTAATTTTTAAGTCGTTAGATGAGTTGACTCGGAGGTCGAGGAACATCTAATTGGCGAAGAGTTCACAATTAGAAAGAGAGCCATTTTTGTCATCATCGCGACCCACAATTATCATAATGCCTCCTGCTATGAATTTATTCATGATGAGTTTCAAAAGTGAAACGAGGTGTTCTCATAATTATAATTTTACGTCCGTGGAAACTGTTATGCATTATTAAATTTCTCAACTATTTTTAAAATGATCAGTAGATACTAGAAGTGACTTACAAACTATTATCTGATAAGGAATGAATTATAGAGGAATTAGATGGCAGAAACTTAATTAAAATTGGACAAAACATTTCACCTTTTTAAAAAAATAATTTGATCGTTCTGATTAATTTAATATTTTATTTAGAAATACTGTGTCACTTCAGTAATAGACTCAACGCTCCATCAGTTAATGAAATATATATTCATACGACAAACCTTATCAAATTTACACAGATTTAAATAAGTATATTTACTATTAAGTTTTAAAAAAAGACGATAAAATAATATTTTAAGTATATTATTTCATTTTTAGAGAATCTTATTTGCTAAACCACAGTCAATATTTTACTTAAAATTTTCAGGCATATGTATAGATTTATTAGTTTGTCGCATTATCTCAGGTTGTGGCAACACGTTAACATATTATCACTCGGTTCGGATTACAGTGCAGACGGTGTATAAACCCTATCGTAAGCGGTTTTGAGGGGCCCCACTACTGATCACGTGGGTTGATCTGGACTTTTGATTGGTTCCCCACCTTCTAGTAAGAGCTTATGCTTTTGGGAGGGTTTTATTTTCTTATTTTCTCAAATTCTGAAGCCAATTTGAGAGTCAGTCTTGCTACTGCCGTTTTTGGATTGTGAATGCTCTCTCTCTCTCTCCTCAGTCTTACCTTTCTATATTTAACTATATCCTTAACTTGTTAGCGGTGTGATTTTGTTCATGCCTCTTGTCGGTACTATAATGTACCAAAACCTCCACGTAATCCACTTTCCTATTTTCCTATCCTATAAGTATTAATCTCTACGCTGAATAAGTGTTAGTAATGGATTTTCCTCCGACATTATCCTTTGCAGTCTGATCATTTCCGTACCAAAGATCAAAAATTGACATCCTCCATATTTGAATTTTTTCAGGTACGCTATATTAGGCTACACTTAACAATTCTCAAATAAATAGTAAACTTGGTCACAATAAAATATATCATGAATCGCAGATCCACGTGCATTTGTAGGCGAGTAATTAACACCCAGTAATAAAGAAATGGTAGATTAAAAATTTTCCTCGTAATTTTCCAAGTTCATAGACACTTTTTCCAAACTGTTTCTTATTCACTACTTCACTTGTATTTCTTCACCTTTTTTGTAGAAAACGATACCTGAATGTCCGAAATTCAATTTTTTAGGGTAACAGGCTACATGAGGGTAATCCACATGGTGGCAACTCCCCTTTAATAGCATAGGAAGGGATTTGAAAGGGGGGATGCGGAAGGGTAGAGGAAGGAAGCCAAGGGTTAGCTAGGGCCCCCGGGCTATAGTTTAAGGATCCTACCTGGCATTCGCCTAAAAGTAATTCAGGGAAAACCTTTGAAAAACCTGCATCAATAAGGCGGGTATTTTGTACTTGTCCCACGCCCTTCCGATGACGGGAGAAGAGTTTTCCGTGGGGTCGCAGAATTCCCTTCACCGTACCTCGACCAGCTTAGGAGGCAGCTGGCCGACTGTTCCAATGAGAACAGCGAACAACTCTTACCGTATGCTCAAGGTCTGCGACCCCGGAACATATACCTCTCAAAACAGGCCAAGGTGCCTCGGCACGTGGAGAATTCTCTCGCAGGCTTCCTTCCACAGTCCGAAATTCATCAACGAGTTTACTATTTATGGTATAGTCAACTTAAATTGATTGCGAGTTCACAGAATGTGGGCGATGGTTGTAACATTGCTCTTATTTTAGATTTTAAGTTACCCAATAAAATAAAAATATTGATTAGTTTTTCATATATAATTTTCCAGAATTTTCGTAACGTTAACTTTCGTAATGCAGGTTTGTGGAGTGAGAATGTGTCAAAATAGCCAAATAAAATTTTATTTACGAGTCATGGAAAAATTGGCACAAATCGGGAATGTATTTTTTTTTAATTCTGTTGAGTACTACATAAATTATTTTTTGTTTCATAAATGTAGATGATTAATGCCATCCAGATTTACTACAATCCGGATTGCTATGGTCATCTACATCTATGAAATAAAAAATAATTTATAAAGTACGCGAGAGAATACAAAAAAAATACTTAAAAGTAATTAATACAATCAAAATAATTAAATACTTATAAGATTAGATTTAAGGCCCAGGATAATGGCAAATTTAATAATTTTAATGTGCTATCTAACCCTCTCACAAATAAATTACTTTTAGAAAATAATATACCGATATCAGTATAATCTTCGCCCCTATTGATTAAACACACTCTCAGCGTTAAGATGAAGACTTGAATAGGCTTTTAATTTCTTACTGCGATGATGTAAGACCTTTTCCATGCTAATGACTAATTTACTCTTGCGCCATTTTATATTACTTATTATTATAAGGAATTAATACGTCTATGTAGGCAACATTTGTCCGCTAATAAGAACTGCAATCCAATTAGACGAGATGACGATGCAAGCTGCTAGATTATGCACCCTGAAACTGGTTGCGCTCTAAAACAGAAAAAAAAAGGAGGAAATTTTAAGGCTTACCTCACCGAACACTTTAAGTCCAGAATGAATTATTTTCGATCTTAATATTAACCATTTCTTTCCGGATTGTATTATTTCAATACATTTTCTGTTTCCAAAACGTACAGTGAAATATGTTACTGCCTCATCTATCATACAATTTACAAATAAATGACAAAGAACCTATAGATCCAGGTGATGGTCATTAAGCTGTTTCGAAGATTTATTATTCTAATCGTGATGCAGTTAAAATTGGACGAACAAAAATGGTTCTAGAAACTAGAAGCAACGAGCACGTTTGACGGTGCAAGCATTCAGTATTATTCAAACACTACGAGTAAACGGCCTTATTTTTTAATGTAATATTTTGTTTTAACACATTTTAAAGACGTATAAACAGATATTTTCGTATAACTTGAAACGTTTTTTGGTTAATTTTTATTTAATTGTGTATTTAGAGTGAGGAAACGTTTGCAACATCCAGACAAATCTTTCAAGCCGCACGAAAGCCTGAAGATGGTACCGAAACGTAGCAATCTTAAATAAAAATTAATAAAAAATTCTTTTGAATTATAATAATGCCTATTATGGATCATTAAATACGTCTTATTACACAAACAGACGAAATGCTTTCATTCAAAGTTCAGCACGAAAGGCTGAGCCTTTAATATATTATCACTTTTGATTGGATTAAAATAAAAATATTATACATACAGGCATCATAGTAGGTTGATTTCTGAAGTGATACATATTAAATAAATACAAAATTTCACGAGTTATTTGAATACTATCTATGACTTCATTTTATATAGTTCACTACCTACGCGCTGAACGTAAGATGAATATGACACAATTCGAAAGTTTGTTGTTAAACTAAATGTCGTGTGTATAATAAAATTTATACCTAAATAGGTGTTTTCAAAATGAAAAATTGAGAAAAAATTAAAAATTTTAATTTATTTATATCAATTTGATATCCAAGGTTCTAATTAGTATCCTATATTATCAAAATTAATTTTCTACAGAAACCACTTTTAATACTTCGCATAGAATGTTATGGTTGCATAAATTTTTGAACCAATTACTTATATTATACTATTTATTTGGATGAAAATTTTGAATTTTTTTTATTAAATAACCAATTATTACTTATCATTTTTAAGTGTATTAAACTTTATCTGATAGATTTCATTATAAGTTTTTTTGGATATATGTTCAGAATTTTCTGATACAAACCTTAAATTTCATATTAAGTAGTTAAAGTGGTTTCTTCAGGAAATACATTTTATTTTTTTGTTAATAAACATAATTACATTTACTGATTGAAGGCTTATATTTATTTATTAATTTTATGTGCAACTTCTGTTGTCACTCAAAGTTCTGTGATGTGTTCTCATTCACGACAATCGTTCGGATGAGTTCTAGGGATACGTAGACGAAACATTGTGCTGCTTCTGTCTTAATTTTGCTTATATTTTGGACAATTTATTAATGTTAATACTATTTTGGTTAAGTCTGAGTTTTCAGTTACTAAAATTCGTTTCATTTTTCCAAAACGAGCGTAGATACGTTAAGAAGAAGAAAAGCAAAAAGAACTGAAAAATTCAGTTCAAGTGAAAAAATTAATATTGTTGATGAGCGTCGGAGTAGGCAACGGATGTAATGACTGATGAAGGAAAACATGAAATTTATTATTAATAGAGTACAACGATAATATCCAGGGTTTCTTGTTACGAACAAACCAAAATTCATTTCAGCAACATTATTTTAATTTTTTTTCAATTTTTTCATTTTGAAATAAAAAACACCATTGAGGTCCACTATTTAGGTATAAATTTTATTATACACACGTCATTTAGTTTAGCAACAAGCCTTAGAATTGTGTCATATTAATTTTACGGTCAGTCCGTAGATAGTGGAACTGATGTATTATATAAAATAAAGTCATAGATATTATTCAAATAACTCGTGAAACTTTATATTTATTTAATATGTATCACATCAGAAATCAGCCTACTATGATGCCTTTACGTATAATATTTTAATTTTAATCCAATCAAAAGTGATAAGATATTAAAGGCTCAGCCTTTAGTGCTAAACTTTGAATGAAAGCATTTCGTCTGTTCGTGTAATAAATACGTATTTAATGACCCATAATAGGCATTATTATAATTTAAAAGAATTTTTTATTATTTTTTATTTAAGATTGATACGTTTCGGTACCATCTTCGGGTTTTCGCGCGGCTTGAAAGATTTGTCAGGATGTTGTAAACGTTTCCTCGCTCTAACTATACAACATTTCCTTCTATATAAACTTAAATAATGCTCTTCTGAAAACAGATAAAAAATAAAACGGACAATATGTCGGTGTAAATCATCACCAATGACAAAATTAACGGAATATAACTAACGGATAACGATTGGTTGGAGAAATATTGTCATTAGAGAATTGTTAAATAATATGATCTATTTTATCATGTAAAAAAAATTTTAATTTTCGTCTACCAATAAAACCTAAGGAAATCACTACGAAGAAAAAAATTAATTAATAAGGATCGGATAGAAAAGTACAGTCATCATTAGCAAATGTTCCAACAAAATACCGGATTTTAAATAGTGTAATTTTTCACGTCGAAGCATATCTGGGGCAATCAATACTAATGACGTAATTAATTCAATAAACATAAAGAAAATGTTGACATTGGGTCGAAAGATATGGAGTCATTTCAGGATTGTTTAACAAAATATTATCTTTTAATTAATATTAAAATACACTTGAGTGTAACAGGAAACAATTATTAAATTACTATTTTGTTCACAACGAGAACTGGAAAGCTGATAAGAACAAGGAAATGTTAGCGTCTTCAATAAACGTACTAAATCAGAGAAAAGTCACTGAGCACCATTACTATTTTATATTTGAAAAACCCGATAATACAGTCATTAAACAGTATTTATGGAGAATGTGTCAAGCAGAAGACTAGAAAATAATCGTGTTTATGGTTACATTTCTGACGTTGTATTATAAATGGGCTAATTACCTTTGCGAACTAGAATTAACATTGAAATTAATATAAAAAACGTCAGTATAAAAATTAGGTAAATAAGTACCCAAATAGTACATATTTTTGCCTGTTATTTGGCTGCTTATTTATCGAATTAATATTAACTTCATCTCTAGAGTAAATAACTGAGAAACTTAAAGCTCTGCCGCGACCGGTCAAACCCTTAAATTTTGTCTGTGGGAAAAAAAAGTCCAATTAAAACATTGTTTAATCGAACCCCGGGGCAGTTTATCACAGCCTCTAACTGGTTTCCCAATTATTTAAGCTGTTTCTACGGTCTGGACATCGCGTGAAGTTGCCGAGATGGAGCTCTGAAAGTATTACACGGACAACACGCCGTGCCTTACACGTTTTAAATAGGCTTATTTACGGGCCTGCTTTGCTATGTAAATCTTAAACGAGGCGTTCAAACGCCCGTGAAGGAAACGGCGCCAGGAGAACGAGTTGGCGCTGAACAGTGTTTCGCTTTCTGGTATCAGGACGTTGATATCTTATCTCAACAATGATCACTCTCAAAACAAAAAAAAATCATACTTCCTGTGGCAATGATTAGATTTATTTTCTTTTAGTCCTCAAATTAGGAAATAGGATGTAAACATACAGGAGCCTTGACGTTACGTCATTCTCATCTGAAACGATTTATTGAAATATAAGAGAAGAAATAGTAAAAGGTAATATATGGAAAATATTCGTCTGTTTGTTAAATGAATCGACGCTGTAGGTCAGTGCTTATATTGGCTAAATACAGGGCAGTGGACAAGGGTTCGATTCCCGGTTCCGTCGAATGCTTTCCATCTCACCAACATTAAGGATCAATTTATAGTAATAAATTAATTAAATTTTTATCCGATTAAGTCATGTCGAATTATTTATAAATTAAAAATCTAACCTTTTCCAATTTATATTCATTTCATTAGAAGCAATTCTAAAGTTTAAACCGTAAACGAACGACCATTGTAATTAACAGCTGTCTTTCGGGACGGACGTAGCATTAAAATCCGTTCAATTTGAATTACTATTTTGCAGACGTCCACGGTCTACCACTAATTTTTTTCTCGCTTGATTTCGATACTTAGACGACGCACTATCTGCAAACTAGTAACCGTTAAGAACGAGATTGCAAATTCTGAGAATCACCACAATGAGGCTGTCACGAAAAATTACTTATATTATTTCTCACTCCGTTACAAAATTTTCAGCCGCCACTATATTTTCAGAGGTAAAATAAAAAAAACTGTAGCGCTGAGTTTTCCCACCTCAAGCTACGTCACGTCTGAATTCAGCTACTCTTCTTTACTAGTTCCGTATCTTGCTACGCCGCAATCTCGTAACATTCAGTAAGACTGAGATATTATATTTTGCTTAAAATTGATAATATTCGCTAAGAAAAACTGTTACGACAGTTAAAACATTAACGTATAAGTATAATAAAATTCAAATGTGCATTATATACTGATGACTTAGAATTTTAAACCTTGAACTCAAAGGTCGATCCGTACATTCGATTGAAACTGGATTTTTTTTACAAATAATTCTGTTAGTAATTATTTTTACATCTAATTATTTTGATACGAAAATTAAACAAGATGTACTGTGAGAACATATTATTAAGGGCTTTAAAACAGTAACTAAATTAAAAAACTCAAAATAGCTATTGACCGTTGAAAACTCAATTTTTCCGTCGTATTTGCCCGTATTATTTAAAACATATAATTTTTATAATCGTATTAAGTTATACATGAGCTATTGATATTAACTGACGGAAGCAAGCGTTTTAACTGAATGGGTGTTAATAACACGACACTACGTTTGCCTTGAGGTAAATGTTGCGGATATTTGCATACTCGTAGATGCAAGAAAATGGGACATACATTTAACAACGTTTTAAACCTTTAGGATACTTTCCTGTTGATAAGGGTTTATGGCCTCTCTGACAGTTCCGTTGGTTATTGTTATAACTCAACCCGTTTCCATGATTATGACAGAATTAGGTGAATTTATTTAAGGGTTTAAACATATCGCTGTTATAAACTTCATCTCTGTTCGAATATTAGAATAACGTTATATAGCCAATGATGCTGTTAAAACTAATTACGTATGGTAATGACAGTTTTAATCCCAGAGAGCTCTGGCGGGGGCTACCTTTGGGGATGCTCTCACATCTCTCTGGTTTTTTTGAACTAAGGTTCCCACATGCCGAGGCCCCTTGGTCTGTTTTGAGAGGTGTATGTTCCGGGGTCGCAGACCTTGGGCATACGGCAAGAGTTGTCCGCCATTCCTATTGGAATAGTCGGCCAGCTGCCTCCTAAACTGGCCAAGGCATGGCGAGGGGTAAGCTGCGTCCCCACAGAAATCCCCTCTCCCGTCATCGGAAGGGCGTGGGACAAGTACCAAATGCCCGACCTACCCGATGCAGGTTTTTCTAAGGTTTTCCCTGCATTTCTTTAGGCGAATGCCGGGTAGGATCCTTAAAATATAGCCCGGGGGCCATAGTTAACCCTTGGCTACCTTCCTCTACCCTTCCGCATCCCCCCTTTCAAATCCCTTCCTATGCTATTAAAGGGGAGTTGCCCAATGTGGATCACCCTCATGTAGCCTGTTGCCCAAAAAAAAAAAATCTGGGGATTCAAAGAAGTAAGCCTGCGAGAGGATTTCTCGCAGGTGAACCTTCCCAGAGAGCTCTGGCGGGGGCTACCTTTGGGGATGCTCTCACATCTCTCTGGTTTTTTTTAACTAAGGTTCCCACATGCCGAGGCACCTCTGTCTGTTTTGAGAGGTGTATGTTCCGGGGTCGCAGACAATGGGCATACGGCAAGAGTTGTCCGCTATTCCTATTGGAATAGTCGGCCAGCTGCCTCCTAAACTTGTCGAGGCACGGAGAGGGGAATGCTGCGTCCACACAGCAAACTCCTCTCCCGCTATCGGAAGGGTGTCAGACAAGTACAAAATGCCCGACCTACCCGATGCAGGTTTTTCTAAGGTTTTCCCTGCATTTCTTTAGACGAATGCCGGGTAGGATCCTTAAACCATAGCCCGGGGGCCCTAGTTAACCCTTGGCTACCTTCCTCTACCCTTCCGCATCCCCCTTTCTAATCCCTTCCTATGCTATTAAAGGGGAGTTGCCCAATGTGGATCACCCTCATGTAGCCTGTTGCCCTAAAAACCAAAAAAAATCATTATTTTAAATCTAATGTTACACCGCAGATTTAAGAAAACGCGAAACATGATGCAGTGTCGAAGATGGTAAAAATTCCACATTAAATAATTTCAGTATGAAGACAACGATGACGTAACTTTAGATAAACTTCTAAGAATAAAATAAACGGAAGATTATGAGACATAACATAATTTTTTTTATTTATAATTGCGAACAATAATACTGTATTAGAGTGAATTTGTAAAGAAAAAATAATTAAAATAAAACGTTTAAGGATATTTATTCCCAAATATGAAATGGAATTAAGTAAAAATATCTGTTCCCACAGTCTGTCAATTTACTACCTTTGAAACCCGTTCGTCTAGCGCTCTGTTAAAAACACAGAATTTGTACGTGCTGCAGGGATTGCAGTATATTTAAATAAAAAATTAATATTGCAAAAAAAAGTGTGTTACAATTTTTGCATTTTAAATATCCATCTTTATTTATATGTAGTATTTTATTTTTATCATTAAATCCCAAAATACTTCGGTATAAATTTTTTTTGCCAATCATATTTATTACGTGTATATTAGCCTCGCCGGTCACTCTATGTTATATAGAATTTACTACTAAAGCTTTAGTAGTAAATTATAATCGCCATATTTAAATGAGAAATTCGGTGAAATATGAAAAACTGAAATGAAATCAATTTAATTATAATGGGACGCCATTTTTCACTTAACTATTCCTTCTTATCTGATAATCAGATAAATTTACTATCCTAGTACGTCTGTATCAGGTAAATGATTGTATATTTTGAAGAATCAATGCAAATACTTGACAATTGCATTGTCTTAATATAAAATAATTACATTTGCGCTTTGCTTATTACTAATAAAAACAGGAAATTATTTACTAGCTGAAAGTTTGGGAAGCGTAAGTTTCAACGAACCGTCTTGAATGCTCACAATAGATTCTTAGAACCCTATTCAATCCTCAAATTATTATTCACAATTGTAAAATCTTATTCTAAAGGAGAAGGAAAGGCTTTTTGTAATGGAATTAGTGCGCAACTTTGCTGGTACTCATATTAAGTGAGCTGTGGGTCAGCCAATCAAAGCGCATTGTGAGTGGGAAGAATGGATGGAGCCTCTGAATGCCGCATAAGAATTGGCGAAGGGCTAAAAACAGGAGGAGGATTCCCCCACTCGGAGAAAATATAGTTGATCGTTCAAATACGATGTCTTATTTATTTAAATGCTGGAAGTGGAGCTATGTGAATTACATATAGAGGAAGAACGTTAAATGCGTTAAATAAATAAAAAAATTCATTTTTCGAAGTAACTAAATTTAGATTTGGAAACTTAAGGAGAAACAGGAAGTAATAAAATGGTAAATAATATGTTTGAGAAATCTAGGAATAAATAATTGGGACTCATCCACCTACCTCCGTAAGAAAAGAATTCGGGGGAAAAATCATACAAAATTATGAAAACTTTCTACAGAAATATTGATATGGTAAAATGGTTTTATTAACGGATTAGGATAGAAACATTTCCACAAAACCAGGAATCGAATCCAGAGCCTTCTGCTAAGTACGTAGTCACTAAACCACTGATCTATCCTTGTCAACTCCTTATCACATGTCAGCTTTTTTATCCGTTGTATAGACCTGAAACATATGTAATCGGAAAGACGTTTCATTTTTCGTGGCGTTAAGATAGATTTTAGGATGGTAATTGCATTATTTAAATTTATGTATTGATATTTATAAATTTTTATTAAATTGAATCATAGAGCAACATATTAAAAGAAATTTTCATTCTAATCTACGTAAACAGATTTCCAGAATTCGGAATACATTTACTTTTCTGTATTTATAGAACTACGTCGTAATTATGTCGCAGAAAGGGTTCTAGTAATTCAGAATCTGTTGATACAGAGCAAGTATGAGAAGTGAAGACTGGACCGAAAACCCCACGTTACTCCAAAGAAGGGTTTTTGAATAACACCGTAATTTATGCGGTGTGCCCAGCTCATCGGCGATGGGTAATGCCTCGATTGTCTTTACCTGCATAAATTTACGCGAGTTAATTTTAAAGCAGAGCAATATATTTCCTGGGGTAGATAGCGTGATGTACCTCCTGCAGAGAAAGGCTTAACCTAACGGCACACGATTGCCAATGTTTCCTGGTTCAGTAAGACCACGGCAAAATATGTATGAACATGTGCCAGAAATGCCCAGAGTTAAAAGAAAATCAGAAATCATCCAAAAGAAACGAATACTTTTATATATTATTTTTTCCTCCATAAATAACTCAGTTGCCCCTTTAATTTTACCTTCATCATTCCGTATCCTCATAGCGTCTAAATGATTTATTTTTTCTTACAATAATTTTTTTTGATAATAATAATTCTCTCAAAGCTTTCATTGTCCTCAACATCAACTGGATTCGTCATCAATACAATGTTATTTCTCATAAGTAAGATTGGACTACTTTTAATATATCAATAATAATAATAAAAACTTTTATACAGTCTCCTATTTATTTTAAAAAAAAAGCTTTTATACAGTCTGCGATTTATTTTTAAAAAACTTTCTGAAGTTATAAAACCTTTTATACAGTCTCTGATTTATTTTTAAAAAAGATTACTGAAGTAAACAATTATATAAAACCTTCTATACATTCTCCGATATATTATTAAAAAAAATTCTGTAGTTATAAAACCTTTTATACAGTCTCCCATTTATTTTCAAAACTTCAGAAAGATTTTTTCTAAAAAAATCTGACACTGCATAAAAGGTTTTACATTATTAAAATTTATTATTTAAAAAATGTTTCAGAAGTTTTTAAAATAAATCGGAGACTGTATATATTATTATTTTTGTTATTTTTCTTTGTTACAGAATATTTAGTTCCTTTAGAAACTTTTTGTAATTTTTAATTAACCCGTCCCATTTACCTCGGTTTATTTATCGATTTAGATATTTCTTCATTTATTTTACTAAAAAAATCATATTCTCTGATAATCGTCCAATTACACGTCATTTATTTAAAATATAATTTCGCCTTTTTATTTGACAACTGATATTCATATAATTTCGTCCTAAGTTTCGCCTTTGGTAATTTATTTATTTATCTAAGCTTATGGTTTCTAAACTTTCCTTCAATTCAGTTCGATGATTCCAACTTTCTATTTACTAACCTTCCGCTTTCCCCACAACTGTTTCTAATTTTTTCTAATAAAAAATTGAAAACTTTACTTTTTGTATTAATTTCTATCATTGCTTTTTTGTATCTTACTATGATTTCCGCCCCGCCTCTCGTATAACCGTGGTCTTCATTTCGTACTTTAATTACCCCGGAGGTTTCTGTCAGTTCTGGGGCTAACGTAAAAGTTTTGTTGTTTGACAATCCCCTTTGAGTAATCAATTTAAAATTATTTCAATCTCCTTGTAAAAGTACTTGTTCATTTTGGGTATAGTCCGCTAATTTCTCAACTGTTTTAAAACTCGTGTAAGACACCTTGACAGTTTAATGCATTACACTTTATAATTTACTTAAAATGATTTATTCATTGATAATTTTGCAACAGAAATTTAACCAATTTATTTATAGTCCTCATACAATGTTTTTCACGTGTGTAAATAACACAGTTTTTGAAATTAAATATTTAGGAGATTTCGTCTCAACGGCAATCTTTAGCAAAAAAAATTGCATATAGATGTGTTGTCGGCACACACAAACAAAAATTATATGACTATAAGTAAATTGGCTAAATATATGTTTCAAAAATATACTTAATTTTTTTGACCTAGTTTAACATCAACTGCGTATATTACAAATTTTGGATATTTTTCCTTAACTTATCCTCACTGACGAGTATCCGTGATTATTTATTTCCGATTATATATGTTTCAGGTCTATACGACGGATAAGAAAAGATGGTATGTGGCCAGGAGTTGACAGATATTTCAGTGGTAGAGTCACTACATATTTAGGGGAAGGCCCTGGATTCGATTCCTGGTCTGGTGGAAATGTTTCTATCCCAATCCGTTAATAAAACCATTGTACCATATCAATATTTCTGTAGAAAATTTTCATAATTTTGTATGATTTTTTCCCCCGAATTCTTTTCTGACGGAGGTAGGTGGATGAGTCCCAATTATTTTTTCCTAGATTTCTCGAACATATTACGGACAATTTCATTACTTCCTTATTTCTTCTAAAGTTTCCAAATCAAAAGTTAAGCTGAATGAAGGATTCTACAATGGAATCATAATGGGGTAGAGTTTGTCCCATGAGGAATGTGTAAAACGATTAGACTTAATATATATTTATATGTATCATATCATAGTTGATCAAAATTATTTAACGTCAAAAAATTCAGATAAATATACTATCGTGACGCTTCACCATCTTTACCTTCCAATAAAACATTAATATGACTTCGTAAAATCTTACACATAGATTTAAAAAACACTGTGACAAAAACTTTTTTGGTTATACATACATGTTATGTATTAACCCACATTCAGTTTTCTTCGTATCTTTCTTTTAGATAAGTAAACTCCAGGAGCTTTCGGCGTTTACCATAATCATTTGCTTTTTTTTAAAAAAAACATCAATTATACACACATAATTTTGCATTCAAAAAACAATTATTATTTTTTACGTTACATCACATACATTTTCATTAGTATTTTCATATCTGTCATATACCGTAAAATGTCTTCAATGACTTTTATTATGTGCATTTCGTCAATTTTTTCCCTTGTTCATAACATAGTATAAGTTTACGTCTATCACTGTATCTGGTTAACCACTTTCTCATACTTCAAACATATCACTCTCTTTCATTTAGGATAATCGACTTAACAATTTTTAGTATATACATTTATCATTACATTATTTTACAATTTTCATTAATTTTTATTTCCCAAAAGTTCTTTCAAAACCCACTTATCCTAACATACATTGGAAACACCACATTTTTCGTCACTAATTTTAAAGTTTTACACTTGTACTGTTACCTTTTTCCCATTCTTTTAATTTTTTCTATTATACTGGCATAGAAAACCCCAATATTCCCCGCATCTGTTCATTTATTCACAAATTCTTCTAAATGTTCTTGAATATATATAACTTCCAGCAACCATCTTTTATACCTTAATTTTTCAAAATGTAAAAACTCAGTTAGTCCTCTCACATTTATGTCCAGTGTCGTTTAAATGTTGTGATAATGCGGTGCTTGACTTCGATTGCTCTTTCATATTTCACTTGTGGTAATCGATCCTACTATCGATATCCATACTCGTCATACTTCCACTTGGCCGATTATTGATGGTATATGGAGTCCTACGTATTTGGTACCCAAAAAATTAAATAAGGCATTAAAATTATTTAAAGAAAATAATCCATATGATGTGAAAAAAAGTCTAGAGTTAATAGAGAAACTTAAAAATAAGTGAGAATTAATGACTGATTAGTTATTATATTAAATCCCTATAGACGAACGTTTCAATGAAAATATTAATAGGTGAAATAAATAAAAATTGGAATATTGTAGATAACAAAACGACAATGAAGAGTTTTTCGAGGGAATAAAACTTTGTACTGATTACCACAAGGGAAATATGAAAGAGCAATCAAAGACAATCGAATTATCACAACATTTAAAGGACACGTAAAGATATGTGGCTTGATAAATAACAAGCTTATATATAGATTTTTGGATTTTATTTGATTTATTTTGTTCCGTTAGCCCACGTATGAGGAAATAGGATACGTCAATACATAAAATTACAATATAATAATTGGATGCTACAATTATAAATAATTAGAAGTTAATATAAAAATACTAAAATTCGGGAACACAAATTCCCCTGTCAAACATAAGTAAAATATATTAATAATAACAAAAAAATCATTCTTTAACTATACTAAGGGTATAATATAACATTTAAAGTTCTAATAAAAAAATTCAATACGTTTTAATAAATAATTAATGATTCGAAAATTAACTATCATAAAATATAGAATTACACATCACTCAAGAATAAACACAAAACTTGACACACGCACTCTAGAAGGAAACACAAACGACGGACAAGTCACTTCACGAAACAGAGCGATTACGTATCCCTTTGGTGGGCGGATAACCTTTAATTAGTATTCAAAAATAAATTCATTATTGGTAATACTTCGAAAATAGCATATTCTGTAAGTAGTTGAGAGAGGACGACAGGTGGGGCCATTGTCTAAAATTTACAGAGGAGCGATTTTCCAGTTTTCCAGAGGGCAAACGGAGAGCAGAAATGAAGCGAGAATTTTTCCCGCATAACGGCGGAACATTGAAGTTGCGTGCAGGCAGCAATTACTGCAACACTTGAGTTCCGAGGTCCATTGTGCTGGCTCTTGATTAACCCTCACATTCACGGGAATCTCACGCATGAAAGGAAACCATTACCCTACGTCGGCGATCGCTTTATTATCCCGATAAGATTCAGCAAAGTCCGTATAAGGTTAGCCATAAATTATGAAGTTCAGATTCTGTGCTGCTTAGTAATTTGCCAGTCAGGTGCGAGAAAACGGTGCAAGCCGCTTATCGTTATTCGGTATCGCTGGTTCGAACCCTGGGAAGCCGACGCCTTGTGGAAGAACAAAATTCTCGTCCATTTTCCACAAAGCCATTGACCTGCTAGTATCTCGTACGTTATAATGGATAGAAATATTCTGTATGATCTAGTAACCTAAGACACCCAGTGAACGTATTTAATGGAAAAATAAAACAAGGTTAGACTTTTAACTTGGTCAACAATCAGGAAGAAAAACTATATTTCACTTTTGTTTATTTATTTTTCAATTAACCTAGATATTGAAATGAAAGCTTCCTCGGGTTGCTTAATGACGTATTGTGTTGGGGATACTTATAAAGACTATTGATCATGATCCGAGATAGAGATAATGAGGTATTTGAAAGAACTGTTACTATCCAATCTGCAACTACTCTAGTATCAGACACTAAGTTAATTAGAGTAATTAAGATTCAACAACGTATTATTTTAAACTTACACAATATTTTTAAAAAATTTGGAAATAAATATCAATTTGAGCAATATTTTATGAGTTTATTCTGTGACGATAACGGTAAATAATACTTTGGAATTAATTTTAATGATAAAACTTGAAATGGGAAACTAATAACAGGGGCAAATAAATGGAATTATACAAAAAGGATACAAAAATCCAAACATATCATGTAAGTAACGTCTCAGCTCCTAAGAAAATTCCAGATTTAGTTCAGTTACAATGTTTTATTACAACAGGATATTAAATGATATGATATAACCGATGATATGATATGATATGATATGATATGATATGATATAACCGATTTATAAATTTTATAACATAAATAGTATTAGAGTAGAATACGGGCGTATATCGTCTAAGCCAGACAAATATACCATAAGCACCAATATTATTTACATGGCTATTTGCTGTCTAAGATTTGAAAAAAATTATTATGTAATAAACAATTATTCCGCACTTTCACTGAAAAATTATTCTCCGAGCGAAATAATACACTTTTTTAATTAAAGGTTTATAATTGTCACGTTAACAACTTGGTCATTGGCGACCCATAAATAAAGTACAAATATTGCTAGTTTACGCTGCGATTCAAATTAATTCCAATAATACACATACAATTGAACAGTTTCAAAGAATAATTATACATTTCAAATGTGGGTTTCTTACATTTACATTTTACAATTCGTATTTGTTAATCATTTATCATAATAATAGGATAATTAATTATATTAACTTATTTGAAGCTGCGACTGTTGCAAATTCCACTGTACTGTAGTCATAGTCTGTTTTTATTAGGAAGCGGCGTCTGCTTCTCAATATGTATCACTCTCTTGTTTATTGACTAAATTTATGAGCCTTTTTGTTCTACTTTTTTCCATTTTAAAATAATACTCTTGCATTCTCTATATTTCCTTGATGTCATTGTATCCATTCAGAATACTTCCATTCTAACAAATTGGTTCAGGAAACCCAATTTTTCAGGTCGTGTTCTCAATTTTCATTCTGATCATCCCCCAAATTAAAGAGAGCTGTGGTATACTATCTTGTAGACAGAGCTATATTACTTTCTAACACTACGTTTCATCAACACAACATAAATATTGTCCGGTACATTTTAATCTCCAATGAGTACACTTTAAGTTTTATTATTAAACTCACAAACAGCAGATTGAACAAAATATCAAATATCCTACTGTCACTCTTCCCCAAACACCTCAATTCAAATTTTTTCTCGTACTCCCTTATTACAAATTTATACATCACAAATTCTTCAAAATTTTTAAAGAATATCAATTATTCATCACTTATAGATCCACTAATACCCTTTCCTACTTGATTAAAAACCACAAGCACCCACTTGACACCTACAGCAAACATTGTGTAGTTTACAAAATCTCTTGCTCTAATTGTAATTCCTGCTACATAGGACAAACCAAACGTTCCCTTAATACACGTCTCAAGGAACACATGTCTAATATCAAACTTCCCATTGATAAAAAATATATAGTATCCAAACTTATCATCAATTCTAAACATACATTTGATTGACAAAATGCTAAGATTTTAGACTTCGACATCAGGTACAATTCCACACTCATATCAGAGATGCTTCACATTAATTCAAACATTACAGCAATTAATGTACAGACAGATACTATGAAACTCAAAAATTGCTGCAATCCCTTCTACTCTCTCATTACGTTTTCGTCGTTTTTGAGTTTTGTCAAATAGACGAGTGCACTTGTGTCGTTCTAGGCTCTTCTTAACACCCGAAGAAAGGGACAAGGATCCCAGAAATGTTGTGTGGTATTTATATTATCACGCATTTTGTCTATATTTGGCTGTGTTTCTTTTTATTAATTTTCAATCAGACGTAAATTTTTTCATTTAATACACTTGTACTTGAAATTATGGCACGATCGTCAAAAAGTAAACAATTATGATCAATTTCAGAGACAGTTCGCCTGGTATTTCTTTTTCTGATTCAGAGAAGTATGTCAAGTCTGAGAGTAAGGGAAATATGAATTATTTATACGCAGTGACACACATAGATTATGTAAATATATGTGTCTCTGCTGAACGAAACGTCGATCTAAAACACTTTAATCTACGAGAAATAGCATTTATTCTTATTTCTACTCTCACATTTAGGAGATTTCGTCACATTCTCTTTATAACTTTTAGATCCAAATCATTTTTACTTTATTAATTAACACATTTGCAAATGAAAATACTGTCTTTACTGTTATTGATTTGAAAAAAGTAAAAGCAAGAATTAAAATGAAAAAATTTACGTCTGATTGAAAATTCTTTCTTATTAATTAAAAGTAAGAATTGTTCATAAATATTAATAATTTTTTTCTGAATTTCTAAATAGTTGAAGAAGTTGCGTATCCGTAAAGTTCTCTCAATATACCTCCTACTTTTCCAAATAATATAATGAATGACTCAAGAATATTACCAAATAATTAAACAAACATTGATTAAATTTTAGATCCAAATCCTTTTTACCTTATTAATTAAAAGACTTGCATATATTTACTGTTATTGATTTGAACCAAGTAAAAGCAATAATTGTCCAATAATATTAATAATATTTTTCTGAATTTCAAAATACTTGAAAAATTTGCGTGTCCGTAAAGTTCTCACAATATAACTGGAAGAACCATTCAGGATTCGCTAACTCTTTTTTCTAATCGTTTTGCTTTTCTAACAACAGACGTTTCGATTATGCACCCGAGGCGCGTCCAGGTGCAATATATGAATCGATGACTGGGCAAGGTACTTGCAGTTCCCACTGGTCCTGTCTGGAATCCCGTTGCTGACCCTGGCGCGTTATGGCCCGCGATTAGCCATGCCGGCACAGCTAATGGTTGCCCCAACGCCGTTCGCTAATTGCGTTATCCGCCTTATACATGAAACATGAGTGACGTCACGGCGCTATGCGAACACCGTAACGAGACGGCGCCGTTACCTGTCGTATCGAAGCCAGGCCCTCGGCCAGACAACCTCAAGCGACAAGCCTTAGACTATAAGTTCTCTCGTCCTGCGTTCAACCTCTAATAAAGTGCCCAGAGTCAAAGGTCGGAAACGTTTATTTCCTCGCCTGATAAATCCGATTGGTTGCCAGGTAGAAGGATCGACAGCGTCAAATAATACGGATCTAATTACACCACGGGATCCGTACATTTGAACGACGACTTTATCTAGAACGGAATCATATCCCGTAAAACAAGTAGGCCTACTTTAACCTGCCAATATCTCGAACATATTCCCGACAAGTACTGACAAGTACAGATCTATGTATAATACAAAATCACGAGAAAAAGAAATCTAAGAGTTTCATAGGGAAACTATCAGGAGGGAAAGAAGTGTGTTTCAACATCATTAATTCAATGTCCGATCAATTAAAATATATATTGTGGTAATCACTTATTATTAAACAATTAAATACATGTTTAGCCTCACGTTGAGGTGCCAAACTATGGTCTTACATTTAAATTAAAATAGAAACAATAATGCCCACGTGTGTGAAGCCAATTTGTAATATACCACATTGAAAAACAAGTTAAATAATAGTTAGCCCACGTTAATCCATCAATTTAACTAATTAAACTTTATATGAAAGGATGTGAATAAATAAGATTTTTAGGTAACTAAACAAACACATTAATTTATAAGATGCACAAAGATTTCTAGTTACAAAATTAGTTATTCATTGAATTTTTACAAAGTTTACCATGTACAATAAAAAAACTTTACTCTCTCTCTCTCTCTCTCTCTCACTCACTCACTCACTCACTCTCTCTCTCTCTCTCAGGGTCTTTAACTGGGCCTTTAAATAAAGAAAAATTATTTATTTATTTTTTAAACGACTGCTGCGAGGGCTATTCTCTCGCAGTCAGTACCTGCGAGGGATGTTCTCTCGCAGGCAGAACCTTATACGAGAGACACGAAGGGGCTACCTTTTGGGGATGCCTTTTCTTCTCCGTTTTTCAACTAAGTTTCCCACAAGCCGAGGCACCTCGGCCAGTTCTGATAGGTGTATGTTCCGGGGTCACAGACCTTGGGCATACGGTAAGAGTTGTCCGCTATTCCCATTGGAATAGTCCGCCAGCTACCTCCTGAACTGGTCGAGGCACGGAGCAGGGAATGTTGCGTCCCCACAGCAAACTCCTCTCCTGCTATCGGAAGGGCGTGGGACAAGTACCCAATGTTCGTCCTACCTGATGCAGGTTTTTCTAGGGTTTTTCCTGCATTTCTTTAGGCGAATCCCGGGTAGGATCCTTAAAATATAGCCCAGGATCCCTAGTTAACCCTTGGCTACCTTCCTCTACCCTTCCACATCCCCCCTTTCAAATCCCTTCCTATGCTATTGAACTGGTGTTGCCACCTTGTGGATTACCCTCATGTAGCCTGTTACAAAAAAAAAATTTTTAAACAATCAAATTACTGTGAAGCTATTATTCACTTTAAAGTATGATTCAAAATGCTAATACACAATATTTTCGATATTCAAAAACCCGAAATCTGACGATTTTATCTTTAATTAAAGGTTTATAATAATAATTTAATGCATGTATGACTTACAGTTTCTCTGGTACCAGGGCAATTTTAACTCTTTCAGCAACACTTACACACGCTCTACTTTCTAAAACAGGCCATTCATTTCACTGACTACACTTCAGTGGTGGTTTAGCAAGTGTTGGCTATATCTCGAAGACGACTTATTCTGCAATAATGCCAATTTGCGGTACTTCAACTAATTCCTCCACGTAGAATTTTCACAATTATTTGGCATATACTGGAACACTCCGAAACCTTTGCACAGCAATATCCGGGTGAATGCTGGACTATACTTCTATTTAACAACTTTACTTTTCAATACTTCGACGACGTCTGGTCTCTTTCTATAACGACCGCTTTCTGCCGTCCTTCGTCGCTGACTGACTTATATGTTCCCTACAGCGCGCCGACAGTCCTACAAAACCTTAGAACTATTCTTGTGTGTAATTTCTGTGTTTTTGCCGCTAACAATTCAAGTCCAAAATGTTTTTAATTACTAATTAATTGCCTTATAATTACCACAATGTATATATACAAAACCGGAACATTACGAAGGAGCGAAACAGTTTTACATCGTACGTGTGTCTTCTGTTTTCAAAAATTATAAATTACTGATAAAAAATGTCTGACTTAAGTATAATATTATAAGTAAATAAATTACCTTATGACAGAAAAACATTATAAAGTTTATTGAAAAAATGAATAATAAATCGACGACGTTTAGCCCTCTTATAGGTCCTCATCACGTCTGACAATATTTATAATTTTTAATATAATTCAAGAGTAAAATTTAGAGACAATGTTCTGCTGCCTTTCGTGATGTAACCAAACATTTATGTCCCCGTTGTAATAAATTCAGATTATTAATTAATAATTGATGATGCCGTAGATATAACTTCCTGGTAAAATAATCTACTTACTTGAGAGGTTGTATTTTAATTTGTTACATACTTATTATTATTGTCTAGAAATTGCTTAATCGCGAATCGGTTGAAATCCAAATGGGCCCTCACATATCTTTCCGATTTTGGGATAATTGGCTTACATAAGATCAAACTGTCAGCTGGACAGTGAACGGAAAACGGTCTAATTTACTCATACATTGAGATGTAAAATAGCCACACAGTTAAAACAGCAGACATTTAAGTATTTCCATTATTATTATTATTATCTTTATTGTTTGTAAAATCTACAAAAGTCATTTACTACAGTAGATTGTCATCTTCATAAATTATGTGATATAAGTTATAACTGCATGCAGAATATAAGTAGTAAAATATCTCAGCGTATGTTATCTACAACTGACTACATGAGGGTAATCCACTTTGGGCAACTCCCCTTTAATAGCATAGGAAGGGATTTGAAAGGGGGGATGTGGAAGGGTAGAGGAAGGTAGCCAAGGGTTAACAAGGGCCCCCGGGCTTTATTTTAAGGATCCTACCTGGCATTCGCCTAAAGAAATGCAGGGAAAACCATAGAAAAACCTACGTTAGGTAGGTCGGGCATTGGGTACTTGTCCCACGCCCTTTCGATAGCGGGAGAGGAGTTTGCTGTGGGGACGCAGCATTCCCTTCTCCGTGCATCGACCAGTTTAGGAGGCAGCTGGTCGACTATTCCAATGGGAATAGCAAACAACTCTTACCGTATGCCCAAGGTCTGCGACCCCGGAACATACACCTCTCAAAACAGGCCAAAGTGCCTCAGCTTGTAGGAACCTTAGTTCAAAAACGGAGAGGAAAAGGCGTACCCAAAGGTAGCCCCTTTGTATCTCTCCTAAAAGGTTCTGCCTGCGAGAGAATATCCCTCGCAGGTATTGCCTGCGAGAGAATAGCCCTCGCAGGCCTTCCTTTCTCTTTCAACGGATGTGACATCAATTAATATATTTGTTTTACAGTGTTGCTCCAACAAATATAAGTAGACTGGAGACCAAAGTTTTTGTTACCTTCGGTAAACATCGGCCATCTCCGGAAAACTTGTCGCGACTGAGGTTATGCAGATTACGTGCGTTATGCGATTACTAAATAAAGTATGTATTTTTAACGTAATCTGCTCTGATTGTTTTTTAAAAAAATTGTATTAGGTGACAATTCTTAGTTTATCTGAACAGTTAACGTTTAAATTTTATGAATGTTCCTTTTTTATTTATTAAAGGACTCTACAGCGACTTAATCTACTTTAAAAACAGTGATGTTTTAAATAATTTTAAAGTTACATTCTCGTCAGTTCACGATATATCTATCACATCATTCAATTGTTTGCGTTCTGTGGAGTTTTCGCACTGGGTCAGTTATTGTTTAATAACTTATTATTAAACTATTGAAGTTATGCGATCGATCCGTCGAAGACTTTTGACTGCCGTTTTAGAGGTGTCTAGAATAATTTATATTTAATTCATAAAACTATTGTCAACATTGTTGCCTACTCTAATTGAGCCTCGTTAAAGACGACGACATAGAGATGTCACACGGTACTTTTGTTTAGTGTAGTTAATAGTTCCACAGACAGAAAAGACTTGAAACGGCCGACAATAATATAAGTTAAAAATTTAGTTCGGAAACTAACGATAGGTTATGTAGTTGTAGCGTTCAAAAAATGTGTGATTTCACTTCCTGGAAATTTGAAATAAACACTTTCCCCCGAAGCGTTTCCGCATTCGGACACCTCACGACTCCTCGTGGCGTGGTAGATGGGAACAGTGACCGCAGGCAATAGCTGGGTAATTTTACCCACTTCTGACGTAACTGAGTGCGCACAAAATTGGCCGCGAGAAGTTCCCCATCAGCAGGTCAAACAAACCACCGCGCCGGTAACTCGCCGACAACAAGGCAATTTTCAGGAACGTGAGCTGCCGTGCAGACGTGAACGTATTTATGTCGCAGTAACTGCTAGTTCCCCCGCTGGAAATCTGCATCAACCTGCAATTCACCGGCACCGCGAATAATTTCCACCCGCTCGTGGTTCCCAAAGCTGGAAGGAACCACGGAGTAAGACGAAATTATACTCAAAGCCGTTATCTCCTTCAAAGAATAATGTGGCGAGGATTCAGTTTAGCTGCTCATCGATGACCAGAAAATCTGATCGCTCTCTTCATCGATCGACATTCAGAAAATTTCTACCTCAACCTTATTCATTATTTGGAACCCACCTTCAGACTACATTGATCTGTATCCAATATCAGAACGGAGAAAATACTCTGAACGTCCTTGTTCATTTTGTCGAAACCACAAAAACTGTCACAGTTTAGTCATTCCAAACGCAGCATTTGTTGATTACATAGGCATCAAAAGAATACTCATTCTACTAGGGAAAAAAATGGTGTATCCAAGCTATATATATATATATATATTGTAATAATCACCATGTTAGGGTTAATTAAAAGAATTAGTAAATTATCAAAAGAAAGGCTAATGAAAAGAAAAAATTATCAAAAAATAACAAATAAAATAAATTGTTATTTTATTCACTTGTGGCTTCCAAAATTGAAACAAATACAATCAAATTAAGATCTCTTCTCTCAGGGTCACAACTGGGTTTGATAATTAACAGAAAAGTTGCTTATAAACTGATTAGCAATTCAAACATAAAAATTCACCAAAAATAATATGACGATAAATGAAATGAAAGAAAGCTAAATGTAAAGAAACTGAACGAAACCTTTCTAATTAACCTTGAAAAATTTATATAGGTTTTGTTCCTCACGTATTGTCCGTCTGGTACAAGCTATTTCTTTTGTAGCTTCAACACTACACTAAAAATGCAAATTTTTACACTGATTCTAACTTCCTTGCAAATTTTACACACACGCGTACGAAGTGCACGTCCTCAGCTATCAGGAACCTCGGTTGTTGTCTCCCCTTTCTGGTCAGCTAGCCTTTGCCGGATCCCTCAATGCGAAGATTGTTCAATTTGTGAAGCAAACTCCTGCTTCCATACCGGAACTCGTGATTTGTAGTTTATGTTTGCAGACTTTACTTCTCCTATGCAGAGTCCAGTCTTTAACTACTTTCTTCTCGTCGCAGATTTTAGGCTTTTTGTTTCTCCTTGCTCGACCCAGGCACAGTGCAGAACCTTACTGTTTTTATTTCTCTTTGTGGACCGAACTGCCACGTATCTCGGCGAAGACTTTTTTACTGTTTTATCCTGTCACGACCCAGGCTCCGTACTGCCTGAATTTTCCCCGCGTGCGCATTCTCCACTTCGGCTTTCAACAAAGGAAAAGAACTCGCCGCCATTGTTGTCTTTGATAGCTCATACCGCTACAATTGAATTTATTCGCTACAATTCAAATTATACCTCATCAATTTAATGGCCTAATTAATTATTGCTATAATATATATGGTTTGCCACATAGTGACAACTCCCATCGTTTAGCATAGGAAACGGACTGCAGAAAGGTAGAACAAGGGACCCCGGGCTATGGTTTAAGGATCCTACCCGGCAATTCGCCTAAAATTTATACAGGAAAAAAACCTAGAAAAACCTGTATCAGGTAGGTCGGGCCTTTGGTACTTGTCTCACTCCCTTCCGATGGCGGGAGAGGGGTTTGCTGTGGGGTCGCAGCTTTCCCCTCGTCGTACCTTGACCAGTTTAACAGGCAGCTGGCCGACTATTCCAATAGGAATAGAGGACAACCAAGGTCTGCGACCCCGGACCTCTCAAAACATGCCGAGGTGCCTCGGCATGTGGGAACCTTAGTTCAAAAAAGGCATCCTCAAAAGTGGCCTCCTCCAGAGCACTCTGGGAAGGTTCACTTGGTCATTCTACTTCAAACTAAAACTCATTTAAGGCCTTGCCCTACCAGAACGACAGCCAGACACTCGCCCGTCATGACACATTCTGAGTTTACAAGTAACACGTGGTTAGTTTATCGATTCTATCTGAGTGTAACCCACGTTTTCTGACCATATCAAAACAGTGAGTTGGTTAATTAATGTCAAATACATATCATTGTATTAGAAAATATTTTTTACATCCTAAACTTCCAAAATTTGTTGAAAAATATACGGTTGTTTTGAAAATTAATACTGTGGAAAATGGTGAGTTTTTCCAACCGAATCGCGAAGTTGTATCGCTCATGGCTCTTTGGCTCTTGTGTTTTCTGGTTTCCTTAGCACCCGAAGATAGGAACAACGTTTCCGGAAACGTTATTTGGTATTTATATCATCACTTCTTTTGTCTGTATTTGTCTATTTTATCTTATTATCAATAATAAGCTATTCGTGATTACATAAACAACATTATGTAACTTAGTTTGACTTATTATGACATTTTTAGGGTGGAAAATTATTAAGAAGACAAAAGTGGAAAGGGAAATAGGAATCGATTAAAAAAGAAGAAAGACAAAATATGGTGAGTGATTGGAAATACTGAAATCAAGGTAAACAGCAACAACGGGAACTGAACGACACTAACGGTGGGAAAAAATGAAATGAACGAAAAAATACATTAGGAACAGTAGGAACACAACCGCACAATACAGTTGACATACTAAAGGCTCTTGTGTTTTTAGTTTTCTTAGCACCTGAAGAAAGAAAAAAGGTTACCGGAAACGTTGTGTGGTATTTATATCATCACTTATTAATCTCTATATTTGGCTATTTTATGTTATTATTAATTTTCAAAGCATACGTTAAGTTTTTTTCATTCTTTCCATTTAACAAGTGTATAAATTTATCTAATGAATAAATGAGCTCATTATGAACATTGGTCGCAACGGAATAATTATTAATACTATACGATTAAACTGACAAGTAACCGCATTAAAAAAACGATACTAATTTTTCAATTCAAATAGAAAGTGCGCTTACTACAATAACCATCCCAAAAATGGTAAAAAAATATAATTACTTAAAAAAAATTAATGAATTCTCATTTCTGCATTTATTGATCGGATAAAGTTAGTAGGCTTTAACAGTCACGTTCGATGTGCCACGTAAAACCTAATTAAAGATAAATGGGAAAGAAAAAATAAGTGGCGTTTTGAGTCAGATAAATTAAATATTAATTTTATCTTTAATTGATCAAGTAAAAGGTCAACTTCATGGCAGTGGTCTGTCCAGTTATTAGTTAAGAGGCTACCTATAAATTAATATCATGTCGGTACAAACGTTTAATTTGCTCTTCCCTGACACAATTACCTTAGAGGTTAGGTTATGATAACATCGCAGGCCAGCGCTTCAGACAGACTGTCGATTTCAGTAGAGAAACTTGAAACTTCGGATACCTACTTTGGCTTTCCTTATAAGGCAGACGTTACTTGTGCTATTAATCAACGCGTATCTTATCTTTTGGACTGGTCAAATAAAAAAGGAATAGGGGTGTTAACTTTTATTCTGAACCACGAATAATACGCAAAAGCTCAGAGTGAAGTTGTTGAGTGATTTACGTCATTTAGCATTTAGCATAAAGCGTAAATACTAGATGTACAGAAAATGCTACTCTAACACATTTTGCGGGATAGTAAAATTAAATGAGAGATTTTAAAATTTTCAGTGGCCTGATTTTAAGAATTTTTTTAGGGTAACAGGCTACATGAGGGTAATCCACATGGTGGCAACTCCCATTTAATAGCATAAGAAGGGATTTGAAAGGGGGGATGCGGAAGGGTAGAGGAAGGCAGCCGAGGGTTAACTAGGGCCCCCAAGCTATGGTTTAAGGATCCTGCCCGGCAATTCGCCTAAAAGTGATGCAGGGAAAACCCTAGAAAAACCTGCATCAAGTAAGTCGGGCATTTTGTACTTGTCTCACGCCCTTCCGATGGCGGGAGAGAGGTTAGCTGTGGGGTCGCCTTGATCGATTTAGGAGGCAGCTGGCCGACTATTCCAATAGGTATAGGACTCTTCCAATAGGAATGGTGAGAAAGTTGTGGGAAAATCAAATTAAGATAAATATGATTGTTAAATATTTGCAGCATATATAAGAATGAAAAATCGAGCATTTTCGTAAATCCGGTCAGGTCCGGATTTCCGATAGACTACCTATATCATTTGGTGCGATTAGTAAAGAACAATCCCCTCGTCATAAACAATTTTGGCCCACTTTATCTGTCTGGAATTAATAGTCTTAATTATCCTTACTATAATAATATTATCACTAATTCCTGACTGTTGTTCACACCAAATAGTTTTTCAAATGACCACACTGAATGATTAAATGTTACAGTAAATCAATTAAATGTCCACGTGTTACTTGTATCTTTTTATATTCGCAGCCGTACATAGTTGCATAGTAATTTGCAGTACTAATTTATAACATCATTGAAGTGATCAAAGATTGAAGTCTTTCACGGTGTAGTTGATCAGTAAATAGTTGTCGGTATTCACATGGGTTTTGCATATTTATGACGACAGAGCTTTTAGTCGTCGAAACGTTTGGTTTAAATATAAATATGCAAAACCTGTGTGAATACCGATGGCTATTTATTGATCATTGAAATGACCGATATCATAAATTAAGGACATTTTGAGGCTGACGCTGACCACTACAATTGCAGGTTATACTAATAAAACAATACAGATCCTAGATAATACTTTTAATTTATATCCTGGATATTATTTCTTGACTTAGTAAAGCGGCTTTTTTAAATATCCTGGACAGTGATAATGATATTTTTTATTAAAAAAAATGATATATACCACTGTTTTTATTTGACACATATTATGCATAAGATCTTATTAATGACATAATATTCTGAAATAGCCTCTATAGTAACTCTATAGTTACAAACAATAAAAACAAATTTATATTAAGTTATATAATAAATGACAGGGATTCACATTTTGTTAAACAACATTTATTGGGGGGCTATAATAATAATTTCACCGTTTTACTCTTAGAAAAGAAAATATGTATCTCTTTTCTTCAGGGGTATTGTGGTCGTTTTTGCCATAAAATAGAAATCAGAGCTGGATACCGCAATGATTGAAATAATTAATATTTTTAAATATTTCTGATTTGACCCATAGTGGTACATTAAAAATATCTCAAAGCGTTAAAAAGCAGCCCAGACAATTCACAGACAGGTCACCAGGGTTCAAATAGCAGTCCAGGTCTCAAAACAAATATACAATAATGTAACTCCTAGTAACATCGAATCATCAATAGTTCCAATCCTAAACATGCGTTAACTCTAAACTGAACGAGTTATATTCATCACAGTTTCATTGAAAATTGGGAATTATTTAATTCGTATTAATCATAAAACTGATTGTTACAAAATTCCACTGCATATCTCTATCCATCAAAGATCCAGAGATCACATTTTGCCTTTAACTAATAATTTTTTAAATAGATAAAATAATTAAATTTGTGTTCATTACAATTGATACATTCGACAGTAACAGGGATATACGTTTTGGTTAGTGCAACTTTTAGTATGTTTTGAAACCTGGAAAAGTGTATTTATAATCTAATGTGCAGTAGACTTACGAGTTACAAGAAGGAAATATTTGTACGCGGAAATTCTGGGATTTGTTATTTTTTCAAAGAGTCGCTCAAAAAAAAACATTCACTCTCACGCAGATATATTGTAATATTAAATATTGGGAATGTACCGAATTACTTTTTTATTATTTCATTCTGAAAAAATTATTTATTTCAAAGCAAGAAGTAAATATGAATTGTATTAATAAAGAAAGACCTTAAATTTAAATTATTTCAAATATATTTGGTATTACTTAGTTTTTCAATCCTCTTTCAAACGAGAGTTCTGTGTAATACAGAGTGTATTTTTATAGAAAATTAATTTGGAAACAAACACACATATATAATATTGTTGCTGTTGTATTTTACGAATTTTCTGTACCTGCATTAATTCTCTGAAGGGATGCGAAAATTCAGTGGGAGGTTTGGTGTGCTACAGGGTTGCATAACAGGTAGTGTCGGCGCGTTTTCATGTGTTGAACCCCAGACTCCATTCAGCCACATAAATTATTATTTTTAGGGCCTCCTTCGTTCCCAACAGCTTGAGGCAGTTAAACCGTCTATTTGTGAATCACTTTCGCAAATTCGAGTTTCTCACCCTCCACTTCCGTAGCTGTAACGGTCCGATCATGCCTGTAGGTCTACTGTTCTCCTACTCAGAAATCTGACTAACTGAACCTCCTCCATCTACATAGCTCTATTATCTGACAGATTATCACAGCCATGTACAGTTCTTTACGATAAATTCCAGCGTTACGAACAGTACGAAAAAATTATTTTTATAAATCTAACTAATTTACAGTGAGTACAGATAACGATGTAAACAGAATTTTTGTCGGAAAATAAAGAAAAAGCAGTGATATTAGCTCTTTTAATACTTTTAATTAGTGTGCACACACAACAACAAAAATTAGTATTATAGTTGTAACTATAACAAAAATGTTACTATTGTAACAAAATGCGTTCCAAAAGCCATGCCGGAAAATTGAGCAAACTGGATTATCGATAGACAGATTTTCCATTGACCACCTGTAAATTAAAAAAATGGTATTATAAATAAAATTGAGCAAACGTAATTGAATTTGAATTAACGGTGAGCAAAACTAATCTAAATGTAAGTGTTACTAGGAAACAATTGTAAGTTCACAATATACAATCGACAAGGTGAAATTGAGTGCGTGTTCTGATGTGTCGTGAAGTGCGAAATAAAAAAAAATCCTGTAGTTGGCAGCCGGAGTGGGGCCGAAGCTTTTAGATTACTCACCGTGAAAGGCGGTATATTCAGATGACGAGAGATTGCTTAACTGCGGGTAATAAATTCCCTCCATTCGAAAAAGTCAATCGACCTAATGCATCTCGAGACCGGGCAGCTCGGCCACGAAACAATGGAAGAAACGGCTCTCCAGACGAGAACGCCCACAAGAGAGGGTTTTGTAATTTAATTAGCGCCGGCCGGGGTTGGGGCCTATCAATAACCCTCTCTCTGTCTCGCAGTGCACTGAATGTCAAATTGAGCCGAACGAGAGTACAAACGTAAGGCGACGCCCCTTACACACCGAGTAATTAACCACGGTGTAATTAGCGGCCGGTAATGGGAAATGCGATGCCATGGGCGGGGGACAAGGGGAATTCCCCCTCGGCGTGAGTGAAACGTACTGCCAACCGCTGCGACTTCTCGACCTCACCACCTCGCATCTCGATTCTGAAATTCCTCCGCAACAGGACCACAACTTATAAAACCTACAGAAATATCTACAAGGTGCATTGATAGTGTCAACACCTTTCAGATTCACCACGATTATGACTAACAACATTGATGTTTGCGAAGCTACACAAATTTCTACACTTGCCTCTTCGGCAACGAACAAGTTAATTTAAATTGAATGATATATGTTAATTGTATTTGCATTATTTCCCCGAAATTTCTATCAGTAGCCATATTTCTAAAATATCATTTGGGCATGATCAAATTTTTTATTTCGTATTTCGGTATGTATAATTATAAAACGACATAGGTGGTTACCATAATGTGAATTAATCTTGTCAAATATTTTGTGTATATAAAATGTAATAAATACAGATTGTTAAGTCAATATTTCTTAAATATCCCAGAAAATTCAAAATTAAATATTTTATAAAATTACGAAAAAAAATTATTTATACACATGGTGACTGATAAAACATTGTACATATAATACAAACAGAATATTGATTTTTAAGTAGATCGCAATATAAAAAAAATAACTATTATCGGAATATAAGTACAGGCGTAAGGTAAAATAAATTGCCCGCGTCATATATAATGAAAAATAATGAAGTTAAAGTAATATCTTACTGGTAAAAATTTAAACATTTAGTAAGATATTTCTGACGTGCAGTTAACGTATAATTAGAGAAAATGAGACTATTTTGGATTAAATGTTTCGAGGACTAGTCATACACCAGCTCTGAATGTGAATTAATCCATGACGACGAACAAAGTTTACAATTAAAAAAATTACGTCCGATTGAAAATAATGAATAATAAATATATACAACTCAGACAAAAAATTGATAATATAAATACAACACGACGTTTCTGGGATCCTCGTCACTTGCCTCAGGTGCAAAGAAGAGCCTAGAGCGACACAACTGCACTTGTCAGTTGACAAAACTCAAAAGCTAATAAAAATGGCAATTATCGAGTTTCATAGTGTGTGTTTGTACATTAATAGCTGTGATGTTTGATTTAATGTGATCATCTCTGATATTAGTATGGAATTGTACCTGCTGTCAAAGTCTAAAATCTTAGCATTTTTCTAATCAAATGTATGTTTCGAATTGATGATATGTTTGTTTATCGTTGGGAAGTTTGATATTAGACATATGTTCCTTGATACGTGTATTAAGGGAACGTTTGGTTTGCCCTATGTAGCAGGAATAACAATTAGAGACAAGATTTTGAAAACAACGCAATGTTTTCTGTAGGTGTCAAGTGGGTCCTTGTGGTTTTTAATAAAGTAGAAAAGGGTATTAGTAAATCTGTAAATGATGGATATTTGATATTACTTGAATATTTGGATAAATTTGTGATGTAGAAATTTGTAATAAGGTACGAGAAAAAAATTAAATTGAGGTGTTTGGGGACGAGAAACAGTAGCATATTGGATTTTGATGAATCTAATGTTTATGTTTATTAATAAAATTAAAAGGGTACTCATTAGAGGTTAAAATGTTCCGGACAAAATTTATGTTGCGTTGATGGAACGTAGAGTTAGAAAGTAATATAGTTCTGTCTACAAGATAATATACCACAGCTTTCTTTAATTTGGGGAATGATCAGAATGAAAATTGAGAACTCGCCCTGAATAAGTAGGTTTCGTGAACCAATTTGTTAGAATGGAAGTATTGTGAATGGATACAATGACATCAAGGAAATTAAGAGAATGCAAGTGTATTATTTCGCTCGGTGAATAATTTCTCAGTGCAAGTGCGGAATAATTGTTTATTACATATCAATTTTTTTTCAAATCTTAGTCATGTAAATAATACTGGTGCTTATGGTATATTTGTCTGACTTGGACGATATACGCCCGTATTCTACTCTAATCCTATTTACGTTATATAATTTATAAATTCGGTAATATCATATCATTTAATAACCGGTTCTAATCAAACATTGTAACTGAACTTAACCTGGAAGGTTCGTAGGAGCTCAGATGGGGTCGCAGTGGTATTTATGTTCTCTTATATTCCTTCGTTACTTACGTGATATGTTTGGATTTTAAAGCATAATGATCACATCCTTTTTGTATAATTTAATTTATTTGCCCCTGTTATTTGAAAACTCGTCCAGAGTATGTAGGTTTTTCCTGAAATCATTGGTGATAATGGAATTATTGTGAATGGATACAGTGACATCATGGGAATTAAGAGGATGGTTAAATTCAAGTTCATGGGTGAATTGTAAGTCAGGATGTTAATTATGGTTGATTTGAGAGGTATTAACAATACAAAAAATGTCTACATATCTGAGTTTTGTCAACTGACAGGTGCAGTTGTGTCGCTCTAGGCTTTTTTTCGCACTTGAGGAAAGGGACAAGGATCCCAGAAAATTTATGTGGTATTTATATTATTCCTTTTTTGTCTGAATTGGCTATATTTCTTATTCACGAACAAAGTTTCTGTGTAATTTCTATTTTCACTTCATACTGTCCTTATACTTTGTTTTGTTCTTAAATATATAGTCCTTATACTTTTTTTTGTTCTTAAATATATAGTACTTTAACCCTGTCACTTTCACTCAGAAGAAACATAATCCTTCTGCCAATTTCTTTCAATTTTTTACCGCCCCATTCAATTCCCGATCAATACAAAACTTCACCATAGTCGAAAAATTTCGAAACCAGATGACACTATATTAATTATATTAATTGTCAGTATACGTTATTCCCCTTAAATAAATCTACCGTTTAATGATGGTAAAAAATTAACATATGTAATTAATATCGAAACTATTATTCAAAGCTCAGGCCAAAGGTTTAGTTAAAACTAATTAATGAAGTGAGATAGAAAATGCTCGACGAAACCGGAAATCGAACCCAGGACGCAGCTGCTCTAACCATCTGATCGACACCAGTTCTCTACCTCTTTTCTTATATATACCTGTATTTTAGGCAAATTTACTAATTAGGCCACGCAAGAATGTGAATACTTAGTTGTAAGTTAACCTGAAATACAGGTAGGTGCAAAATATTTGGAGAGAAGGTAAAAATTAATATACATTTAAATTGCGGCATTTAACGAACACTCACCTTTTTAACCGGCAAACACCTGTACTGATAGGAAGTTTGACATGAGGATTGACGATCGTTACAGGTGTAGCAATATTCTGGAGTGAAATGTACCTTGGACATTATTCTCATGCAAACCACGACGACGTTCCTCGGATCATTTTAGTCAGAATGACTCTTGTAACATAAACAGTACGGTTGGAAATTTTTACAGAAGGACTGATCCCTTAATTGGTGTTTTAAGTACAGCTGACCGAAGGCGTCTGAATTATTTAATTTTTGATTATGAAGAAATAAGGAATAAATTGTTTCTTTGATACTGTTTATCTATATAGACCGGTAAGATTTATTTATACATTTCCTTCGGAAAATAATTTAGAAATCAGGATTTTGTTTTGTTGTACATAGTTTAGAGGACCTACAAATGTAACCGCATAATGTGATCACCCGACGAGAAAAATACAAGATGAATGTTTTCCTTTCTATCTCTCATCTCTAAAAACGTTTTTATAGTATTGTCAAGATGGTTTTGTTCTGATCTTTCCACGCAGTATCAATTGATTGTAATGTTCAGAGATTGCTTAAGTTTGTGACTACGACGTATCAATCGATCTGAGAAAAATCTCATCTCTCATGATTCGCAGATAATGAGGCGACTTCAAAACGGAAACCAATCATTTCTATTATATACGATTCAGGTTCTATCTCCTCTCTCTCACTCGCTCGCTCCTTCTCCGCGATGTAATTAGACATGTGATATGCATTGACCAAGGGGGCAAAAAGTTTAAAGTGGTCTGCCACAGCAACTTGTCATTACAGAACTAGCTCCGAGAAAGCTAACTAACGATCAATATCAGATGTGCCGGATATAATGAAATGTCTACAGAGGTGAAGGTGCGTGAAATAGTGTTTCGTTATATAATTACACTTCCTCCATTTCATGAATATTAAGTCAATTACGAAAAGACACATCGAATCCAACAACTATCTAAAATATTTGATTAACTTTAACAAGTATATTCACGTCTGGTTAATATTTCTCTGAATCGAAACTGGATTTTTGTCTTCATTGGTGGCCTGTTTTCCGTCAATTTATTTTAACTGCGTCGAGTTTTAATTTCACTTTTCTGTATCTCATAAATATAAAGAAATCAGTTATCATAAATCGCGATTAAATGACTCACCATTACTTGAAAATTAATTCAACAGGACAAGTTAAGTCCAAAAGAAGGAAACTCGTAACAAAACTCATCCAAAT
The DNA here is from genome assembly GCA_037074705.1 of Zhengitettix transpicula. Taxonomy (NCBI): domain Eukaryota; kingdom Metazoa; phylum Arthropoda; class Insecta; order Orthoptera; family Tetrigidae; genus Zhengitettix; species Zhengitettix transpicula. The sequence goes on along the minus strand of CM073593.1, from coordinate 23,456,847 downwards.
AATTATATGACAACATTTACTTTATTTAGACTGTTAAAAAATATTTACGGTTTTGTAATAAAACTCATGTTCATGAACCATTTTTTACGTTAGTTTATAGCACGCGTCACTTTCGACGGAGTGTGGCGCAGATTGAGGGAGGGCTGGTGAGGGGAGGGAGCACCAAAACTGTCTAACGTAGAGAAGGGGTTGAACCAACCTGCACAAAATGATACTAAACAAGGCCACCAAAAAACGTGACACTGATATAGAACAATATAATGTATATATGTATGAAAAAGACGGCATTTGTTTTAGAAGTTATTTTCAAATTATTGTTATAATGATATATTCTAACTATTATATGTGTTGAAGTGTTGTCTAAGAATATATTTTCTGCCATCAGAGCAGGTTATATATATTAAATATTTGTAATCGATTTTTGGAATTAAGATCATTCTATATTTTCATGTTAAAATTGGTTGGTCTATTTTCTACTTTCTTTCAATCAAATATGTCTCAATTTTTCATTATGTTTTAAAATTTGCAGGCATATATAATTATTGATTTTACGTTAAATTGTAATTATATACATACATATATATATATATATATATATATATATATATAATAAAGTTATTTGACGTTAATAAATAATAAGAAATGGAAATAGAAAAAATATTTAAATTTCACAGGGTGTTTATGGGCCATACTGCAGAGTAATGTAGTTCTGGTAATACATAATTTCATAGTCATGTGGTGGGCTTATTCTATATTTAGGTTCAATTTTTTTTTTGGGCAACAGGCTACATGAGGGTGATCCACATTGGGCAACTCCCCTTTAATAGCATAGGAAGGGATTTGAAAGGGTGGATGTGGAAGGGTAGAGGAAGGTAGCCAAGGCTTAACAAGGGCCCCCGGGCTATATTTTAAGGATCCTATCTGGCATTCGCCTAAAGAAATGCAGGGAAACCCCTAGAAAAACCTGCATCAGGTAGGCCGGGCATTGGGTACTTGTCCCACGCCCTTCTGATAGCGGGAGAGGAGTTTGCTGTGGGGACGCAGCATTCCCTTCTCCGTGCCTCGACCAGTTTAGGAGGCAGCTTGCCGACTATTCCAATGGGAATAGCGAACAACTCTTAACGTATGCCCAAGGTCTGCGACCCCAGAACATACACCTCTCAAAACAGGCCAAGGTGCCTCGGCTTGTGGGAACCTTAGTTCAAAAACGGAGAGGAAAAGGCATACCCAACGGTAGCCCCTTCGTATCTCTCCTAAAACGTTCTGCCTGCGAGAGAAAATTCCTCGCTTTTCTGCTATTTAGGTTCAAAGGTAAATTTTACTTATAATACAAGGTTTGTGGGGAGCCACCCACCTTCAAGAAACTCCTCTCCCGCTAACGGAAGGCGAATGCCGGGTAGGATCCTTCAACTATAGCCCGGGGGCCTTAGTTAACCCTTGGCTACCTTCTTCTACCCTTCCGCATCTCCCGTTTCAAATCCCTTCCTATGCTATTAAAAGAGAGTTGCCACCATGTGGATTACCCTCATGTAGCCTGTTACCCTAAAAAAATGGAGACTAATTATGTGGTAAACACAATTTTATTAAAAAAAAGGAAGGAAATTCAGAATAAACCAAAATATTTCAAAGATAACTAAGATTATTTGTTTGACACACTTGATTTTCGTTGAATTTGCATTTTATATTTTTAAGTAAATGCATCAGCTGTTATGAGAATCTAAATTTCAGGACCTTTTATAATGCCTCTAATAAATACAGTGATTTTCAATTTTCACCAAGTTATAAAAGCAAAAAGTGAATATAAATTTACAATAACAAAATTTTACATCAAAGACTATAGAAACCTGAAAAGTTATATAAATCTGTTGGTAAACGATATTTACGTAAAGGTTTACAGAAGAAAGTTTTTTGTTTTACATACTATTTATTTAGAGCTGCTCTGGTTTGTGCACACGCGATTTTTTAATTATTTTATACAACACTAATTTAATTGACAGGTCATAGCAGTGATTTTATTATCGTCTCGCTTTCCAGCACTTTGGGCGCCTTTCCACTTTGGTGTCGTACGAATTATCACATTCAGTTTGGCTGTAAAAAATTAAGATATTCAGCCAATACTTTGCTGTATTGGACCATCACAGACTCTCGCCCGGAGTACCATGGTCAGGCGCTCAACAACACACTGGCTAAAATTCCGATCGTCTAATATACGCTTTCTCAACAACAATTCGTAGCACCCATATAGTCTCTGCATTCTCGCGCCAAACAATGCTGTTTTTTTACATTTCTCGGCCTCAAAGTTTCGCCGCCAGTAATTAAATAAATAATTCAAATGAAACATTTCATTTCATATTTGTAATCGCTACTATACCACTGTGATCAAAAAGTAAGGTGAAATTGTCATTTAAAACTCCCGAGTATTAGGAAGGCAAGTAATTTTTTTTTCCTAGGTTGGTAGGACTGTCTATAATATTTTCCAAGCGTCTGTTTGTTAAAAGGTTTAATTATCTCCTAATTACACGTGTTTTTGTAAACAACCAAAAGTGAATTTTTCGATTTTTGCAATGGGTAATTTGGTTGAGCAAAGAACTTGCATCGAATTTTGTTTGCGGAACGAATATTCTTGTGCGGACACGTTGAAAATGTTGCGGAAGGACTTTGGTGATCAAACTATGGCACAAAAAAACGTTTATAAGTGGTACAACGAGTTGAAAGAGGGCCGAGAACGCGTTGAAGACGAACCGCGTTCTGGACAACCATCAACGTCTACCAAGTAGGGCCACGTCCAAATAATCTATGATTTGGTGCTTTAAAATAGTCGATGGACAATTAGAGATCTCGCTAATAGTGTTGGAATATCATTTGGCTCAGCCCAAACCATTTTGAAGAATGTTTTGTGTCTCAAACGCGTCAAGTCTCGATTGGTGTCAAAATCGCTCAATTTTTGGGAAAAAGCGTCGCGTTTATGTGTGTGAAACTTTGCTGTCTGACTATCAGGACCACTTGAAATGCATCATTACTGGAGACGAGACTTGGATTTACTCATACAACCCTGAAACCACCGACCAATCCAGCGAATATCGTGCAAAAGGTGAAGCAAGACCGAAAAGACCACGGCAAAGTAGATCGAAAATCAAGGTCATGTTGACAGTTTTCTTTAATTATCGTGGTGTGGTGCACTATGAATTCCTTCCGCCGGGCCAAACTGTCAACAAAGAATATTATTTGAACGTTATGTGTCGTTTGCGTGAAGCTATTCGTATGAAACGGCCGGAATTATGGGCGAACAACTCTTGGTTCCTTCATCACGATAATGCACCATTTCATACTGCATTCGTTCTTGGTGACTTTTTTGCCAAAAACTCGACTCATATCGTTCCGCAACCACCGTATTCGCCTGATTTGGCTCCGTGCGACTTCTGGCAGTTCAGCAAACTCAAAAGGCCAGTGCGGGGACGCCGTTTAGACACGATTGAGGAGATAAAAACCGAATCGAAGAAGGTCTTGAAGGCTATACCGGAAAAAGGTTATTCCGACTCTTTTGAGGACTGGGAAAAGCGTTGGAAAAGTGCGTTTTATCGGACGGGAATTACTTTGAAGGGGATGAAATTGATTTGGAACAATAAATTAACAATTTATATTTTATAAATTAATTCACCTTACTTTTTGTTCAGAGTGGTATATTGTTTGACTGTCAATAATTGTTTACAACTGAAGTAAGAAGAAAGAACGACAGAAATGTTGTACGGAATTGAGGAATGTGTAAGAAGTATTGAGAGCAGAGTAATTCTCTCTGGAGAGATATATGGCAAAATAATTGAGGTATGAAACTTGTTCAAGAAACAGTTAGGTTTATCAAGCTGTGACATCTACATAGTGTCCTCTCTCGTTTACAAAAGAGTAGATGAATATCCTCCCTCGTCCCCGCTCAGTTAAGCTGATATCCACCCTTTTATTATCGTGAAACCACGGTAATAAAAATCACCTGTCTCTAAGCCTCTAATTCTTAATACTCCGGATTATTTCAAATCTCCTGGAAATTTGCAATAGGGATCCGTAAAACAGTCGCCAGGAATCACCCCCAGCTGAGGCACGCAGCCTTGCGAGATAATCGCATCGAAAGCATCAGTAGCATCTGTTGTGTCCCGAGCGAAGAAGCCGTGTTTACAGCGAGACGACACGCCGGTGTCAGACAATGCCCAGTCAATACTGTTTCGCGGTCCCCCCCAATTATCATCTCTTCGGGCCACTCGGAGAGGCGTTAAGTGGAAACCAGACAATGGTGCATCCATCAGGCACCCGAGCGCACTACTTTTTTTCCGCGAGGGAGGGTGACTGACTTGCTCCGCTCGCGAGCCCATTGTGGTCGCTCTAATAAAACGCAGGGGTTGCTTCCGACACAATGAACGCATCGAACACACGTCCACGAGCTCACAATATAATGGATACACAACAATGTGTATCATCTTTCACACTTTGGCCAATCAAATTCAACCAATCACAATCGTCTTATCGAGTCGGTCTTACAAAACACCACATGCACGTAGCGAATATGATCCTCAGAAATACTACAACTGATCATAATTCACACTCTCGTTGAATTTTTTCATTACCGTAATAATTTTAATGATCACAGCTCATTCTCAAGTTCGTTTTGACTAGAAAGTTAATATTTGGTTTTAAAACATAATTTTTTAGTCTACGTTTCGATCCATTTTTGTATCTTCTTCAGTTGTTTACCTACAGAGGAGGTATGGCCAATTGATTAGATTTATAGTAAAATTTTACAAAGAAAACAAAGGCAAACTATTATTTTTTAGGGCAACAGGCTACATGAGGGTAATACACGTTGGGCAACTCCCCTTTAATAGCATAGGAAGAGATTTGAAAGGGGGGATGCGGAAGGGTAGAGGAAGGTAGCCAAGGGTTAACTAGGGCCCCCGGGCTATATTTTAAGGATCCTACCCGGCATTCGACTTAATAAATGCAGGAAAAACCCTAGAAAAACCTGCATCAGGTAGGTCGGCCATTGGGTACTTGTCCCACGTCCTTCCGATAGCGGGAGAGGAGTGTACTGTGAGGAAGCAGCATTCCCTTCTCCGTGCCTCGACCATTTTAGGAGGCAGCTGGCCGACTGTACGCACAAAAAAATAACAAACAACTTACCAAATTCAACTAGCACAACTAAACGAAACAAGTTATTAAATTCACACGGTTTTGAAGCACACTATTCATTTACCGGTAACAAGATTGAAGCAAGATTGTATGACAGGCTGTAGTTTTGTAGGGTTTGACCTGACATTTGGAGATTTAGCAATAACAGTCCTGTGACCTTGAAGGTTTACCCCGTGATCGGCGACTCTCAGTAAAAATAAATAACTTATGAGTAAATAAATGGAAACACAAATTTACAGAAAAAAAATCACAGGCCCAATTAATATTAACAAAACAGAATAAAAAATTTAAAAAAATATAGAGGTGTAAACATTGCTTAACAGAATTTAGAATTGAGTGTGTTTTTGGTGCTGTATCATATCTGGTTCAACATCCGACTCCTCAACATTATCCCAATCAAAATCGTGAGATTCCTACAATCTATGGTTTGTTACTACTTTGTGGTTGGCCGTTTTATAATTATTTCTTTCAGTCTTGTTCCTAAGTGACGTTTGATCTGGCCAATATAGAATTTTTCACAGTTAAGTTCACTACAATTAATTTTATAAAATACATTGTGTTGAGAATATTTGCTAATTTTGTCTTTACCCCTTTGAATGAATTTGCTAAACTTATTTTTTATTCTAAATACAACTGAGAAGTTGAAGATTTTTTATTTTTTCACTTATAACATATAAACATGATAAGACAATACCACAATCCGTTTTTCCCTATACAAAATCCTTTTATTGTCAATTATTTTGTTATTGTGATTCTGTGGCTTTCTTTTTCTGTGGTTTGGGTGGTTAGTTTAAAATACGGCCTGAGTAGGTCGGTTTCCGGTACCAATTTGTTTCAACATTATTATAATTGTTTATTGGATTACTTTGTCCAATTATACTATAAATCTAATCAATTGTAAATATATCCTCTATAGGTAAATACCTGAAGAAGATACAAAAATGTATCGAAACTTTGTCATAATATAAAAAAATAAAGTGTCTGTATAAGGTCATCAATTCTTTTTATTAATTCAAAACAGACGTTAAATTAAAACATTTTTTTCAGTCTGTTAAATGTCCGGTTATTTGTATATTTGGTAAGGGGGCGTGGAAAAGCTGTTCTCAGGGGGTGTGACAAGCTGTTAATAACAAAACTGTATTCGTTCCTACTAAAATGACTAAGTTGAAAGAGGGGAATAAAGCTTTTAAAAACAATGGAACAATCCAGAACAGATTATTTGTAAATAAGTTCATTGAACGAGTTAGGAAAAGTAAATACAATAAGTTCGTAAAGTGGTATAGAATACAGGAGACGGAAAGTTATTGGTAATTAATATAGAAATTACGAGTGCGACAACGTTCAAAAAAATATGGCAGCGTATAGTAAGAAGATTAGTAACTAAACGAATTGCACGACCTTCTGTCTCTAGACTGGAGGTCTGCCTTCGCCGTAGCAGGTCCAGAAATATATCGCAATGAAATGGAGACGTATCATAAAAATTAAAACACATTTAGTATTGAGGTCACAAAACCCTGACGAAGAAAAATTCCTTAAATTAAATATTAACGCTCTACAAATTTCGTTATATTGAATATTCTTTAGATATTGATGTCGTAATTATTATCATCGTACACGTAAAATTTTTCATATCTTATAATGAACCGAAAATATGGGCAGTGTAATTCTTAATTCACAAAGGCCAACGCCACTATTGTTAACGTGATGCAAAATGTGAGCCCGTGGGAATGTTCTAGATCCACCAACCACGTCAAACAAAACACATAAATAGACGTAAAATTTTTCCGGATCAGTTAGTGGTAGTGAGAAGTCAGTTAAGCAGATAGGAGGATTTGTGAAACTTGTTATATTTAGACGGCAGTAAGATTAATAACATTGGTTAGCCGAGACATGAAGCTAATTAAAAGTGTGTTTAGCCTGAGAAGGGAAAATCTTTGGCATTTGGTGATATCCTGCTTCTGACGTGTTGCCCCGCACACATGATCTTCCTGTCGACATTCTGATTGACAGTTCTGGACATTGTAGTAGCCGACCCGTCAACCTTTATGGTAGATGCTTCTATAATATTTATGTATTTTAGAAATTACTGCCAGATCTCATATTTGATTTCTTTTAAATTTCTGTTTATTGTGCCCCAAAATACACCCAGAAAAAGTATTATGTCCTATACTAAGTCGTAAAATTTTATATTGTTCGCATCAAATCAGCTGATAATTTCACGCATTTAAGACATAAAGACCAACGACACTATTGGTGCCGTGACTCAGGACGTGAGCCTGTTGGAATGTTCTAGATCCACCAGCCACGTCGTAGGATACCCATAAATAGACGAAAATTTTTCAAAGACGTCTGTATAGCCGAACCTCTCACATAATTAAATAATATTAAAAGTTTGTATACCTTATTAAATCTCCAATCCATTGATTAAAATCTTTTCATTTAGTTTCGGTAACAGGATAGAGGTATTCAGACAATAAGTAACTATAGTACGTGGAAGTTTATGCAACAAAATCCCATTTCCCTTACAATCCTTAGGTTCGTATGCTAAGAGGAGTTACGTGTAGTTGTTTTTATAACGTCATAAGGCAGAAGCTGCAGCGTGTTGTAAATCTGCTACAGCAATGGTCGTTCCATGTTTCAGGGGTGCAAGTCTAGTCTCGGAATACAACAGACTGGCTACTCCTCGTCCGCAGATCTGGATACTAACAACTGGAAAGTTGAATTGTAACATGATATATCAATACCATCAGATTATTTTGAATTAAATGTATCCAGACTACAACTAAACAGATATGTTTAAAAACGAACTCCATTTTCAGGCACAACTTTTGTCGTTATGTCGAGAAAGAGTGGCAATAATATGTAAAATAAATTTTTGTAAGCCCGTGTTGATGAGAGGACAGTGAATTAAATTATTACGGGACCGGCTTGATCTCTTTGTCACTGAATACGTCAGACATGCGGCGCCTATGCCGTTGCCCGTGTAACCGTATTAGTTATCAAAGCCAACTGTAATGATTTATAGTCACAAAGCTATACGTCAGCTGCGCTCAATTCTCAATGTTATATTGTTACGAGAGTTTCGGAACAACACACTCGAAAAAGGTTCATGTTTAAACGGCGACGCAAAACCTCCCGAAATTGGATGTTTACTTAAAAGTATACAAACCGGCGGTGACCTACTTTTCTCCTGTATATAATCACCATGATTAATTTTAAAATTATATATCCGCTAAAAACTTTTCAATTCTTTAAATCCGTAGTTTTTAATCGAAAATATTTTATAACTTGATGCTAAGGCAACCGAAAAACAAAGATACGGAGAATAATCCATTAATTGATAATTTCTCTATATCAGTCATTCATTTACATTTTAAGTTTTAAACCTTATATTTTAACGAAAATATTTATATTTTAAATAGAGAAAAATTTACGTCTGTTTTGAAAAATAATAACAATAAAAAATGGATATCCAAATACAGACAAAAGAAGTGATATAATACCACACAACTCCTCTGGAGACCTTGGTCGTTTCTTCAGGTGCTAAGAAAACTAAAGAACAGAAGAGCACAACTGCACAAGTAAGGCATCAAAAACCAAAAGCTCTAAAGTTCTTCTGTTTTTTACTTTTCTTAGCACCTGAACAAAGGAACAAGGTTTCCAGAAACGTTGTGAGTTATTTTTCTCATCACTCTGTTTGTCTGTATTCGGCTATCCTTTATTATTATTAATAATGTATATTTTAAACAAATTATTTGAATTTTAAATTTCTCATTTTTTGTATATTTTGTATATTTTATTGTAGCTAACATTACGTATATATTTATTTAGGCCCATTACTCATATGTATTAGTTCCAAAATAGCCGAAGAAACGTCAAAATTGTGTAACTATTTCAATTTTTTTGTTAATTAAAATAACTTATTTTTGACAATTTTGCCGTTTAATAAAGAATGTAGTCTTTCTCAGTGTAGTGTATGAATAAAATCTTCTCGGGCTTCTAACCGAGTAAGCAATTGTATTTGCGACGTTTCGAAGGCAATGAACGTCATAGAAACGTCGGAAATGCAATGTTTTACTCGGCTAGAAACCCGAGAAGACTTATTCAATTTTGCCATTTATGTATCAAAATATAAATGTGAGATTTGTTTAAATACTAAATCTTAATTATTCCTTATTAACTGCTCATCAGTATTTAAAACACGTATTTCCATTGTTAGTCATATTCATCTGAAATATAACGAAGTAACGAGAAATCATAACTCCTCAATTATTATTATCAATAATTACAAAATTAATTACACTGACGGGTTGATAAATAATTACAAGATTAATTACAAACCACTGACGAATTGACAAATTTTTTTAATACGTGTTAATTCCTTATTTTTTAAGTATGTTTTCCTCCAATACGAATATATTTCAATCATAATTAATTATTTTTCCAAATATTTTGAGATGTATGCATATTAAAAAGGAATCGAACAGTAAATTTGGGCTTCGGTTTTCTATATTTAATTTTTAAATTTGGGTGTTTCATATTGCTACTTGTCAGAGATTGAACAGGTATTTCGTCAGGCAGAACCAGAACGCACCACAAACTTGTATCAAAGTTTGTGATTTTCTAAGTTTTCCAGTGCCTCGATTTTACATAGGAAAACGCGACAATAACCACGTCCCGATAGTCACGTAGTCAACTTGAGGTACCCACACCATTGCATCTTCATGATAGCGTAGAAGGGGAACTATATTTAGGGTAATAAAACGAACTGCTTTCAAAGTCTGGCTAAATGCTCAAGTATTACGCACACGTCGCTAATGATGCCAGAAATAAATTCCTGAGATTATTCATTTCATCCCTCCTGAATTTACAGAAATGTTTTTCGCAGCTCTTTACCAGAGATTCCCCACAGAAGCGAATTAATTAGAAAGCGGACTAACAAAGCGTCGAGGGCTGCAGCAAGAATTTTGTTGTCTCTCGGCTTGAAAGATTACGAACCTCTTTCACTGTTCGGCTAATTCCCGCGGCGTAACAAAGGGGTCCTTTCCATCGGCGAGGCTCGCTCCCCGTGTCGGGGACAATGGCGCGCAATTTACAAACTGCGCCTCGCTGTTTATCAAGAACTTCATTATGTCGACCGCCCCCGACAGGAAACGCACTGGCCGGAGAAGAAACGTGCTTTTAATTAGCAGCCGGGGAAGACGTTCCGCAGAAATCAAATTCGGTCTCCGCTTTTCTCCCACTGCGAAACGTTTCCAAGAGGTGGAAATTAACTTGGCTAGTAACTAATAATGGAGATCACACAACGAAACTTATATTTCGTTTGCTTTAATCAACGACAGAAATTGTCTGCCAGGTTTGCTAAACATCTCAGTCTTGAAAGTGAAAGTGGTTATATTTCTTTTTACCAAAAGATCGAATTATTATCATCTATCAATTTTTCTATCCCACGTTTTCCTATCCCATTTTATCGAGACCATTTTTGTTGTGGAATTACTTTTTACTTTAAATCGGAAATATCAATAAATTCCATTATAGCATCGTAGGCAGAAAACGGCCCTTTCTCGATGCAATAAGCAATACACATGTTCTTTGGATCGGTTTATTGGACTCTAATTGGCTAGAAAGATTTCACACGTGTTAAATGGAACGGAATTAATTTGACATCTGTAATGTAGACAATCGGGATAAATTATTTCCAGGTTATTTATTTTATTATTTGTGTATTTTTGGAAATGTAGTATCGTGATAACTTGATATTCTCAACTTCAGCCTGATCAGACGACAATTCCCGTGACTCAGGTAATGAAGGGTGATAAGCAGCGAGGCCTCCTTTTGTGAGGGTTGAAATATTGTGTCTGGCGAGGCTAATCTTTGTTCACATAATTTTAGTACGTTCAAACAAGACGCTCCGTCAAGTTGTCACTGTCGTGGACGTGTCTTCCCAGGCCCCTGAAAGTGACTATTTGAACCCCGGAGGTGATGTGACTTATTAAAATATTGATATATGTTGGTGCACAAATCAGATTTCTATTGGCTCACCAGAATCCAGGATCTTGTGGTTGGAATTTTGGGAATCTTAGGCGTATAGCTGGCAGAGCAAACAGGAGTCATGGTTTTGGGGAAAATTATGGAGAAGTTGGTTTTGGACAGTTAGTTTTTAAATTTGTATTGTAATTTTGGCGTGGAAGACAGTTTTTGGGAAAGTTAGTTTTTAGTTTTAGGTGAAGAAGTTGATTTATGGAGAGTTATTTTGTTTCATTGTGTGTTATTTCTCGATCAGTTTTAGAACGTTTTTCTTTCGAGAAGTTTTAAACAGCGGGAGAGTTTAGCACTATCTTGTTGACCAGAACCTATTATCCAGATTATCGCCGAGTGATAATATACTGTAACGATCATCCCATCAAAGCCGATATATGAAATCTCTGCGACCACCGTATTTTGGCCCATCAACCTCTGAATGAAATTGTCAATATTTCGTTTTATTTTATGTTTATATCTGATAGTAGTTTCAAGACTATAATAAGAGGAGGAAGTTAATGTATTTTGTGTGGAATAAAAATATTTAGCGCAGAAGAACACCACACAAATTAATTCAAGATTAATTTTTAGTATTTGAGTTAACAAACGCCTGTGTACTCAGTGCCAAGATTTGGCTTGCTGAAAATTACAAGCATTAAGTTTGGCGCCGAGGTGACAGGGTGCCGAGGAGAAACCGTGCCTTCATACAAAGTCAATCCTTACACAAGGCGAGAGTAAAACCGCGAAAGTGTAAAATCTACGCAGATTGGAGGTTTAAAAGCAAGGAAACAGTGAAACAGGATAGTTCCTATATATAACTCGGAGAACGAGGGAGTCTGGGAAGATACAAAGTGTAGAAGTAAAAACTGTAATAGTTCGAAAGATGTTATTGTTGTTGAAGAGGACACTTCATAGCTACAACTTGGAGTGAAACTTAGAATAAAACATAGGAGTTTATATCTACAACTTGAAGTGTAATGTAGAGTTTGCATGTACATCTTGGAGAAGGTAAGAAGGAAATAAAGCCCGACTACGGAAGAAGAAGGTGCCTTCAGATGCTAAGAATTGTTACGCCGACGAGGATGTGTAAAGGAGGAAGCTGTCAGAAATCCCTGTGAATATTTTCCGGTTGGTCTGTGGAAGCCGACTAAAAAAGATGAACAGGTGTTATTCTGTCTACGACGTAAATAATTAAGATTTCTGCCGCACGTATATGCCCCCACATACGGCCCCTTCTCTTTTTGGTTTTTTGTTCAGAGACTCATAAAATCGCCTTGATTTTTTGCCCATTTAACGTATCAGAAATTTATTTCAATATTGAATATAGTTAAAGTAAATTATCTAAATTTAAAGTCAAGAGTGAGCAAATATTAATTATCATGATGCAATTCAAAAGGATCTTTTCGAATTTTCATAAACCCTTAATTATAAATAAATTAAATTTAAAGCCATTCAAATTTTTTCATATAAAATTAACCCTCCATGAATTATATTACATTTTGTGTATTAAAAATATAAATTATTAAGTACTGTATTTTATTTCACCCTGTCATACAATTAAAAATTTTCAGAGATAAATAATTAAGTAAATAAATTTACACACCTCAAAACAATATTCTTCCTTAGCGTGTACTGATATGAAAACCTTAGCGTGCATATCTTAGTTACATTTAAAAAATAGTTCTGTACATTAAAACTTGAAGCATTGTTTGAGCGTAATTGGTAGTCCAAGTGTGTTTCTGACAGAACTGCAGATTGTATTCGTAATACGTTCTCGCAAGGTGATTCCTGTCAGCATTTTTATGCGTGTCTAACTAATGAAGTACTTCTGAAGATAATACACGCCGCAAATTACATCCAAATAAATGTGTATAGGGGCTCCTTACGCCCAAGTAATGAGGGACCCTCAAGGCACAATGCGCAGAAGACTTCACGGAAGAAGAGTACAATAAGACATGTGGGTACCTGTACTTGCAGAATGAATTACCGAATGGCGTGAGGTAAAACGTTCATCAAACAATTTGTTTAATACACCACAGAGATGAAACGCTTTTTGGATTATAGTTGGATTCCTAGAAGTTAAAACTGAATTGAACCTCATCCATAATTACCAACTATTCTTTAATTTCAGAAATTCATATTGATTACATTACATGTTACTGACATCGTACAGAAAATAAGTAAAACAAGTAATTGTATGGTTTTTGAGTGAAAACCAGTGTAAATGAGAGTACTAAGTTAAATAACTTACAGAACAAAAGATGGATTCCGGACCTATATTGAATGATTCGCATTTATCATACCACAAGTTCATGTAAAATAACAATTCGGAATCATAAAGTCTTAAAGAACATATAATATACAAATGTAATATTTATATATATATATATATATATATATATATATATATATATATTGTAATCGCCTACCCGCTCCCTCGGATCCTTATAATGGACTAATGCCGACCCGGGCGCCACTGCATGTGCAGAAAGTTTTATTTTAAATTATGTAAACGACAATCGTCTCATTAATTAATGTTCGCGATCCGCGCGATCCACACCAGGGAGCCGATAAACGATTTGCCAGGACTCGTGAGTACTTGAGTCGAGCATGAGACTCTCAATAACCGTATCTCAGGGGTCCTGGCTTTGATCAATTCCATAAAGGAAGGATTTACTGAATAAAACAAAATATGAACATACAATTCAGTTTAATAAACAAATTAGGGTTACTACAAACACTCGGAACGACTCCTCAATCGCTAAATGTTGCCACTCTTATTGATAAACTTACATCTAACAATTCTTTGTAAATTTACTCTTTTGGCCAAAGTTATCTGATTCAATATGTTCTTTTACGAACACAGCCGGTCATTGGACCCACAACTCTCAATTCGCAGTAACTTCACTCGATTCAGGGAAAGGGAGGAAAGTTTGCTTACTTTACTGCGACGCGTCGTCTTATGATGATGACCAGGGTCAGGTTCAGGTGCCCGGCCGCACACAGAAAAGCGGCTAAAACCACACAGACGTGACGTCCCACGCTTGCTCCGCAACTCCCGGTCCTCTCCTCCAAGAACCTCCGCACCAGGCTCTCCAACGCGTTCGTCCCTTGAACCGACGACGTCCGCTCTGCTGCCTTCCAGGACGCGACTCGTCTCCACCGCACCACTCCGGTCAAAAACGACGGCTCTCCTGCTCGACGAGCCGAAAGTTGGATAACCACTGTCCCGTCTCCTGGCCCACAGCTTCTCCTTTGCCGTCCAGGACCCGACTTCCTTTTCTCTATCCGCCACAGCTGGGACCAGCCACGGTCACCTTTGTCTGAGCACATTCACCCCCATGGTCAGAAAATGACCTGACCAGGCGTCCCTCGCAAAACCCACTTCCTGTTGACGTAACTGGGTCCCAAAAACCGGCCGTGTGCAAATGTTACCTCCAACATTCCCACGACAAGACAAATTGTATAAATGTAAACTCACTTATTACAATATATTGCAATACCCAAATAAAATAACTACCAATTTAAACAAACAATTATTATTTATTAAGACACCATTTACAATTACACAAATAATCTAATGAAATTTTATAAAATCCAAAAACAATTTTATTTATCTTGAATACATTTGATAAATTAGACTCAGTACCCCAGGGTCTTTACTGGGTTGATAAGGAAACGGAACACAAATTTTACAATTAAACAAAACAGTTCAAATAAATTAAACGAAATGAAATGATTGAAACGAAATCTGACTTTTTACCCTTATTTAACAATTTACAATTATGAATACAGAAAAATAAACTTACAAGCTCTCTGGTCCATGCAATTTAGATCTCTCGCATACCGGCACACTATCACTTTTTACAGGCTTAAAAGCCACCAGGTTGCGCTCACACTCTGCTTTCACAGCCACCTCTTCTTGATAACATTTCCCTCACGACGAACTCAACCAACTCTGCTGGCAGACAGATTTCCACGACGAACTCCTACCGACTTTTTTTAACTGATGTCCAACTGATTACTCTCGGCCACCTAGCTTGGCCTACCGCCCGATAATCTCTCCTGAATGCAAACTCCCAACCGTTCATAACATTGTTTCGGCCACTTTAACTTGGCCCTGCGTCCGCCCTGCGGACCTGCACCAACGCTCTCGCCCAGCGGTCTCCTGCTCCTGAATGCTCTCTAATAATATTCCTCCCTGACTAACTGATTCTTTTATTTGCTCTCTTATTTATATCCCTTGTTTTCACAGTTGTTTTGAATTTCCATGTTCGCCAAACAAACACCAGCTGTTGCCTTTCTCCCGCTCCGAGAGCCACTCAATCAATTAAAATAAACATCTCCTTTTAATATAATTGCATCGTCCACCAAACTTCTGTCATACCCATTAGCCCTAAGAAACGCAAAATGCCCAATTATAGTCCTCCCTTCTCTAAGAGCCGCTTATCCATCATTTTATCATTATCTTTTATATGTACTCAAGAATCCCCAGTCTGAGTTGGTAAAAAAATCTGATAAAAATAAGAACAAAATTCATGTCCTTCTTAGCTGAGTATTACAATATATATAATACATTTACTATATCTAATAAAACTTTCCCATTAAAATTTAAAGGCAAGGAAACTACGAACTTTTAAACCTTTCTTTAAAATACAAGAATAATTTTACATAATAATAATTTAGATATAGTCACTATTTTCATAAGAAGCCAAAAAATAAATTAAATGATTCTATTTGAATATGATTAATTAAATATTTAAATAGCATAGTAAAAATTTCTACCTAACTAAACGAAACACTAAAATTACTGAATGGTAAGCTGTCCCGCAGTACTCTTAATTGAAAATATGCCGTTTACAAGCTTTATTAACTCGTTCCATAAAATATGTTTAATAGAGCCACAATCATACAAAATCAAATTTTTGTGCAAGTTTTATATCTCTATGAATATTAATTCAATCCCTTATGCAAATTGTAGGCCTCTTTGAGAAGAAACGGTCAAAATTTAAAACTCTATTTTCCCATTAAAACAGTGCAGAGATAGTTTCACTGATTATCATCCTAACAGTAAAATAATGTAGCTGAAAGTCCATCATAAAGAAAAATTAAAATATATCATAAAACAAATATTCGGTAAACGATCTTAGATTATATAATTATTTCTCCAAAAGTTCCTTCACTTAATTTTTATGCGTTTTAAGATTTACATTATTTTCTTAATTAAATACTCTGTGATTCTTGCTGTACTGTGCTAGTAAAAAAAATCCTTAAGGAATATCAATAGTATTAATGGTTGAAACCGCGTTGATTTCTGAATTTCTTTTACTTTCGTTCACATAAGTTTCGGGTGGTCAGTAACAAACTTGTGACTGAACTAAGTAGTTCTCTGAAAGGCAAATACTTCTTTCTACTAATTTTGTATAGTTTCGAAAGTTTTCGACTACGATAGTAAGTAAATTTATAACTATATAAAGAGTTTAAAACGTTCCCTTCATTCTGTTATTTTATTTATATTGAATAGAGGAATATCTGCGCTTCCCTTTGTCGTTTTATAAACGCAACACAACGTAAAAATATTCTGCTGTTAAACAACGGCCAGAGAGTTTTCTGCAAGAAAATAATTAGGTCTTAATTGCAGCCCGTTATAAATATTGAAGGTTAAAAAAGAACATTTTTTTGTGATGCCTAAAATAAAAAATTTAGAGCCAGAAGATTTTTTTTAGTTCTTAATGATTTTGAAAATCAAATTTTCGACCTCTGCTAATGGAATTTATATATATTGTAATAAACAACAATTTAGCTTTAATTATTTAATTTGAATTTAAAGATTTTTACCTCACGTTAAGCGTCAAAATGTAATAATTAAATGGAAGGCTTTTATTAAATGAAAATATCGAAATTAACAAACAAAATATTTATTTTATTTTGAGGCAATAACTCAAAACAATTACAATTTAAATTATTAATTTCTCAGGCTCTTCACTGGGTTTCATAATGGACACAACAATTTGATTTAAAAATCTTATTAACAAACAAATCACATTTACCTAAACAATACGTCGATAGAAATAAACTAAAAATAAAATAAATTAACTTGACAATTAAAATAGAACGAAATTTTAAAAGTAAAAAAATTAAATCTGATTAACAAATAAAATAGAACGAATCTGACTTCTATCTTTTAATTGCGTTTACATAAATCATTAATTTTGTATTTTGTTACTCACATCTGTCCAGCTGGTTCCAGCATTCCTTTTGTTTTCGGGAGTACACTATTGCAAAAAAATTTACACCGATTCTAATATTGGCTCACAGATTTTACACTCTTAAAGTCAAACTTGGTAGGTTTCCAGGAATTCGGATGATTCTCCTTTTTGTCAGCTATCTGGTGACCGCTTGCCTTATATGAATCCTGTGATTCATAGATTTACTAGTCTTTTTACCGCTTGGGACTTAAACTGCAACTTTACTATTCCTGGCTGGCTACAGACGTAAAAAGAGCACTCCTTTCCTGGCTGCTGATAGACGTAAAAACTACTAACTTAGCGATATTTACGGGATAATACTTCCGTGAATGTTTTTACTGTGTCTTAAATTCACCACTTTGTTTAATGTATCATTAAACAAAGTGGTGAATTTAAGACACAGTCTAGCCTCTGCTCTCTAAATCATTTGTTCCGCCCTCCGAAATGTCCCGTCACCAACTAACTCTGTTAAATTCTAGTCACCAATTAACTATCGTAGTCTCGAGTTTTAGCGCGCAGATGCCATTTTTTGACTTTCCGACAAAGTAACAGAGCCTGGTTACATTCTCGCTTTTAAAACACCTGCCGCTATAATGGATTTCTCAAACAATTTAAATTTTATTAAAACCAATTAATTGGGAAATTATATATATATACATGATTTTACTGCTTCTAAATTTCAATGGAAAATTGTCAAGCGAACTGAAGAGTGCAATTCAATTATAGTAACGTATTCGGTGACCGAAAGCAGAATAGTTCACGTATACGCAATACAGTCTCAATACTTTGTTCCCGATAATTGATAAGAAAATATTTTTTCGACTTCCTTTCTTGGTGTTGTTAATTGCAGAAGAAGTTTTGTTAGTACTGACTCTCAATTCCCACATAAAAAGAATTCGCTTTGTAGCAACGCTTGCAATCCCGATCAAACGAACATTACTCCTGGTTGTATGAGGCGACTTTTTTAATAGTTTATTTTCGTCTAAGCATTTCATCTGTCGTCGGCGTAGTTCAAAACGCTCGCATCACACCTTCATACTAATTATAAGAGTCTGTTAAACAGATGCCGCAGTAATTATCTCTAGATTGATGAATACATTATGGATATCGTGTCACAATCACAAATAACGACATAATGACAAGTGGTATTACGCAAACATTCACGTCTTGCTGCCAGTATAGCCGTTGAAAAAAAGGAGAGAACATCACTACTTAGGAATTTAAATGAGCGGATTTGATTACTGCAACAAGTTTATGCGCCAAGCTAATATTATAAAACTAAATAATAATTTTTGAATAAATTAAAAAGCATATAATAAATATTTCACTTAGAATCACAAACAATTTGATACAATTTCACATAAATTTTTATCTGTAATTCGTTCAATAACCGCCAGTTAAAATTTCACTAAACCATGCACCGAATCTTTTCAGATTGAGTTTTTACTGCAGATCACATATTATTCTGGGTGAACTAAAATGTATCAGTTCGTTCCTTAAACTATAGAAAAAGTTATAGCCTATTTTGAGCCTAAATGACTAAAACAGATTAAAACTGTTGTTAATTATTAAACAGTAAGTATTTATGATAGTTTATAGTCTGCACCACGAAAATGTAATACCAAGGTCTCGGGCTCTTCTCGCTACGTAGCCGAACGTTGGGTCCAATAACTTATAGGCGCGGCGACTGTACGTAACGGTTAGTAAGGGGTACGAAATCTAGCAACACCGCTGGATGAGGGCTGATGAGAGAGGTGGTTTATTTACTTGACCTTGATATTACATTTTCGTGGAGCCGACTATAACTAATTATCGTGAAATATTAACGGCCTAATTATTTTATAGCATACCTCAATATTTTACAAATCTCAAATTATTTATATTTCATATCTTAGAAAACGACTAACACTGAAGGTTTTCCACGTGTCATATACTAAAACGACCAAACAATTAAAATTATCATTATTCAAAGTTGTTCTTAAGGTCAGGTTCAGCTTTATATACGAATATTTTTCTACGGTAGGCCAATAAAATATTGATAGAATTTGTTTAACGCTTTTGTAGCTCATTGTTCCAGTATTAAATTTGTTATTTAATGCTTCTTGGCTCCATCCTTAAGATTATTATACGACCAACTTCTCCCCTATTATTGACAAAAAGTATTTTATTTACGTAATCATAACACGCACGGGGAAAAAGAATTAGTGATATTCACTTTTTAAAAACTGGATGAGAATTTGAAAAAACATTTATATCTATTTGCCGCTTCAGGGAAACCCCGTTCAGAAGTTTTTGTCCAAAACAAATTAAATAATTAACCGCGCAGTTAAATTCGAGATTTGTAAGGATCTCAATTTTTTGCCCAAGATGGTGGATGGCAGTTTGATATCGCTAAGAAGCTTCCGCAGCACTATACAAAAACGAAAAATAATTTCATATAAATAAAAATGGGGGAAAAAATCAACGTGCCAGTCATACAGAAATTTCGATTAACAATTATTTCATTCGCCCCTAGGATGCATGAAATTTTTCGATTTTATTCCATGTAAAAAAACAAACCTATTCATATTTTTTTGTTGCAACCATTGGTCCTCTACTGAGGAAACAGGACAAGTCAATAACTATATAAATACAAATATAAATACATTACATGCAAAAACACAAAAGAATATATAAAAATTTTACTAGTACGGTAAAATGAAAATAAATTAAACTTCACAATTAAGACTGGACGTTTCACAGTGTTATTAAACAAAACTGGCTATTAGTGGTTACTATTGCATGAAAATGGATTTTAATTGGTTACGGATGGTTTGATAAATTCATGTCCCGAGTAATATGGAACTTAAAGCAAAAGATTTTTACACGCCTTGGTGTAGAAGGTAAAATTTTTCATGTCTTTCGGTAGGCTGTTATAATTTTTAAATCCGGAACACTTTATTACATATATAGATTCAAATTCTTATATAAAAATACAAGTGAAGTAATTTCATTTTGAAAATTATTCTTATCCAACTCAAAGAAATCCACAAACCTTTATTCAAGCCTCAAATCATAGTTAAATTTTAATTAATCTGAGCAGCCGCCCGGTAAGCGGAAGGTTCCGGGTTCGATTCCCGGTCCGGTCGACATTTTTCCATCCATATATTTATTCTCATATTTTATAATGTTTTCAATTTATAATTTTTCCAGTTATACTAAAAATATTTATTTTGAGAACACAATTGAGTAATGCCTCCTATTTATATTAATTCCTGGTCTTATTTTAAATATTTCTTCATTGACCCATTTCAACATGCGTCATTGTAGAATATTCAAGCTGACTGTCTTTTACATCTCAAAGCAGGCTTTTTAGAAGAAAATAGAATTATTAATAACTTGATTGAGCTATAGACAAAGAGGACCGTACCATAAGAAAAATGCCCGTGGTTTCAAATATTGTTTTTATATGAGCATATGTAATTTTAATTCTTTCTTCGCTTACTGCTTGAATTTAAATTTGTCGTGAGATTATTCAGGTGTCTATTAAGATTTTTTAAAAGTATTAACTTGAATTTAGTTTCCGTAGCCTCATCCTCCCGTCTCACATACGAATTCGTTCGCTACGAGAGAAAAGATAACATTTATCTAACCCGACTATTTTTTAGTGGAGGCTTTTATCTGCTTTTCCTCCTTTGGTTGCTGTTAGAAACCGCTATCCGGCTCCTTACATCACGCCAGCCACGAAAACGCCACAAAACACCGAGTTAATTAAGACTAAGAATTAACGAGCGTCGGGCTAATTCATTAAGATGTAGACAAGACGAGAAGTAGCTGAGCTGCTGGAGACACCGAGGAAGAAACGCGATATGATGAGAAAAATGACTGCAGAAAAGGAGGGAATCGGTCCTGCGCGATACTCAACAAATCACCCACGACGAGGAGAGGAGAGGCAAGCAGGGCCGCGATAAAAACCTGGGGGCATTTTTCACCCGGAGATGATTACTATCTTGTCGACATAAAATATCAAGCCCAAGTCAAGAGGAGGGGGCTGCTTGTCTCTCTCGCCCAGGAGAAACGGTTTGTTTAATTAGTAAGACTAATGCGTCAGCGAAGGATGAACGAGCAAATACTCTTGGCAAATGCAACGACGCTGCGTCTCCTCTACCCCGCCTCCTCTGCCAATCCTATCCTAAATTTACGTCTCATGGGGAAGACAGGGCAATCAAGGTGTGAGGAAATTGCTGCAATAAACAACGGACATATTTTCCCGGTGAACAAATCTTAAAATTTTTGTTTGCAACGTTCAAGTTCGCAATAAAATCCTGAATTATTGAGCTTTTAGAATTGGATGAAAGCCACGTTTTCTAGCTCTGTTAAGTAGTAAACCTGTATTAAAAATCTAGGTGGTATCTACTTAGTTTTATGTGTAAGACTATAATGATATAAACAGAAATATTTTAAAGCTTTTAAAAATAAATAAAGATGAGAACTTTAACTGAAATATAAATATAACTAGTGTACAACGGTCAAAAGTCAGAATTTATTAACATTAAAATTTATAATTAGTACAAAACATATTATTCCCTTTCCTTACAGAACTCCTCAGTTTTGTCTAATTATTTAAAAGTAAATATATTGAAAAATACAATAACAGGTTGAATCCAAAACAAACAAATAAATTTAGTATAACGCGATTACTTACATAATTAAAGAAATAATTAAAACGTGATGTGAATTTAACTCAAAACAATTTATCAGAAAAAAGTTAGACTTCCTTCATCAACTTCCATGGCCGAAATGGGTAAACAATGTCATTAAGATACTTTTAAACAACAGTATTAAATTTTCGAAATGGCAAAAATACATCATTTTATATCATAACACCACTGAATCATAAATTACATTTAAATTTTGTGTAATTAAATTTATATTGGACGTAATACTCGGCATTTCTCTCATCAAACAATTTTTTCATCAATCCAATCAATTTTGGAAACATTTTTGGCTAGAATAGATTGTTTACCGAAAGGTTGTTTTAAATTAGCAAAAGTTTATTTAATTCTGGTTCGAAGCTTACGCTTTGTTTGACCGATATAGCAGGCTCTACAAACACTCAATTTTGTACAGGACATTATGTTTATTATAATTTTATAGAACAACTTTAGCATTATAAAAATTAAGTTATTATATTATTTAAATATTTTCTGAACAATATACTTGGTAAACGGGTTGATTAATTTAAATTGTATGTTTTTTTGGAAATCGCATAGATTTGTTGGGTAAATTATTTTTATATTTTTAGGGCCAACTCGGACATTGTCGGACTGTCATCTTCCATGACATATTTTTTGGAGAGTCACGTGGATGCGTAGTGATGCTCCTTCAGACATAACACAAGATTTTCTGACCATGATGGGCACGTGTTGGAATACGAACTCGCGTCCTCTGTGATGCAAGGCGGTGACGGTGATCGCTACACAACACAAAGTCGACCTTTGAATCACTGATTTGAAAGAATATTGCTTATAAAATGTCGATGTGAAATATCCATACATTGTTTCGTTCATTCCGTTGATGTGAACTGATTTGAGTCTATTTTCGTCTGCCACAATTGAATAAATATGCTCCATTTTTTTATACCAAGACTTGTTATCTGAGCACTTCCAGTTATAATTTACAGATTTTTGCATTCTGCCTTAGATCATTACCATTACCAGACGTCAGTTGTTACCAATCGCTGCTAACAGCCATTGACAACGGTCCAGGCAAAAGGAGTGATAGGGTTAATTGAGACTACTTCAACGTGAGAGAACCTCAACGAAAATTCTTGGAACTAGACTCTTCTCAGTTCATTCTCCATCATATGGTGCTTCCTGACAACTACAAAACACTCTCTTGTCGAGGAAAAAAAGAAACGTGGTAATGATGCAAACTGTGGACTTCGTGACGAGAAGGTCTGTTTCGTTCCAATCCCGTTATACTTCGCTCACCTGGCGGCCGAACTTAAAAAGAGATCTGTTAGCCATATGCTGGCTGGTCCAGATGTTATTACAAGGTAAGATCTTAGGTCTGTGCTGCATCACGTCGGCCCCTGTCTCATTTGCCCCTTAAATGATTACCGAGCGAACACCGAACACGTATCTCAACCCGTTTCGCCTTCTAAACTAAGTCGTAGCAATAAATCTTTGTAAAAACCAACACCCAATTAAACACTCATCGTGATGCTAAATGTATGGTATACTTTCTATTATGTTAGACGGATAAAAGTTATGAGAGCAAAGCTCCCGAATGTTAGTATTAATATCTTGACTTGATCAATTTACCGTATCAAAAACGCCCATATTTCAATAAACTGATCTCAGGTAATTGGCAATTAACAATTGTTAGCTGTGGAATGTATCAAAAGCTGTAGTAATATATATCCAATGAAAATAGACAAGATTTAACTTCATTTAACATTCTCGTAGGTTCTTGATCCCTTGAATGAAATAGTATAATTGTTATTCTTGCATCAAATATTATTCTCATACTTCAATGAATTTATTCCATCTTTAATTTAGATAACTTTAAAAATAATGTACCAATAACTGTAACCAATTTTTACATATTGTAATAAGCAATTATTCTCAACTGCCAAACTTAATGTCTCTCATCTTTTCTACTGTAACAGAGAATGAAAAACATATTGATGTAGGATCCAATTCAATTAATTACCGTTTATTAGAACTTTACCTATACCACTGTTATGAAAACTAGCGATCTGTTTAGTCTTTTCGGAAAAAAAACTTGCATCGGATATTCAATTTTAATATTTGTATATATGTATTTCAGTTACAGTACATAAAGAAATGTGACTTATTAATATTCCGAAAAATTACAGAAACCGATCCCTGTTGAGAAAAATAATCCGTCTAGAATTATGACTCGTAATTATAGTTATTTTCAATTGGGAACCGATTTGACCTTGAAGCTCTTCTTCCGCCGTCGAATCAAATTCGTGCGGCGTTGTTAATTGTCCAACCAGCTGTAGTAAGGGTTCTCTTATGACATTCATTATTGACTCTGTGGAAACTTTTGTCTAATTCTCTGTTCTCATTTGCTGGCAGGCAGAGCGGCTGCCATTTGAATACCATTACAGTACTTTGAGCAGAAGTATTACCCTAAATACCAATAAATAATTAACAACAGAATTTTACGCGTATGTTGGGCACCAATTGTGTTAATGGATAATATATATTTATTTTCTGTAGTAAGATATTGCAGTTTTTAACGTCTGGAAATTACAACCTAGACAAATGAGGGTCCAAGAAAACTCAAACTTGAGGAGAATGGTATAGAGGTATTAGTACAAAAATTTTGACTGCAAAAGATATAGTCGACATTAATATAGAAATTCAGTTAGTTGATTTCTGGCGGACAAAAATGTGTAGATAATTAATTTAATACAAAATAAAATTAATATAATTTAATTATTTGTTGGGTGTTTGTCAAGTATCTTTGGGTGCAGGGGAGGGACATTCAGACGTCAGAACTAATACGTGATTTTTACTTCAACCTGCTGTCTAATCTAGAGGATATAAGTTTAAAGTTCTTCAATATTTATACCATCAGTCTGATGTTCTTTCTAAATATGGTTCCTGCAGAAAAATATGTCATGGTCCGGGAATGTAAAAGATTCATTTTCATCAGTGTCATTTTTAAAATAAATACTTTGTTTGAATAATTGGATTGAATAGTGTACTGCTAGTTGAATTTTAATGATTTATAGTTGAGCGTTACTACACTTCTTCAGTCAAGACACGAACATATCGTCCATACGATGCGTGAAACTCGGAATTGGACACAACCAGTACGAACAATGGTGATTGTCATTTTCACTACCATTCCCACGAAATAATTATTACAGGATAAGGTCAACGCAACACTGCGTAGTCTGAAAATGAGGTCATTTCTCAATGATCAAAACAATCAAAGACTGGCTTAATAGTCTCCATATAGTCTATTTGTGAAAACTGTTCAGTTTTATGAATCTACATCGCACAGAAATTGGTCGGTCGTAACGAGACGAGACTACGCATAAAATCATTATGCATTATGCTCAGCCGTGTGACTTAGCATTGATATTTTTCCATGAAGATACGTATTAATATCGTTCTTAAATATTATATTCTGCATTCACCAAATGTTGTGTTACTTTCATTTATTTCTATATTTAGTTACCTTGTAGAACAGAGTAGCACTCATTTTATAAATAAATAAACGGTCCTAAGTCAAAAAATTATTTATTAACAAAACATTAAACATACCGACGTTTCGTCCTTGTATTAGGACCACGTCAGGTTTAGTAATTTCATATGAATCATACAAAAAATATAGAGACAACGTCTGTATATTTCATTTTCGGTTAATAAAACAATTTACAAACTCAAAGCCGTTTATGTATGTGTTTATAATATTATAAATGTCAGATATTTTTTTATAATTAGCACTCATTTTGTCATAATGTAATTTACCCAATCATCACAAACTTCTCTTTTATACTTCTCCTGAGAACGATAGATCACTAACAGCATCTACGTTTAGATTAAGTATTTAGTGAGCATTGCTCTCGCTTTACTCTCGCTACCATGGAATCGTCGTGACCGATCGTACCCGAGAACTCTTATTTACGGTTAGCAGTCGGGAGCATTCAGGATTTTCTCAAGTGAAGCGTGACTCTGACCATTGCGTGCTCGTTAAATCCACACTTACTTGATCAACAACCTCTTCCGCTTCCTGCTGAATCATATGCCACGGGTGTTGACGCATGGGTCCATTCCGGTAGCAGAGTCCTCATCCTCTGCGATAATCTCAGCTTAATAGTAACGTACTCGTGATTCACTTGTAACTGTCCGTAGTTCATTGTTCAACGATAGGCGAGTGGTTTGAACTAGATTCAAAATTTAAATCTGACTACAGAAAACGTATCGTTACTGTGAAGTAATTCGTAGAAAGATTTTTCTTCCTTGCTTTACGTAAGTTATTTTGTAAGTAGGTATGTTACAGTCGTTTTCATCCATATGTGGTGACAGCCTCAAGGATCTGTGCTTAATTTTACTTCTTATATAATATGTCATTATTAAATATAGTAACTTAAAGAGACTTTTTAAGCAAAAATGAAAAATATTCTTGTTAACTATAGTAACTAATAATTCATAAATTTTTATCTTCTAATAAATAAAATTTAATGTACGTTTGTGTTTTTGTGTGTTTGGTCCGCATACAAATCTACACCCGTGGAGAAAATTTGACCAACCTTCGTACACGAGTTCCTTGGGAACCAAAAGCAAACACTGTGGGGGTAAAACACGACTACCACCCCCCCCCCCCCCCGGGCCGGGGTGGACAGGGACGAAAATGTTCGAACCCGCTAAAACGGTCGATTTTTGCGTCGTATAAATAATTTAGGGGTTAATAAGATTTAAAGTGTTTCACCCGATTGTTTTTGGTATAATTTCAACCCATTTCTGTGGTGGAGAGGAACCCCTTTATAGCCGAGAGTGGAGGGGCGTTACATAAAAATAACGAGATTGGAGTCGAATCGGGGTTATGGATGTCGCTGAGTTTAATTCTGACATTCAGTTGTACTACAAACGCTAGGAGCGGGGGTGGTAAGGACAACAAAGTTCCGTGTACAATCTTGTACGTGTGGAGCAGTTTCGCCTAAATTTTGCGGTGTATTTTTGTCTCGTTAAATGTACGAGGATTATTTTTGACGCTTTTAGATTACCGAGAGTATTTTTTGTGTCTCTTAAGACACCAGGATTATTATTCACTTTCTTAAGGTATTGGTAATATTTCCGACTCTCTTAACATACCAGGAGTAATTTATACTCTTAATGGTAACGGGATTATTGCTGTCGCTCGTAAGGTACATGAAGAAATTTTAAATCGCTTAGGGAACTGGGACAATATTTAACTCTCTTAAGATCACTATCTGTCTAAACCTGCGTGTATTTTTGACTGTATTAGGGAACCAATAATATTTTATACTCTCTCAACGCAACAATAGTATTTTTGACGTTCTTAAGATACTAAGAATATTTTTTTACATATTTGGTATCGGGAGTATTGACTTATCTAAAGATAAAATTATAAATCCATCTGCATTAGATATGTTAAATCGATTCTTGACTAATAGATAAATAAATACCCGGCATCCAGCAAGTGCAACATAAAAGTGAAGTATAATTAAGGTTGCTTCATAGATAATGTCATATTAAACTAAAAATGTATTAGTAATAAATTGATTAAATATTTCCTTCAGCGGCATATTGACAATCCATTAACAAAAAAGAAAATATTTTTATACTCTTTTTAAACTGATTTTATAAAATGACAAATAATTATGTTGAATTTAGCACCATTTTGTTTTTTACCTCTTACGTAAACCGTGGAGTGGGATTAATTCTGTGCGGTGTTCTTGGTCTGGTGGTGAAACTTCATAGTTGGCACTTTCACCTGTAAGCATATAACTGTTCATACACGACTGATTCGTAACTGGTTCGTAAATGCATTCACGGCCTCTCTTATTTCTGTTTTACTTTTTCTGTCCCCCCTTCCTTACTCATCCGATGGCCTGCAAATTTATTTTTACAAGAATACCAATTCTTGAGTTGAGTGTATTTTAAAAAAAAGGTTTTTGTATTTCTTTCATAAAATATGGGAAAAATAACACTACTTTGTCGGAGATCCCAAAACTTCCGTTTTTAAGAGGTTCCTTTAATCTGCCTCCTATTTCTATACTTCTAGTAAAAGGAAACTTCGTTAATGTTAGTATAAAATCTTAAGTTGCCGACATCCTGTGGTGCAGGTCTCAACGTGACTGCCTCGCAACGCAGAGGTCCAGGGTTCGAATGCCGGCTGGGATCTTGTGTGTGTGTGTGTGATTCCTTACAGATAAACTCGCACTAAATTAAGTTCCCCGTCAGAAAATGCAAGATTCTGTAATAATCTAGCCGTGGATACAACTATAAATAAAAAAAGAATCCTAAGAGTCCAATATAATTTATTATAAGATGCTACACTCAAAACGTAAACTGCCCGGTCGATGCCGCTGAAATAAATAAAAAAAATTAGAAATGCACAGAAATAGTTTTAGCCTTTTCACTCAGATGCAGAAATATCCGATTGTCTTTGAGTAAAACTGAAACATGCAGATATACTTCTTATATCATCGTTGATCTCCTTACTGATTCTATCCTTACTTTTCATTTCTTTGAACTACCCTTTCAATCCCCGTTATGATACCCTCCGTGCGAAACAACATCCTCCATAAAAAAAATCGTATTAAATTTATAGAAAAATTCTCATTTAATTTATAGAAAATTTATAGAAAAAAAATTAAATATAAATCTGTATTATTTTGTGAAATATATTTTCCCAGAGTCTAAAAATATTTTGATAGACCAATGCATAAAAATAATTTATTAATAATACTGAATACGGCATCAATAGATAAAAACTTTAAATAGAGAAAAAATAACTAAGAAAATTTAAATTTAAAGAAGCCGGAAGACTGGACCGTTTTATATTTTCGACGTCAAATGACGCTAATCCACGTAGAAACGTCCGCTACATTTGAATTAAAAAATGGTAAAATTTACGTTTGATTGAAAATTAGTATATTGAAAGATAGCGAAATTCAGACAAAAGAAGTTATAATATAAATACCACACAAAACCTTTTCTCAAAAGCTATTGAGTTTTTTCAAGTGACTCGTGTGGTTATGTCTCTCTATGGTCTTAATGAGCCTCAAGACAGGAACAAGGCTTCCAGAAACGTTACATAGTATTTATATCATCACTTCTTTCGTCTTAATTTGGCTACCTTTCATATTACTTTGAAATTTAAATTTTAATAGTTACTGTGCCTCCATTTAAAGTTTGACTGTATGATAATCGAATTCAGTATTATTTTTTTACAGACGTTTTTCTATGTTTAAGAAAATTTTACTAAGAACGTTATTGAGACATTTTTCATTCACAAATATATAAAATAGTATTAATGTATAATTAATTTACTTGTATGGTTTCGG
Source organism: Zhengitettix transpicula (assembly GCA_037074705.1). Lineage (NCBI taxonomy): Eukaryota > Metazoa > Arthropoda > Insecta > Orthoptera > Tetrigidae > Zhengitettix > Zhengitettix transpicula. The sequence goes on along the minus strand of CM073593.1, from coordinate 23,427,345 downwards.
CAGATATTCGGAAAAATGTTCCTTCGCGACAATAGAAAATATTAATTTTAAACGTTTCTTCTCAAGATTTTCAGTCATATTATAAAACAAGGTAGTTCGAGAAGATCCACAAATAACAGTAGTACGCCGTGTAATTTACTCTCTTCCTTATATCTCTCAAGTTATTTAGCGGTAAGTTGCCTAGGAAGAAGGTAAATCACTCTGCCGTTAAGTAATATTATTTCTGAACTACCTCTTCAAAGTAGTCATTGTCGGTATTCATTTGAGTTGTACCAATGCTTATCTGACGGGTCTCGGAGGTGACGTCATCAGATTTACTCTCACTCTTATTTGTAGCACTCCATCAGGTCCTCCTTTAACTACAAGAGTATTTTATAAATTATTTGACATTATCACCGATGATCTTCTTTAAATGCGATTAAGACTGACGTAGCTTGTCACAAAGCGACGCCGTCAGCGCTAAGAGCAGGGCGTCGCGACGCCTCGCCGGCGTGTCGCGCCCAGGTGCAGGAGTAATCCCGGCGCCCCGCAGGCCATTTCCTCCCACTCATTATCCCGCTGCTCGCAACCAATCGGCCGGGGCCATTCTGTTCTCGCGTGGCTTTTTAATCAGCCCCGGGAACAATGGCGCAAAAACAGCGCGCCCGTCCTATTGACAGTCGCAGGGCGTCGTAATTACACGCGCCAAAGTGGCGACGGGCGTCCGTCCGGGTCGGGAACTGCAAATCGATCGCCTCTAAGGTAAGGACACATATTTTCTTTGCGTTGAGAAACATCCCAGAACCAGTGTTGCAGCAGAAGCATTTCTCGGTTACGAAACAATTTCGAAAGATTTAATCGTTTGCAACATTTCATTCTGATATGAAAGCTTCTTATATTTTCCAATAAAACTGAAAGTTCAGGACCCATAAAATTATTAGTACACATTTATTATCATCACTGTCCCCCTTAAAGTGCTGCACTACTTATTGTGCATAGAACCGCCTCTCAAAAAATATCCATTTTGCATAAACGGAAGTCTCATATATTTCATCTAGTCAACTGTTCACTAAAACACGTCAGTTGGCGAAATGTCTTACAACGTTGTCATTAATTAATTTAATCGAAAATTACCTGACCTTTTTTAGGGGTATTCCATGTGTTGGCAAATCCCGTTTAATACCATAGGAAGGGGTTTGAAAGGGAAAAAGGGGGGCGGAAGGATAGAGGACGGTAGCCATATCTTAACTAGGTCCGCTGGACTATAGTTTAAGGATCCTACCCGGCATTCGCCTATTAAATCAAGTCGGTTGGCCGAATGGCTTTTACCTTTGTCATTAATTTAATTTAATTAAAAAATACCTGCCATATAAAAAATATACAATCTAAATTTCAATAGCTAAATAAGTCAGAATTAAATATTTACAAATTCATCACAGAGAAACACGACATTTTTACCTTACATTAGGACTTATACTTGTATAAATTACGACAAGTCTCTAAAAGAGTATTCAGAGGCATGCAGCCCATAAATGTATCTTAATTAACTCAGGAAAAGATCCTAATTTAAGTTTATTGTTGTCTATGAATAATTTATCATTTCTTCATTAAGTATTTTATCCTAACTTAATTGATAATTAATATTTATTTGTCATTAATTTCTTTATTTCATACCTAAAAGGTTCTTACGATTTTGTAACAATACATTAGTAAAAAGTATTTTTTCCTCTCTAATTAACCGATAGAATACTTATATTTTACTATTAATATTATAACTAATAAAACCCTTTATTAACAGTCAAATAAAATTAATTTAAATGTTATTTACATTTAAATATATCAAAATTTCGGTTAATTTTAACCATATTCATCTTTAAAATTATTAATTACAAGACTATATTCAATTATGTAAGCAATTTTAAACTTGACATAATTTAATGTGAATAACATTAAAATAAATTATATATGCGACTGTTAATAAAAGTTTCATTATTTATAATACTAATATTTTTTCTGAAAGATCAATTTTTCAGACATTCATCAATCTCGTTTATTTGAATTTATTTCAAAAGTCCGTATCGATCCTTCACATCTTATATTCATGACACTAATAACTAGACCGCCGTGCTTTTTATTCTGTGCTTCATTTACCTTTCTTTCAAGCAATATCAAAGGGTGACACCGAGCAGATCCAAACTAATCTGCATTACTCACCTCTTTTATTTATTTCTGATCTTCCAATATGCATGTTTTAAAAGAATGCATTCGACGAAAACGGAGCCGAAAATATTAAATCTCTCAGTTTTGCGAATTATTTCAGTAAAGGGAAGACTTGAGAATGCATACCTTCGTGCAGAAACAGGTTGTGAGTAAAATAAAACGTAATTAAACATTACAACCAGCATTATTTGTGCGTAATAAAGAGCATCAACACAGCGTAACAAAATATGAAGTATGTAAGTTGAACTCGTAGTCCTTAGGCAATCATTAGTGCCCATCTGCGTAGCCGAATTCCATCTTACAAAACCATCAAATATGGCAACATTTAAATCTTCAGTAGTAATGATATACCAATCGCGAATAGAGGACTACAACCGTTTAACTGCTATCACCTCAAACCGGTTTACGGTGCCCCGATGTAAAAGGTAAGGGCAAGTTCTTTTTTCGGTGTGGAATTAATTTAGCTTTAAGTACTGCGAGAACGAAGTATGAAAATGAATGTAGAAACCAAAAAATTTAATCGTTTCAATAATTAATAACTAGCCCAAAGGCAGAAGCTTTGCTTCTAAATATTTGAACCGACGTTCTTTGTACTGTGTATTTGTGTTGATACTAATATTTTGATTATTATGTATATTTTTCATAAATATTATCACAACATGACTATAAAATTTGTTTAAAAATTTAAAACTCATAGTTTAATATATTTATATCAACAAAGAAACACACTGCTATTACCTACTTTCTTTTTGGTTGAATTAAAACATTGACTAAGAAAGAAATTTGATAATACACATCTGAGAGTAATGAAAACATATACTAAATAACAAAAAAATTACTTCTAGAAATTTTCATGTAGTGTCAGAAATGTTATGATAAATAAGAAACTTTCATAGTAAATGATAAAATGCATTTTAAGGAAAATTAAAAAAAAAACATGAACTTTAGTAAATAAACTTTTTCAGGCCGCCTTTACTGTGGTAATAAATTCACGACTCTTTTTTAGTTCAATTTTTAATGTAGGTGGATATTTCCTCTGCAAAAGTAGACATCTGAGTGACGCAAAACTTACGTATGAAAAATGTATTGAGCAAAACAATAATTTTGGAGTGATTGTACTCTTTAATCTTTCAAAGAAGTGCAAGGATTTCTCTTAAAGTTTACTAAGATTTTAATCCGGAGCTGTAAAAAATATATATGGAAGAATACCATTATTTTAAAAAACTAGTTCTTGTGTTAGAATTAATTTGATATTTTTAATTTAAGTTTTATGATTTATCAGTTAGTATTAAATAAAATTACGACTGCCTTCCTCGGCAGAGGCAATTAGAGTCTACGAGGCTTCAGTCAGACAATGAAGTCGTATTACATAATAAAATGGACAATATTAAATAATCTTCTACTGATAATTGCCTTAAAACACAATAAATTTTTAGGTTAAATTTCTCGGATAGGTAAAGAAACGTCAGGACATCTATTTGTGACTTTCAAAATATTTTTCTTGATTTATTAATTTCATTTTTGACATTTTCTAAAGCTCTAAACTTAATATATCTTTACTGGTGCATGTCGAAGTCATTTTTTCGACAAACCCGAAAAGCATTTCCACTACAACGGCTATTTAAAAAATCTGATTAAAGTAAATTTTAATTATATGAAGGGAGAATAACTTCAAAAGAATTAAAAAAAATATTTTGTCTCCGCTTTAAATTGACGTCAAGAAAAACCACTATCTTCATATGTAGGAGTATCCCATTGTTTTAGATGGATTGAAATTATTTTATATGGCTTGGCAAAGAAAGTGTGATAGTTTAAAACAGACTCAGCTCAAAGGTATTATACTTATAATTTAATGTTTCACACACATTAAAAGTGTTGAATATAACTCAGTTAATTTTAGTTAAATACCAATCGGTTTCATCACTTTAAATAGGTGATTATATTTTTAATGTTGTGGGATCAGTTATAGTAATTCTTCTCAACTAGAGTTGTCCACTTTATTATGTAAAACGACTTCATTGTCTGACTGAAGCCTCGTAGACTCTTATTGCCTTATTGCGGAGGACGGGAGTCGTAATTTTATATTAATACCAAAATTTGACATTTACCGTTCTCGTTACCAGGCGCACACACATATCGACTAGGCCAACTCTAAAATATTACACGTAGCTCGTTATCGTATCTTTCTTTACTATCCTCATAGCTAAATTGTGTATATTCACTTCAATATTAACAAATACGAGAGAATAATGATTCTGGAATGAATTAGCGAAGAGAAAAAGTAGAATTACAAATATTTTAGTAAGGCAAGTAATGTTTTTACATGTAATGTACTTAAATAGTGTTTGAGAAACGATTCCCCAGTTTCCTTGTTTTTGCTTTTATGGCACGACAGGCCAATTAAGGGCCTTAAGCCTACCATGACGACTGCCAGACTGTCGTCTTACACGACACATGCTAGAAAATTGGTCAATTTGTCGATTCTTCCTCAGTTTTAACCACAGTTTTTCGGGACAAGGACGAGCACAAACATGCCCATGCCTGGATTCGAACCCGGAACCTCTGGCAATGACGGTGACCCCTAAACCACAGCAGGACTTCTCCCCAGCATTTACCAACAGTAATTAATTCCGTCGGAAACCTACAACATTTCAACGGTGACCTTTAACCATAGATTCGCAACCTCTTGTGTAGAAAATAGAAGCGAATACCACAAAACGTTTCTGGGATACTTGTGCATTTCCTCTGGTGCGAAAAAGAGCCGAGCTGAGGAAAGGGACAAGGATCCCAGAAACGTTGAGTGGTATTTATATTATCACTTTTTGTCGGAATTGGCTATCTTTCTTATTAATTATTTTCAATAAGACGTAATTTTTTTCTTTTGAACAAATAGAAGCATTAGTGTTCCATTGCCTTTATAATTTTCTTGATGAATAAATTACAGTAATTATAGGAAAATGTCAAAAACACCAGACTATTTGTCAGAAAATTTATTACCAATTTTTTTTCTCGGTTGCCAATTTACAATCCCTCCTATCAATTATAGTAATTGGTAAGTAATTTTTTAAATTATTAATGCTGTAGGGCACCGTCCAGTGGCGGATCTCCTGAATTACCAAATTTAAAGATTATAATTCAACATACACAACGTTTCATCCCTAATTGAGATCTCTTCAGGGGTATATTTCTTTTAAAATAGTTATAATGTATATATTGAATATATGAGTATAATGAAGACCAAAAAATTGTTATCAAATTTAACAAACAACGTTTTAATAGGCGTGTTTTTCACATTTATTTAATAAGAAGTCAGATTAATATAATTGTTAAAGTAGGAAAACTGATCCGGGAACATGAAATTACAAATTATTATAAAACGCTAATTGTGTTATCCCTTGTATTAACACACAATTTAAAGCATTTCAAGCATAACAATTGTTATAAAATTGATCAAATAATCAAGATATATTGCTATATTTCATTCGTATTCGCCACGGCTCATGTTAAATATCTAGTATGTTCTTAACGAAACATTATTTGACGATTGAAAGATTGTTAACATATGAGAGGTTGTTATTTCATGCAAACAATTTGTTTACGTGGCCAGCTACGTGAAGCCGCACAATTAATTGCAGTACACAAAAAAATCATGTTGTTTCGCAAGCTTGGACGACCAGCGAGGGGCTACAAAATTCTTCCTCGTTGTAAATTCTTTGGCAGACAGAAGATAATTGCACGACTATAGATGCCGAAGGGAGCGAACGGTAAAATTATTTATGTCGGTTCCAGGTGGACAACCAACGCCCATTAGGAAGACAGGCACGCAGCGAACGTTGGCCAACCTGCCAGGGAAACCGGTTGCGACGGAGCTTCACTAACCCGCGCACCGTGGGTGTAATTGATGGGTCGAATTAATAGAGATGTGCTCTGCCGGCGGACAGGGCGGAAGTTCCTTCATATCCGGGTCTTCGCCGACTGCAAAACCTACATATGTGCAAGTATGCATAGACAAAACTAATGGTCACGCATTCCGCTTTCCAACACAAACCTTCTCGAGTATCCGCAACCGTTGACTTCTGAACTTCTTCAACAGGTCTGAGACACGTCGATGTGTAAATTGTAAAACGATCGGAATCGAAGAAATATTCATCAGTATATGGCACATACCGTTATATAAATTTTGTAACTCGGAAGTAGCATTCCGAAGTAGATGTTTCTCAAAGTTTTAATACGAATATGCTTGTAGTAACTGATCCACTTTCTGCGATGAAAAATTCGTATTGTAATAATATTCACAATATTCCACAATTTTCAATTATTAAATAATTTTCTCGTCCGTATTCTTACCTTATATTTAAACCTCCGAATCGGTCATCCCATTTATACACTACTACTGCTCACTGAAGTTTGGTCTTTTAAGTCATCGCTGGAAACCAATTGATTTTACAATATTTAAATCACAAGTTAAAAACTACCCGCAGAAAAAGATTTGATAAAAGATAAATATCCATTTTATTTTTATTGTGAAATCTTTACAAAGTTTCAGATATATATATATATATATATATATATATATATATATATATATATATAAATAAACCAAATTCTGGTCGTTGCCAGGCTAATTATCGCTTTTATCATAAACTATAAAAATGCAAATTATAGTTTATAATAAAAGAAATTTTACTTACAGATTTACATATATATATATATATATATATACATATTTATTTATTTATGAAGTAAAGGATTTGATTCACTCGCTGTATATATATATATATATATATATATATATATATATGTTTTATGTATTGAATATAGTAATAACTGCAATTGAACAGTTACTATGTGGCAGTTCTATAAGAATCATAGAATTACAATAGGAAAAATTAACATTATCACCCTCTAACGTATATAATCTTGAATAAGGTCTTCCCGTGCTTCTAACCGAGTATTCGCGACGTTTCGATGACGTTCACTTCCATCCTCTTCTCACAATACCATACACACGATATAAATAAAATGTTCAAGAAAATTGAGGATGAGAAAAATTCTTTTGTAACAAGAACAATAAGGGGTTGGAATAATTTGCCTGCAACATATTATTATTATTTAGCTACTATTGTGCATAACATAATACGTGCATAACATAATACGAAGGGAACATATATACCAAAATATGGGTAACAAACCAACTGTCGTTGTAAAGTTTATTGTTATTATTATTTACCTGAAATAAATAAACGCTGCACTTCTCTGTTTTATTTGATATTTTTTTTATAAATAATAAATACATAAATAATAAATCACTTCACTTTATTGATTACCACGCTGACCAGATATAGATTAATAACTGTAATAAGAAATATATATATATAATACCCATGATTATTTAACAGCGCTAGTCACTATTGAGAATCGCGAATACAATTTTTTACTCGGTTAGAAGCCCGAGAATATTTTATTCATTCTCTATACCGACAAAGACTACATTCTTTATTTCTATTCTTATTACTAAACATATGTTATATAGCGTCGGACAAAATTCAAAAACGTGCTGAAAAGTTGTTTGGGGATCGATTCGCAAACAATCCTCGTAAGCAATTAGAAATCACTCAGCAGTCGTAGGAAACACGCAAGGATTTCCGCAATATAAGAAGCTTATACAGGTCAAGAGGCCTGGAAAGAAATTAAAAATCATCTCTTGGCGCCAACTTATATATCTAAAAATGATCACCCATTCAAAATTAAAGATAAAGGGAAACGCCAGACGTTGGCAAAAATTAATTTGTTAATAGATCAATTCGCGACTGGAATTCATTGCCTGCAGAATTACTGACAACTTTTCCGAATAGCGCTGATCAGTTTAGACGTAGGGTAAGAAAACTACATTTTTTATTTTTATTTTTAGGGCAACAGGCTACATGAGGATAATCCCCTTTAATAGCATAAGAAGGTATTTGAAAGAGGGGAAGCGGAAGGGTAGAGGAAGGTAGCCAAGGGTTAACTAGGGCCCCCGGGCTATAATTTAAGGATCCTAGCCGGAATTCGCCTAAAAGTAATGCAGGGAAAGCCCTAGAAGAACCTGCATCATGTAGGTTGGGCATTGGGTACTTGTCCCACGCCCTTCCGATAGCGGGAGAGGAGTTTGCTGTGGGGACGCAGCATTCCCTTCTCCGTGCCTCGACCAGTTTAGGAGGCAGCTAGCCGACTATTCCAATATAATCATGGGGTATTATATATATATGTATATATATATATATATATAGAGAGAGAGAGAGAGAGAGAGAGGGAGGGAGGTTAATAAGCGAAATAATAAATATATATATTATTACACGTATTAATCTCTGTCTGGTCAGCGTGGTAAACGGTGAAGTGAAGTGATTTATGAGAAAAAAAAATATCAAATAGAAAGAGAAGTGCAGTGTTTTTTCAGATAAATAATGATAATAATAAACTTTACAACTACAGTTGGTTTATCTTACTCATATATCTATCTATATATACATATATATATCATCTTTGTATTATGTTATAAATGTCCAATTGTAGGTTTATAATAATAATAATATGTTGCAGGCAAATTATTCCACCTCCTTATTGTTCTTGAATAAGACAGATAGCCAATACAGACAAAAACGGTAATATAAATACCACACAACGTTTCTGGGATCCTTGTTCCTTTCGTCAAGTGCTAAGAAAAGCCTACATAAACACAACTGCACTGGTCTGTTGACGACACTCAAAAGCGACGAAAACGCGACGCCAATGGGAGAGTCGAAGGGTTTAGCGTAACAATACGGAAGAAACGACAATGGGAAAACAGAAGCTTTCGCGTAATAAGTGATCATAGCAAATATTGGGTTTAATAGTGTCTGTTTGTACATTAATAGCTGTGATGCTTGATTTAATGTGAAACATCTCTGAAATGAGTCTGGAATTGTACCTGGTGTCAATGTTCAAAATTTTAGCATTTTGCCATGCAAAAAAATCCTGAATAGAAATTTTCATCCGTTAAATGGAACCGCATTTATATGAGTGATTCGATGGATGATTTCAATATATATTCATGGAAACCTTAAGATTTTTTTTTCAGGCTCACCGCAGTCGAAGCCGTACAAAATTAATTAGGTAACGATTGTTCGCACTAACATGAGCCAGTCTAGCCCTTAAAATCAGAAGTTATCGGACGAGTTCCACATATATAACACAACCAGATACCAGGTAAGGGCGCTGACCCTTCGTACTACCGGACACTGTGACTTGATCCTTTCTTAAGCTAAAGTAGAACGCATCTTACCCTACCTGATAACCCCTAAGAGTCTATGCTGCTTCAATAACTGCGGTATTGTGAAGAAAGGTTCAAGAAGACTAGATACGGTTCGTTATTGAGTCGAAGTACGTTACGTCGCGTTCATTTCTCAGATGTTTTAGTAAGAATCAATTAATGTAATTCGAGATATCAACTTCAACATGGACATAGAAAAAAACTTGAAAAATAGGAAGTTCTTCAAGGTTCATTAATCAGATCATTAGTCCTTTTAATAGTGAATTCAACTAATTTTTTATTAAATTTCAAAATTATTGGCTGTGCCAATAAAATCAATTTTATAAAATCTAAAACATTCTCAGGCCATCGTCTGCAAAATACCTGAATGTTTTAAATGTTATACTTTTGGTTTTATTGTCACAGCCAATAATTTTGAGGACTAATAAAAAGATTGAATAAAATCTTCTCGGGCTTCTAACCGAGTGAAAAATTTATGCGCTACGTTTCGATGACGCCATCGAAATCGAAACGTCCCGCATACAATTTTTCACTAGGTTAGAAGCCCGAGAAGATTTTGTTCGTTCTTTACACCAAGAATGACTGCATTATTTATCTATTGACTAATAAAAATTGGCTAAATTTACTGTTTGGCTAATAGTATAAAAACGCATTTTAAGTATATTTTGAGGCGGTCAACGCCGGAGTGGGCCATCTCACATTTTTATCTAAAATTATGTAACTCGGGTTTAGGGAAGTCTGTGTCCGTCTTTTCAATGCCAGAGTGGTCTGAGTGTGGGTTGCGTAACGTTCAAGAAATGGCAGCACAAAGATTTTTGGGATTGAGGATGACACAAGAGGATCAAAAACTATAAACCTATAATTTCAAATAAGTTCAGGTATTAATCGCCTTTTTTAAAAAATTAATCTTCCAAACAACTTAAATTCCGGAGTCAGACATTTCGCGGGCGACTGCATCATATATAGACGGATAAAGAACCGTCGCGATACATTAATGTTACAGGAAGATCTAGATAAGGTCAAAGAAAATAAAATGGAAATTAATGGCAAGAAAAGCAGCTCATTCTCGTTTACAAAGTAAATGCTGATAAATTAGACAGGATATAGTCTAGACCATTAATTCCAACGGTGACGAGCTGAAAATATTTAGGAATATACTTAAACAACTTGGGTGGCAGGAACAGGTGAATTTTGAGACCGGAAATGCATGGAAGTCTTTAGATTTCATAATGAGGAATCTAAAAAGGGGGAACTCAAAATCTCAGGAGGTAGAACAACTGTCGTGAGACCAGTTTTGGAATACAGAGCAACTTGTTGGGATTGTTATCAAAAAAATCAAACAGAATTGTTGGAGGAATTCCAAACTAGGCCAGCTAAATTTCTAAGCGTAAGACCTAGCGTGGGAATGAAAAACGAGACATTGGGAGTTAATATCGGAATGCTGAGAAAAATCATAGCTGCACGTGCTTTTCAAATCTTATGATGCATTGTAATCAGCTTCAAAATTCAAATACGCTGGTGGGACCATCAGTTAAAAATAAATTCCGGGAACAAAAATCATTCCTAAATAGGACAATTAACAAGTGGAATAATTTACCTCTCGGAGTGTTTGGGGAAAGTCCACCTCAAAAATAAAATTTAGGTTGAAACTAAAAAAGTAAGGAGTGATGTGTTTTCCCCAGCTAATAAATTGAAATCATAAACTAATTTAAACTATAAGGTAGCTTTCGACCAGGCATTGTTTCGTTTCTTTCTTTCATTTTTCAGAAAAAGGACAATATTTTTTATTGTTACTCGAAGCTAGATAATAAGTAATATTATCTTCATAAACTAAATATTACGTCCACGTTGTTGAACCTCCTACGACGTAGTTTCGGACATCCATATGGCTAAATAATTACAAATATGTTACAAAACCTTAACCATTCTTTTAAAATTCAAATACTACACCCAAACAAAACAAAAATTACATATACCTTACAAATCATAACTGTAATCACAAAAGCTTTCAAAGCTGAATAGACATTTTCAATGTGAAGATATTTTACTTAAACTTATGATATAGAACCAAAGAATATTGATAGCATAGTCAATTTAAACTTTCTAGAAGCTTGTTTAGCACATAAATGAAATCTAAATCGTTATATAATTTTTTAAATTTTTAAACGATACTCTTAATATAATCCTGGGCTGTCCTTTAGATAGACGGTTCATAGACTCCATACTAATACCGACTAAATCTATACAACCCTAAAATAAATAAAATCATATAACAAAAAGATTTGCATTACAACTCACGTCAACTAATTTTTAGTATATATTTTTTAACTTTATGGAGTTTTTATATTCATTCTGTGAATTTATAAATACTTTTATTTTATATTTTAGTAATACTACAAAATTTAAATACATATGTCAATATCCGTTTAAAATATGCGAAAATAAGTAGTGAAAAATAAATATCACGCTACATTGCTGCAATCGTTGTTAATTTCCTTAGATTCAGAAACTAGTAGCAACCTTTTAAAAACCCTCTGCTCCAATCAAGTGACTAAAACCTGAGGTTTCCTGTAATTTTACTTCTGCAGTTGAGGAAAGAAACAAGGATTACTGAAACGTGATGTTGTACTTAATATTCAATACTAATCTTGGTCTATTTTTGGTCCTATTATTTCATTATTATTTTATTATTTAATTGTTAATTTTAAGTGACAAACTAAATTTAATATAGTATTATAATTATTATTTACCCTTCCTTTAAATTCAGCCTCATTAATTTTCTCCGCGTTTTAATTATACTGTAGCCTACTTCCTCCCCCCCCCCCCTCTCTATAACATTTCTCAGTCTCACTGCCTTTAAGACATTCAACAGCCCGTTAATCTTTATAACAATTTTACCGCTAACTGAAAGCGACTTATTGTCCAAATAGTGTTATAAGATGATTGACATCGGACACAGTTTGAAACTATGCGAACAGTCCGTTCATGATCGCGAATTTTCTGGTGGGTTATATATATATATATGTCGTTCGTGTGATCAATACGATGAACATGATAGGAAGTGCAAAATCCACAGTAGATATAATGATGGCAGGCTACTAATTATGAATCTGAGGATGGTATATATCACACTCGGTTGACTTGGATAAAAAAAATTCAAGTATTAAAGCATCGCTTGCCATATGGAATAAGAGCGAAATACAACAAAAGCCACGACCCCTGTCAATCGAATTCTCGGTTGACGTTACCCTTTGGCTGTCCTCGATATTGATAATTTCCACGACAAATCTTTGGATAGAATTTTTACAAGTCATCGTTATTATTGTTACGGTCGTTATTGAAGTGGTTGAAAAGGATTACCGTACGATTGACAACTAAATTGACTTGTTATGGTATGTGAGTAGCGGATAACAGTTCCAACCAACCTCAACTACTCGTATTTACTCATGTCTCAGATGTGTGTCTCTGCGGTTAGTGTCGTCCTCTGACTTACTCCCTATAAGCACTGGTGATCAGTGTTATTCTTAAAAATATTCGAAACAGTTGAAACAAGGTTCTCTATAACGAATTGAGCTCTGTTTTTTTAAGTTACGTACATTATATTCACCACATATTTATTCAAACTTTCGTTGTCAACGAACAGCTCAGTATATAGTGCATAAGGCTGGGAATAATCCTACATACAGAGTACAATAACCTCGTTTCCGTAAGCAATTGTAAAAATTCTTATATGTAACTCGTTAAGAAGCGGACTGATTTCATTAGTAGATTTAATAATTCCGCCCTTGAACGTCCAAAGTCGGGTTTTACCTTTCTACTATCAGCCAATTCACAAGCATTGCTTTTCAGATTATTTTCTATCAATGACAGAACGTCTTATAACCGCTTACTTTGCTTATTTCCTCATCTCTTACACGACTTTGTTTATTGTCTACATTTTCTTCTGATCTCTAATTCCCAGTATTTTTTTCAGGAATAGTCAAGTAATGAATACAATCGAATTGTTTTCTATGGGTCCCCATATACTGGTAGTAAGATTTAAGATTTATTTTTTAATATTTATTGTACATGAATCCCAAACTAGTAACATTAACCTACAATAATAAATTGTTTTAATAATTTCATGAGATCCTCACGCACTTCAGAAGAAATTTCTGATATTGATTTGCATTGATATTCGTGAAGTGTACATGAGACTTCTAAGGATTCTCCTCTGGGATTAAACCGAAGCGTGACTGCAGCCTAATTGATTCTGAAATTGATTGTCTAAATGTAATATTTTTACGGGATATTTTTCCTCAAAACATAACCAGCAGAACATCCAAATCACTTGGAGACATTCTAGCAATTTTTTAAAAAACCTGCTCCGTCATTAAATTTTAGGGTTGTCCAAAGTTTTTTCCCATAAGTGGTGCTTTATATTAGTGCTTTCCGTATCCACCATCTTCTTTTTTATTTATCAACATTCCTCCAACCCTTTAAGTAAAAAAATAAATTGGCAGCACAAATTCTTGTAAGACCATCACTGGAGATGAGAAACAACGACACAATGACTGTCTGGACGCGAAGAAATGTATAGGCCTACTGATTGTTCCGGAACATTGTTGGCAACTGTTTATATACATTGTTCAGTATTGTTCACAAACATTTGTTTACAGACTTCACTGGGTTTAAGAGTTTAGATATATAATTTAAAAAATATTGTAATATAGAAGGATTGGCATTACATAAAAAGCGTATTTACTTTTAAATCTTTGCTGAAATTCATCTTCATAGGACACTTTAATTAAGTTGTTATTATTTTAAAGGAGAAAATCTCTGTGTTGGAACTGTAGTGATTTGTAATGCAGCGCTGTTCTGGAACGTATTGCTCGCAAGCTCTGATTCGAGTGTATCACAGCTTAGTTTTTGCGAGCTTAAGCGTTGGCTGGAGCGGAGGCCCCGTGTGTGGGGTCACGACGCCGAGCGCCGCTGTCACGCCCTCCGACGCCCCGGCCCTGCCCATGGGCACCTGTGATTGGTGGCCGGGGCGACCTCGCGTGTCATGCGCGGGGCGGGGCTCCTTGTGGTGGGGTCAGGGAGGGGAGAGGTCGAGAGCGCTCAGTCTGCGCGGGGCCGCTGTGCAGTGCGGAACGGTCGGTGGCGTGCGGTTGTTGTTGTTGTTTGGTGCCCTGCCGTGTCAAGTCGAAAACTGTCACCACGTTGGAGCTAGGCTTTCCGCGCACCATGGCGCTCGTGGCGCCTCCGCCGGGCTCGGCCTGGCGGGACCCGGGCGTCGTGCTCCACCACCCGGCGCCCGCCCCCGACGACCTGGTCCTCAGCACCACCCCCGGGTCGCAGGTTGCGTCTACGGGCGGCGGCTCTTCCCAAGGCGGGGGTGGCTCCGCTTCCGACAAGGGCCAGAACATCGAGTGCGTCGTCTGCGGGGACAAATCTAGCGGCAAACACTACGGCCAGTTCACGTGCGAAGGTGAGTCCGGTGTTCTTAAATGAAAATGTTCACTTGGTGCGTTGTGTTGTGGCAAACCCCAAATTCACCACGCCTCCCTGGAAAGTCTCGGCCGTAATAAAACCGTTCTGAAGTTTGTTGACAATAGTGAAAAAACTATCGATGGAAATTTTGGCATGTGATCGCGGCTTAACAAGGAACTGAGAAAGTGTTTTAGAAGTGAAGAAAACATTAGGGACGAACAACGGTTTGACTATCATTTAGATCAGTAAAAACAAGAAGATACGATTCATGTCCGCAAGATGACGGTCGCGGTGGCACCTCTGAGAAAGTTCTGTTTTTCATACAATTTCTAAGTGATCCTCAATCGCGCTTAGGACGCAGGCCGTTATGAGTTGAGCAGCTAAACGTATAAATAATCATTTCAATATTATTTATGTCATTAAATTCAAGCGTCACCACATTCCGATACCGTAATTTATATTTTTTCCGCGAAACAGCGATGTTTCTGTTCGAACGATATCTTATTGGCGATAGTGTAGAAACATTCTGAATAATTATAATGTTCCGAGAGATACAATTGCGAGTGCTTGCCTGAACCAAGGTTCCTTGAGGACGAATCCTGTGACAATATGAATCTTTAGTCCTTAATCTTACAACTTTTTTTACTGTTAAAGCTCAAACTTTTCTTCCAACACGTCATTCTTTTAGTCAACGTCTTAATAAGAGCGAATCTCGCTCGAAATTTTGATACTATAAAAAATAACGTCTTATGCGATAAACAGATTTGAAGGTCGCTGAAATATTTTTGTTCCCAAGTGTTTTAACGATATTAAAAATGTTCGGGAAATTATATTTAAACTTCCTGCCTCTCAGATACTTTTTTACTCATGATAGACTTGTTAAAAAGTTAAAGAAAATGGTAAACACGAGATGACTTCTTAAAATAGATGGAAGCCTGTATTTTCAATAAACTAAAGAATATGAAGTCACGAATAGTTCATGTCTCATAAATCTTATAACATGTAAAATATTTTATGCGCCCGTTCAATTCAAAACTGGTCGGGAGCGATTATTTTCTAAATTTTAAAATCACAATTAAAATTACAATTCATTTTAGGGAATTTACTCTTCGACCAACTTGTGTGCAGAATTGTTTGATTCACCGATGTATTCATTTTCAATATTTTTAGTAAATGCTAGTCTCTCGAACGCGCATAGCTTCACCGTTACTTTGGAATTTAACTGTAATCTGTTTTTTTTTATCTATCACGTAAAACTTATTCGTTTACGCAGTTTAACGTAGCGTAGCTTAATTTTAATGGGTCAAAATTCCGTAGTCACCACGCCTCCTCAGAAACACTCTGGACTGTACCGTTTTTCTTAGTAGAAATAATAAAATGTGTCGGAAACGTACAGTTTGTTGAAATATCTAATAACAGTGTCTGCACTGCGCCTTTGTGACTTTAGAGTAGCAAATAAATTTCAGTGACTCTGTTAAAATTTACTCTTCTAACCTCATAAAACAATATTTTGTGTACTATAGTCATAAAGTATTTCGTGGACACTTTGTTTTACAGAACTTTCGAGTTCTGAAAATATTTTAAGACTGTCGCGTGTAAGGCGGAATAACAGCCCACATTTAGCCTTCAAGATAATTTTTATTTTTTCGTTTTTAACTTATTCGAATTTGATACGCTCTTGAAATAAATTGTCATTCTCATACCTCGAAACACTCACTATTCGTACGTTAGACGCTTTTAACTAAGTCTCGAGATAATTTCATGTGTATGATGTAATTTTGAATATCAATTGTATCCGGCCATATTCCTCACTCAAGTGTAGTAATTTTTTTTATAACTCCGAATTTTATTTAATTAAAACAACAATAGTAATTTAATGTCTAGTCAGGCACTGTTCTAAAAAATAATTTTTAATAACGTCTGTGAAAGAATTGTGAGTGTTTATACTGGATAGAGTCAAGTACATCGAAAATTTATAGCTTCACCGCTCACATAAGCATTCATTGCCAACATTAGGACCTGACAATTCGACACGCCGCTGTAGTTGGTCGAGGCCCTTTTAAAACGAGATTACATGCCCTCTTTAATCCGTAATAAAAAGTGGCCAGGCGCCCTCCCTAGTGAAAGGGGTGATACAGGTTCCCGTATACACGCGCTCGCCAGAATTCCTTACAACCATCGGAGCGTGCCAATTTATCTCGTAGCTCGTGGCTACGCTAAAAACAGGTCGCAGGAGATGCGTAATTAACTCCGTTAAAGGGAAACGTCCTCACGAATAAATTGGGTTATTAATGGTTAATATACATAAACTTGAACGGCGTAGAGTTGCGGAGTGGGCTGATATATAGTTGTCACGGAGAACTTCAACGGATTACGAATTTACTTCACGATGTACTCTTGAGTCCAACTTCATTAAGCTCATGTTCTCAGCTGAAATATCTTCAGGAATATCTTAAATTCTTACAGTTAAATTCATATTTATCTTGCTTCTGGAACGCGGCGTTTAAATTACTACCTCAAGCCGCTCACAAATTCAACGAAATTATATAATAAATATCTAACAGTTTGCCTTACGCATATTTGATTAATATTGTCTGCAACATGACTCGCCTCTTAATCCAATCAAAAAACGTGGCCGTATTTAAAGCGATTATTTATAGCCTGTATTTCGTTCGAAAATTACCCTGCAGTTAAAATATTTTCTGATGTACGACAGTTCTGTCCCCGTGGTGTAAACCCGATTCGTCCCGTTTTGTCCTGAGGATGGGGCGTGTGCGAGTGTTCGGAACGTCGTCCTTTTTGTTCCTCCGGACAATTTCACAGGCCGAAACGCTTGGCTGAGCGACAAGCACCGCTCTGTGATTAAGGAAGGTATCGCATTCTCGCCGCGGAAGTTATTAACAAATCAGCGAAACGGCTAAATCCGTCTCACACAATCGGCATAGCGCCGTTCCAATCAGATCTAGCTCCAGGCTAAAGTCAACCAGGAAGGCACACTTTCTTATTTACGGAGGTCTCATGCAAACCGTTTCGAAATTGATAAAATTAAATTTGAATTCGATTAAATGAAGGTACTCTGCGCATTCCTTTTATTAGCATTTCTTACCTCAGAAACCCATCTCATTTATGTAGAAGTTTTTTCTCGAACTCTTTTTTTTGTACAAAACTCTGAATGCTATAAAATATTTTTAACACATCATCAAATCGGTTTGATTCTGATGTTTTATGAATTTCTAAAGGTTTCATTAATGTCGTAGAACGTACGGTTTTTATTTTTATCATAAGGGCCACTGGTATGCTTCTATTTCGATTTGTGATACAGCAACTATAGTGGGAAAGTGACTAAATTACTTTTTGTTTAATATAATGTGTCGCCGACAACTTTTACATACCTTTTCCGAGTTCGCAACGGGACACGAATCTCGGCGGCACATATGTCCGACTTAATTGCGGCCTTTTTCTACATATTCATATCGCCGCAGTGCATGTCCAGAGAAACTCGTTAATAACACACGCGGGTGTTGCTCATCTCGCAAGAAAAGACAGTCCCATAATTTTTCCCGGAGGAGCTTCAAGATTTATACCTAAGTATCTAATAACGACGTATATAAAATACATAATATCGCAAGAAAAACTGTTTTAGCTTTCTATTTTCTGATTAAATTCATAAATCCTCGTTGCTAATACAAATTTAATATGTATCGTGCGAACATTAGTAATTTTTAAGTTTTATAATTCATTACACTTCAACTTTCACGTCTACAAGAGAGAAATGAATCGTATATAACATAGTAAATATACCCGGAAATTACGTAGTAGCAATTTATCACCTACGATCCTAATTATCTAGACTTCAAATCCATTTTATAGATTACATTGAAAAAAGATGCAATAATTTGAGTATTTAATTGTAGTTAATCGCCAGTCCTCTGTAGTAATCAATAAAATATAAATTTAGATTTATATAATTTGCAATCATGAAATAAATTTCCCTGAATTATCACTCAAAGGAATTAGTACCAGAATAGAGTAAATAACCAGCCGGCAAGCTATTTCAGTACGTAATTGCTTTTCTCGTTAGACAAGTAATAGTTTCCCTATTAAATAGGCAGCCACAAATGCTCATTTTCAAATTCAAACGCACGGACGAAAGTTCCTAAATTATTTTCAATGTAACAAATTCTGTTTAATCCTCTTGACGCCGCTTTGAACAGTGGCCGACAAACACTGCATTTTTCAATATACATTACACGGGATTATTTCCATATCAAATACGGTCGATGTGGTAGTTATTTCGAATTTTAAGCGTGCAATCGGAAAATTAAGAGGTTGCGATGTGTCCTAAAAACGATCCGATACTCCATTCAGTAAAAATCAATGCGTTTTTAATGTAATCCGTTTTAGGAAATATTTCCGTGTTTCCACTGTCAACTGCCAATATAATTTATGTAGGAAGTTAAAGTGAAATTTCTATAAACCGTCATGTTTTTCATCGTTACGTCTGATACGGAGGTTTCATTAAAGGATTTCTGCTACAAACGTCTGATAGATTTAGCACCTAATAAACTTTCTTTACAATTCTTTTTATTATGAGTGTGTTTATAGCTTTGTAAAATTTGTTTATGTGAACTAAGAAAAACTTAAACATTAAGACGATTATTATTGCGATAAATTTTATAAATTCACAATAATTTGAAGAATCGATTCTGTTTAAAGCAAACTTAAGACGAGCTTTCTATTTTTTTTTACCTTGAACAAATGTCTTTCAGTATAATGACCGGTTTTCTTATATTCCTCATCTGTCACACTAGAAATCTGGTGGAACAAAAAATAATGTGGACGTCTAAAGACGTACATTAAGGTGTTTAGCAACGGTTAAGACGTAAACCTTTATTGTGCGTCAACTGAGCAAAAAAAAGCAAGTATTAGTCATTAGTTGTTTTTTTCGAAGACATAATTAAGCTTTATGGTTTACACAATCGTGTCACGGTGACTAGCAGATTGGCTCTTACGGGGCTATGAATTTGAAACGATATAAACATAAAGTGCATTTGTTTTTAAATATTTTTGTTGCGATAAATTATTTGGACCTTCCGACAGTTGTTTACTGCGACATTTAAAACATAAAGCGAATGTGGTTGCCTGATATTCGGATCCGTATAATTGTGATTAATACAGGAAATTAATAGTTACTGAAATAGCGACAAATACACTGGATGCTGTTTAACAATTTTGTAGTGATGGAGCTAAGAGAATAAATACGTTAAATTTTATTTGGAAATATTAAAATTTATTGTATAGTATCTCCGAATTTCTTTTCTTTTTGACGGGTAATAAGGCCCTAAATACAGGAAGTCTGCGATACTCACCTGCTGATATTGCCGCTATGTCAATCTTTGTTCATGAGATATCTGTCTCGTCAACGTAGCGGATCGGAAGCTGTCGTTGTTCGCTCCATTTACCTCTTACGCGTTCCAGATCTTCAGATTACAGGACCTGTTCATATTACGAGTCCGCCGCTGTTTCCCTTTACCCGTGCGATAAATATTCCCCGTGCGTAAGATCAGTTGAATTCTGAATTCAGTGCGTCGTAATGCGCTCATAAGTATGAGGGAAGAATTGATAAGAAGCTACCACGTGTTCCGCGTTTATTTTTCCACGTATCGTAGATCCAGATTCGTTACTCTGTTCCAACCGTATGTTTAATAAATTTTCTCGGGAGCGCGGTAACTTAACTGAAGTACGATTCAGTGCGGCAAATGCGAAAAGCAGCTGATTCGATTTGCGGGAAGTAAATTTCACAGAATTAATTATCTTGTGACAACATAAAACAAATTTCCCTGATACGTTTAAAATATTTACATTTACGAATTATGTAAGTCATATAAAACATATATATTCTTTAAACCGGTGACTAAAAATAATTTTATAATTACTTTGATCAAATTAAAATAACCGTTACCCATCATTCAATTCAGATCGGATTAAAATTTTTACATCTATTCTTAAATAAATGTTATTGTTCAGTCTGTACGGATTAACACTTAGTTTTTCGTGTTACCTAACCTCGTAAGGGAAGCTATTCCTAAAACCATAAAGCAACAAAGCTCAAGGACCAGAAAAAAAATGAGTGAAAGCCTCGTCGCCCCGCCGCTAGGTGCCAGGTCCGGCGCCCCATAGCGAGTCGAATTAACACGCGTCACAGAAAATTAGCAGAACGCGATTCTAGCCAATTAGGAGACGTAATTATACTTTAGAGGAAATTAGAGGGCGGTAATTAAACCAATTAAAGGTGTAATTATATGTAAATGAGGGTTACTGCATCAGTGCCAGTGCGATTTTGGGACGTTTTATTGCTCCCGGTTCTACCCCGGAGCTCACGAAAAGCGATACGAACTAAAAAAAATCGGAGTTTTCAATCACCGATGGTGATAAATACGCCGGAACAAAGGCGTTGTATTTGCCGTGACGTCCTATCTATTAGTAATTAGAGGTTCCATGCAAATTGAAGGGAACTTCATAATTTTTTGCGGCGTAAACAAGGAGCAAGCGTTCATCGGCAGACGGTTATTAAAATCAGATTAAAATCAAATAATGTACACATTATCGAAAAATTCATAAACATCCCTGTCTCCCTTTCTTTCCTAACGGCGCCTCTGTTAATCTATTTTGAAATAGTGATTTTTCGATACTGGCGGAAATAAATCCTTTTGAGCAGCAAGAAACAAATTGGCAGATGTTTGTTTGAGACAAGGGAAAAAAATGGTTAAATAAACATTGTTATTTTTTGCATTGATATATATATACATATATATATATAAATTTTGGTTTTTCTTCCTATCAATTCCGGTAAAATAGACTGAAAATAGTCACAATCTTCTGTTAGTTTACAAAGCGAATATGTTTGCAAACATTAACATATATTTTTTAGAGGCAAGTCTAAAGCATTTAAATGTCGCAGTTAGAACATTTTTTAAATAGAAAAGATTACTAAGTATATTTCATTCCTAGACTGTACTATGTATGAATAAATGAAACTGATTGGTGTTTTAATAAGTTTTGAGGAATTCTTTTTCGCTTTTATGTTAGCTCTTTGATTATTACTTACTCAACCAGAAGTTGATTATATATTTTGTGATTCGGCTAAATACTAAAATTTGTTCCCAAACTGGCCATTGATGATTATTGATTATTATTCAGCGTAAAAAAATCCGATGTTTTAGAGTAAACATTTCGTCCGTCGCACAACCCGCAAAATAGGACGCGGTGACGACAAACATATATAATTCACGGAACATATCGCGCAGTACAATCGGCGCAATGGAACTAATTATAAGCTCCACGACAGAGTATAATCTGAGCTGCAACGCTGAAAGTATCGTTTTACTGCTGTGATGTTTAACCTACGTAGCGAAAGAGGGTAATTTTTAACAAATAAGTGGAGGGTAATCCTTAGAGCTTGGCGCCAGCGGGACTGTGTCAGTGCTGATGTTTATAATCAAAGGCAGATAAAGGGGAAACGGTACGTTGCAAACTCCAGACTGGACTACGCCTGCGAATTCAGAACCGTTATCCGCGTAATGATAGAGTAAGATAGGGGACATTCCCGGGTGACCCGGGACCCCGATGACGCGTGGACAGCTGGAGCTAAAGAAACCGGTTCGCCTCGGATAGGTTTATCAAAACAGCATTAGGGCCCCATCTGTAGCACCTGACACCGACTGGTCCACTTTTATCACACACCTCGCTCTGTCTTCTCTGCCAGAAGCTGAAACGCGCGCGGCGGAAATGCCCTAATTCTAGTCTTAATGTTTCCTCCTTCGTCTCGTATTTCTTGTCAGGAATCTTTAGAAAGACTTAAACATTTATATAATTAAATTTAAAAGGTTACATGAAAAATATTCTTAAAATTACGTAGCCATTTAGGAAAATGCTCATGGATAGCAGATTCAATAATTTGAAACGGTTCAACTGTCAGATGTTGTCTAGCATTTAACCAAAATAGTTCATATAAATTTGGAACACCAATAGCAACACTTCATTTTCATTAAATGCGTTCGCTGATGATATATATACATATATATATTGGTCAAAGGCGCAGATGGCTTCGTTGGTCGAGAAAACTAATTCAGTCTTCATATTTTATTAAATCACGTCAGCCAATAAGTCAGATGATTATTAATTTCAAATTCAAAACATAATAAACAAAACTATTCATCCCTAAATCTTTCAGCCTCTTCAGGTGTAAATTTATTATTATTATTATTATTAAAATTAACTCTTAGTCTGGAGACTTAACATTTGTGATAATTTAACATCAAGAAAGTATTTACAATTTGTAAATAGTAAAACTTAAATAAAATATAATTTCATTCTAAAGTTCACGTATGAAAATCAAGCCACCAAAACTCATGTAATTAATTATTCCGAATTGATATTTTATTTAAATTTTACTCCTGGAGAAGTCCCAAAATTGTGTTTATAATATTTTAAATTGAACTTAAAAAATTCTGACTTATTGGTCGATGTTTTTTCATTAATTAAAAAATTCATGTAAATAAAATTATTATACATCATATTCTATACAAATCGTTCGACATAAATCATTGATAAATAAGTTGACTTACAGAAACTTAAGCTCCAACGTTTAACAGTATATTTTTGCCTTATTTACTTTAACGAACATGAAAAATTTTAATATCAAATAAAATGGGTCATATCCGTGCGACGTTGGGGTGTCTGGTTCGATTCTAAGCTTTGCCTCTAGTTTGTGTTTAATAATTTCGCCTCTAATTTCATAATACGTAGACATGCGATATTATGAACATTAATATTCCGTGAATACGTTGTTTGGTTGCTCAAACAAACTAATCTTTTGAATAACTGTAATTTGTGTTTCTGGTGCGGAAAATTTCAAGACGACTGAAAGTAGAACGGAGTTGTAATGCGTCTCAGGTAAACGAAACCACAATATTTCACACAGGTATATCTTCATAACAGCCGCTCCTTGGAGCGTTAAAACAGTATGTTGAGAGGAAATGAAGGTCAGCCATCTGCTCAAGTTTCTTGAGCGTGAAAGTTGCATGTCACGGGTCAGGGAATAACCACTGCTGCGATATGTAAACGCAACAGATAAAAGTGGGGAACAAACAGGCGCTAAAGCAGAGCAGATTCGTGATTCTTGAGGTTTTATCTATTTTGCTTGACACCGTAGATCCGCATCGCGCCTAAATTAGGTTTTTGTTAGCATACGCTTATAATAATTAGTTGTGAGAGGACGACAAAATAAACGAGGTTTCGTGACCGTAAATATTTCACTACGGCCAACGGACGTGGATATCGATTTAATTGACAAATTTTGATTTCTGCCTACATCTAGGGATGCAGGAACGGTTGTATAAATATAGAAGTAACTGTGTTATTTTGAGAAATCATATTGTTGAACAGTTGTTGTTTATAAATATATTTTAGACTATTTTCTGCTGCAAGTTTCCTAATTTATTTTTAACTGTTTATTTACTGCACAGGCCTTAATACGTTGAAATTATTATCGTTAGAAATCAGAGATGACAGCAGTATAAAAACAACTAAGGCTGATTTATAATTATAAAAAAAATTATTTTGGAATATTATTACTTCCCATAAAATAATTAATATCCACAATTTAAAAATTCTTGGTGAGCTTTATTTTATTTACGCCAGGTTGAAAACTGTATTACGCCCATCTATATATTTTTGTTCAGATTTTAATATTGTTGAAGAGGTTTAAAACAATTTTAATCTCGTATGACCCACAATGGACGACTGGTTAATAGAGATCAACTGTTGACCGAGTTGCAACAGCTCGGGACTTGCAACGAATAGCGCAGCAATTACACGTGAAACTTATTCAAATCGGGTTTCATTGTGGAAGTTGTTGGTTAAGTAGCCTCGCTTTCAGGGAGCTAGATTCTGGCCACTAACTTTGTTCGCAGACGGCGAGATAAGACGTAGACGGGTTGGGCAACACTGTACAGTGTTGGCGAATTCCGGGCGTAGCGTTTGCCTGTGTGTGTACAGAGGAGCACAAACACCAATTACAACTGGAACGCTGCTCCTACATCAGGAAGAACAAGTTCTTTTAACTGATCATCCTTGCGCTTTATAGCCTCATCAGTCGGTATCATTGAAAGGGACAGGCTCATATTCATCTCTCCATCGCGTTTCAAGAACGTCACACAACAATTATAAAATGTATATACAAATAATTTATTATTTTATTAACCCGACTTTTACATTTTTTAACTGTCTCTATAAATATAATTTTGGATGTCTTCAAAAAAATATATAATTAGTAGCTTTCGGTCTTAGCCTTCTTCCACTTCCAATAATTTTTTTTAAAATCATAATTTTTAAGGAACTACTTGTCGGAACCAATTTTTCGTACATCCGTCACATGTTTTTTTCCCATCCTCGTCGTTTCTTTCATGCATCTGGACTTATTACAATTGTATTGCAACAGTCGTATTATAAATTTTTTATTACCATTATCCAACTTAGATATTTAAATGATTTTAGTCTCATTTTACAGAATTTTCCTGTTTTATTGAATATAGTAGTATTATAATATGTATAATCTCCAAGTTTCCATTTCGTAATGTAATTCTGGTTTCTTACATTGATTAAACTCGACATAAATGAGGAACATCAAATTTAAGTAGTTTCGAATACTTTTTTCTATCCCATTCTCACCTAAATGCTCATCTCCGATCGTATTCATATGTATCAAACGTTTTTATTTCTATAGGACCATTCTTATCAATGTTACGAACAGATTTTTGTGTCGACAAAAACTGGTCTAGCCCTGATAAATCTCTTTGTTATCGTGCTAAACGTCGGCATAAATCGTAACCGAATATTCATAATATACGACCAAGAAAGTCATAATTTCATTATAATCCTGACGAATTTATTGATGTGTTTCATTTCAGAATTAGCATTCCCTTTCCTTTAAATCGTACGTGTTGTAACGTCCTTAAGTCTATTTTTATCATCCTAGTTTCATCTCTTTCAGACATTAAGTGTCGCGATAAACTTTCTCGATGATATGGGACCTCACAGTGTCTCTCATCTGTATTTCCTTCTACGTGTAGCACCTTCGTCTCCTGAGGCATTTATTGTTCCCATCAACATAATCCTGTCACCGAGCTCTCAGTATTCTTATAGTAATTTTTTTATTTATCTCAAAATAAGCTGAGTGGTTGTATCAGATTTTTCCGGACATTTTAAAAAAAATTAGTATTTGTATTAGTCGTAATATATACTCGAGTCCTTCTCTTTGGCAGAAATACGAACTGTAATTTTGCCGTAGCTACCACTTAAATGGGTTTCATTAGGAAATGAACTTGAGGTCTTAAAACAATGGTTATAATTTCACTGGAATTTATATGAATTTTACACCGTTACCTAATTAAAAGTTTTATACATTTGTATAGCCTAACATTAAATTATTATAATTACTCGTTCTGGAGTATAATTATAAATCACTCCATAAACATAGCGTTCGTTTCTTGTAATAATTATTGCCTTCAGCACATATTTCGTCGGAAATAATGTCCAGCAAAGCTAATCTTTCGACCGGAATGAGATTGAAATTTATTTTAAAGTGGCCGTGAAGATGCGGTTTAGCGAATGTCTTTTAAAATGCTTCTTCGGCGAATAAAAACTTGCGGCTACCGGAACAGTCAAGACGCGAAGCAACTCACTGTAGCGTCTGCACATTATTCCATTAGAGACTGCACGGATCACACTTAAATGTAATGCCATGCAAATTGTCTCCGCGGGGTTATTACTACCGTTGTGTAACTAATTGGGTGTTTTCAGCGCAAACAAGGATCCGTGCCGATGCCTAAAATTACACTACGTTGTATTGAATATGCAATTATGCTGACTAAACAACGACGCAACGATCCGAGAAACAACGTATTTCCCCTTACTTCGATTGGCTGGATCGTTACTTAGGTGTTTGCCCGTAAGATTTGCGAGTAGTTACAGTTTCAAGATTCGGACGCAGCTCCAATTAAATTCCCTCGGACCGGTTTCCTCGGGGCCTTTTGCCCCCATTACTGGACATCATTTTGGCAAATACGTTTTTAATTAAACCAATAATATCTAGCTACAATAGAGACATGAAGGTGGCCCACTTCGTAGGGGGCACGTTCCGTTTACAGTGTTACTTAGCGACGTCAAGCGTCTTTCTGAACGGTAACGCTCGGTCTAAATGACGTGGGTTGTTTCGTTTTGTTTGTTTGTTCTTTTAAGTTGCAACTTCAAGGCTGTTGCCAACGTCAGGAAACAGGCTCCTCCTCTTGAAATTGAATACTTCGCGAGTTTTCCCATTCAGGAAGGAATTACTCTACGCTCCTAGTAGCCGTGGGAAGTCATGTCCGTATCTATCACATCTCAAACCACCTGTTTTAACCGGTCTTTCTGAAAACAATACGGAAGCAGACTTATATTTTGCTTAACATATGAAGCTTACAATAACGCTAATTTATTACTTAACTGTCGAGGCGTAAATTACTCTACTAATGACGTGTTCACAATCCAGCTATTTTTGCGTCTCCACATAATTATCATTACGGCAAGGTCATATTAAGACGCGTATGCGACTATTAACTTTAAATCATCGGTCATTTATGAGCAGCATCAGCAGCTAGCGAGATAAGCAAGAAATGAGCCGCGTAAAAAAAATTTTAAAAAAAACATAAATTAATGAGTAAAATTGAAAATAAAAGAATAGTTATTTAGATGATAGATTGTTTATATCTGATGTTTTAAAAACTAAATCCCGATATTTTTCATTCGTAAATTTATTCTTAACAGTATTTCTGCAAGTGGCTGAACGTGCAGATTCTCACGGGAGTAGTTATACAAATTAGATGTGGGATGTAAAGGTCGGAGTTACCTTCATTTGTGTTCCCTACGTATAATTCCTCGTATCCTCCAGAGGAAGTTGTGTATTTCAATAGTTAAGGGAATTAGTAAAAAAATTGTCGCCGATCTGGTCTTACGGACTGGAGAAAGTGCGACCCTGGTTTCACAATAACAACTTGAGCAGGAGGACTCAACACACGGAGGGTTAAAAAGTTCACACCTCATTACCATAGCCGGCGACTTCTTCCTCGTGTCGGTCTGAGATAAAGAGGGAAGGCGAAGGAGCACAAAAAGTCCAGGAAGTCAGGATAAATATTCAACGTATGGAAATCAGAGCGACAACAATGCACAAGCTTGGGACTTTTTGAGTGTTGTGGTGCGAGGGGAGAGGAAAGTAGAGGTTAGCTTTTAAAAGTTTTGCACTAATTCTATTAAACTGCCTCCTCTGGCCAAACTGAGGCACCTAAACTGGTTTAAAATTCCCGGTTCCATACACCCAATTTATATGGTGATACACATAGGTGCACTTCGACCACCGTTGTGTTGCGAGGGTACAAATCAACTAATCTAAAAAAAATAACACACCGTACTGCACTACAATATGTATCAGATAAAAGGAAAATTTTAAAAAAAAATTATGGCAAATTTTGATGTGAAGTTGTCCAAACCCACTAATTTTCGTTATTTTGAGCATCAAATAGACGAATACTACGATGAAAATTTGCTCAATGTCGAATCATTTTACTTTAGTTAACGTAAATACGGCCTTTATCTGGAGAAATCCGAAAAAATACATCACGTCACATGAAAGCGTTACGATCGCGACGTATCCATGTATGTTACGGGAACTTCTACGGAGCCGCGCGATCATTGTCGAAGATGCTACGAATATATTTTTCAACCACATACCTCACCATAAATATGGCTTAAAATGTGTACGTTCCTCGTAATATTTTACAAGTGGTAGCGATAAATTTTAAAAAATGAACTGCTGAAGCGTGTGTTTATGTAATAGTTAAATAGTTAATGCTTTTAAAAATTATTTTTAGTTTGAGAGAATTGGTCGTTATATTGTTTGATATTCAATAAAAAAAATCACATTTTTCTGATCCAAAATATTTATTTTTACCATTTTGCTAAATCAAATTCTGTCGTAAAATTTTTATAGGTTTTACGTTTACATTGTGATCTTCATTTCTTACTCTTACTGGAATTGTTATATTAATATGAGTAACAGGTGAATTATACGTATACACATGATCATGATTACATGTTTTTCTTTCATACAGTAAAATCTTATAAATTATTCAGAGGGTTTCATGACTGAAAAATGTAGTAATTTGTTAGAAAAATTCGATCTGGCTGTTTAATCCAATGAATTGTGCATTTATCAGTCCGATGTCGTTCCTAAGCTCCCACAGTGCGCGTGCATTCTGTTTCCTGAGATGGCATAAGTAGTGACCTGCCAGTCCACCCTAGCGACGCTCTACGTCAGGTCTTCCCTCCGATAAATCCACATTACCCGGCACAATTCTGCTCTCATTGATCTCAGAACCACTTGAGACTTAACTGCCGTTTCTTGCTCAACCAGAGTAATTACATAATAAGTCTCGGTTTGGGTAACTGATATGTACAACAGGTATTCCGACGGTTTCAGTACTTGGCAGAATCGAAAGTTAGAAAGGAACGAAAATTTTACTGTGTGTTTCAACGCGTCTGTATCATTCTTCCCGCGTTTATTCACCCTCATATCTGCATGTTTTTTAATAATATGTATATAAAGTTTTGTTGCAAACTGTCCACTCGTTTAGATGTGTATAGAGAATATACAAACATACATACAAATATACATCCTATTTTATTGTATAGATAGAATTATTTTATGAGTTTTTTTATTTAGAGTTCTTAAGAACACGACATGAAATTATCTAGGTCGGCTGGGACGTTCAAACGGAAATGGCGATACATTACATTAGATCCAATTTCTAGGAATAGGAGCTCGTCCTCTAGGATCCGTAATTGCTTGTTCGTCCGTAGTAAAGCCCGGTTATAATCCAACACTCGTACGAGGACTTCAGTCCAGAAGCTAAGAAACTTAACAGAGTAACGAGTAATTTGCCTTACATAACATTATACTCATTAAATGAGATCCTGCGGCTTGTCTCGCCTCGCTAATTGCTCGTTAACCTCACGTCAGCAAATTTATGCCATCTGCAGCTGACGGCATTCAATTAACAGACGCTGCAAAAGTGCATTTCCTGTTCCTCAAACAATTTGGGAATGCATTTTCGTTGACACTAATCAATCGCGACAGTCGACGCGGTCCGGCGATCACATCATTCTAGACATTAAAATCAAATTTGTAATACAAAATTTGATATATATGGTCACATTTCTATTTAAACAGAATGTAAGAAGGGCTGTACTGAGTTTCTAGCATGTTGTATTCCGACATTATAACAACATAGATATATTTCATATTCTAGACGACCGATATTGATCAATGTTTACTCCTGTTATTCTAAATCGTATAAATATTTTTTCAAGGGCAGGTGGTTTAGTATTATACTTCTTGGCTATTAAAATATAAAACTCATTTGATAACGAAATATAATGATACATGTTTTGAGGATACTATGAACGTCATGTAAATATATCTGAGTATCAAACATGCATAATTAATTAAATAATATTGGACTGTTTATAATATTTATTAATAATAAAAAACAATTTATTTATAAATTCTCAAGAATTTTTAATACTGCTTATTATATTATTGAGAAATTAACTTATAGATAATATAATAAGCATTAATAAAAACTTTGTAGTCAAAACGTTCGTGAAATCGATTAAATTGTTTTTATTTTTTTAAGCCATGCAAACTTAATTTGACACTTCCGGGTACTTTTTAACTCCACTAATACTAATGATGAAACAGACAAGGCAACTAAGCCTTGCCTCAATTCTTTTTGTATTATTTATATATGAAATTACTAGACCTGAAGAGGTCCTAAAACAAGGACCAAACGTCGGTATATTTAATTTCTTGTTAATAAACAATTTTCTGCCGTTTATTTATTTACCTACTAATTCGTACCACACAGACAAAGAAATACATATATAATAAACTGCCGTTATTAAGTTAACATGAGCAAATCAAACGAAGGGTTAGGAATCCGTATTATCATGAAATCAATCAGTAAATCCGTTGTGAGCTTCATTAATACAGATATTATTTATAGGCGTTTCTAAAGCTGAAGTGCAGATTACTACAATTAAAGCTTTTGGGGCCTAATTAGATTTTTTGTGGATATTCCAGCTGTGGAAACGATTCCTGACATTAATTCTGTGAGAATTATATGCTTTCCGATTGAGAAGTAGTAATCTTTAATCAATTACTTTTTTATTGCATTTCATAATACGAATATCAGCAAATAGTCGACAGTAAATTCACGGTGATGCAGATTATGGAATATTGTTCTGGACAGAGCAGATGTTTGCGCAACAGGGGCAGTCCAGAACAGGTAATTGGTCACAGTGTTATGACTCCACAGATTTTTCAGTCTCTTTTTTTTTCTCACACTCGCTCCCTAGCCCTAATTAACGGCAAGTTCTCGAAGCGAAACCTTTCGGCACGCAACGCAAACAGAAACACACAACTGGTCATCAAATTCCATAACGGAGATTTCTTACCCAAAATATGAAACTGCGTCCTCGTGGGTTACATTATTCCTGGTGGGGGGAAAAGCAGTATGTGAATATTATGGTATCGTTCTATTTGATTTTCTTGAGTGCCTGAACCGTTTCCTTACGTAGTAGCGCGACTCTCGTAGAATTCTCTACCGACTTCGAGAACCGTAGCTAATATAAATGATAATGTAACTATAAACTATTTTTGTATCGAAAATTTAAGGACACGGGTCATTGATTCTGTAATTTACATAGCAATTAAACAGGTTATTTTTTGTTTCTTTAACGACTCGTTTGGTTTCCATTCACGTTCTGGACTTCGCGTCCGATTTCGTAGCTCATCGTGAATTATGCTACGTGCGTAGCGCGTAGGTGGGCACAAGGTAAAGTGGAAGAGAGAGCGACAGTGGGGGGAGGAGGAGTGGGGGGAAAGGACCCCTTCGGTCACAAGACAAGAGATAGCCATCACGAAAAAGAACGCACCGACGTCTTGGAAATATTATACATGTCAGCGGGCGCATTTAGTCCTAAATCATAACCTATTAAGTTTTTTTTATATATCTCAAGACTAGTGCGGCCTTACAAACAGTTCACAGTTGCATAATAAGGGAAGACTACTTAAATGGGTTTTTATTCTCAAGTCACGGGTATGGCGAGGAGATGATAAATATTACTGATACGAAACAGCAAGTAAGGATGCGACTTGAACATTCACAATATTTTTCGAACAGTTGTAAATTCATTGCCATTAATTGACTGTCTATAATAAACGGTTTCTTTTCTCATCGTCACGCAATGATTTTGCTTTAATTTTAAATCAATCACGCAAGAAAAAACTTTTTATTGTATTCAAAACATTTATCTTTCAGTATATGCCATAATCATCTTCATTGAGACAAACTATAATTCATTAAATGATGTAAAAAAGTCTAATATTCAACTGTCTTACTTTTAACGGTTAAAGTTGTTAATTTAATTATCTAAATAAATGTTTTGAAGAAAAAGAAACGTTTTTCTTACGTAACTGATTTAGAACCTGGAGTTAACAATTAATTAAAGTAAATAAATAATCAGTGTTAACATAATTATAATATATTTATATCAATAACTTTTCGTTCACCCCTTCAGAAATCGTTATTACAAATTTTTATCTCTATTTCAAATAATCATAATTATTACGTCGTAGCTCAATTATTTTACTTTCCTTCCCTCAGTTTGATTTTGGAATCGTGCATTTTATAGTTGTTTTAGAACACTAATTATAGTATTATTAATAGTTGGAATGGTTTTCAATCCGGTTATTTTAAACTGTGGTCCGGTAATAATTTATTCTATGCATTTATGCATTTTAAATTGTTTTTGAGCTAATCAATTCCATATTCCTTGATCAGCACAAAGACAAATTTTGGATTAAGTCAGGAAGAGAAAATTCTCTCCAAATTTGCGTAAGTAATCACGAAGTATGTTATTTCGTCTGGATTATTCATGAAATTCCTTATAAGGATGTATGCTAAATCAGTCATTAGCGTCTTCAGTTTTTGGCAGCTCTACCGCACTCAAATCTATCTATCTATATAATAAAAAATAATGTATATTTGTATGTATGTATGTATGTATTTACGTTGTTCTTTATACAAATTTTATCGCGTGGACAGAATGCAACAAAAATTGGTACACATATTCTTCAAAATACGAGAAACGGTACTGTGAGGGTGAGAAACGCCAAACATACATGTGGAAAGAATTATAATTAAAAACCGTGATCATTAAATATTAAATTACTGCGCGCCAAGAGACAATGACGTCACGCGAGAGAGAGACGTTACTACGCAACGAACAAAGGAAATATTTCCTTTATTAGGAATGAAATAAAGCAGAAATATGTTCTTTAAATAAAAAGTATAATTTTATACAGAAATACTCCATCGAATGGTAATAAAGAAGAATACGAATTACTTTACCATCCTTGCGGAAAATGTAAGTTAATTTTCGCGCTATATTAGTTGTGAGTCTAGCTAACAATTTCATCAATGTAATATTTCGTAATGTATGAAGACTGAGTGACAATTGACAATTATATCCTGAAATACTCAAGGAATATATTTAAGTATTCAATTAAATACTTTTTCGAGTTTATATAAATAAGTACACGAGCAACGCCGGGCACCCAGCTAGTTATCTATAAAACAAGATAAAAGAGAATTTATTATTATAATTTTGAATTTCGCCGTCGTATTGTACCTTCAAATTCGTTTTCACGTAATGTACAAGAAACTCTTGTTAAAGAGTGAAATAATTTCGACTTGAATTTTAGCGTTTGTTTACCATCACTCTTTGTCTGATGTTGCTGTCCGAGACTTTCATTGTCCACAAGGGTACATGGGTACATAATCATCAGAGGGCCAGGTATTGACGCAACTGGCTTGCAAATGAATTCGTTTCCCTGCTCCCTAATATTGCATTGTCCAGTCGTATTGTGTAGGGCTTCTTTTGGCATCCAGGCATTGCATAACGAGGCAACTCATACAACTGCTTGCTGTCTGTTCTCGGTCCCACCAACACCGCATCATTTACCCTTTGAAATAAACCTCTGTCGTGTGAGAGGGGGGGGGGGATGTTTCAAATAACTATAACTTAGTGGAGCGATTAACATTGTCTCTATTTTTCGCATTATAAATTCAAATTTCAGGTTCAGTTCATTAGAAATTCCATTAAATGTGCAGCGAAAATTAGATGTCACTTCCAATTCCAACTACATTCCAGAAATAAAATAAAAACTTCAAATGTATATGTTCCAGTTTAAGTAGAATATTCTGATTATTTCAAATGTAGTTGTTTCGAGTCTGCCTGGTGGAAGGTATTTCGATTTCTCTTTGTTAGCTCTTCCGAGTTCCTACATTAACTAAATTACAAGTTCGAAGCCATTGTCCTGAAAGCTAAGATGTTCGAAACGCACTGATGTACCTACGTGTAAATTAACTCAATTCATTACAGAATTTGAGCTGTTATTTAGCTCAATAATAGCCACGCTCACGCGTCATATTTTCATTAATCACACCCATTTATACAGGAAGTGTCGTTCATCGCACCAAACAACAAACAACTTCACTTATTACAATTTGTGGCACGATTGCGGCTTATCTGCTGATGCAGTTTAAAATTTTTGTTGCTGTAAGTATTTTTTTTCTAGCCATAAAGTCGTAAATAAAATTATTAGACAGTTAATAAGAAAACATTAATTTTTTAAAAGAATAATATATTAAACGACGTTTCGACCTTGGGTTAGGATCTCTTCAGGTTTGGAAATTTCAATCAAGAACATCTAAAAATCAATTAAAAAATTAGATAATTTTTGTATTAAAGGTCAGATTATTTTTATAATTTTGTTTGTACCTTCTCACTTTCGTAATTACAAATAGCGGAAAATATAAGAAATTTGAGAAGTTTTTATTTTTATCAATTATTATAATCTGACTTATTACTAAATTAAATATTAAAAACAACAGCCTATAAGTCGGAAAAAACTACCTCTTCACAATTACCCTTCGTTATAATTAATTATATTAGAATAAATTTTAGATTTACAAAATTCAAAAATATTCTAAATTTTCTTTTCTTATATAAAATTGTAATTTAAATTTTTAGTAACAAAACTTACTTCAAATTTTCGTCGGATAACAGTTAGACTCTCTCTCTGTAGCAAATATATAAAAATACTATTTAATATACGAGATCCTTCACTGAAAACTCTACGCTTCGTAAATGCAATATATTTCGTAATCTTTCTTGATTTCCTTTGCCATGTATCATCCGGACGACTTTTCATGGCCACAGTTTACCCCCGTGAAGTGTCTCAGTCCAAGGAAAATGTCCGCGTAAACACGAGGCTCTCGACCGGCTAAAAAACCTGTTCTCCTTACAGGTCGTTCCGATCACTCACTCACAGCACCAGATAAATGGCTCTTAAATGCACCGGAGGCAAGGACGCCCCGTAATATAGACACATTGCTCTTATACAACAATCAACTGCTAATACCAATGGCTTACAACGTTTTTTTTATTCCGCTACCTTGACGCTGTATTAATAGAACTATTGGAAATGTAGTACACACAAGCAGTAATTTTAGGAATACGATTCACCTGACCCTTACCATCTGCAGACGTCCATTTCAAATTGTGCAAAGCTTCCTGTTTATGAGGGCAACGTGTATACAATACAATATCAAAATTCATTATCCGAAAGATATTATCGTATTCCACGTCTAATTGATGAGATTAGGGATTAGCTAAATTAAAACATATACGCAAACAATTTGTGGAGTGGCATCTGTAACACTAAATCGAATGAAGAACTATGAACGATTCTGTATAATTAATAATCTCGCGTCCAGTTTAGCAATTTAATTACTCGTACATTTTTGTTTCGATCCGTATACGACTCTGGTTAATTAATTTAAACACGTGGAAGATTTTCGGTGTTTACATAATTAGAATCCATAAGAATTTATAATGAAGTTACGATCAGTATTCTTGTATCATTTACGTTTGCAGGGTTGGTTAAATCGACAAAAGAAATTCAACAATTTTCGTAATCAATGTTTCATTTTTCTTGAATTGTCGGTATTAAAATTATGAACATAAAATTACACACTCTATTTCCTTAAGGTTTACGGCGATTTAACAATATTTTTGTTACATATGATGAATAATTAAACCATGATATGGTCCTTATGTTGACACGCCTCAGTTAAATATTTAAAAAAAAAAATTTTTAGAAAGTAAAATATTCGTAAAATTGGAGTAAATAATTATTAATAACGTTATCAGTTGACTTGGTGTATCTTTATTTGTTCTAACTCTTTGTTTTTTTCAATTTGTAACTTATTAGAGTCCGTATAGTTACCGACGAAACATTTCCTAATTAATAATTTTTTTAACCAAATTTTCGGGTTGTAAATCGTAATGTAATAAATTTATTATATTCAAATTGATGATAATAATAAGGGGAATTTATATCTTTGGATTAGTTTTATCTTTGTTTTAGTTTTTAGTTGCTTTCTTAATAATAAAAAATTGATTTATCAAAGGAGACTAAAATAAATTATTTAATAAGCGTAACAGCGTTCAAAGGAATTGAACCTGATATATAAAGTTGAAAAATAATTTAAAGTGATTATTACAGCGAGAATATTACGTATTTTCAAAATTATGAGGCAAACGAAAAACGTAATTGAGTGTCAAATTAAAAAGTGAGTGTTTCCATAAGCCAACAACGAAGACTTAGTTACGGATCCGTAATTTTTTCGACGTTTAAGCACACTTCGTCCCTGTTCTTTCCGGAGACCCCTATTATTAGTGCGAGGGCGGGTTACCAGCCCTAGAGGTCGCTGAAGATGGCCCTCGCGAAGCTGCTAGTCTTTTGTCAGTATCACGCACGTGCCCTCGTAATGGCCGACACCGTTGCATCAGCAACATTTCGCTGACATCACCTCAACTGTGAGCACTATGGTTCACGTAATGAGTTCGTTGCCATAAACCATAGTTTCCAGAATAGCTGCATTGCAAAGATTGGTTCTCGTCTTCTCCCCTGCGTATCATAAGGATTAACCGTCCTAATTATTCTTCACGGATCTGTTCTTCATCAGTCCAATGACAATTGCAGATGCTCAGGAACTCCTTAGTAACCAGTTCTGGAAACACATTTACTGCATGTGCGACATACTTTTGAGGCCATTAATCCATAATAATTACAATTCATATGTGTAATTATCCGCCTGTGTCATCGCAACGCTTGCAATAGGGTAGCAATGCCTGAACGTTTCCTCTCGCCCTAGATGGCAATGAACTTGGCGACTAAATATATCCTGTCAATTATAATGGTCGGACGTTGACTCAAATACGAAGAGCAACGATAAAGGTAGTTGTTACGTGCGTCACAATTGGCTGAAGTTAGCGGAATCTTAACGAGCGAAAAGAAGTACTGCTCTGATCATCCTCATACGACGCACGTGCCTTACATGTCGATTAGGCGGCATAAATGGTGTAATGGATCACCAGCGTATGAGTCAGCATCGTGATGTATGAAACTCGAGACTCGGTAGAACTATAGAAAGTCTCACTTTATCACTCTTGCGGAATGTTAACCGTTATATCTCACGAATGTGAACAATACGGTTCAGTCAGTTCTTAAAATACTCAATTGCATATCCTATTGCATGATGAAGAGTTCTCGGGATAAGATTGTTTCGATAAGAGGCACCACCATATTATTCAGGTGAAGTGAAGAAGATCGAAGTGTCAGCCATCGAAACGTTGTGGCAAACGGGCGTCATCACCTGGTTAGAATCCCGAGATCTCTTCACCCAGCAGTTTCACGGGACAGCCTACATCCCTATTAAATGCGATGGATTAAGACAAATATTTTTCTTTTAAAATTGAGTTATAAATTGACCGTGGCTGCGTTCGTAATAATAGCTATAACAACACATCCTGAAATATTCATATTATGCATTGGATCAATTTCTTCTCAAATGAAGGAGGGTATTAAATATTAATATTGCGTGTTACATTACACCCGTGTCTCTCAAATTTACAAAAGCATACATTTTTCGCGTTTACGTATTAAAATTAATTCATTTTTGATTATAATTATTTACTTACGTTGGAATGTAGGTCCAGAGAGCACTTAAAATACCAAAATTTGAACCCTTGCTGTGCGTTTTTGCGGGTCTGATACGCGCAATAATGAGTAATTATTATTTAAACATTTCGATATTTTACAAATTCATGCCAGTTTACGTGTGAAATGTTTTTCCGGTGCATTTGCAGAGCAAGGAAGCGTAATCTAACGAAGTAGGCGGCGCTCGTGGCGATGTGGTGCTCACACAGGCCACCAGATGCGAGGCGGAAGTAATCACCCACTCGCGTAAAAACATATTGATGGATCAATTTCCTATGGAGCTCAACAAGTGAATGAATATTCGTAGCCCTGGGGCCAACAACTGCCGAGCAGCCATGTTTGTTCGCCCCAAAAAGGAATCAACAGCTGCCACGCGAAAATAGATTGCACTTTTGTATTTTCAATTAGCCATTGAGCGAATATAGCTGGAGTGGCTATAAAGTTATGTCGCTGCTGTTTCACTGGGGGATATTAACAAATTCGAGTTGGTAATACAGAACCGTGGCTGCGTTACCTGCCTCAACGCGATTCAAAATTTTTAACGTACCATGTATTATCAGTCTCGGATTAAATTAAAACTTGAGATAGTTGCGTTTAAGTATCAGGCTGAAAAAATCTCGACTTGACAAAGAATCATCCCCGTGACCTCCACTTACGGGGCTACTTGGTTATCCGTGCCTACTCCAGATCCTGTACCAAAATCTTCTGTCCATTAGACCTTTTCTGGAAAATTCTAAAACACTTAAACTACGTTCTTCATTAGGTCCTAAAATTTACGGCATGATAGAATTGTGATTTAGTAAAAATTTTAGGTGAGCCTGTATCAGAAAAATTTCGCACCGGATGTGGAGTCGACACGTATAGGGCAGTGGTATATTCCGCCCGGTAAAACGGAGGTCGCGGGTTCGATTCCTGGTCCGATAGATTTTTTTCCGTCCTGCTACTCCAATTCAAATAATTCCTGCCATCTATGGCTTCAGTTTGTGAAAACATGCTCTCTATTCTGTGTTTTTATTCACAGCAAACCGAGTGGTAAAGTTTCGATACGTAGGACTCGTCGCCACTTCGGTTTTTGTCTCCGATCTTGTTTCTCCGTAATTTTTAGATTATTTGAAGATGTACGCGGATGATTTTTTACACTTTTCAGTAATGACGTAGTTTTATAGAATATTGTGTATCCCTTATCCCAAAGATCCAGTTAAATATTCACTAAATAAAAGCATTACACCTAATTTAATTGATCTGTTGCTATTCAAACGATTATCATTAAAATAATTCCATCAAAGAACTGGCTTGTGGTTATGTGAGTAATGAAACTAGTAGATTTGAATTTTCATCATGTTTAATCCACAATTTTGTATCTCCAGAGCATCCTTCCAGCATGCAAATACTTCCTTCTTAACATTAAGGTTTATGCCTCGAAAATTATCGATGCAGGCAAAAGTTATAGAAATTAGGCGTGATATATATTTATGTAGTAAAATGGTTTTTTTTCCCAAGCTTTGGAGATTAGTTGTGTTAGACTGCGGAGCACCCTTCCTTGTAGCCACTGTATCCGAAGGGATATTGTAGGTTTTAGTTTGAGTAGAGTAGAGTAGCTTAGATGTCTGGGTCCAGGGTGTGTAATATCTTTAGGTTTCCATGGTTGCAGGTTGCAAAAGCTTTTTCAAGAGAAGCGTTCGCCGCAACCTAACATACTCTTGTCGGGGAAGCCGCAACTGCCCTATCGACCAACACCACCGGAACCAGTGCCAATATTGCCGCCTCAAGAAGTGTCTCAAGATGGGCATGAGGAGAGAAGGTGGGTACATCATTCCCTACGGGGGAGTCTGGTTTGTAGTCAAGTCTTAGCTACCTCTTACTAGACCGGTCTCCACCAGGTCTGCCTTTGCAACCAACTTGAGACACTTCTTTTCAAACAGAAAGAATATGTCCTGTCCAAAAAAAAAAATTAACATTTTCCCAAAATATTAAATTAAGGTATGCAAAGAAAAACTAACATCATGTATAAATTTCCTTAGACCCATTTATCCTTTCCTATGATATACCTTTATAGGTTGTTTCTCACGTAAAAAAAAGAATCACTTCTTAATTTGTCTGCCATATGTTTCATGCAAGTTTACGTTAATCGCGAACAAAAGCCGTTTTCATAATATTCTGCATTGGAAGACAGAAGAATGAGATTGTGTGAAATATTCATATATTGATACAGTAAAATTCATCTGATAATAATGTTTCTTGAAACACTCTAGAAGATGTATCCCAGGAATACTTCTTATTTGAATCACAGAATTATACGTACTGAATCGTTTTGTAATTAAAATAATGTCTTAATAACGATTAAAAAAATATCTGACATTTATAATAATATAAATATACGGCCTTGACTTATGTTTGTTAACAAAAATTTTAAAAACGACGATCCTCTTTTAGGACCTCTTCAGCTTTATCCTACAAAACCGGAATTAATAATGCAATTATTTATATATAAAAAAAATTAAAGGATACTTAAAAAATATTTTAATTATTTTGGTCTACGTTAAAATTGGGTATATAACTAAAAAAAAATTGAGTCAAGGTTTTGCTCTATTGTCTGTTGCAACCGACATGAAAGTCATAGGTGGTAAAGTGTGGCCGAAAACAATGTATTGTTGCCAGTATACATGGTAATGAAATTTAAAGCTTTATAGTTTTGTTAAGTGATGTAATGTAAAGTAATATAATTTAAAACTCTATGGTGTTATTAAGATGTATAGACAACAATATCACGTTTTCGGCCACAGTTAATTGTTATCTATGTTTTTCATTGCAGTTCTAACAGGCAAGGCAGCAAAGCCTTATATCTAATTTATCTTTGCTTGATTTATATGCAAAAATGTAAGTAAAATTAAATTAATTTAAAAAAATTGTGATTTTCTTAGAAAAACTATGTCTATAATTATGTTATTAATTCCAGAATTGTAGAGTAAAAACCACAAGAGATCCTAAAAGGGACGATACGTCTTTTATTTTTGTTAATTAACATAATTTTCTGACTAAAGGCCGTATATTTATATAGTTATGAAATAATGACTATTATTAATTTTATTAAACCTATTATTTTTATTTTTCTGATCAACCAGCGATTTAAACATTAAATATAGAATCCGTTCAGACTAAACCCCTAAATGTCTTGCATCAACGCATTTCTCGTGAGATTACGTTAGACTTGTAAAGAAATGCTAACAAAATTTCCTGCCACCATTTCATTTATTCAGTTGCTCGAATATACCAGTTTTATCAAAAGTCTTAACGGTTTTACATGACCTGTAGCCAGCATATTTTTTCCCACCCCCTGCCGTTACAATTCGTGCCGATGAATTATAATCTTCAGCTGCAGAACTCGAAATAACGGAAGAAACCTCTTTTAACGAGTAAGGAGCCAGGGTAGCGACTCTCCTTTTCACTGAAGCTAGCAAGATAAATCAGCCCATCTGCGGACGGGACGGCCCTGCTCTTTTGGGGAACCTGTATTCACTTTTCATTACCGTCCCGGTCCTGGATAGCAGGTTTTCCGAAACGGGCCGTCCGGCAGGCGAAGGTCATCCTCAGGATGACCCCCGAGGGTCAGCACCCCCCCAAAAAACCGGACACGGGCCACCCTTCCGCGCGTCCATCGGGGAGTGGACAAGGTCCCTCCCCCCCTCGTGTGAAACACAGGTCCGGCTTCGGCCCCCCTCATGGGAAATCGGCCCGCAGGACACTGGGCAAACTGGTGTCCGGCCACCTGAACGGGAAGACCCCCATTTAAGAAATGGCCAAAATGTTAATGAGCGAGCAACTATGCTTTTATGTATAATAAAACATGGTCACTTCGTTATAAGAACAGGCAATACACCGTTAGTAATTTATCTTCCAACAAGGCGAGTTCTAACCACGGTCGAGCAGGTTTACAATCATCTCAAGAAACGCATTCCGTTTTAACCCCTTTAACGATTTTCTTCTAACGGTAAAACGTTGGCCGTACATGAAGGGATACTTGAATCTGAGAAAAAACGGCACCAGTTATCCAAAGTGCTCAACTATTTCAGCGTAAGGAAAGTTACTTCGTAAAAAATTTTAGACTGAGTCTGAACAAAGTTTTCATAGAATAAACCGTAAACGTGCTTTGAAAATCAATAAAAATTCGCTAACTACCGAAGATTATTTAATCTTAACGAAAAATATAATTTTGTGAAAATACTGTTTGCTTAATTAAACGTGTAGTTCTTCCTTTCCAGAGGAATATATAAACACTTCTTTCTAGGTGTAATAATTATTGCAAAAAAATCTTTTTTTGTTAATGGCTAAGAAAAATCTGGTATTTATGAGCAGCGGGCCAAAAGGTACAGGCTTTAAAATTTGGACACATCTTAAACTTCTAATACGGTTATATAATGTTTCAAGTCTAAAATCACCATAAATATCTGTAGCGTATAAATTTATGGTGCTCAGTCAAATCAAGACAATTAAATTAAGACAATATTGAAAATTTTAGGCCCAGTAGTTCAGTTTGGTGACTGCATGAGAAGAACGAGAAAGGAGTTGAAGTCCCTAAATTCGTATTGCTTGTGTTTTATTTTAACCAAATTTGGTACAAAGTTATATATTTTTAACAGTTACGTAGTTTCTCATAATGTTTAACATTTCGTCAACTTGTAGCCAATAAATAATCCCACTAGCGACGAACTGATTATTCGTCATAACTTCGTAAAACTGTATCTGTTCAATAATTTATTCAGGGCACCGCGTCAACGTTTCCATTAATCATATGATTTCTGCAATTTTCAAAACTTAATAAAACTGTAAAGGGCTATTATTTTACCCGAAAGAGAAACGTACATCTGCAATATAAAACCGTTTATTATTTTATTAAAATTTTTACGATCCAAAAAAGTGGTAGGATCACTGGTAAACGTAACTCTGATAATTTACAGTTTTATTGGAACATACCAGCATCATACTATTCTGTTTTTCAATTTGCTTCAGGTATTTATCGCTGTCAAATTCAATGTTCTTAGTTACATGGGCACAAGTTGACGCCAATGCAGATAGGAAGGATCAGGGTACGATTCAGACCTTTTATGATTGTAATTATAATTTTTCTTATTTCCCCTTGCTCGTGACTGATAAATAGTGAATATGGCGTAAAACCACAGATAAGACTAAATTGATACTCCGGCTAAATTCTTCGCA
The DNA here is from genome assembly GCA_037074705.1 of Zhengitettix transpicula. Taxonomy (NCBI): domain Eukaryota; kingdom Metazoa; phylum Arthropoda; class Insecta; order Orthoptera; family Tetrigidae; genus Zhengitettix; species Zhengitettix transpicula. The sequence continues at coordinate 23,383,888 of CM073593.1, read as the reverse complement.
TTATCCAGATTTTGGTGTGTCAAGTGGATCGCTGAAATCCTTCATGGCCTTATTCAAAAAATAAAAGCAGAACTTGAGACCCTCCCTTCGCAACGTCCCCTGCTAACAAGATGCTAAGGTCCATCACCCACAATCCAATAATGAATGGAAAACCTTGTGGAAGAATAATGTTCTTCGTGGGAGAGTAAAGTTCCGCTCCGAAGGGCACATTGTCAGCACACGGACGTAACCACACTCATCAGCGACAGCCGAAACTTCACGCAAGTCTCACTTTCCACGAACTCAAGCCTAGTTATTACAAACATTTTGACCTTGTTATCACTTCATTTTATATAATGCACGCTACTGCCAAATTTAGCATGATGTCTTCACCTACAGAATCATCACCGTACAATTTTTAAAAGCCTTAAAGAGTATTTTATGAAAGTCTGATAATTATTCATCTGCAGCTTCGTTAAACTACTTTTAAATTTATGAATAATATCTGAAAAAATTGAAAACACCATTCGCGCGTTGAATTACTGGAAAGCGTCTGATCGCTATGTCGATAAATAATTTAAGCTCTCCTAAAGCATTAGGAAAGAAAATACTAAATTCCCCTGTTAAAGTTAACAAAGAATCATATTGTAGAAAGATATGAGATAAAATTCTAATTTAAATATTGTTTGTGAATATTGATGAAAAAATATCTGACATTTAAAAGAATTATACGGCCTTGAGTCAGAAAATTATGTTTGTTAACAGAAATTAATTTACGACCTTTCGACCTCTTTCATTGGGAACAGTTTTTAAAAATTTTGTATATATTTTGAATGATTTTATATCTACTTCAAATTATAGACGAAATTAAGAACTGTCCAACCTGAAGAGGTCCTATAATTCAAAATTTATACAAAATTATTAAAATATATCAAACCTGACGAGGTTGTTCCTTAATCTCAAAATAAATAAATAATTATTAATGTGTCCAACCTGAAGATGTCCTGAAAGAGGACGAAACATCGTAATTTTTTTTTTTGTTAAGAAAAATAATTTTCTGACTCGAGGCCGTATATTAATTTATTTGTCATCGACGAAACATGAGTTAATCAGATAATATATAACGATTTTACTCGAAATTAATTCAATCACTAAAAAACACGTTAATATTTCATTTTGGATCAATTTCGTAGGAATTAAAAATTGTATTGGGAAAGGATTTGCCACAAACGGCCTAAATTACGGCTTATAACGTTTTCATTTCATTTGCATATAATTTGACATAATTGTCTAATGTATTGTTGCATACTAAAATTGTTTCAAGCCGTAGAAAAGGGTTATAAATAAGTGAAATAGCTTCAAAATTCTTATTTACTTCATACAGTATGCAAAGAACGTTTAGAGGTTTTAGGACGTCGTGAAATTAAACTATTGACAATTGGGAGTGTCATTTTAATTGCGTTATCCTGAATTTATGGGGACTTCAATCGACGGGAATATTGTGTAATTTAATATTCTGCCTGAGGAAGTATTAAACGCATTTAACGTAGAGGTTATCTATTCACGATACAGCACAGAAAAGGGGGAAACCAATCCCACAATTTTGTATTGTAATTCCTAAACGTAGGGAGGTATCTATAGTCGTCACGTTAAAAGGGGTGAAGCAACCTGTCGTGGAACAAAAAAAAGGATCTTCTGCCTCCCGTGGGTTGGTTGTAAAAACTGCGCCCTGTGTTTACAAGATGTTGTCGGGTCCGTCAATATAGTCCCTTTTTGCGCGGGTTTTGAACCCTTGCACCCTCCCCCTCCCTTTTCTTTTTAGGCCCTTTTATGGCCAGTTGAAGTCGTTCAAGCGGCCGACCGTCCAACACTTAGCAACCCTTTCTTCTCATAATAGTGGTGGCCATTACTATCAAGATATATTTCGATACACTTTCGCGTCTTGGCTCACTTTCTACATTACCTGTGTTTTTCCTTCACCAAGAGTTGTTGACATTCCGTGACCCTACGAGACTCAACGAGGATATAAAATACGATTTCGATTATTCAATTCCTTATAATTAAATGTTCTGCGGGTGTATGAGAGCGATACAACGTAACGACTTTAAATTTACAATTCATGTAGTAAGGCTTTATTTTATTATTGTGTGATGAATCGACCTGAACGTCCTTTTCTATTATTGCGTAGATAATCATCAAACTCCGCTGCATGGTCCGATCTCTGAACTTTCAGTATATGTTCTCTGCAAATTTAATCATCCCCTTGTACAAAGTAAATACGGCTAATTGGCGACAAAACCCTTGACCACACGCACATGCTGTAGCAAATCCTGTAGTGACAAAACCTCGCCAATTCCGCGAGGGCAGCTTCGGAATCAATACGCGATTCCATAACCACATTACGGCATTGTGATGGAGAGCAAAAGCCTTCGACCAAAAATGATTGAACCGAATGCGTTTTGATAATCTAATATGGCCTTTGCGCGTTATTGAATTGCCTTTATTTAAATCGCTTTGGTGTCCCCCCTGAGTCCGGCCGCGATTGGCTGTCATCTGCCAAAGATGGAACAATTCGTGACTCCTGCTGCAAAAAAAAAAAAATTAAAAATAATAACACTTCCGCCCTTGACAGATACTAACTAAAACTTTGTATAGGCTAGATTGTCTACATTGCATTAATTTTATACTTTCATAACTATATATTTAGACCCGGTTCAAAGTTTATGAATGCTGATAAGATAAAGTGTGGAGCTAATTCGAAACTCCGTACAAAGTTCTATGTTCGAGAAGTATATTTGCTTATGGCCCGGAAATATAAAATTCTGATTTTAGTCAATTATTATTGATATAATAGATTCGAATCCTAAATAGTTCGACTGAAATGTGAACTATAAGAAATAATTATTATATAACAATTTATTAAACTTTACTTATATTTCGAGTTAAATTTGAGGACTTCATTTCGATTTACCAATTAAACACATAGAATTAAATAATTATTTTCTCAAGGAATCGCAAATTCTACAAACGTGAATACAATTTTGTTTTTGTTCTTTCAACTGTGCTGATCCGAAACTCTGACCACCGTTTAATCCTTCGATGCTCATATCGTGGGAAAATGGTCTAATTTTCCTGGATGCAAGCCATTGTGACCGCAGTGAGGTGGACAGCCCTGGTGAACTTTTGCAGGTCGTTGCCATGTGGGTGGCTAGCTAGCATTGTGTCGTCCTTGTTCCCTGTATGGACACAATCTCTTAACTAAGCCCATGACTTCATCTTCAGACCATACATGAAATGATACTGGAAATTGCCCGCGGTGTTTACATTGTAGACCGTCCAGTCTTTAAGGGAACGAGTACACCTTTCTCTTTGAGAAGGTGACATTTCTAAATCAGAAAAAAAAAATTACTAAGAATTTCCTAACCTTATGTTAAGCTATTCTCTAGAATTTTTTTCGGAGCAGTTTTATTGTTTTGAACCATTGTAACTGCTAGACATTTGTTTGGAGTATTCCATTGTCTATGACAGTGAACAGAAACTAAGAGGTGTCCCAGATGCAAGATGTGACAGAATCTGTGAAAAAGAAAGGTAATTCCAACGTTTCGAACAGTTTCTTCAGCTCTTCTATTACTTTTTGCTATCTGTAGCATACACAATGGAATACCCGAAAAAAATGTCTCTTCCAGTTTCGTCACACCGTTGTCACTAAATTACATTCGATTCTAATCGAAACTATTTGTCGAGTAAACTCTTTCTGGTTTTTTTTGGCAACATGAAATTAATGATAAAAAATTTACATTTCTATTCTAAGGTAAATTTCACGTAAACTGCTGACATATTAGAAATAATTTGTTTAATTACACGTCTTAAAAAGTTGGGAATTTCTAAGAATCAACATTTTATGTGAATTTACGAAGACAAATATTTTTAGTAATTTTTTAATTATATAGCCCTATCAGTCACATAAATACAAAGTAAATTTCTTCATACCATTTATTTCAGTGCTGAAAAGCTTCCGGCGTTCGCCATCATCAGTTGAATGTTCAAAAACATTTTTTATAAAATTACTACAGCAAAAATATGCATTCTAATTTTTAATTTAAGATTATTTACGTATTTTCAAATTTTTCTGAATTTTTTTCGACTGATATTTTTGGAAAATAACTCAGTTACATTATATATGGTTTAAATGTATATTTATACTGTAGTGTGTTGGAATATGAAATTGATGAAGGAAAGTTATGAGGCGTTTCAACAATTAAATAAATGGTTTGAAGTAATGTAACTTCTTATTTATTTATGTTGCTGATAAAAATTTGGGGATGTATAATTAAAATTCTTGTATATTATTTCTCGGACGAATAGTACTGATCTTATTTATTTCACTAAAAAATGCTTTAATTCCGTTTATGGATCCTAAGATCCACTGCCATTAAGTTAAGGATAAAAGAAGATTTTATGGAAAAAATTAAGAAAGTAGAATTTAATTTTCAATAGATTTCATCTCTAAATTTAAAGTGATGTAATTTAATTATCACAGACAACAACGAAAAGTGAATTACATGTTGATGAATTTGAAAAAAAAAATGGAAAAAAAATAGTGTGGTATTTATATTATCACTTTTTTGTATGAATTGGCTATGTTTCTTATTCATTAATTTGAAAAATATGTATGATATTGCCGTGTTCGTCACGAACTGAGCATGTTCCTCGTAGCAGATGTGGTGGGTCTTTAAACGACTAGCGATTGTTTCGTTTTTGAGAAGGCAGAAACATTAAGAGTTCCAAGCCGTTTGCGCCAGAAGCCCCCCCACTTCCGGTAACAAGATTGCCGTCTTTAACGATACCATGCCCGACCCTTGAGAACTCGTGGATTCCTAACTCTCCTCAGGCCACAATTCGGCAGTTTAACCTTCACGGGGCCACCGAAGTTCTCATTTAACACGCCGTTACACTAACTCCATCTTTCGGGGAGGGGAATTAAGACCCGCTATAATCTTTGCTCGGAGCATGTTGTTTGCGCCGAGGGAACAGGTGTTTCCAATTAAGATAAAGCGGGAATCTATCATTACGTGCTGGATGGAAGATCGGCGAGTTTTCATGCGGAGCATTGATCACCCCCCTTGGCAACATTTTTATAAAGTGTTAATGACGCCTGAGGGCCCCGAAGATAAGGGAGAGATTTGTAATTAAGCTGTTGTTAGGTACGGCGGGTTATGATCGTAACGCGCCATTATGAAAGGCACCAGAGACGCTATTATCAGTTCACCTTCAACATTTCCGACTCATAATTTTGAGGATTTTCTAAAACTATTGTAATCTTAGGAACGATTTTAAGCGCTCAATATAGGATTTTATATGAATAATGTCGTAATTAATTTTTTCAAGAAATCAAATTCGATGAAGAACCAGTTCCACGGTCACCGCATTCCCCAGAATAGGACAAATTACGTTCACGGGAGGTGGAAGTTTCTGAAGAGAAACGCAATACCAATATCTGTTAGTGTTACAGTGTTTTGACTTTTCACACGACTCCGAATGCATTGCGACTGGTTTTCTCATAGATGGAGAATCTTGGGCGATTTTCCGGTTTCAAGGATGACTTATTGTGGCAACATACTGCGCCGACTGCCAAGTTAATACTTTCAATTTGTAAAGTTTCTCCACGGCTAATAGAAAAGACCGCCCACTTAGCACCTTAGCCTTGCCATGTTTTACGATTTGGAAAGTAACACCCGATAGAGGAAAAAATCGGAGTTACTTTCTACTGAAACGGGGATAGCCATTGACTCGGAATATAATCCACTGGATTTGGCGACAATGGAGCCATACGATGCCGCATTACCGCCCTCTCGGCAACCCGCATAATTCCAGTTAATTTGGGCACAAGCCTCGTTAATTATGGGACATTCTGATCGTCAGATAATACTGGAACGTAAATATGAGTTTCGAGAGATAGATTATACAGGGCTAGCGTTAAAGATTCATCGGGTGTCAAACAACTATATATTCGATAGTATGAGACCTACTACCATGGTTCAGATCTGAAAAGATGTGGAAACCAACCACGTTTTAGGTACATCCTACAGTTGTCCAATGTGTGCTCATTTGGTTACAGGGCAGATGGTAATCCAAATCGGGAATGCCTTCAGCAGCATTTGCTTGCCAATGGACATCAGTGATGTGTTCCTTCAGTGTTGATGCCATTCGCAAACCCTCTCAGGAAGAAGTCACTCTGCGTGAGATCACGAGACTTGTTGTATGAAATGTGATGAATCTTTTAGGCTAATCCTGTAATCATAGTCTCTAATGAATTTTATTTTTCTAGTTATCAATCAAAAGCACATCACTTTAGATTTTTTAAATAAATTTATTTCATCTTAAGCTTGTGTGGGAGGCTTGTTTTAACTGAAGTCATTAACAGGTCCCTCCAGTGCCGTTCATCTTTGAATGAATTTCCCGTTATATAATACCAGTATTATCACTTGGTATCTCATTACCATATTCATCGAATGTGTTAACAATGGCCCTGTTCAGTCTTTACCAGCTCCTCCTCGGAGAGTAAACACTCCCTTAAGAAAAGCCATCCGGAGCTCGACATCGAGATTTACATAAAGTATACCTGAACCTACCCTCCTTATCCCCAAGCTCAGACGTTCGATAATCCCATTGAGTTAAGCAAATTTGTGTTAATGTCCAGTGTAGAATATCCTCTGCGAATAGATACCCTTTTTTGCGCGGACCTGGCATTTACCTGCAGGCCATTGAACCTTGGGCGGGGCTGCGGAGGGTCACTGAACACGGTGACGAAAGACCCCTCCCGCCGGAGGAAAAACATCGGCCTCATTGTGGAGGGCCTCCTTAATCCGCGCGACGCGTCGTTTGAGTAATGTGAGAAAAGCGAGTGGCGGAGGAGAAGCCGGCGGCTGTTCGGTCAGCGGCCAAAGCTTTGTAGGGCAAAGAGCTTAAGATTGCGCTTGCCGGGCTTCCGGGGCGTCATCCTGTGTGTCTCGGAGGTCTTTCTACCTCCAGACATCTGTAAATTACTATAACGGCTTCTTCCATCACGCTGCTGTATCTCTACAATATTTCAGCCAAGACGCTGGCGAATTTTATAACACTTTAACAATTTGGTTTTACGTTGAAATTTGCTGCCCTTCTGACCATGTAACCAACTGCAGAACGGTATTTACTTTACCAAGAAAAAAGTATTATACCACGCAGAGAATAATCACTGATCTTGAGCCTCCTCAGGCAGTCTGGCAATTATGCTCATTAACTTAGAATAAAAATACAAATCGACAATAATACATAACTTTAAAAAACTATGAATATTAAATTTTCATAACTCAGTTATGTTTCTGAAGTCATTTAAGTTAGTCAAGTTGAATGTATTTCATGGAAATATATCTCGCCCATGTAGTTGCATATTGGATTATACAGAGTTAAACCAAATGTATATAATAAAAAACAAATTTTATTTTTAAAGAATTAAAAAATAAAAGAACACTCAATCAAACATAATTTATACGAAATATTATAATAATCCATAAATAAATATTGGGTAAAAATTCATTTATTTGTCTGTTTTTTTATAGAATGCAAAATATTACCAAATTATTCTACACTATAATTGCCATTTTAAACCCCACAGAGTTCTTTCTCACTTAATCTGTAGATAACAACTCAATATAATACAATAGGAATTTTGTCAACTAGCAAGTGCAGTTGCATCGCTCTAGCCTCTTCTTCGCACCTGACAAAAGGAACAAGGTTCCCAGAAACCTTGTGTGGTATTTATATTATCACTTTTGTGTCTGAATAGGCTATCTTTCTTATTCATTATTATACAATTCGGAAGACTAAATTATATTTTTATAGGATTCTTCGCATCAACTTCAGGGAGCTAATTGTAATTACTGTCTCCTGTCCGCCATTACAGGATAAATTTGTTAATCGGCATTATATGAAACAGTCTTGAATACGTTTAAAATAAGGGTTTTTCCTAATGTCAGAAAAATCGTGTTTCAATGCCTCCCAATCAGTCCCATACATTTTTTTAATTGTTTAATGGAAGCCATGGTCTCTTGTTTCAAAATATGCGTTAGCATTGCTGAGACGCCCACTAAAATAATTTTTTTTTATGTAAAGCGTCCATTGTTTCTGCAGAACTAGTCATGTTGGAAACCTAATGTATTTATTTCAGGTTGTCAAATATTTTGCTTGGTCTCCTCCAAATTTTCCCCCTTAAAAGGTATTTCATTCTCTCTGATTTGAAGTCATTCCGGCGATAGGTACATGGTCCTCGATTCTAAGATAATTAGAGAGCAGCTGTTCACAAATCACCACCGCGCTTAGATGATTAATATGTCGACATTAATTATGCTGATGTATGTTAAGCACCGTTTAAGACTCAAAAAGAATTCATTCCGGTGGATATCCTTCCCGGCTCATCTTGAAGGATCGTTGTTCGTTAATAAGTCTCCAGGAACCCCCAAGCAGCTGAGTTCTTTATAATTCCACACACGCGAATCTCCATCCGTAATTACCGGGACATGGAAGGCTCCTGAGCTGCCAGTGTTGAAAGGGTTGTGAAACATGAGTAATGGCCGGACGACGGGGCACCGTGGGAAGACCCCCCCCCCCTCCTGAGCGCCCCCCCCCCCATTACGCGTATACCTGCATCACGGACACTGTCCGGCGGATTTAAATCAGCCTTTTCAAATCTATATACAATATTTTATTCAGATACCCATAGAAACAAAATTCTTCTTAATAAAGAAATGCATTTGTTAACAACGAAGATTGTATTCACGTGTGACCCATGACGTATTGATAGATGTATAAGATGTCATCTTCACATTAAGAAACGAATAGTAATATTGAGTAAAGAGGGTGATAATATGTATTATATATATATATATATATATATATATATATATATAAAGTCCCGACGAGCGTTGCGTATGACTAAATGGGTACTCAAGAGTGGTCAGTTTCGAAACGATTTTCTTAATAATCCCCCCACCCTTCTCTTTTTATATGGTGAGTTCCTGCCATCTCAACATTCATTTCAGAAATAGTCCTACATCCGAATTTTCAATAATTTCTCATTTACATTAGTGATACACTGTAATTGCATTCCTGAAAACTGAACCATGACTTAAGATCAAATTTAGCGTTAAATTCCATCATCTTCAGTTTTTTGTTTTTTTAAAAAAAAAACAGTATTAGCATCTCTGCTCACCCTTTCTGAAATATTAAGCTCCCAATTCTCCACAAATAATTTACCGGAGCACTTCGAGATTCCGCAATATTCTCCTCGGCCGATTCGCCAATGTGGTGGGAACTTTTACGGACATTCGCGGAGTCACGGGGTCGCCCTTCGGGTGCCACGTAGTCCTGATAACTTAATTTATATGGTGCGCGTTCATTAATTAAGACGCACCGTAATTACAGAGTGCGCCTTTCGTGGTCCATGATTACGAACCACTTTCACGTTATTAGGGAATCTTTCACTTACGCTGGTCATCGTAAGAACCACCCAATTACTCGAAGGTGAACCTCTCTTTTTCTGGGTTCTGAGGGACTTGACCAACGCGGACGTGTACAACTCCGGCAAGTCAAGGTGTCATTTCATTTAAATAATACATTGATAAAAAAAAATTATTTTGTCGATACATTACAGAAACTCCATGGCTTCATACGAATCATAAGAAACGTGTCTCTGAGATCTCTATTGTATTAGTATTATTTTCATGGAATAAAAACGGTAAAGTTAGAATTAACTTATAAAGAGACATTCGTAAGAGATTAAAAGTATTTATGATATTCTCACTTAGGAAATTTCGAGTTGTAATAGACCTAAGTATAGTTTCAAAATACGAAGATCAATACAAAAGTAATGCAAAGTATATTTTATTTTTCTTTGCAATTTATTGAGTTCGTAGATATATCCTTCCCGCTCGTGGTGAAATTTATCTCTACTCGTTTCCGTGAGTGGCGTTGTCATTGCATGTCTTCAAGGTATCTGCAGCACTTGACATGTTATAAAATTCCTGTGCTGTGAGAACGAGATAGTGAGAAACATCTGCAAAATGCTGAAAAAAATTATTTGGAGATGATGCTGTTGACCGCAGTACAGTTTGTCGGGAGGCAATCAGATTACGTGGTGAAAGAGGGCACGCCAATATTCTGGATACTCCTGTCAACGTCATACCACACACTGAACTAACTCCTGGCAATGTGCAGAGAATAATCGACATTTTCTTCGGCTGAAAAACGTATCACAGTGAAATAATTGTTGGAATAGGAGAAGTGAGTGTATGCTGAATACTGAAAGAGGTTTGCGCCGTGTGGGTTCCAAAGATGGACAACATTGAAACACTCGCCATACAGTCCTGACATGGCCCTGTGCGATTACCATCTCTTTGGTCAACTAAAGGAATCCATCTTGGAACGTGGTTAGAAGATGATGACTCCCGAGAGAACGGTGCCAAACAGTGGCAGGTCCATGAATTAACCACGCGCGTATACGTGGCGTAAGAGAGTTGACAGCGATGGGGATTGTGTGAAAAAAAAAAGGTTCCTAAGGGATGTATCTACAAACTGAAAAAATAGAAAATCTGTAGGATGAAAATCTAATTTTCAAATAAATGTTGTGAATTACTTTCGAAGTGACCTGCCTAAGGTCCATTGAACGATATAATCCTAAGCCTATAATTTTGGGCTCTCTGAAGTTCTATTTATAAATTATACGGCATGAAGATCGGCTTAGTCATATGCATTTCGTGCACTTCTGTTCCACTTCTTTCAAGTTGATTCTCGTTTCATGATGTGGTCTGTTGCACGTCGTGGGAGTGAGCTCTTCCTGTATATAGCAGTGCATCTTATGTCTCAGTCAAGGATGGTACAAACTTATAATACCCCTCATTTTACAGCGGAATAAAGGCAGTATCATCTGCAGAAAGTTATTCCGTAATAGTCACCTTGTAGGAGTTCTGGGAAATTCTGGAATAGAAATCCGGATATTTTGCGATGACGTCACCATCGATTGTTGAATAGGCAAGAAGAACTGGACCACGGAGGCAATATCAGACAAAATGGAAATTAAATTGTCGCTGGAGTCATTCTGCTGATCCTTTAAATACTTTGATTGGGTTACAAGCAATTCATTCTCTAAGAGATCGTAAAACGCACTTAAATCAGGACGTTCATTGCCTGAATAGACCCACAAGTCCTCTGTTCCTTTGAAACTGTGAATTGATTCAAATAACTTGAATAATATATATTGTAATACCGTAAAGAAAAAGTAAAGTCCATTCAGCAACGTGTAAAAGTGTACAGCCTTTGACTGAAATCAGAACTTTAAACCTGAACAGTCGATGCTCTTAACAGTGTCACGCGGCAGATGCGCTGTATTGATAGATAAGTGGCCGGATTGAGATTAATGAATGTGTCACCGTAGTCGAAAAAGCTTCGGACGGTCCGTCATCGCTCCTCTTGCGTCATTAGTGCGGCAGATAATAATTTACCACCACCAACACCCACCCACCCTAAAATATGCAACAACGTTCCCGCTTTAGTGAGCAATCACACTCGTGTCCTACTCTCTCACTCTCCATACACTTTTTTTCACACAGTTAGTTCGTTGGTGAAAATTGGTTGGCATTATGAGATGGCGAGCGCAAATATAGATCCAATTACATCGTCCCAGCGATCAATAATCGACAATGTCGTTTATAAAGTCCGAGCTCGTGAAAAATTAAAAAACCTAACGCGAAATTGTTGACAGTGACAAACAGTTTTGGTTGGCAGACGTCCCGGCCCTCAACGTCCCTCGTAATTTGACTCTCGTTATGAAGCGAAGATAGACAACGGTCCCTGTTAATTCCATTATCGCGACTAGCTGTAAAAAAAAATATAACAAAGAGTCCGACACTGATGAAATTTCTGTGATGTCAAGAGGACCATATAAATGATCATGTAAAAATATGGGGTTACAACTTATAGGGAAACTAGTGACGTTTTTGCGAAGTAGCGACTGAATCTAACAGCTAGAGTGAAAAAAAAAATATTTAAAATAATTCGGTTTCATGACCATTTCCATTAAAGTGGTTCGGAAACTAAAACTCAATTCCGAAGAATCTCTCTTCGTGGATTGAATTAATCGCATGTCCTTGTCCTCAATGTGATTTTATTTCATTTCCTGTATTAAACAATCGCCTTTTGGAACCTTATATCAACGCGAATTCAGTTAAGCAACTTTAATATAATGATTGTTTTTCAGACACTGATAAAACCGAATTCAAACACACAACTCTTATCAGATAATAAAATTTTCTGCTTTAATTGTAAGGATATTTACACGTAAAGTAAATAATATTTTGTTAAATTTATCATAAAATGCTATAGAGATTAATGTTCCAAAATTGTATTTTTTTAATATTTTAAAATACCGAATGATACTCATTGGCTTTTTGCAAATAATCGTAGGCCTGGTGATGGGATAGATGATAAATATTAATCCATTAATTATTTTTGTAACTGATTAATTATATTCTTATTACTGCAGTATATTTATTTTCAATAAACATAAAATTCCCAGCTGAAAAATAAAACAGGTCTGAATTTTGTAGACTTATTTAATTGTATTATCCATTTATAATTTTTTCATTTTTTTTGTATTATTTCTCAAAATAATTCTATAAAATATATTTTCAAAATATTAAAATTAAAATTCGTGGTATTTCAAAATATAATACGCACTGACATTTTTGTTGAAAATATATAAGGTCTGGGATACATTTTTGTGTTAATGAATTTTATATTGTTCTCAGTGAGTCTATGTCTGATTTTATATTAACTGCAAATTTTTTAACATTTTATAGGTAACATTTCTGAAATAAGCCTAGAATTTTAGTCACGTTCTTTGTCAGTTTCAAAATTTCCCCAGTTAAATGTATGATTTTCTTTATAAAATATTTTTATTGATAAAGTTATGTTTGCTCGGGGGAGAATTAACTGTGTTAATTTTAGTTTTAGTTGCTGATCGTTTTGTTTACCCTATAAAGCAACCTGGGCAATCTTTTCAATTGACGTTATATACTTTGTTGTCAAGGTAAAGTCTACGTAAAAATCAATGTCGTTCAATACGTATTGGTATAATAGTTTCAAGAAACCAATTTAACAGTCACAAATTTTAAAACTTGTGTTACAGATTTGGAAACGACATAAAAATGCTGAAAGTTAAAATAAAATCTTTAAATTTGTGATTGGTTTCTTTAAACTATTATTCAAGGCCGTTTTATATTTCAGTTAGTTCCATACTACAGAAATATTGTCAGTACCTTTAATCCATGATTTTATTATTATTATTAAAATATTAAAAATTAAATTTCTCAATTTATTTTTCGTATTGTCCGATGATTTGCAAATTTCAGTTAATTTCTGCAATATTATTGGCTTCTGTAGTTTATCAGAATTTTTTTTACCAATTGGCCTTTCTTCTAAGAGGCCATATAATTTGTAAAAGCAGAAAATTTGTTTATAATCTTTTTCTTACCGTTTTGCCGTATCGTCAAAGGAGTCTATATGTAGGACAGAAATGAGGACAACTATTATAGAGATCGTGATGGAATTCGTTGGCCGTTACGGTGACACATTGTCGTATAGAAACGTCGAGCTTTTGATGTGGAGTCTGGAGGTGCGTGTTATGGGCGATGCGGCACTGTTGGTACCCTCCGTAGAGGAATGCAGTTACGGACCCATTGAGTCCGGACTGGATACCTGTGCTCAGAAAGGGTTGCGTTGTAGGCGGGATAAAAGGCCTACACAAAACATAGCTTGGAGGTCACGACGCCGCGCCGCATCCTTGTAGCCTCTTTTCTGCCGGGGCAAAGAACTCCTCGTCGCGCCGTCACAGGTAGACCAAAGAGAGTGTTTTAATTCTGACCGTCCGACGTTTTACGACTTAGCCCAGAATGACTTCTGTTGCATAATTTTTTTTGCGTTTCTTGTGACTATTTCGCCGTATAGTCACACTCCACAGCAAAATTTAAAGTAGGTAAAGGCCTTTGATTAATCGCAGTATAAATACATTGTCTATATCTTTAAGTTTAGTCCCTATCAAGCTATCACATAAATACTTCATTACAACTTTCCTACTTTTATAAAAAAAATTACGGGTCGGATAGGACACTGTGGGCATTTCGCGATTAATTATTTGACGATTTCCGGTCAGTACACGGATTCAAAAGCAGATAAACTGGCAACCTTCATCGTGTTCGGAAATAAGCTTCCTAAATTTCTCGCCACTTGACCACTAGTTGAATCCAAAGTTTTCGTATAAACCATAGTTACTTAACATAAGCGAGGAAGAAAACGAAAAAATAGTCATTACACATCCTTATGTGAGATGACTTGTAATGACCGCTACTAATTTTATTTATAGGGACAAAGAACAAAAGCGATTTTTATCAAGCTTGGAATAAGCTCAAGTACAAGCAAAAAAAAAAGACCACGACAGTTGCTTACACGCAAGCGAAAAAATCACAATGTGGACTCCGGCCTCCGGTGACGCGAAGTAGTTGCTTGTAACATCCACAAAACCCAAGCTGATAATAGTTCAGTATAGTATAGGAAGTCAAACAAAAAAATCGCTCAGACCCTTAAGAAAACAGCACGACATTACTGTATATACACGACTCCCTCAGTCAAAACTATGTTACTTCCATGCGCTCCATATGACAACAATTTATATAATTCTTGGCACCAGATGACGAGGTAAACCGAAGATAACAACGCATCGCCTCAGTCGATTAGATATAAATGGTCTAACCTGAATACAAATAAAATTTAGAGCTTCCTGCGTTTTGAATCTTTACAGAATACTGGCCTCGAGAAGTCAGATTACAATAACGTAACCATTAATTATGAGATTCAAATATTTTCTAACAAAACATTGCTGAAAATGAACATACACTTATTTTAAAGCTGTGCAAATTTTGAAAACTTATCCGTCGCTTCTCTTGAAGTCCACTTCTTTTACCGTTCTTAATATTTTCAACGAAAATAAAGCAGGTTACATACGCACATTTTTGCATAAATTGAGACTTTAATTAGTAGTTACTATATAGTCTCATTATATTTTCGTCTTAAATCGTCGACTTTAAGCCATCGTTTTCGGAAACTTTTGAGGTTTGTCTAGAAGAATTTAAAAACATAGAGATGTTCCATTGCTTTTCGGAGGTCCCAGCCACAGTATACTCACTAAAATAATGTTCTCGAGTTGTCGATTCAGATGCAGGATCTTTCAACCGGCGTCTGACATTTGTCGAGATTGAAAATTGTCTCCGACACCGACGAATGGCTTCATCTGGTCAGACAAAGAGGTTCTCCCAATAGTAGTCTGCGGCAGGAGGCCCTTTGCCACCCACACAATAGTCGGGAAGCCGATAGATGCGACGCTGGATACTGAAGATAATTTCCGTTCGTGGTCTGGCAGAGCTCCCGGCCCCGTAGGCAGCCCGCCGTGATTATACTAACTCTTCATTTGCGAAAATCTCTCACCCCGGCTTCTATCTCCGTTATTTACCAGACAGACAAATCTTATCTAGTCAATTACTAAATACAATAAAAGAGCCGTACCACGTTTGGAATGATCCCGCTGTTAACATCCAAATTTCACTATCGTTCCTCCTCGGTGCAACGACGCGATCCATGTTTGTTCCACAGAAATAATACCTGAAAATTTGAGTTAACAATATTCTTAATAGTTGTCACTTTTTAAAAAGATATAATGAGAATAAAAACAGGGTAACGTCGCTCACTGTCATTATATATTATTACTAGCTGGGTGCCCGGCGTTGCTCGTGTACTTATTTATATAAACTCGAAAAAGTATTTAATTGAATACTTAAATATATTCCTTGAGTATTTCAGGATATAATTGTCAATTGTCACTCAGTCTTCATACATTACGAAATATTATATTGATGAAATTGTTAGCTAGACTCACAACTAATATAGCGCGAAAATTAACTTACATTTTCCGCAAGGATGGTAAAGTAATTCGTATTCTTCTTTATTACCATTCGATGGAGTATTGCTGTATAAAATTATACTTTTTATTTAAAGAACATATTTCTGCTTTATTTCATTCCTAATAAAGGAAATATTTGCTTTGTTCGTTGCTTAGTAACGTCTCTCTCTCGCGGGACGTCATTGTCTCTTGGCGCGCAGTAATTTAGTATTTAATGATCACGGTTTTTAATTATAATTCTTTCCACATGTATGCTAGGCGTTTCTCACCCTCACAGTACCGTTTCTCGTATTTTGAAGAATATGTGTACCAATTTTTGTTGCATTCTGTCCACGCGATAAAATTTGTATAAAGAACAACGTAAATACATACATACATACAAATATACATCCTTTTTTATTATATAGATAAACAAGTGAAATAGTAACTATAAAATTAGACGATTGATAATATTTAAAATTCCCATTAGAGCATGTTTTTTTTGTAATTTTTTAAACTAATTTTTTAGATGTATTTTTGTGAATAGAATTCGGGAAAAATAACCAAAAAAATATCAAACGTGACCAAAGTCGATTTGGCTTATGAAGCTACAAGTATTCAACCTAAATATAATTATTTGATTTTAAAAAATTCACATTAATTGGATAATTATGTTTTTAGTGCAATTAAAATGACTTGAGACTGAAGCTTAATTTTTTTCTTGAATTAGAAACATAAAAAACACAGAAAATAAATATTCTGAAGTTGACCGGAAAGCCCGATAAGGTTGACTCACAGAAAGCTAGGACAGGCATGTTTCAACCTGCTTACGGATGCCAAAAAATTTCACATTTCCTTAAGTGCATGTTTTTTTATGCTCTTAGAAACCAACAGATGCCTTTGGGCTGATTCTAAAAGTTATGTACTAAAGGGTTGAGATCGAAGCATCTTTTCGGTTTGCGTCTCATAGAAATCTATGTTTATATCCGAGATTGACAGCACAACTTCTGTTTTCCCAGTAACAATTTTTTGCATTACATGATAAATCCGTCTGACGCACATACGTCAAAAAGGACTGTGCTAGAGTTTTCTTTTGCCGCTTAATTCTGAACAAGTATAAAAACAGTTTTTTTGAACTCGGAGACTGACGGGAGCGTTGAGAGGATATATTTGAAATCCTGGAACAATTAACCCTTTCTTTTCTATTTTGGCTTATCGCTCAATCTGCATGTGTAATTTAGCACTCAACTGTGAGTGCTTTGCAATTCTGCGTAGGCACACCGGTCCATCCGTCTTGAAACTCATTCACCGTTGCGTAATGGCCGTAGATAGTTAACGACCGACATGGCAACTCAGTGAAAAGGTCCGGATAAGCACGCAGATAAAGCAACGAAGGCTGGCATCTCTAGGAAACAGCACATTTTACTCCTAATTGTTACTTGCGGTGGAAATTTATTTGGCCGAAACTTATCCGGGCGTTGTCTAACCACGGCAAGCAATGAAGACCGTTAGCTATATTATGGGCGCAATAAAGATAAGCATTTATATCGCCCTAGCTGGATACAAATCTTAGGCAAGGTACACTCCACAGAGTCGGGGAGATAGTATCAGGTGCAGCGGCTGCAACAACTCGGCAGCCTGGTGACCGGCAAAATTAATCCCCCCCCCCCCCCCCTCGTTTCCATGAAATGGCTGGCTACTCCTCAGAAAAGTTACTGGCACCTCTCAGCATGTTCAGGAACAGTCTTCATGGTTTTCGTCAGCCGCGACGCTCACATTTTTAAAGTGTAATTGGTAACTCAACACCGACAGTACTTTTCGTGGATCTCATAGAGAAAGATGAACCACTTCTGGCACACAGATGTCTGGGACATTGATTACATCAAATATATTTAAAAAGTAAATAAATATAGTGCGCACATCTTTCAGTAGTCGCGTCTCAGCCCCCCCCCCCCCCCACTCTCCCTGAGTTATTACTACTTCGTGCAAATATCTAAATTCTCCTACATCTGAAACAGACGATGAAGGAACACAAATGAACGTAGCTAAAGAAAGCCATTGTTCCGAAAGGACAAAACAAAGATTTTTATTTTTACCGGTCCGTTCTTCTTCAGAGAATGTCTTTTAAAATATTTGGCCCGGAACAGTTAATTTGGAGGACGGTAGAAAACACAGACTGCTGTATTCCCGCCAAAATACGAGTAATCGTGACAATTACGATCAAAAATCAGAAAATAATATTTTAAATTACAAAAGTTCGTTTTCATAACGTTTTCCAACTTGATATATATCAATACATTTTTTTCTCGTACGGTTTTCGGCCTTTTTTATATGTAGTAAAAGAAATAAGGTAGCACTGTTTTTAGGGTATCAGGCTACATGAGGGTAATCCACATGGTGGCAACTCCCCTTTAATAGCATAGGAAGGGATTTGAAAGGGGGGATGTGGAAGGGTAGAGGAAGGTAACCAATGGTTAACTAGGGCCCCCGGACTATGGTTTAAGGACCCTACCCGGCAATTCGCCTTAAAGTGATGCAGGGGAAACCCTAGAAAAACCTGCATCAGGTAGATCGGGCATTTGGTACTTGTCCCATGCCTTTCCGATTTGGGAGAGGGGTTCGCTGTGGGGTCGCAGCTTTCCCCTCGCCGTGCCTTGACCGGTTTAGGAGACAGCTGGCCGACTATTCCAATAGGAATAGAGGACAACTCTTACCGTATGCCCAAGGTCTGCGACCCCGGAACATACACCTCTCAAAATAGGCCGAGGTGCCTCGGTATAGCACAATATAGCGGAAATTTGATAGCGAAGAAATTTCAAAATGACAGAAAGCGAATATTAACGCGAAACTTATATATAAAAGTATATATAGGGAAGAAATAAATACGAAGTAACATATAAAAAAGTAAAGAAAATACTAAAATAATTCAAGATTGATGAGAAATGCTAGTGTAACGAGTATTTCGGTAAAAATAATAGAGAGTGTAAAGGACCATATTAAATGGATTAGTTCTATTTCTGTGTACCCCATCTTCAAGAATACGAAAAGAGAATATTTACTGTTCAAAATATCGAAAGACTCTCCTGCTCTTTTATTTCCATCATTATGACGTAAAACCTATTATTTATTACGTTTTCTCCGCCTGAATTCATTTCAAAGCTATATTTCTACATGAGTCATCTGATTTGTTGCTACTTGTAAGGGGAAAATCTGAGACGTGTAATTTAATACGCCTAAACTTTTACGCGCTGACAAAAATAGTACACAAAGTGCAATTTATATTTAAGTAAGATTCAAATTACAGTTTCAGGTGACTCCCCGTTTCCTTTTCTTATTTTTCGCGACACATTTCGGGAAATTGGAAGCGTCACGGTGCAGAACGTGTGCTGCACTCTAGCGGCGGCGAATCAAAACGCTATGCGCACCCTCTCCCGGAAACTACCGGCACTTCCGGTAGCCGGTGTCTTTACTTCCCGTGATTGCGATCTTCCGAAACAGATTGATTGTTGGAAGGGAGACTGAACTATTAAGACGAGAGCTTTATGGATTAGCTTAAGAAGTTTAAAGGAAGACACCACAAGTACAGGACCACGTGTTTATGGACACAAACATTTATGTTTATGGACACAAAAATACACTTATCAAGTGAATTACGTTGAATATAATAAATTTTATAAAGACAAATCTATAATATTGCATTAAATCAAAAAAATTGCTGTTAACATACACGTACAGTTACAGTTACAATAAAAATGGCACTAGTATGATACAGTTAAGATACACTTCCACATGAAACATTTGAAATAAATTATTAACAGGAAAAATCATTTTGTTATTTTACAGTCAAAAACATTTATAATCGGCTTCTCACACGATTAAATTATTTTCAATATTAATTTATATGTAAAAAAACATTTTTATTTAACGTTTGTTTTTAATTATTAGATTTTTTTGAAGACCATTAACTGGATTTTTTTAATTTTAGTTATCAGCTATAAAATAGTTCTTATTTCTGTTATTTAACCGCTATAAAAAATAACTAACAATTTTGTTGTTTGATAAAACTTATTTGAATAGTTTACAGTCTGTTAAATTGTAATTAAATATGTCTTATTAGATGAAAATATTCCTCCCTGTCTGACCGCGATATCACGTTCAATTTTTTCGGCATCTTTAAAATAGTTTTATTTTTAATTCTACAACAATGACAACTGAAGATTAGACGTTTTAAATTCAGTAACCGTATCTAGCTGTGAAATACAAATTATAGATATATTTGATCATTTGTCGTCACATAACATAAGCAAATTTGTTAATATAAATAATTCGTTTCAATAATTAAGGAATTCTTTCCAGTCAGGTGGGTCAATTTTTGCGTGATAAGTAAAGTTTGTAATTTGAATTTCACCTTTCAGGAAGGAATCCACTCATACATACTAGATTCTGATTATTTTAAGATGGTAAATAATTATTCGTAGTAGCGTATTGTGAAACTGATCAACTTTAGATTTATTTAGTAATGAGTTAGTTGCATGAGTAACAGACTGCACTGACTAATTCGAAACGACAATATTATCGTAACGATATGTACGGAAACCACACACAGAAACGGCAGATTGCTGTCAGATACGACATCCAACTTTTACAGGTTTTTTTCCTCCCAACAGATTGTTAAACCGCAGATAACTTAACTACTATAGCGTTTGGTTAGATTATTTCTAATGTACTCCG
The DNA here is from genome assembly GCA_037074705.1 of Zhengitettix transpicula. Lineage (NCBI taxonomy): Eukaryota > Metazoa > Arthropoda > Insecta > Orthoptera > Tetrigidae > Zhengitettix > Zhengitettix transpicula. The sequence continues at coordinate 23,363,157 of CM073593.1, read as the reverse complement.
TCGTCTTTCGTGTCTAGGATTATCAAGTCTAGAAACCACACAGGAACAATGAGGCGGCTAAGCGGTTTCATGATTGTGAGGACGCACGTTTTACGCATGGCTTCCATCGTGCTGGAACCGCAGACATACGAGGCATTGTAAGAAATGTACACACCACACACCACTGCATTGCGGTACAACAGTAATTTAAGCTTTTTCTTCTGCTTCTCTCCATTTACCTCGCCTAGAAGTCGACTTTATTTGAGCTAGAGTTTTGATTCGCCACCAGTTTGAAGAATCAGTTATCCGAAGTATTTATTAATGCGCAATTGGCTTTAAGTGTCAGTTCTGGGTGTTTTACGACGTACTAAGACTTGGGTAATTGTGGACACTGGCGATAAATTTCCTTCTCTGGAAAATATTTACGAGGCTTCTGTCGGGCAACAAACCCCCTGGCTTCTGGTCTCTGGGGAAGAAAGAGAGGCCCAGTGACATTTGGCTGACCTCTGGCAACTATCCCCCTCCCTCTGCTTTGGGGACTCCGATACAAGATGGATGAATGATGCCGTGGTATTATCATGCAAATCACCACACACACACACACACACAACGGTGCGTTGGGTGATAGGTGCAATCTGAATGCATTCCATTTGGTTCAGAACGTCCATGAGGGAAAAACTTCTCAAGCACTCCTATATCGCCAGGAAATACGTTTGATATATTGACGCATCTATTTCCGTTACGAGTCAGTTGAAGTCAACATTACCAATTTTTAAGCTGTTATGAATGATTATTTCAGTGAGCTTAACAGAGCACCGAGATATAATTCAATCATCACCATGTACTTCACTATTCTATGTTAATTTTTCGTAAACTGCTTAGAATCTTGCACCGATTTCCAATCAAATAAAAAGTATAATTCTTATATTACAACTGTGAAGCCTAGCTCTCTATTCAAATTGCGGTCAGCGTTATCTGTTTCTTCATCCTGACCGAAAGTAAATAAAAACTGGATGTCAGAGAATGGTGGGTTTATCAAGAGCTCACCGCTGGTTGAAAGTACTAGTCACCTGTAAGTGATGGAATATAAATGCCCTTATTAAATAAGTACAGACTCATATTTTAAGATAAGTCCGTTTTCCTCGTCTGAAAACAATTTTCAAGTGAACTGCATTGATCTTGTCTAATTTTTTTCGGCGTCAGATTATAGTCAGATGCAAGTTTTCTTAACCTGAATTGAGAAATTAAAAAAGTACATCCTCCCATAAATTTTGATGAATATTCACTAATTGGCGCTCTTCCTCGTTCTTTGCTCAAAACGACGGTGTGACGCGTTTCCAAGTCTAGCCATCTTCATCGATAATTGCCCGGTTTGCAGACAGCAGCTGCCGGTTCGAAGCCAGTTCACGATATCTACTTCAATTTCCTGTGACACCGTCACCTTAATAGCGCTGCATTGCAAGTCTAATTACTAGTGACTTGCAAAGCAGATGCGAGAAATTACTCGTATTCAAAGAGAAAAAGTCTTTATACAGGATATTTGACGAGCAGATGCGAGCCTCCCAGTTTTGTGTGAAGATAGCGTGACTGGCTTCGTTTAAAATAAAGATAATAATTGCCATGATATGGAAAGAAATATTCATAGTGACATTTATGTAAGGGAAATGATATCGCAGCAGAAGTTTGACGTGATATCACGCCAATTTTGATGTTAAACGTTAAATTTTCGATCTTAAATGGTAAATTGAATTTAACTATATTTATTAATAATACATATTTTAATTCAAACGATTGTGTCACCTATTTACTGTAATTTCCACCACTTTCCATTTTGATTTTGTGAAGTACTCCATTTTTTAATGTTCTTTATTATTCAAATAAATAGTAGGTAGAACAACCTATTCCCACGGTGACTTACTCTCTAGTATCTGGCTCTGCGTCGTTGGCGTCATCTAACAATGTCACTCGGTGTTCATAATAGCAACTCTCGTCTCAAACGGACGCCAACAACCCACAGCTTAACAACAATCACGTCTTATATGTTCAATTTTCGACGCTTGTCTTTTCAGACACCAGTCACAAAGGCATAACTTATCGCGGTCTCTCCAAAATGTATATCTCCAGCCTCCTATTGGTCGTTTATGGCACAACATTTATTGTTGGTGGAGACATAAGAACCTGCAGAAACGTGATTCCCTGCACGGGCACCAAAACTAGGTTAGACCCTCCTGAACACTTGTGTCAACAAGAGTCAGTTGAGCCGTACTACTCTGTTTCCCCTAAAAACATATAAACCTTAGTTACAAAGGCAAAAATGCAGTTGCCACAATATCAGCTTATAAGCGACGTTTCTCAGTAAGCTTGAATAATTTGGCAGTCTATTTTTCATTCATTTTATGAGGCAGGAAGCTCAGTAAATCGTAATGGCTTCACACTTCAGAACCGCGCAAGCGAAATATCTCCTGTATGTTCAGAAATTCTACTATCAGAGTAAAATGTAAACATAAAGCACAAACCGTGGTTTTCGCGTGATGTCGATACGGCTAATGGAGGAAGTGCAGACGCCGTTCCCAGCCTCGCTGGCAATTATCCCTGTCGTTGCGTGTCCACACGTCACGCAAACACTTCCATGTCGCTTCCGTCGTCTTTAATACGGCTTGCAGGACATAAACACTAAGCTATTGGCATGGCTTCGTGACTCAATTAAAAACACTGGATAAGAAACAAGTTGAGATAAATGTGAGCACGCAGCCGACTTATAGGACATGAACCTATATTTAAAAATATGGCATCATTTCGCGTAACTTGACACTTTAACTCTACTTAACCAGATCTTGAAGTGTGAAATAAAATGTTGAAATCCTTCTACCAGTCCAAATTCAAAAAATCGAGCTAATATCCACTGAGAATTGGCTTTTTGTTATTAATAGTACTGCAAGAACGTGATTTGTCACACTGCATGAAATAGGAATCTCCTGACTGGATAATAGAATTATGACATATAGAACACGCTTATTTTTTCAAAATTTTAATTTCAGTAAAAGCAATTTTAATAGCAACAAGCATTTTTATAGTAAATATTTAGTGTGTTGGCTAATATATATATATATATATATATATATATATATAATATTCATTTTATAATTATTGGAGAACGAGTCCTATAGCCCAAAATCCGTTCGTCTGACAATAGCGACCGATCCATTCTCACGGTTTTCAAAATTTTTGCCCGTCGAACAAAATAAAGTACGATGTCGGCAGCGTAAGAAAATTCGTATATACAAATAATCCGCAGATACAAAGTGTCTTAGAATGATATTTTCTGGAGGAATGGACGCTGTGTGCCCGCGAAGAATGGCAGAGCACAGTAGAAATAGCAAAGGTTAGCCGGAGGGTCTCAAGGTTGAGGTAACTTGGCAGTGTTGCGTAACTCGATATTCTCTGAATACGTTTCTTACATCATGTGGATAGCGTTTTAAGATTTTCTGTGGACAGTTACACATTCACACCACAACGTTCTTTGGTGGGAACCTTTATTTCGCCGCGTGTCTGAGGAAATCACGACACCATGCGAATGATTATTATCATACTCGCTATTTTTATTCTAGATAAGTATCACGCTGAATACCTTTCTTCGGTTGCCAATCAAAGCAGACCTTGCTACAATTTGATTAAAAAAACCGGATATAACTTTTTTTTGAGTTGTTTCAATCACAGGCCATTTCTTCCGCGTTTCGTCGGAGCAATAAAGTGGGACAGTATAAGTGCATGGTCAAACTATGTCGCGTACTCAACATACATATGAGAGTCTCTAATGTGAATGTACTTGCTCCATGTAGAAACGGCACTGCTGCATGCCATGTAGGTTATCCGTCACGAAGATAGTTCGGAATACTGTGCATTTTTATATAAAAAAAACATTACGTTATTCATGGAGTGGCACTTATCAGATCTTGGCACAAGTAGCTATTGGGTTTCTCAAGCTTCAACTCATTTAAATATTGCGGAACTGCAGGACAGATTTGAACCCTATTGCCGCGTTGGGTTTAAAAAATCGACACCAACGCCTCAAGAATAAGTATTTTAATTTATTTTGTCAATAGAGAAATGGTTACAACTCTGTTCTGAATGTTTTCGTCTCTTTCCCCGCAAAAGCGAAAAAAGGAGACACTGAGGTGTTCTTTTATGTTAGTCGTAAAGTGATTAATATATTGCATAGCCTATGTAAGGAGCGGCGTAGGAATATGCGTAAAGGTAATTGCCAACAGTAATTGGTCTTTTTATAGCGTGATCAGAAAACACGTCTGCAGTAAAACTATCGATGTTCAGGGTTTGTAAAAGTTGCGCAAACTCGAAGCCGAGGCTGCGGTTAAACGTCCCGGTGTCACCGTTTGCTTGTCCCTATTTCTTACGTCCTTCAGTTGTGATGGCGGCTTTCACAACACACGTCTTAAGGACCATCCATCTTGCGGCAACGCCGAACCCGGTGCCCAATAATTAAGGCTGCAGCCATTAACTTCGCAAGGACAGAACCGGCGTTCGTAGGCAAGTGCACGTCGTGGTTTACAAAGGTTATGCCATCTGTGAGGTCGCTTTTTGTGATCCCCCCCCCCTTTCTCCACTTATCTGGCGAATAAAGTTCGCGTCTGTTGGCTGCGATTAAAATGTCGTTTGTCGTATTCCGACCGCTCGGTAATTTAACCTTTACGGAAGGAAAGAACGCGGGGAGAATCTTCTACATCTTTTGCTTCCCGTTTCTTGTGATGGCCGCGATAGCGTGCATGGAGCCCTAATTCCTGGCCTTGCTACAAGAACCACACCGGAAGTGCAAAGTGTACGTGGGGTGATATGGAAACCTGTTTTCTGGCGCACGCGATGTCATCGTGAAACTTAAATGGACCAGTCAAAGACACCAACACCTGCATCTACCAGTGGCTGGATGGAACTACTGTTAGTCGAGACAGAACCATGCGAATTACTTCTTTAATTCATAAATGCCGTTTTCTTGATGTGGGATGATTGATCAACCCCTCCATCCGATATGTTTCTGAGCACTTTCCAGAAAGCATGATATAAGAATTATACAATTATAACTTCGTATTCACACGATGACGCAGCTGGAAATCGGAAGGTCATCTAGAATCTACGTCAACTCGTTTTGCAGAACGGTAACAATGTCTTACACTTGTGCGGCCTGAGAGGGAGGGCGTCATCATTGAAGAACTTAATAAGTCTACTTCCAAAGTTTAGCGCTGAAACTACACCTGTTTTACGAAAGACCTGAAGGATACTCAAAGATTATAACAAACTGGGTTTTGATCATAAATTAAATATTAATTTAGGAATATATATAGTTGACCACCAGACGTTTTTGGTTCCATAATTCAATGACCATTAGAATCTTTTTAATAAAGCTACAGTAACTGGTATTTTGCGCACTATCTTCCTGTTTCTACGTATCTTGATAATATCATTTAAGAAACTTGACTTTCTGTGATCGTGACGTTTATTGTCCATTGTGAAATAAATCCAAAGGCGTGATCAACTCAGTTCGGCTCTATTTTGTTTGGGTAAGATGAAAGGAATCAGGTGCATTTATGATTTTATATGGAACAAAGGAAAATTTCCAAGGACCGGGCGGATGTGGCACTTCAATGCCGTGTAATTTCCTACGTCTAACCTGGTATTTCCTCCAGTAATAATGGGAGACTATTATTTTCCGCATCAGAGGCGTACACCTAAGCAACAGTACAGTTCGCATTTGCATAATGCGAAAAAGCGAATGCCGCAACCAAAGTCTTCGAACGTCCTTGATCGGCTACTCCACGATGGAAGGAGCCTGGTGAAATGTTGGTGGCCGCTTTCTCGCGAACCCCCTGGAGCACTGTACGGTCGCTTTCTGCCCCGTAACCCCGGAACGAGGCATGCTGATCCATCCTTTCGTTTTTCTTGTGTCCGTAGGCTTTGGGCCGGGCCCCCCGCGGGGAACTGCGACTCGGCGCAAAGTGAATCTGACAGAGACGGATGCTGAAGGGTTCACGTCGGCAGAGCTGCTGCTAATTAACATGATGTAACCGCGGAGAGCTAACAGCCCACAAACTTTTATGTGAATAAACAAAGAGTCTCTCGCACGCCGCCTTATAGGACAGCTTTGTCTCGTCTCCTTCATTTTATTAAGGCGCTAAGTTTCTACTTTCGCAAGTCAAAATTTTTTCGAGGAATTGTACGCGAGGTAGCTTTTCAAAGAAGCGCAGAGTTTTACTCTATGGGTATTAACGTTCCTGCCTTTTTCAAAGAGCAAAGTTTTAGAGCCCAAACGGTCCAGTCTCATCTCTGTCCGTCGGGAAATTGTTTTAAAAAAATCTTCATCCTTGTTGATATCTTTCTTATATTTTTTAAATATGGCAAAAATGATGTTTTAAAATAAAACCATTAGTAAACGGCCGCTGTTGAGGAACAAATATTTTAATTTAATATTTATGAGACTTGGTTTTTTTATTAAAGGATCAAAAGTAAACAATCGTGTCCTCAAGGTCAATAATAATTTCTTATTCTTACATCGTCCGAAAGCTTCTGTATTTAAATAATTGGATGATGTCAGAATAAACTTGGACTTGAGAACTCTTACGTTTAATTTTGATCTTAAGAACAAATTTTGTATTTGAACAAATTTGAGGTGCGTATACTTGTAAAATTTCATAGGTCATTTCGATAATGAGATAAACGTTTGTCAAATAATTTTATATATATGTTTGTCTAAATTGAAATTGTATTAATATAATTTTTATGCATAAGGATAATTATGGCAATATTCCCGAAAGCTCAAAAAAAATTCAGAATCAATTAATTTTGAAATATTTTTCCCTTTAGAAATTATGACTGATTGGCGATAAATTATAAACGCAATACAAAAACCAATTTAAATGTGAATTTTAATAGTTTCCGTTAGTGGAATCTAATTACTGTTATAACAAACCTAGAAACAATATTCATATTTGATGATAGAACAAAATTTTGGCGGTGTTTATAAAGTAAAAACTATAAATGTTGGTATATCTTACATAATAGAGTAGATGTTGATTAAAATACCACACATAGTCCTTAGAATTGAATGAACTTTTAATTATTTAGATGCTAACTAGCTGTCTCGTGAATGAATTATACCACTATATTTCTTTTTCTTGTGAAAATGATTTTTCTTATTGCGATGAAGCTTCTGCGGTATTGCGATGAGGAACAGGCACAGATGAGCAGATGTGGGTTTAAGCGCCCTCTGTGTGTGTCCTGACATTTGCTGAATAAAGCGAGCAAACATCCATCAAATACAGATAGACCGTGCCATACAAGGACAAGAAATAACGTTGGAAGCCAAGCAAACTACATCCTGGGAAAAATAAGTCTAGCTAACAGAAGTCATCAGAACCTCTGTATAACCTTTGGCTTCCATCTTGCTCCGTTCTAATCCGCAGTTTATAGGCTGCAATACACCACTCACGCTAATTCCGGCCACGGAGAGAAATAGACACACACACACGGCAATGATTCACTTCCAAGGTTATCATTTCGGCATAGAATCCTTGACTGATGAAGCACCGTCAGTAATATCGTGTCACTATTGCAACTTAATTCGAATTCCACTGCAACATGAAGCTATATAAACTGAAATTATGTGACAAGAGCTGACAACTGTTTACTGGCGTCATAATTTATAAATAGGTTGCGTCAGAGTGGAATGTGTACTCTTCCGTAGGTATATTCCGTATTGACGATTCTATTGGATGGTAGACTATTGACGTTTTTACGAGTGTATTGGCTTTTTACCGTAAACAACTGCTTGTAGACGTCTGCTTTTTCATCGAAATACTTAAAAGATGTAAATCAATTTGAATTGTCGTTCTGAAATACGAATAACGCTGAAACCACTTCAAAGAATTTTTTTTCCCCTGACAAAAGATAATTTGAAATGATATTTTTACACAACTGCAACTTGGATCACTATATTTTCGGTGACAGGAGGCAGGATATGTTGCCGAACAACGTTCTAAATGAAAAATGACCAGTATAAATATTTTACAGCACACGAGCAAACTCAGAGAATGGTTACCTTATTCGGGTCTTAACAGGTGCTGCGTGTCGTTTATTCTACAGGATTATCATCAATAAATTTCCCCTACTCCCGTCGTACTGTAATGAGAATAAATTGACACGAAACCGTCCCGGCAACTTATCATCTTGTAAGTCAATTATGGTGAAGGTTTTTACGACGGAATTTATGTTTACATAGCTGACTTAACGTAGTTTAGGAGTAAAAATGATTCCCGACTCATCAACTGGTTCAAAAATTGTTGTAAAAACTCAACGACTCCGCGATCATTACTTGGTTGATAAACCGCGAATTGTTCATTAAATCGGTAAACGTTAGTAATGTTATAGATACGCAGCAGAAGATTAAAGTATGATTTTGAAAAAATGGTGGATGTTGGGACGTCTTGGTTGTTCAGAGTCCGTTCATCAGAATAATGGGGACGTCTCTTTGATAAGAAGGCATATGAAATAAATTTCAGGTCCGACCGTATTGTTAAATGCCATGGATAGCCAACTCCACTGATTTTTTATGAGAAATTAAAAATTCGTCGTTGAGAGACGTTGAAGCGAGGCTGTTGTAGGCCTTGCGTCGCATAAAGTTCAGGCAATAGAATGCCCCGATGGTGTTGGTAATAGCGTGGCAACATTATCGTACGACTATATTATGTTTGTTAGCAATCTCGTGAACGTGTAACCTCTTTAATGATCCACTAATTTCTATACCCCGCAGCACCGCCGAGGCATTGTGTTGAGGGCGTCCGTGACGTTATTAAGGCGGTTGTCTGACGTCCGGCGCATAACTCGCGCGTCACGGGGAAAATGTATTAGTGCTGTTGTCTTTCTTGCTGCGTCAGCGCCGTGGGAGAGAGGAGGAATGGTCCTCGCCTCAAACCGGTCCATCGCCGCGGTCCTGCCAAATTGTGAAGACGCCCCGCTCGCGAGCTGTCACGGACCAGATTAACTCCCTGTACAAGAATCCCCCCGTGTTCCCTATTAGCGGACCTCGCGTTCTCGCGCCGAAACACGGCGTTGATGGCTTACCTCTAGGAAAAATAAAATTCAAGTCTTTCCACCTGTTTTCTTCCTTTATTTGGACAGCGCTTACGAAGTGTTACAAACAACGACATTCATGAAAACTAATTGGATTCGAATTTTATTTCCCAATCTGATCAACTATTTGGGATCTAATTCTGTTAAGCTGACAACCATGAACAAATCCGGAGGGACCAGCAGCCTCCATATAAAATTAAAAAAATCGAAGTAGCTGTCGACAGTGTAGTTGCCGCGATTTTTCGTGATTTTATTGATATCTCTATCTTTCCAAATATCCTCCATAACCTTCTCAACCAGCCATAATCCTCATTAATTGAGACACCGGGACTATGGAGGCCATATAAGTAACTTAATAAAAGATTATCGGTTTAAAAACTGGATCAATTGTTTATTAAAACACAACGTTTCAGTGAAATTCACCTCCGGTGACTGGTGTGCCGAGACAATTTGGATCCATTTATACAGTACACTCTAATCAGGGAGGCAAAGTGCTATAATTTTGACCTTTTCCTGTAGTGAGTGGTCAAAATGTTCGGTAATGACCAGATCCATTTCCGGAATCGCTGTTGATAAGGTTATGCCTCTTAATTTCGATGGTTTCCATCAGAACACTATCCAGCCAACCTCTCGTATGGTTCAGCAATATAGTCTTTTTAAAATCCATCTTGTGTCCTGTTATCAGTTCGACCACCGCAGGTTTATCTGGCTGTTTCAGACGAATTAACGACGGAAAAATCGAGAATCTTTTATTAAATCAATGCTCCGGGAAAGCCTGCGTTATTTTATCATGTTAGTGACATTCATAAAATCCGACTCTGGACTCTTAAGAGGTAAAGTTATCTTAATACTTACTAAATGTTCTTTGGACGTAATTATTATATTTCACCATTCACGTTAAATCCATATTGTCTTCCGTCGGCTCTATAAATTCTGACAGAGAAAGGGTATACCTCAGAAATGGTTTGCTGACCGCTAGCCATCTCCGACTGAATGTCCTATTCCAGAATAAACCGTAGCATGTTTTAAGTCTTGATTCGAACTCACTACCTTACTGTTAATCGATATAATAATAATAGACTTTAATAGTAACCGACGCCATTTTCGTGCGTTAGGGCCACCGCTCTTTCAGACCAAAGATCATTTCGGATCGCCGCAGGCACATTGAAAGAGGAGTCGATGAAAGCGAATCCGCGGCGGGAATATGCTAGTATGTCGCCGCAGAACTGCAAATGTTGGAGTTTTGCCGCTTCCTCCGCACGCTGGCCTTGCGAACTTATTGCAAAGTGAGTTTGAATTGTCCACAGGTTGCTCCCCAGCGCACGGCCCCAGTGCCGTGTACAAGCAGTCATTTGTCCCTTACAGTGGTAAGTACCAGCTCTTACTTTCTCAGCACCATCCGTAGTCTCTAGACCTCTTCTACAGTCAAGTTCTTGCCTCTTTCCCGCGAATTTCACGACCGATCCGTCAATTCGTACTCGTTGCCAGACTCTGCATTGAACTCTGAAATATACTTCCACATTTTATTTTGATACAGTTTGAAATCGGAAACGTTTAACCATGGTCAAATAATTACAGCTGCATTTTCAAATATTTTTTAAAAAATAAATAATGCTGCCAGACGCAGCAGTAAGAAATATGAACAACTTTTATCCATTACTTATTATAAATATTAGGTATTCCGAGGGTAACGATTAATACTAAACTTTTGGGTCATGAGTTTCTGTTGAGACATTATTTCAAAACCCTTTTGCTGAATAGCGTCAGAATGATTGGTGATACTGGAAAAGAATATATCTGAAACGTAATGGAGCAACTTGCCATATCGCGACAACTAAGAGAAATTTCGGAACATAGTTAACGTAGTAAACAATTACATTATCACTAATAATGATGAAAAAATATCTGGCATTTATAATTATGTAAATAAATGAAGAAATGCTCTTGAGTTAGAAAATTGTTCATGAATAAAAAATTTAATATATCGACATTTCTTCCTTTTTTTAGGGCCTGTTCGGTTTTGATAATTTTTTGCATAAATAATGTTTTACATGATTTTATACATAAATTATTAAACCTGAAGAGGTCCTAAAAAAGAGACAATACGTCGGTATATTTTATTTTTGGTTAATAAACAATTTTTTTACCAATTACATTACACTCAACAAAACATGACAGAAGTCTCCATTCCTAATGTTGTAGTGAGCCCCGCTCGTGGAGACTCATAATTTCTTACAAATTCAGCGATTAAATCGAAACGTACTCTCGTCGACACTATTAATTTTAACGGTGGGGAAAAATGGTTTTTTGAACGTAATACGACAAAAGTATTAGATTCTCAACAAATATTCGTCATGGGATAAACCAGTCGACCTCTAAAATATATATTTATGTGCGCTTAAGAGAATGTTCTTTGTTTTGCTTTCTTGATAGAATGTAGTGATGGTGTTGTGGATTAAGGAATCCGCACCAAGACAAAAACTGAAGAGTTCGACAGGACTAGTCTCGTGGCTATCTACAAGACACAAATGCTGGTCCATACATAGGAATTTGAAACTCCGCAACACGTTACATGCCAGTGTCTATACTGTGTATCCGTATAGCTACACTGGCGTCGAGAACAATGGAGACGTCAGGACGCCCCCTCACGAAGCTCACGAAGGCATGGACTCGTTTTGTTTGTTCAGCCATGCCAAATGAGCATCTTGCTGGACGGCAAGGCTAGGGCGGAGCTTTAATTGTGGCTTACAGGGGAAAGTGAAAGTTGAATCGGTATCCCCCTTTTTTTTATCCTCCGAGAAAAGCGGAATTTCATTCCCTCTTGCAATAGAAATTCGGCGAAGAATGAAAGAAGTTGATCTCCGAAGCTGTCCGTCTCCTGACACATTATCCGTTGCTTGAGCTTCCTCCTAATTGCCACGAGATTTCTTTTCTGCAAAAAAAAATATATTATGTTATACACTCAATTTAGCTCTAACTCAGCGATAACTTTGAATCATAAATTCATTCTCAATTACAAACCTAATAAAAATGGATATATAAAGTATAAAATAATGAAGAATAACACAAAAATCAAACAGAAAAAAATTATTCACAGAAATAATTAACTTTTTAATGCAACTTTTAATTAATTCAATTAACTATTTCATTAATTTTACAAACATAATAATAGACCAATGATTTCGTAAATATATAATTGAAAGATCCGCATTCTGAATATAGTTAAGTTCAGTCAATTCATAAATAGTTCGCAACTGAAGTAAGAGTTTAACACTTAATCAACGGATTGGCCAACTGTGAAATTCAATTTTGATTTGATGTTAAACGAACAATTTGTCGTGTATTCAGACTCCTCTATTAAATCTACCTTGGCTTTGTTGAACCAAAATTGTCTGGTCAACAGTTTAATGTTGATAATGACTATTTTAACCGTCCATTATTTCCGAAGATGGTTGCCATGAGCAAAACCCCATTGCTGGAATGTCTGCAAGTTTGTGTTCCTGGCGCCGTGGGAAATTTCGGCGTGGTTTTATTCTAATCCGTTTCGCAGCACACATACACACTCACAATGCCTGTTATTAGAAAGAGCTTGCCTGAAAGCTGTAATTTCAATTACGGGCTACACGCGATAACAGTAATTTAGCGTAGTTACCCGGCTAAAAGTAAAAGCATTGTTAAATTCAATAATATGCAATGAGGAAGCGGTCATGCTCTTCCGTAGTGCCATTCTAGACGAATGGCCCGATGGAAGGGGAAAAAAAAACATCCCCGGGACATTCCGTCCTCATCCCCGAGGCATGTTAATTCCTGGCAGCTCCTAATCAGATCGGGAAACACGATAATTTCCTTCCCATGTAAAGGCGGCCATTATGCGCTGTTTACACCAATCGCTGAAAACTCGTTTTGTTTTGTCTGCCAGGGCGCAGATCGTAGGGGGATATTACGGCTAACATGGCGTCGGCGTTAATTGACTTTCGCTTCCTAGCTTTCAGGATATGGGAAAATTTAGGTTTCGATACTAAACGATATATTTTTTTCGCCTTCAAAAACAATGTAATTCTCCTCGCTGGCACTCACATTAACATTGCTAATTTCATTTTCGTCCTGCAAAACTTGGATGTATTTGCAACATTCGTGGGAGACACGCAAACCATTATTTAATCACCTAATGCTACGGTAGCAATTAATGAATGTCCAAGGTCTGTAATCGGACGAACGCATTGTGTACCCGAGTCATAGGTTTAATTTTGAGTAGGTAAGATTTTATTATTAGAACTACGAGTGATACCACATTAGAGATTATTTGTTAAGAATTTGACAGAATCGATCAAAGTTCCAGCTTGGGAAGACTCAGATTCCAATGGCACTGATTTCTTTAAAAAAAAGTGTCACCAGAAATGAAATATCAACGTCAAACGTCACGACGCTTAAATTTCGGCTAAAATAAGTGGATCTCGTCCTCTATAAATATTTAATAACATAAATATAATTAGTGTAAGTTTATTACCACTATTTCATAAGGATTTGGGACCGAACGACACATTCCAAAAATATTTTAGTAAGTTATTTAGAATTTTGTATCCTAAAAAATAAAGTATGGTCTCCAAGGAACACTTTTCTCAAATACTCAAAACCTTAAAGAATTATTATGTTCGTTATACTGCAAATAACATCCGGCTGAGGGAAAATAGAAAGGTTAGGTTATTAGAAATCTCCTACTAATTTCTCCCTTCAATGCCAGAATCTAATTGTTTATGCCCATTGAGTAAATCTCCGCAACATCATTAAACTTGTCCTCGATACACGAATCTACGTCCCTGCATTACTCTGATCTGAAGCAAGGATGCACGTTCTTAGGCGCGTCTCCGTATCAAACATCTCGCACGTGCGTGTGTGTATGTCTGCGCGTGTGCGTGCGTGTGTGTGTGTGTGTGTGTGTGAGCGCGCCCGCGAGTGCGTATATGTGTGTACGCGGCGAAAAGACGCGCCGTGTTCCTGCATTTAAATGTTCTCCAATTAAGTGTGCGCGCCCCCACGTCGCCATATTATTAAAAAAAACTCGTTCTCCCTGCGAGCGATATAACTGAACCTGCAGGTTATACACTTCCGCGGGCACGTGATACGATAAAAAATAATAATCTTCAGGTTCATCCTGCAAGAATTAATGAAGGCGACTTTACTCCTCTGATAAGTGGCAACTCCTCTGACGCTCAAGCGAGGAGCATAGTTTCAACTCTCATCGTCGCATTTGCCTCCATATCGGTGTCGTCCAAACAAGTTTGATTATTGGCACTGATAAAACCATGATTAATAACAATCTCGTTTTTGGAAGATCAGAGAATATTTGGGTAACACCAGAAAGAAATATTTACGTGCTTCTCAGGAATACGGCAACTGATCTCAATATTTAAGAAACCCAACAAAAAAGAATCGCAAAATAAAAATGTTTCATTTATCATTTTATGATTATTATAATTAATAAAAATGTCGAAAAATGTATTACAACGCTGTGTTATATTTTTTATGGACCCCAATACACCAAGTTCAATAGAATCAGCAAGGTATCAGTCCCTTGCCGAAACTAATGTATAAAATGCACCTTGGTTATATTTTTATTTCCAAGAACCTTTCATCTCATTTTTCCGTAACGTCACACTTTGCTTAGAGATTATACTTAAAATTAAATTACATTCCAAAATTAATTTAACTTGAATAAAAACAAAATATTTATACCTACATTTTTATTATTAATTGCAGATATTCATTAAAAACTCACAGTTAATACAATCTGTCCGGACGTTGATTTTTGTTGCGAGCAGTATTTTTTTGCACATATTTCACTTTAGTGATTTACAACACGAAAGACTTGTCCGTTTATTTAATAACGGGTAGAGTAAAAGAAGCTTGCGGAGTTACTATGGTTTCTGACGGCCAGCAGGCTCCATTATGTGCAAATCACTTTCCACAGCTCTTCCGCCTTTCATTATTATTGGCGATTAGCAAGTATTGATGACAAACCCTGAGCTCATGGCTGTATACTCTACCAATAAAATACAGTATTTTGAAATTACTGATTAAGGGATAATTCTCCAACTATATTTTTTAACACTTATTGGTATTTTATACAAATATAATAAAAAAAATTGCGAAAGACATGATTGCCATCAATTAAATAAATTTGTTTGTGTCAATACAATTATTACGTTAAATTTCATTACCATACGAAGAAAAAACTGAATACATTTGCTGATTCTCCGTTTTGTATGGTAAGTGTTTTGCACAAATGTGGGACTTCGGCTGCTTTGTGTTTTTATTCTCCGCTTTATTATGGATCACTATTTATATTTTCGTTCTTACACGTAGACGAACATAAATTTGGAAAAAGTTATTGAGTTTAAATCATCATTACAAGCGGTCAAAATATAGCGATAATGAATCGACTCCAGTACTACTAAATCTTCCTGCTTCAGTTTCAAGAACAGAGTATCGTATGCGAAATAATGAAATATGGTTCAGAATCATGGCCAGACCTTATAGAGGGCTAAAAATATGCAAAAGTGTTTTAAAGGATCTAATTAGCTAATTATACTTGTACGAAATTTGACACTTATCTCTGGTCCCCGTTTCTAATTTTACCGAGAATATCAAAACCAATTAAAAATAATTATCTTTATGAATAAAACAATACGTTATGACTATTAAGTTTTGTTATACCTTCTTATTTGCCTTGACAGTCTTTTATAAGGTAATAAAGGACAGAGTATTGGTCTCTGGATCCCGGAAGTTATGAGGAAGCCGTTTTCTTCGAGTTCGGTGACGTCACACCCGCCGCCCCCACCTCAGTCACCGCCCCCCCTGGCAGGTATTGTACAGAGCGAGTCTTTTAATTGGGAAGATGTTTCGCAACGGTAACGGAACGAGACGAGACCTAGATAGCATCTAACAGGCGAAATATAATTCTAGCTAATTGTTCTCCCCTTGTTAGAGCGTGAGCTTGTTGCACGATTCGTCAGGCGGTGTGTGTTCGTCCTAATAATTTATTTCCTCAGAGCCAGTTATTAAATACGATAATACAAGCATCTGCGGCTTGAAAAATTCTGAGTGCAAAAAACCGTGTTCTCATTACAAGAATATGTTTGCTGTAAAAACCGGAAAAACGTTATGTTGCGTGCATATAATAATCCTTTAACTAATAATGATTTGGTAATTTATTATCCAATCGCACGCTTCTTTTTAAGTACAAGAAGTAGTTGTTCCGGTACCCCTAAAATTTTTGTTACCATGAGTTGAATAACTCAAGTAATATTTTGATCGATATTTAACATTCCGCATGAAGAATATTATTAAAAGTTAGCCTTGTAAAATGCAGCTTAAGTGAATACATCTTAGGTAACACACAAACCGTTATAATTATTCATATTATAATGGCTGATTGATGCGTTTGTTGTCCAATGTTTCAAATCTTTTAAGCAGTTTCAGAGATTCGCCAATTGAAATAGGATCATATTTGCCTCTACTTTCGTCCAAGTCGTATACCATGATGAAGAAAATCCGTGCTTTCCCGTCACAACTGTCGTAAAACACAAGAAAATTTCACAACCTTTTATTTTAAATAAGGAATGTGCGTTCGTACCTATTATTTAAAGTTCATGAAACGGTAAATTTTCCAAGATATCCATCAGGTTCTCAGTATTAGCATTGAATTAATAGTACTGAAATTGATGTTTACGTCCCCAGTAGACTTCATGAGAAATGAAACCTACCAACAACATGTGGATATCATTAACAGGGCTTCTAAATTCGGTAACATTTTGCAAAAAAAAAATTTGTTCAGTGTTTCTGGAAAACCCCTTATCTTGTTCCGGGTGCTTGGACTTTCTTTTTCTGCACACTATGGATACCGGGGCTCCGCGTCGCGTCGCATCGCAACAAATGGAGCAGCAGTCCTTTGTTCTTGACTCTGCACGCGAACCGTTGCCTCCATTTAATTTCACGGCTATTATGGTTCCGGTGGCGTCTGTGTACCTTAGAAATCCCTCGTCTCTATTCTGGAGACATCCGAGAGGACGATGGACCGTGACTTTGGAACCACATTTGTCGCTTTTGTGGTCAAAGGGAGAGGGAAAAAAAAGAGGGACGTAACTAATAGTTCAATGTGTCCGTGATGTTCC
Source organism: Zhengitettix transpicula (assembly GCA_037074705.1). Classification (NCBI taxonomy): domain Eukaryota; kingdom Metazoa; phylum Arthropoda; class Insecta; order Orthoptera; family Tetrigidae; genus Zhengitettix; species Zhengitettix transpicula. Next base: position 23,345,872 of record CM073593.1, on the reverse strand, counting down.
GACTAGAACCTAGCCTCTAAACGGAAGAAACATTACGTGAAAAAAGAAAACCTTCAAAATGGTTGCTCACCTATATGTGGTACTCAAATATTCGTATAATACGAACAAAACGGCACTGAATGTAATAAGTCAGCAAGAAAAATGTAATAAATGCATTCTTTAATTCGAAACGAATGCAATACAGGTTTTAGAAAAGTGAAAAGCAATCTACAACTTGAAAAACATACTCTACAATAAAGAAAAATTATAATCGTTTTCAAATGGGAGCCTTTTTGGCAGTCGGATAATTTGACGAACGTCAATGATTACCAACAAACCCTTACTGCAGCTGCGTGAACCACAAAATGTGACAACGTCGCACAAATTTGATTCGACGGCGCAATGAAGAGCTTGAAGGTCACAAACTATATGTTTAATTTTCTCAGAAATTCAATAAAATAGGTTTCGTAATAAAAAAATCACACGAAAAAATATTCTAATTTGCTAAATTGGAAGTCTTGCAAAGTTTCCATGTTGGTGCTTTCTATTTTCTTTTTACGTTTGCCAATTAGTGGTTAAAGAGTTTCACTCTCATTTGTTTCCTTTCCCTGCCTCTTTTTCACTTCGTGTTTCATTCTCTAGCCTTCAAGTACATATACTAGCATACATGTTATTATAGAACTCATCGGATTGAACCTTTGCATAATTTTATTGGGCTTAAATATTTAAAAAATGAAAATTTATGTAATCCAATACCAGTTTCCAAATAAGTGACTTTGCGGGAACATTACGAACCTCGTTTTAGCACAAAGTTCAGCCTTATAATCACTATAAACTCTTTGGTTTAGTAAAGCAACTATGCTGGAACACATGCTTATTACGCACTGCCTCTATATTCAGTTTCTTCGGAAAATGCGTCAGTAGGCGGTGTTTGCGAACAGTTGCCCAAGGACTGGTCTAGTTGCAACATGAACGAAACAACAACAAGAAGAAAAAAAAGAGACGCACCTGGACAACACTGCACATCTGATAGCAGTAATTGACGGAAAACCCAGTTACACTGTTAAATGCCAAGGGAAAACCATCATCGTTTTAAACATTCAGTTAAACAGCTGCAGCGTATCTCTGGTCAATATCTGAAAAGGACAAGGGAGGTGCGTCGTCGCTGAAAAGTTAATTGACGCAGGCTGTTGTTTCTTAAATATATATGATTATAAAAGAAAACGGAAATGAAAATTTTGCAGCTGTAAATGCGTTCTCAAAAACATATAAAGTCGTAGCAAAAATAGGAATAGATAGACACTATGCATATTTACAAATATATAATTCGCGATTATTCCAATTTTATTTTTTTCTAGAGAAGAATTAGAAATTAAACTAAGGAATTCGATTTTGCTATCCCTTTAAAAGTTTACTAATCGTAAGCAGTCTAAATAAATATTTATTAAAGTGGCCGAAAATTTAAGATTCAAAAATGATATCTAAATATAAGTATTTACGTCGTATGAGAAAGATGAACAATTAATGTGTGGTCAGAAGAACATTGCGGCCGTTTTTAAGAAATTTTCTGCGTTCTACAAAACTTGGAATTAGCATAATTTGTTACAGAACATGTAAAAATTATTCAGTCTTACTATAATAGATTTATTGGGCCTAAAATTATTTTTTCTATAACAGTTATTCAAATTTTGATAGACAATTTTGAACTATTACATGTTCCGGAATAATTGTTTCGAGTTAATTATATTCGTTTTGAAACTAAAAAACTGTTTGACCATGATATATAGTGAAATATATTTATAACAAAGCGCAATAAATAAAGCGTTACGAATTAAGTGAGAAACCTGGAAACGATTCAGCAGTCCGTTAGAGGCTACAGTTTCCAGAGAGCTGTGCGTAAATCAACCGGCAGAAGTCTTGGAAACCGCATCTAGAATGCAATTATCTGCAAGGATCTCCGTCGGCGTTGATTTATCTAGATTCCGCGGAGGAAATTTGCATCAAATAGCGCTTATCTGACAGACGCAACAGAAATACGCAGGCTTGTAGCTTGTAAGCTGCGACATCATTAAATTTTCCGTGAAGTACGACAGTCGATAAAACTATCGATGTGTCAGCGCCTTCTCTTAGCGTTTAGTCAAATTCTGGAAAAATCAACAACGCGAAATCTGTAGCAATAAATATCCACGCCGATCCTTAAGAAACATTAGGAGGAAACGCGACCATAATTAGGAAACTGTTTGCTGTGTTTCCAGTCGTCGCTTTTAATTCACGCCACGGACCGTTATAGGGGCGGAATAGTTCACAGCATCTAACCGTACGTCTCGAGGGTTCTTGACAATCCCACGCAGGTCCGCAGCAGCAGCAGCAGCACCAAAGGCTATTGTATCGCGACAAAGACATCATTGTACAAAATAATTCTGAAGGACTTTTGGAGAGAGGAATGCGTGTTGGCAATCTTATTCATGCTAAGTGTAGATTTCAATCAGCCTGACGTCCAGACAAATTATACACGGTTGCGAAAACACGCTATCTTCAGAGACAATGAATCTTTCGGATCCGAGCGACAGAACCATCATTCCGTTGTCAACCCACCAACTGTCGGGGGCTGACAGAGGCACCACAGTTCATATTAAATCAGTACGATTAACAGACAAGCTATTCTCACAGTTGCAGTAGCGCTGATGCAATTCTTTACAGTCGTTGTACTGGAGCTGTTTGGCGTCACGTTTAAAAAGTGTTCCATCACAGCCATCATGCTTCATAGTATACGATTTGTGAAGCCATCATGACGGCGAGCAATTTTTCTCATACCTTGACCACATTAAATGTATAAATTATCTTCATGATTGTCCGTTCTTTATTCACAACCTTGTAAATGTCACGGCCAACTAAATTAAAAGATCTCAGAATCCTAGATGGATCCTAAGTAGCTTATAGAGACAAGTTACTTTTCCAATTCCCTTCGACGGCTTCCTTGATTCTTTTCAGGATTTTATTTAAGATACATGGCCTACTTATCAACAGCTACTACCACGATCAATCATTCGTCACCATTCCCGACAATTATGTTCCAATGGTGGTCGTGTTTGTATATGTTGGAATGTAAGCTCTTAAAATTGATAATGATAAAATTCTCTGTATGTTAAAGATCGAAGATTTTCCCGGTATATATTCTGGATAAGTAGTTCTTGGGTTTCTACCCGGTTCAAAGTAAGCTGAAGCCATAATTTGTCGATGGTGTACTCCGACATATTTCTCACATCACTTGAGACAGATGGTAGAGTACTCCATCGAAACGTTGTGGCTTACGTTTACTTTGATCTGGGTGTAAACTCAAGAACTACTTATCCAGCCTTTAATATAACCCGTAATGAAAGTGTAATGACGAACTTCTTTTTAAAATCCATAATAAAACTGAGATTTTGGGTTGTGTGGTGAATTTCCAAAACTGGAGGATAGTGTATAGTGTGTATTCGGACTTAAAGACGATCCATAATATTTATCTCAGAAACTATTAGACATATCTATTTTCTGGATTCATGTATTATGCTTCATCTGTATTATTAATGGAGTTACTGTGCGCGGTGAAGCCTTTCGGAAGGTGTTTTAACGAAACGCAACACGAGCAAACCCGGAGGCTTAGTCGAGTGTTAGTCGTTTCTAATTTTTTCTGGTACCGGGAAATTCATTTTCCCCATTAACATTTTGACCTAAACTCATACTAATATTTATAAAACCTATGATTGGTAAGGAATTGAATTGTTTTCAACCGTTCAAATTAAATTTGCGAGTAATTCAGTGACGAAGGATAATGCAATACAATGTCTATGTTTCGTTCACCTTCAATACACCAAAAACCACACGTCCGTAGCGGTGGACAACGGTTGTTGACGAGTGATTTGCTTGTGTTTTGCAGCGGTGCAGCGGGGGCGGGTTCCGCCTTCGCAACCCCCGGGTCTGCCGGGGCAGTTCGCGCTCACCAACGGCGACGCGGCGTCGGCGGCTGCTGCGGCGGCTGCGGGCCTCAATGGCCACTCGTACCTGTCCAGCTACATCTCCCTGCTGCTCCGAGCCGAACCCTACCCCACGTCGCGGTATGGTCAGTGCATGCAGCCCAACAACATCATGGGTATCGACAACATCTGCGAGCTGGCGGCGCGATTGCTTTTCTCCGCCGTCGAGTGGGCTCGCAACATCCCCTTCTTCCCCGACCTCCAGGTGAGACAAAAGGTTCTATGGTTAAGTTCGCATTTCACAAAAAAAAATTACCATTAAACGAAGCGACACGTTGTAAGTTTTATCAGTAGATAAGGTGTTGAACAAGTTGAAGAATCGGCAAATTAAAATAATACTTATGGGTAACTTGCTTTAACCCTTCAGCGAACGAGTGGACCTAGGTGTTTAAAAGTGACATACTTATAATTTTTTTTAGGGTAACAGGCTACATGAGGGTAATCAACATGGTGGCAACTCCACTTTAATAGCATAGGAAGGAATTTTAAAGGGGGGATGCGGAAGAGTAGAGGAAGGTAGCCAAGGGTTAACTAGGGCCCTCGGGCTATAGTTTAAAGGATCCTACCCGGCAATTCGCCTAAAAGTGATGCAGGGAAAACCCTAGAAAAACCTGCATCAGGTAGGTCGGGTATTTGGTACTCGTCCCACGGCCTTCCGATGGCAGGAGAGTGGTTGGCTGTGGGGTCGCAGCTTTCCCCTCTCCATTCCTTGACCAGTTTAGGAGGCAGCTGGCCGACTATTCCAATAGGAATAGCGGACAACTCTTTCCGTATGCCGTCTGCGACCCCGGAGCATACACCTCTCAAAACAGACCAAGGTGCCTCGGCATGTGAGAACCTTAGTTCAAAAAACCAGAGAGATGTGAAGGCATCCCAAGGTAGCCTCCGCCAGAGCTCTCTGTCCCGTGACATACTTTTAATCTGGTTCGAAAGCCATGAGAAAATTGATAACATATGCGAGAGAAATATAAAATTCTGGTGCTGTAAACGATAGTCAGATCAGGATACCATAATTTCTTTTTTTGGTATAAGATCCTATCGCCTGGTCACTTGGGTCCTTCACTCTTCTTTGTGCAACTCATCCGTCCCATATGATGTGAGACCGTTTTCGCGTGGTGTACTGAGGTTGGCCGTTTGTGTCAGGTGACGGACCAGGTGGCGCTCCTGAGGCTGGTGTGGAGCGAGCTGTTCGTGCTGAACGCGTCGCAGTGCTCGATGCCGCTGCACGTGGCGCCTTTGTTGGCGGCGGCGGGGCTGCACGCGTCGCCCATGGCGGCGGACCGCGTCGTCGCCTTCATGGACCACATCCGTATCTTCCAGGAGCAGGTCGAGAAACTCAAAGCGCTCCACGTCGATTCGGCCGAGTACTCCTGCCTCAAGGCCATCGTCCTGTTCACCACTGGTAAGTAGCTCTTTACACGATATTCTTACGTCGGTTCTTCTAGAACGTCGAATATTTCAGCAGTTACTCGTGTCTATAATCACAGTCATTCACTGTCAAAATTAAATTTCAATTGTCTACCGTTCCAATGAGATCTCCGATTCTTACTCGACGTTTTCTCACTATTTTTATGCATCAACTTTTTTCTATTATCAATGATTTTATTCGCCACTTCAAGCCATATTTTATTTTTACTATTTTCTCGATTATTACCCAAAATATCACGAATTGGCCGACGTTCGACTCATTCTCTTTGCACTTTTTTTTAAATCTAGATTTTCATCATTCGTTTTCAAGATTGAATGTACGTCACCTACGGAAGTCTTTGGCGAGTTTTTTGTAGATTAATAACAAAGTAGAGTGTTTTGTTTCGATCCCTGGCCATTTTCATGTGAGATTACAGATAAAACGTCACTATGACTTGAAAAAACAATAGCTTTCTCATTTATTTCCATTAAAAAGTATAATTGTCCCTGAACCACAACTACATATTATATATAAGACAGATTTCGATCTTTGATTTTGTTCCGCTCCCTCGTTAGCATGCTAATGTAAAAGAAATCTGATTGCGGATTTATCGTCGACGGATAAAAACATTTGGAGCGCTTCGATAATTGGCAGATGCGGGAGTCTCAAAAAAACACTTGTATGAATTCTGGGTTTGGAGGGGGAGATTGGGATACTGGAGTGAGACGGAGAGAAGGATGAGAGCATTATTTGGCCGTTGAAATCGGGCCGGCCATCCACTAATAACGCCAAGCGCTGTCATTTCATCGCAGGGAAATCATAAAAGCAGTCTGTTAGGGAGGGGAAGGTAATCTTAGTAATCTAGTAACCTAGTTCCTTATTATCGTATGTCCTCGCTCACAGGGACAATGGAAGGCGATCAGATATATGGGAGCGCAAGCTTCAATCTGTAAAGAACATGCTTGAAGAAATGAAGCAGTATTTATTACGGTATAAAGATTTAGTGAAGTATAGTCATTGGTATTGGGACTGAGATAGTGTAGTTAAAATAATAGGAAAGATCTTTGAGTTCTCAGACGGCCATCCAAATCTTATATAAATTATAATATGTGTAGGCGGTTGAAGCGTTCAGAAAACTAAACTATTTTTTATTTAATGCTAATTTACAATCTGTTCACTTGGAACACTTAGTAAATTATATTCAAGATATTCGGTTTAATGTATACATACGGTCACTTTTGTTACTGATTGTTGATTCGGATGGTTGCTCAATCTATTGTGGTGCCTCTCACTTCGTTCGGTTGAAGATTTCCAAATATTTGTATAGATTTTTGTTTGATACGAACCACGGAGTATCTTAATGTAGAAAACTGAACTTAGTGGAACAAATTTCTGGGCAAAACGATTATCCCATTGTAGGAATATGCTAATATATAACCGGAAACCAGATGACAGCCGTCATAATAAAAACAGAGAAAGCAGATAGTAGAAAAATGGGATTAATCGGTCGATGCCATAATATTTAAATCGTCGAATAATACAGATCAGAAACATGAGGATAAATGACACAATTGATCATATAATTCAAAATTCCCAAAGTAATATGAAATTTCTCAAAACTACGAGAATAAAAGAAAACGCAAGGATTGACATATATATTAAACCTACAATAGCAGATTACGAAATTGACGAGATCAAACAAACTCAATTCATCGGTAAGGTTAAGAACATACCAAGGACATTTAAAACAGCTTATAAAGTATAATGGAGGAAGACTAAGAAGAGCGGTTTATAAATTACTATTACATTAGCCAAAAGAAATATTCTCTGACCAAGGAAAATCCCTGTTGTAATTATACGAGTGTTGCTGGAAAGAAGTAAATAACGTACTGCAATGACGCATTCAGTGGCCTTCTGTACAGGAGCCACAAAAAGGCTCCGCAGAAGTTTCGTAAGTCATGACACTCATTGTCTGTAATGAGTGCGGCTCAACTCCAGTAATTTCGCTGAGTACGCCACGCCAGATTTCACATCGGTTTCGAAGCTCAGTATCTGGACCGTAAAATCACCCCCACCCCCCCTCCCAGTAATAACCTACTGTAAAAAAAAGGAAAACATTTTCCCTTCCGGGATAAGCAATTTACATTTGAAAAACACTATAAATTGCAGGTTCGCTAATAATTGCACGCCGCACAAGAAAATAGCGCGATCATAAATGAATTATAATATCCAGGTTGCTTGAATATGAGAACACATGTACGCGAAGTGGAATCCGTACCAGGTAAATGAGCTTATCTTAACGATCTGCGGTATCAGTTAAAATCCCTCAACTGGAGGTGCTGCGGATGTTACTTTCCCGATAATCTTCTCGTCAGTCAACTTGATTTGCGCCTGGATTTTCAAGGTTTGATTCAAATGTAATGCGGCTACTTAATGTGCTCATATATGCCGGTTTGTTGTATTATAAAGAATAACTACCAATTAGTTATTTTTGGTGGTTCAGAATTCACGATAGGCTATTCTTCCTTGGCTAGAGCTTGTAATTAATTTTGAATAAGGAAGGATTAATTCTGAAGGTCCATCAACATCCTTCAGTGCGTGATTAGCCACGTCTGGGTCGTGCCTCTCTTTGTTTACGTGGCGAAGGTCCTATCCGCGGGGCGAAAGTCGTGCGTCCGAATCGAGGGCAGTGTGGCTCCGGGCGTCAGCAACACACAGTCTCGTCGTGTTCCCCCTGCTTTGCCAACACTCACACCTGCACTACCAGGATATTGCGTGCCGTGTCCAGATAAATCTCGTGACTTATATGGTACTCGCTCTCTGCTCCCAATATGATCGGTGTTGCTTAAATCCCAGCCCTGGATCGAGATACAAAGTGCTTAATGGACTGGACTCTCCTAATGCTTGGGATGCCGACGTATTACTTTTATTGCCTGTTTTCGAGCTCCTCTTGTCCCCGAACGTTGTCCTCTTACACGTGGTTGCTTAATGGCCTGATACGCTCAGCAATTCTGCCATCCATCCTCGCGGCTCCCTCTTCTGTACTTCCGACTCACACCCAAAACGCTTTTATTGCTACGCCGAGTTTCTATAATGTTTAGTAAGTTAAACGTTGACATTCCTCAAATTCTAGTTCCCTAACAGAAGTACTCGTATTTGTTTCGGGACAACACGATCAGAAAGAAAAATGTGAAAAGCAGTTTATTATTTCTTCATTCCGCGTAACATTGTACTTAAACTTTCTCTACCATGACCTGTAGTGGTGGTGGAATCAATCAACCTACTCACATTTCAGGTAATTTACCCCAGTAATTTCAACGTTTTTAAATTACTATAGAAACCGTGAAGTGTGAGGGTGGACTCAAAAGATTCCGACCTCAACATGAAGGCAGCACTCGTCAACAAATGGAAGGGAATGTGTTTCCGCATGTTTTTAAAGTTACTCACCAAAATGTCAGCCAATTTTGGATGCGCAATTTTTTTTTGACAATCCTTTGATTTGAATGTTTTCGTGAAAATGGGGGGGGGGAAATCGAGTATCAAGATGCCATTACATATTTATTTCTGAAAGTCAAACCTGGCCGTACCAGCCTTGGGGAGACGATGAACGTTTGGGACAACCAAAAAACTAAAAACACTGACGTTAACACCGCTCAGGTTCACCAAATGGAGCTAGAAAACCGTCGAATTAAATAGAGACATATCAGTGGGTATTAATATGTCCAAAGAACGTATTTTTCACATCTTGAATCAGGATTTAGGCATGAGAAAGCTGTCAGCGCTACGGGTGCCGCGTTTGCCAAACCGTGTTCAAATAAATAGTTCCAACGTTCTGTTGGCGCAGTTTAGGCACAATAGATCAGAGTTTTCGCACGATTAATTACCGTAGTTGAAAATTGCATACATCACTATAATCCAGAAACAAAAATGCAGTCAAAACAGTGGAACGTGATGTGAGAATCGGCTTAAAAAAAATCAAACTTATTTTTTCGGCTAGAAAACTGATAGCGACTGTTTTTTTTGGAATAGTCATCTTATCTTCAAAAAGGAAAAACCATTACAGAAGCATATTATACCTCATTACTTGACAATCTGAAGGTAGAAATTGAGGAAAAACGGCCACATTTCCAGACCAAATAATTCGTTTCACCAAGACAATGTGCCGTATCACAACTCGGCGGTTGCCATGGTGAAAATCTGTAAATTACGGTTTGAACTGCTTCACCATCCTCCTTACTAACCAGATCTAACCGCAAGCGACCTTTATTTGATTTCTAAGCTAAAAGTTGCGATTAGAGGCCAGATTTTTTCGTAAAATCAGGAGGTTATGGCCTTCGTTAATAATTATATTGCAGAGAAAGACGACTAGTACTATTTGGACGAGTTAAAGAGATGGAAGCATCGCAGGGCAGAAGTGTATAGACTTACAAGAAGACTACGTAGAAAAAAAAACTCGCATCTAAATAGACTCTGACGAAATGATAAATTGAATTCCTAATATTTTTCCGGGTAGATGCGCATATATATTCTCATAATGCAGTCAACGGTTGATCTTGAATAGTTTGTTTTGACTGAATAAACTTTCCCAAGTAGTAGTTAGGTGGTTTTCCTCGGACGTACCGGAAAACCCCCAAGAACATCTGTATGACATACCAAGACGATTATCAGTTTGATGCTTCCAGATGGCATCGATGGCCACTTTGATTGTAGTTGCAAGTGGTCGTGAGGAAATGCGTCAGTTCCATCCCACACGGCAGAGAGAAGCTGCTAGGCAGGGCGGTCCAGTGGGTCACACATCTCGCGTAAAGGTCACCGGAATCTCCCACTTGATTTATCGCCGCGGCCTGCAAAGCCGCTAATGATATTCATTACTCGTGACTGCCGGATCCTTTCTAATACTCTAATTCAGCAATAATAATATCTGAAGGTTGGTCAGTAGTTGTCCTCTCTTACTCGTGCGTGAGAAAATACTGTTCCAGCGGAGGCTGGAGATCGAAGTTACGTCATGACCTTGCTGACGAAAATGGCGCAGTCACCGCTGCGGTCGTAGATAAGTAAAATCACTTTGCCGAGAGAGAAGGAAAGAGACGGAGGAAGAGAATGGGTAGGAGGAGGAGGAGAAAGAAACAAGCGCTATCTTGACACGAAATCTTTCCCGGGACCCACCCACACAGCTGTCAAGTGTCTGTTGCTTCTATCGAAAGGAATACATACTGGACCTTCGTAGTGTTTTGTTCTATTATGCAGCGAAAACAATGGACCTGGTCGTATAATCACAAATTTTGGGTCCTCGAGCTAGTCCGTTGATTTATGTCGACAGGTTAAAGGGAAAAAGAGAGAAAAAGACCTGAGCGAATTTGATCAGTTTCTGGCGCCCACTATGAATAATGCTCGCCTTTCTTGGCGTTCCGAAAACTTTCTTCCATTATTCACGTTGTAATATTTGTAAAAGGAAACAGGCGCTGACAGACGCGGGTAATCCCTTGCTGAGGCTTAATCACCTCGCGGCAACCTGTTCTCGCCATCGTGTAATTATTCGTCTGTAGAGGTCTGGTACTTGTTCACCCCTGGGCCGACACCACTACCATCCCGTGAGTTTGTGCTGCACGGAGGGTTAGCTACATACAACCACAGCAGTCGTCTCGATGATTTAATACCTCATTCAACGTTATGCTTCGGCTCACGTTCCTATGTTTAATAAAATATATAAGAAATATAAAAACTACTTTTTGTCAGAACTAACGCCACTTCATCTCTCACTATGAATAATTTCTTATATATTGCATTTTATTTTTAAAAAATTGTGTATTTCGAGATCTGGAAATATTCAGCGAATGTCTGTAACAGCTTCCGGATTTGAATATAACTTCAACTTTATTCTGAACGAAGTGACGTCTGTTGCGGGACAATATTTAGAGGTCTGGTTGAATCACCGTCTTTAAAAAAAAAGCAACATTCGTAGAATAACTAGCCAGCTTCATCGCGTTTAATTCAGTGATAGAAACTGCTGTGACGTGAGAGAATGTCAAGGTCTGGATGCCCGTAATCGCCTCACCAGTAACAATAACAAGATCTATAAGATCCTTTGGAGATCAACATAGAGGATGGAAGGCAAGAGACTGAGTACCTTTGTAGTCCTCATGGGAGACTCATTTTGCAATTACACGTGTTGCGGTTGGCTGGAATTCAAGTTGGAACCAGCATTTGTCGATTAAAATGTCCCAGTAATGTTTCTCGTTTTGTTGGTGGCGAGACCTGAGGGGCTAGGCCAGTTCGCGTGGCACCTGCTCCACAAGTTGGGCGCGAACAGAGCATAGAAGTCGTGACTGGGCCGCAGTCACGAGTCTCACAACCAGCCCAGGCGGGCGGCCCGTGGGAAGAGCTCGGGGCTTTGTGCTCCAGCAGGTGTCGCCACCAACACTAACATGCACATCAATTACTCACGAGATCGCTATATGATAGGATATTAATCGTTTCAGATAATTTGTGATACAATGCTAATATACATAGCTCAGTGGTGGCGTCCGCAACATCGAGAGCCATTCACAAGGTGATCGATCATTCGACAGGACTACTCGGGTACCTAGAGACTGGACTATCGTAACTAATTTCAAATGTATCCAGATCAAACCTTCTTTACTTATATCCGCACAAATATATCTCTGGTGCTTCTTCTCAAGGTTTGCAAAATATCCACCGCCCAAGGGTTTTCCCATCTATCCGATCCATTCCATTTCAACGTATTGTAACGCGGGTACAGTTGGAATAAGAACGTTGTGGAGAACAGTTGGCGAATAGACGTGAAAGAAGTTGGATTAAGAACGTTGTGGTGAGTGGTTGGAAGGACGTGGAAACAAGTGGACAGGCGTGGAAAGAGTTGACGGATGGAAGTTGATAACGTTTGCTGATAGGATCCCGAAGTGTATGCCTATCCGAGTAGTGGGAAAGCATATAGTAAATACACCTGCCCATCAACTTGCTGTACGAGGCCATCCGCCGAATATTTGAGAACGAGACGCTCCAGGCAGCTGCAGGATTCAATAAAGGAAAAACCGGGACCTCCAACTACAGCACACAACAGGAAACAGGAATAGGCAATACGTGCGGGCAACTAATCTCTGCAACGTAAATCCGCGGGTGCCTGTGATAAGAGTTTTTCGTGCTATATTAATAAAACTCATTTAAATAATTAATGGTCAATATTTTTTTTGCTTCAATATAATAAAATACCTACTCCAAGAAAATAATTCATTACAGTATGAATTCGTCTCCCTCCACTTATTACATTACCGCGGTCGGTATTACTTTCACAATGAGACCCTGTGATTCCACAGTTCTTCTGTGTTTACTTTTAACCAAGTTCTGTGTGTGTATCTCTGATTGAGTGCGAGAAAGGTGATGATAGGAGGACTTTATTTTCATGAAAAGAAAAAATAATAGATAAAATTTCCAGAAAACTGGAAGAGAGATTAAAGGATGGGAGAGGATGATATATATATTTAATTTTTCAGTGAATATAATTCTACTCGGGTTTCAATCATGGGGATCATCTTCCCATACAACAACGTTCGTAAGCAACTCAATACACGGGTATCAAGACTTAGAATGATGACGAAACGTTGCTGCACCCGATGGAAACCCTAGAATCTTTTCGTAATTTTCACTGAATTTGTGTTACATCGTTCTTTTTACAGCTACAACACATTAGATTATTATATCTTCGTTTAAACCGGTCACTGAAATCTTTATCGCTCTTCTGCTATCAGTTAAAATTTCATTAACAGTCCATTGTTGCCCTGTCGCTAGCACTATATATATAATTTAAGATAGATGGCTTATTGATTGAAAAAAAATACAGAACCGTAGAAGTTACTCATTAAAAATGTACACATCGAGCGTATCATCCAGATATACCTAATATGAATATAAACCGTATCATAATTTTATATTGATCACACGTCCTGATTACGGTCAAACGAACAACTTCTGAACTTGTCTACACTGTTCATGCTTTGCAATTCCCGAAAAAAAAATCAACTGTAAGTCAATTTCTACGAAAAAGGAAGCAGAAATTCAAATCATCCAACCATACGCAGAGTTTCTGGAATTCCATCACGATCAGATGCTGCCTTTTAACGAGCCAACAGTTTGCATGTTGATGCGCTAATCACACCGCGGGGAAGGCCACACATCATTCCAATAATTACTGTGTCGCTTTTTCTGGGCAGTTTCGTCCGGATCATTTCGGATAGCGAACTTACTGAGGCAGCCTGAACTATCGAAGAATTATGAAAGAAAAATTATGTTACTAATATCTAGTTATTAGTTTAGAATTCACTTTTTCTTCTCTCGTCGTGTAAAGTGATCAAGTCGAGAGATTAATCAATGACCCGTCTGACGAATAGCAAACAGTTCGTCATTTCAATTTCAGACAGATATAGCAATTATTCGGTGTAAGTACATATGTAAGTTACTCTCGGGAAATGTGAGCACTATAATTTGAACGTGACGACGGATTTTAAGTAAAAAATAATAGCTATGTGTGTGTTAGTCTGACAGAAATTGAACACTCCCGTCACAAAATGTGAGAATTACGGTTTTATAACATTAAATTTCAATCTCCATTTTTAAACTAATTTTATTTTTTTAAATCAGTACTGTCAAATTTTCCATTGTTTCACTAATTATTTAACTAGGTACGAATAAAAGGAAGAATTGATATGGCATGTGTAACGTAATTGAAAACAATGTAAAAATAGGTATGAAACGTTTAAATAATAACAGGCATTGAACTCGAAAGACGTCAACGAGAGTGACAAAATTTAAAAACAAAAATCTATGCTTTTAGAATGGCAGAGGGTGACGTTCCAAAATACCTTACATTGGGAGGAAGAGAGTTAGTTGCAGTTAACGTTGGGCAGTTAGGAGTAAGTGTTGGGGAAACGTATATTAGAATTATAAGACAAATTAGAGATTTACGAATGCGGGGAACTAAGATATGACATTAGGCACAGGAAATAAAGAGGTATTGTTACTTAATAGAGGAGTTACGAGCAAGATGTATTATGGGTACTGCGTAGTAATAATAGTTACGAGGATTGTGGAGTAGCCTCCAGAATTCCAGAATATTTTGCCTGAATAAATTGCTGGTAGAGTCTTTTCTACAGGTAAATGTAATAATTTTACATTTTATTAAACGTTGAAGACATAACTTAAGTCTAAAATCTCCCGTGAAAGAAAGATTTAATATATAATCAGTTAGTAGTTGTAATTGTTTTCTTTTATTGGATTTTTCCGTGACTGCATTAATTTTAAAAATTAAATTGTAATAAATCAATTATCGTTGAAATTTTAAATCCTGAAAATCCACTTTTTAGCGATGGGCAAATCCTTCTTGAGATAATAGAAAGTTGATAAAGCTGTCACTTAAGCAAATTACCGGGGACTGTTTCTCGCAGTTTAGGGTTGCGGTAATGGTAGGTTGTGTGGAATACGATCGCGTCACGAAATAGAAATTCGTGTTTGCGTTGTTTCCTACTATTGGTGGAGCCTGGCCTACGGAGCACGCACTGGGCGGGAGAAATCTGCGGCGAGGAACGAGGAACGAGGAACGGGAGCCTCCCCAGATGGCTATCGCCTCTCCTGACCCGCACCCCCGCCCGCCCCCGCAAAAGTGCTCGTCTCACTTTCTCTTGCCAGCCACGAAAGTGGATCGCTGTAATTTGCCCGATAAACGGACGCATGCGCATGTAGGAAGTGAACGGACTCGAGCAAACAAAAGTGGATGGTTTCTGTTGGCGAATAATTGCGACCGGCCCCGCCAGAACCGGCGGGTGAAAGGCGTTTGCGATGTGCCATTGTGATAGGCGGACCGACCTACATGCAGCAGCCCCGGCAGGTGTCGTCTCCACGGGATTAGTCATTGCGACACTCCCTCCGCAGGGGATCGCGCACTCCACTAATACGGATAGTTTCTTTATTCTCTTAATAACATTTACATATATAACCAAATCAAATATTTAATTTCGAGAAATACAGATCAAAAACGTGAACCATAATTTCCACAATTGTGCAGGTAGTGCAGAGGTGTCAAAAACAAACCAGATCGAATAAACATCGTTCAGCCTTCTAGAGAACGATGAGCCACTTATTAAACATATTATGTGGAAAAACATATTTCCCGACTGAGAGACGATAGACAGAGAAAGTGATTTCTGAACTAGAACCCCACGTGGATATTTGTGTCCAATTTTAGTGGAGGCCCAGGAACACTTATTAAAAGACTGAAAATTTAGCCTAAATATGGACATATTTTCTCTTTTAAGAAAAGAGTAAAACCCAAACAGTCTTTTTTTAATCTGCATTAGAATTGTCCTGTTTTTGGAAATGTTTATATTTTCTTTCATTAAAATTTTTATGTCCATACCCTACTGATAATAAAGTAGTATATAATAGGTATATAGCTTTAACAGCAATTTGAAGAAATTTATTTTTGGATAGCCTCACTTATGTAAAAAGCTTAATTAGGTTTCTCCAATCACCTTACATTAACCTACTTTAAAATATTTAGACGGAGTCATCTTGTGGGTTACTATTTAGACTACTCTTTTTTTTAAAAAAAAATTGTCACCTCAGTCACGAGTCATTTAGTTCAATCTCGGCATGTATCGTCTCAAACTTCCAAGACGAAGTAAGCATCCATACAACTAATATTACCTATAGATAATGCAGTTTTCTTACCAATTACAGACAATATTTTTATTGATTTAAGAAAACGTTTCGGTACGTGTTTGTATCTTCCTCAGGTCTTTCGTGCGGAGAAATTGACAAAAATAATATTTTTTTTGTTAACAAAAAGATAATGAATTTACAAAAGTGGTTGAACAAAATATAATATAGTATTAACATAATGAAACTGATAAACACTCAGCTAAATATCCTAAATGTTAACAACTATTTTCACGTCATATTATTAAACAACACAAACTTTATTCACAGGATGCACACTAGTGCGGTCATAGCCAAACTGAAGAGGATTGCGAATCCTCAATAGAATTCATTAGCTTCTTGATAACAACAAATTTATATTGTACAATTTCTCCACAGGAAAGACCTGAGGAAGGTACAAAGACGTACCGAAACGTTGTCTTAAATCAATAAAAATATTGTCTGTAATAGGTCAGAAAACTGCATTATCTATGTCATATAAACATACGTAAAAATACAACCTTTATAATATCATCTATATTTAAATTAAAGATAACTGGACGGTAAATTAAAACACCAAAGACTTCGGATTTAAGCGACAACTATGAACAATTCCGCGGTAAAGTAGAAATGTCTTCATTCATCGAGTTATTTATAATGTAGCGAACAATGTTGCTGTGATAAATGGATGAATTTATAGTATGAATGCTAATTTTCTCTTAAATTTTCATTTTAAGTTTCGCGAATTCGGGAACAAAACCTTAATTTCCTATATATTAAATTACTTAGAGACTACTGATTATATTTATAATAGTCTAATTTATGTTCACATAAAGTTTTTTAAATAGACTGTGTGTGTTTGTAAGTCTACCTACCAATTATTTTAATCTGTTGGTTTGAAGTTCATATCATGGCAATCCGTACGTTACTTTCGCTGTTGTAATTATAAAATTAGAATTTGTATTACAGTTTCTAACATGGTTGTCGTATTTGATCCTGAGACGGAGAGGAGCAGAGACAGACAGAAAGGAAGGAGGAAATAAAGACAGGGTAGTAAAAGCAGTAAAAAAAACGAATGGACAATAAGTAATCCAAAGCCACTTGTACTCATAAATGTACAGTTGAATATTGAGTAACGTACAAGACGTGGGTCTTCCCCTGAAGCTATAGCTTACATCGCAACTAAACTGACACTCGGTGTGTCTGTTGTAATAAATTGCTCTTGCACTGGACGGGCCATTGTCTTCGGAGCCGTAAGGACGAGTCACCAAACACAGACATTGTTCCTTGTCTTCATTACCGCGGAATGCGATAGTCGTAAATCTTGCGCACACATTTTGTAATACGAAAATTGTAGTACCCCTTACTCGAAAATTAATTTATTTGCGTAACGGAGAAAGCTATATCTTCGCGATACAATGCTTCTTTAATTTTATTTTTATTAGAGTTATAAAGGAAATTTATTTTATCTCCCATAATTCATAACAATTATTATATAAATTCAGAATCTGATCGAGTTACTTAATAATAAATACGCGACTCGTGTGAAATTGGGCATATTTGAGTTGGTGGTTGGGTAAGCTCGAGTTAGTACGGACGGGAAACGTTAGTCTCAACTTTTCTTTATATTAAAAGAACTTACAGAACAAGAAACAACGTGGAAGAAGCTCAAGAACTTACCGCATCTGCGAAAAGCAATGTAGAACTATAATTCATTTCAAATGGGAACCGTTCTGCCCGTCAGTGAATGAGAGCAGATAATTAGTCAAACGTTGCTTTATCGTCGAAAGTGAATGACAAAAAAACTTACTGCAAATGCGTGGAAAATAATATGTAATATAATAAAACGTCGCATGAATTTGATTCGACGGCACTATGAAGAGTTTCAAGGTCAAATCGGCTCAGTTTTGAAAAGAACTATAATTATCAGAATTGATTTAACGTCTTCATAAACTGTATTACTGTTCATTTTAAGACGTAGACATCATTCGTTGCCAATAAAAAAAAATGTGACAGTTATAGTATTCATACGTATTTTATTGAATTTACACATAACAGCTTGAATTTGATAAACGTAATAAATATAACGGTTTTTAAATATGCGAATATTCATAAATACGTTATTATCATTATAGATTTCCTTTATCAATATTTCATTGAAAACTTTGGCCTACCTTATGAATGTTTGTTCTTAACAATGAAGACAATTATGACCGTCAGATAAAAAATAATTTTAAAAAAAAGTATTTTCCATTTTTTAAATTATTTTACTGCTTTCAAAATTTATTCGCACTTTGGGAAACGACACGCAGCTTTGGAAACACATTTTGTGGCTATTTATCTGTGAACACATCTTACCAGGGTTCTCTCCTCTGGAGCTTTATAATCACCGGCCAGGGAAGCTTTTAATTACACTTTCCAATTTGTCTTTCTCGACTGGCCACGTAGCGAGAGAAGTTAATCGACCGCGGGAGTAGATGACTAATTATACATTTGTTCAATAATACCTCCGCAGTTTCCAGCACTGTGATAAAAGCTCTTGTGGGAGATGAATGGTTTCCGCGATACACAGGAATTCTCTCGTAGGATGGGGAGTTATTTACGTACGGCAGGGTCCTTGACAACCTCCTAATTGCTGGTTCGGAAACACCAGCTCCTTAATTGTGGTGATGCATCAAGAGGCCTTCCAACACCTTGCTGCAGTTAACATATGACGCACTTCAGTGTATGAAGAATATTTCATAAAGAGAAAGGAATTTTTGATACGTGCAAGAATTTTGATAATCGTATGAAAATTTGTCCAGAGTTCAAATCTTACTGAATTTCAACCGTTTCTCTTTTTTGTACCATTCTTTTGATCGTCATTATTCCCTCTCCTCGTAGTTTTGTTCTTCTTTAATTTTAATTGTAGACGGTCAGTTGTTTAAAATGGTAAATGGTGTTCGTAAAGTAATGGAGTGAATAAGATTATAAATCTCTGCAGTATTTCAGTTTCTGTGAAAACCATCCACTATAACCATATATTTTTCGCAATTTATAATAATTCATTCTTAATAATTTCCTTCTAAAATCCATTAATCAGGAGTATTCAAACCTTTCGGTAATTTTAATGTCCTGCTTGAATTGGATTCGACATATTTGTAAAGTCATTCTATTAATGATTGAAATTGAATGATCAAATGTCTTGTACCTCGGAGCTTGCCGTGTGATTTAGCAAACTGATCCCGCTGAGTGGTGGCCCACCCCTGAGCTTGTTTCAATCTCGATACGGGCGAAGGAGACCCCGTCAGTGTTGTCAGCAGCAGTCCTCGTGGTTCCTCATAGCCTCCCCAGCCGGAGCTCGAGTTTTTCCCACGTCATTCAAGCCAATTCTGTGTATCCGTTGGTCCTGGACGACGCCGGGCGTCCGTGTCTTGAGACAATGCCCCTGATAAGCGACTGCGGCTTCTTACTGATAGCTGCGTCAGCGACAATGAACCTTTTGTGTAGACCAAGACATGACGGCCGCGTCGGTAAGACGTAGCGACGGAAGCAAATCCGGTTGGGGGGGGGGGGGGGGCACAGCCCATCTCTATGCAAACAGGTCGAGAGAAAACAAACAACGATTATCATCAGAAAGGTAAAGTCATCTTTGACAGAACAGTCTTGGGCTAACATATACATCGATACGAAGAGTTCATTTCAATTTATTGGTGAAAAACAAACCACGGTTGCATTATAGCGACAGGGAGGCAAAAGAGAGCAATTCTCTTTGAATCTAAAATAAATCTTTTCCCTTAGTTCCGCTGAACTGTTATAGTAAAATTGGTTATTACTTAACTTGGAAAGGTTCTTCTGGTAGACATTCAAATATTACCGATCTGCGACGCCGTATATTCGAGACCACAACATCAATAAAAACAAATTATTTGGAAGACCGCATTGTTGTTATATAAGGGACAAGTGCGGCCTCAAAATAACGGAATGCAAAACCACGAGCGTCAGCCGTCCGCAAATGGACACTCAGGAATGTGTAATCCTCCCTAACCCAGAAACACCAAACTCACAGACTCTCGTAGTTAATGCAGTGTTACTACCCGGAAAAAAGACTACTTAAAATCCCTAACATGATGCTCGGTTGTAGTTTTGTTTCTCGTTAAGACAACTTCCAGATTAAACTTAAATTATCCGTCAGGTCAATACATTGCGAATTCTGATTCTCAGTGAACGTCCCTTATCGATTGGGATTTTTTAAATATATATTCCAAATGTTCCTTGAAATGAGTTTGTGGTTGAAATAGGAATATAGAAATATTAAATCGAAACCAAAGAAGCTTCACCTGGAAAACGATCAGCGTTCCCTGATTGGCTAAACAGATCAAACCCAATTATCTGAGAAAGATCATATTTAATCATTCTTTTTGTATTGCTAATGACAGACGAAACTCCACGTATGATGATATACTGTGCGACGCCAATTACGAGAGTTTACTTTGGAGAAGACTGGATGCGCAGTTGACACTTGGCTCATTACCGCTAATTGCGGGTTCTGGGTAGCGGGACGGTGCGGCGCTGCTGATGGCTGCTTCCGATTGCGAGGGCAAAGACTCTCTGGCGACCTCTCAGCCTAGGAGCACGACGGAAGTGGACAAGTTAATTTACCTCTCAAACTGCCGGCAATTAACGTCGTGCGGTCAGATTCGATTCGCGATTCCGGGAGAAAGTTTCAACAAACTCGCAGTTAGTCACTCTTCAGTTCAACGGGTTTTGAGGTCGAAATATTTTGGAAAAATATTCAGATTATGTAACGATAAATTCAACGTTCTTGAGCAAGGAAATGTCGGCTCACGTGATTTCTGGAAAAACAAATCTGGTCAAATGTTATTGCGAGCATTATGAATTGTCATTTCTCACAATGAGTAATATGAACAGTATTAATAAATAAGAATGATAGCCAATTCAGACAAAAATGTGGTAATATAAATACCACTCAACGTTTCTGGGATCCTTGTCGGTTTCGTCAGGTGCGAAGAAGAGCCTTGAGCGAACGTTTTATTTGCCCTATGTAGCAGGAATTACAGGATGATCAGAAAGATAATTGAGAACACTTCCAGAGTATGTAAGTTTTCTGAAGCAATTGGTGAGAATTTAAGTATTACGAATGGATACAGTGATATCATTTTCATATTTTCATAGGAACAATATTGCTTCATTAAAAAAATTTTGAGGATTCTGAAATGAAGTATTAGTCATACGTTGAAATGAAACATCAATGTAAACTTTGCACGGTCCCAAAATACAAGTATTAAAATCTACTAACTGTCAAATTGAACGCCTTAGAAAAGAAATTAAGAATTGCAGAGTTACTCATCATTTTTTATTTTACATTGCAAAAGAGTAAAAAACGGATCATAAAATTAATTGAAATTCGTAGTAGTGTAAATTTTTTTGAACATCGTATATTTTTCATGTAATATGAAAAATACAATGGTATGTATCAGCTTAACAACTCCGTACTTTATTGCGGAAGGAAATATTTGTACGTTTTAATGGATTTCACTTAGGTGTCTCTTAAAATTGCGAGGTAGCCATCCTTATAAACAACTGTGAAGCTTTAAACGTTAAAAGTAGGAATGAAGGTTGTACAAAGGTACAGCTCGTCCTCCGTGACAGGACCTAATCTGTCTGCGACCCCTGGGTGGACCAATCGTGCCAAGTGTTTCGATATCGATAATTGCAGTCGTCAGTCGAAGCAGACGACGTGCGAGATTTATATCTGGAGAGGCGTTCGTTCCGCCTGGGCGCCACCAGGAACGCCGCGGTCGCCACATTCTTACGCAGGAATAAATCCCCTCGGACAGGACACAAGCACGTATCGCACGCAGATTATTTTAACCCGAGAAAGTAACAGCCTATTTTGGCACGAGGTTAAAAATACTGTGAGTAGATCACACTCTCTTTTATTATCCTCCCCGTGGCGGGGTCTCTTTAGGAGGGCGGACCGTGAGGCATTACGGGTATACGTGAAGGAATGCGGTAATCACGTCACATCCCCGGGACTCAATCATCACCGTAAGGAATACACAGTGTTTGCAGACCATGTTTGATGAAAAATTCCTCACGGCTCTGATAACCTGACTGTTGCATTGCGAATTAATTGAAGGACGATTGTTCGATACCAAGAAATAATTAAAAATAATAGTTCAAAAACGAGTATAAATGTTACCCAGAAAATAATCCTGCAGTAAGACCAATAGATTATCATATTAGATACAAAACTTTGGCCTTAAAATTTGATTACAAAGAGAGAATTTTCATTCTGGAAAAAATTAGTACTTTTAAACGAAATTAGCGCCAATACTTGCACATACAGAAAGATTCATACTGCGTCAATTCGAAAAATCTGGATATATAAAATTCTAATTTTTGTCTGTATTTTGGACCCGTTTGAAAATGAAATCTCACTAACGCGTGAACAGATTTCTAGGATTTTTCTGGTTTTTTTTATGACGCGTGACGATTTAGATTATACTAAAAATAAATTTAAATAAATGGCTATGGAATACTGCACTGTATTAATAACACATTAATTGCAAGTGAAGAAGGAGGATGTGTATAAAAATGTACCAACTGCAGTGAGTTCCATTATATATACAAAGCTATATACTTTTATGGAAATTCCCTCCATTCCTCTAGCAAATTTGCGTAAGATGGATTAAATAACTGAGTATATGAAAATCTAATGTAACCGTGCTGCCAGAAATACCACTGATCCTTTTTTTTCATGCAATTTATAGCACATCAACGACGAATAACACATCTTTAAGGTAATATCACCCGTTTTTTTATACAGGGTGTTCTGAAAGTTGCAGTGCAGTTACGTCATATGTTAGAAATTGCGTCCTCGGGTGACTGTACAAGTCTGATCCATCCCGTTTAATTTTGTTTGGAAAACACTTTCCGCAGATCTGATTGTGATATGCGTATCTAGATCTACATCCTGAATCCGTAGTCCAGTACCCAGCGACTTTCAGAACGCACCTTTATTATATTATATGTCAGTATTGGTGATCGTCTCTTTGCTTTTCGGGACGCACTTTCTCTTCTCCAAACCCTCATTGAGTGACCTTACACCATCGAATATCACCACGCATAGAGTCTGGGGAGAAAAAATGAATAAATACTGGTACATGAATTGATCTTGATATCTTGTTCACGTACCGTCTCCTTTGTGGCAGCGACGCTGTTGCGGCGAAAGAATTGATCAACGTCCGACCGGGATGATGGACACGTTTCTCTAATTCGACGCTAATGATTCATTGATACTGGTAGATCTCACTCCGACCAGAAACCGGTTCCCGTGGAACGGGTCGGCGTGATGCACTGTGATGCCGCGTCGGGCCAGATTTTTCGGGCCTCACCTGCAGCATGACTGTCCTATTTACGAGATCTCTGCGATCGTAACGATTCAACGATCCGTATCTGAGATGTGTTTAAAAAGCACAATGGCTGTTTCCCAGGGATCTGCCGCTCTTTCACACACGATTCACAAAAAGAGCCGTTCGGATCACGACCAACTAAATATTTTCCCCCCTTTCCCTTCGTTGAATGTCCCTGAAAGACAGTCACGAAGCAGGTTGAAGATCTTGCTGTTTGGTGCGACTGACCTGTCAGAATTTATCGATTGATTTCATTTTGACACACACAAAATTCTGTGTTGTGTTTAAAGGCTGATCATCACTTCATTGACGTTTATTGTCTGATCTCATTCATTATACCGTTTTCCGGTCGTTGACCCTAATTTCTTTCTCTTAAACAATAAACCACATGACTTTCACCTTGTGTAGGCCGAGAAGATTGTTATAAGTGCAAGTGTGATTAGCCATAGAACGATATATCGCCACGGTGACGTATAAATCGACATGTATTGATGCGACCACTTTGGTCACATACTAAATTAAACAAGGACAAGGCACAGTGTTTGGAAAAAAGGAATAAGCCCCCAGGGACACAACAATAACTCCGAGCTGTGAGGCTAGAAAATACAAAGGGGAATTGATTAAAATTATTATTAAAGTCGGTTTGGAAAGGGGAGTCTCGGAAGGAGGGAGGAGGAAGGGAGGTTGGGGTTGCTCAGATTCTGCGGGGATGACTTGAGGGATGAGGAATTACCCATAATCCCCCTCTGTGGCATAGTTCGTGGTCGAGTGACCCCCCGACGTACAACGGGGGGATTAATATGCACCAGCGCCCTCTGAGTCATCCTGCGGGGTCTGGTGCAGGCCGCAACCATAACTACATTTGTTTTTATCAGGAAGTACGAATCTCACGGTTGATTCTTATTAATAAAAAAATTCAATAATTCATATGCATATATTATTAAATATTCATGTATCCTTGTTATATAAATATGTCAGTCTCATATCGTGACTCCAGTTCTCTGCCTTCACTCCAAGTTCTATGGTTTAAAGAATATTTCTTGCATTCAAGCTTGCAACATCACAAATTCTTTCAATTATTATTTTTCGGGATGCATAACGTGAAAATAAAATAAAATTAGGGTTAACAACCAGAGTAATGAGATCTGACAATAAACATCAATCAAACAAATCAAGAATTTATCTGTGTTTCATATGAAAACAACCCATAAATTCAGGTAGGTCAGTCGAATTAAGGAGCAAGATCTTTAATCTGTTTCGTGAACATCTTTCAGGGGCATTCAGCGAAGGGAAGGGAGGGGAGAAATATTTAATTTGTCGTGATCCGAATTGCTCGTTTTATAATAAATATGCAAAAAATTGATCAACCATGCCAAAATCTGTCTAATTGGACTTTAAATTGAATTATCAGCATTAGTTTAGAGTACACCTATGCCTAAATACAGATTCACAAATTTCTTAAACCTGAATTTAAAATCTTAATTCACACAATATAATCTTATTAATGGATTTCAATAATTATGATATTACGATTGTTTTTAAAACTTCCAATAATTGAAATTTAGTTAAAAATATTAAAGACAAAATAATACTTTAAATAAACATAATTTTACTTAAAAATTAATTGTTTAGATAGTAATTCTTGTTATATTGGGCAAACGAAACGATTTAAAAAAACTAGAGTCAATTATCATTAAAATAATTTGAAATTTAACGTCCAGTTCACTTGTTTTCAAACTTTTTTTTTAAAAAAAAGCACAAATTGGCACAATCTAAATATTTTAGATGAATGATGCTAATATTATTCCAGATTGATGACCGAAATGTTACATATTTGATTCAGTGTTTCGGTCATTTATAATATAAATGACAACAATAATTCTGAATAAAATTTATGATTGCTTATAGTAGCAATATATTTGTTGTACTCTATAAATTTTTATTTTCATTGCTATCTTAAAGTTCAATAATACTCTTAACAGCTGTGTCAATATAGAAAATTGGTATTCTATATTTTTATGAAATAAATTGTAATGAAGTCTAAAAAATATATTAATATATGAAAGTCTTAAAAGTTATAATTTATGTCAGACTTTGTTTTTCTTTAAAAAAAAAAATTTAGATACCTGAATTTAATTAAACGTGTACACCTGAAGTGGTCGCGATCAGAGACGAAACATTGGATTAGTTAAATATGTTTTAAATTAGATAATAACTTTTTTGGACTAATGTTTTTAAAATTTATTTAAAAATAAATAAAGTTATTATAATTGTGAAATTAAAACCTTTCGATTAAAAGTAACGATTTACCAAGATCACTAATGCTTTCGTTCTCCTCATTGATAAGTATTCCATACTAAAGTCTGCTTCTGCAAGAACCGCGCCATTCCTTGAGATGAAGTAAACTTTTCAAGTCTATGATTTGACATATCTGCTGAACACACGTCGTTCAGACTGGGTGTAAATTTCTAACCAAAGACAAGA
Organism: Zhengitettix transpicula; assembly: GCA_037074705.1. Classification (NCBI taxonomy): domain Eukaryota; kingdom Metazoa; phylum Arthropoda; class Insecta; order Orthoptera; family Tetrigidae; genus Zhengitettix; species Zhengitettix transpicula. Next base: position 23,319,860 of record CM073593.1, on the reverse strand, counting down.
ATTCGCACCTGAAACTCGCGGCGTTTCCACCCGTGATCTCTGTTTTGCTTTTCAGTTAGGAGATTTCTCTCCAGGGGATCTGTTTGCCGCGAACAAGTGGTTACATCTGTCGACACGTTGCGTTTCTGTTGCGTGCCAACATCCGGAGTCGGCTTAAGTTTTGCCCGTTACCAAAATATATGCTCGCCTGAGTAAGCTTCTTAGTGCAGCTGTAGCTGGTCTCTGCAGATACGAGACGCAAAAAGGATTAATTTGACTCGCCAATTTTCGCATCCTGTTACGGCTTGTCAAGAAAACATCCGGGAAATTGTTCTAGGGCTCGGGCGTCGTGCACTGTAATCAACAAATCCCTACCCACGTTGCAAGGGAAAACATTACAGAATAATCAACGACGACTTTCTCATGATAAACGCATTTTCTCGTCTTTCGAGTATCGTTGAACATAACGATAGTCCTCATTAACTGTATAATTAAATAATAAATATAATTAAAAATCAAATAAATTCAATTGCATAAATTTTGACTCCTGATTATTATACTGCAATAAAATATGCCAATTTTGGGCCAGTGTGAGATTTATTGAGTCTGAAATCAGTGTCAGCTTCAGTGATGTATAGAGCAGGGGTTGGCACACATGAAACGAAAGAGAGCCGAAATCCGTTTTTACATTTTATAAAGAGTCAGACGTAAACACAGAAATTAAAAAAAATACTTAATGTAATTAAATATTTTTATAAGTCACATAAGAACACACAATTAATATAATTATGAATAAGGAAATCATTATTTCAAAATTTTAGTAATAAAATGATAATGTATTTATTGATAAAAATTATAATAACATCTAACATCAGTCTTTGACATAAGCGCTATACAAACGAATCGAGAGGGGGGGGGGGAAATATAACTAAAATTTAATGAGGAACTGTACGTGGCTCAACGAAGAGCCGCATTTGCCCATCGTTGGTATAGGGAAACAAAATCGTATTCGCTTAAGTGGAACTGGAACGGTAAAATCTCAGTTTTCAACAAAATAAGTCAAGATTCAATTAATATTTTGTAAAATACTGAGAAATAATATTTAATAGCTTATCGTAGATATTCCATAAATAGGCTTATTTCGAATAGGTTTTGTAAGCTTGACGGGAAAGTGGGGGGGGAGGAGTTTGAGGGGTAGGGGGAGCAATTAGCCACGAGTGTGCTTCACGGGCTCGTCTAACTTCGTAGTGACAAGGGTAGTAGGGACATTAGCAAGTTTAATAACCGTGGAGCTAGAAGATTACGTTTTATTGCCAATGATATTAGACGCATATTTAGAGGAAGTAAATACGTAAACGATACCGTTCTATTATTTTATCATTGTTCACGATGTCAATTCTTATATCAGCTGGATTTTTCATTTTTAATGTAGTCGGAAGAAAAAATTAAATGTAGATGGATTTGCAATGTTAGTATTAATTGAAATGGTCATAGCTTTGCTATTTCCGAAAATCAGTAACGTCGTTTATCTAATATAGTTTACGAAATTAGACATAAAATCTAGAAGTGATGGTGGTAAAATTGTACTATAGTTTTACTGAAGAAAGAAATGACAGATCGTATTATTCCGTTTAAATTCAGATACTCTCGACTACCAAGTAAATGAGCTATTTTAATTTTTCTATCAATCCGTCGTTAACTTAATTGCATGTAGAGAAATGAGAGTGCATTTTTGGTTATAGTATATAGGCATGTTTTTGTTCAGAATTTTTAAACTTATTATTCCCTAATATTTGAACGAGTTACGATTTCTAAATAATCTTTTTTTGGATTAAATCAATATTCTTCTCATTTAATTAACCAGAGCATCCCGTATTTTTGAAGTTATACTTAGTTCGATACTCGTCATCGTAACAATTTCAACTCTCAGAAACTAAGTTCGGCTAAAACTGATGTACTGAGAAAAGAAAAGAGCCGGAATGACGAAAGCGCGTAAGTGTTCGTTTTGCGCAACGAACGGCGAAAAGAGAAGAATATAATGAAGCCCCAAGGGGTAAGAGGACAGCGCAGCTATAATAATAAACACAGCAGTCGGCCATGACACAGATAATGCTCGTCCTCACGCGGGAGACAATGTGTCACAATTGTTGACCCACAATGCCGCGAAGGATTGCTCATTTACTGGAGGTGTAGCGCAGAACCAACCCCCAGCTTTTATTGGGATGAGCGAGGGACAATGGCCGTGACGCAAATACGTCTTCCCCCTCTACTCACGCACACTGACACACGCACAATAGCAAAAGTAAAAGCCTCCCTCCACTGACTTCCCTCCTCCCCCCAACCTCCCCCACAACGTCGCTCGCTTGCCTTCGGTCATCCCCAAGGATCGATATTAGGCTCTGTTTTAATACAGGAGTTGCCTTCGTCTTGCCGTTGCGCGCGCATGTGGAATGGCGACGTGACATTATGACCGTCGGACAGTGCGGGGGAGTGGGGCTAACTAGTCGTGCGTAGCCTCGACTCGGTAAAACTCTCGACAGACAATCTGCTACTCTCCCGCCATCAACGTGCTTAAAATTCAACGTGATATATGAATCAAACATTTCCATTAATCAAATAAATTTAAAACCTAGGAATCTTACGCGAAACACCAGCCAATCATTAGAATGAAAAAAATTAATACACCGAATAACGGTTTTTATCACGACAAATTTACTCCTACAGCAACATCCAGACTTTAATATTACATACGTAAATAATTATATACATGTAGGAACTATTAATTGACCGGAATTGTAAGGAAATGTGCCTATAGCGATCCTCTTATAAGTGAACAGAGATCACAGTAAGATTCAAGTTAGACAAATTACCACTATATCGGCTCGTGGTTTTCAACCCCAATATCCTCCCATTTAAAATAAACGTTAGGCATTCGAAAAAAAATTGTATTACAAAACCTCATTAAAATTTTGCAAATAATAATATCGCCGTACATTTTTACTAATTTTTTTGTTCAATATCTTAGATTTTCCACACAGTTATTATACATTAACTGTCATTCGGCTATCGACCTTGCTATTGATCCACGCACCATACCTTTAAATTTTACTCTTGGATTACATTCAAAGTTGTAAATTTTGCCATTCCTGATGAGATCCTAGAAGAGTACGAAACGTCGTGTATTTAATCTATATTTTTGTTAACTTAAGGTCATTTAGTTATTTATAACCTTCTAGGAAAATCTATTAGCGACGTTCAGGTAGTTTCCACACAAGTATGTTGTCTACATAGACGTTTAATTGGACTTGGCTTCCTCATTGGTCAAGCCGTAAATATCAAGTTAATAGTTTCTTCAAAAACAGAAGAATTAATTGTAATCAAAGTTGAGGTCTAAAGTCTATTAAACTGAATTAATGGGATAAGATAGAAAATTTGGTGTTCACCCTCAATTTACTGAATCACATTTTTCGCGGCTAATTTTAAATCTACACAACGTACAGAGAAAATCGCATGCGATCGGGATTCAACAAGGATAGCACAGTGATTAGAGCGTTGCGTAGTAGCGGAGGTCCTGGACCCATCGTAATCTGTTAATTATTTTTTATTGGTCTTTAAATTGTATTCATATTGGTTTACCGATATTTCGAGTCTCATTCATATGTTTCTGTGAAAACTTGGCAATAAAGTGCTTTGTGCACAACTTAATAGTTACTTTATGTTTTATCTCAGGGTAAAAAACGTCACTGGAAATTTTCCTGTCCACACTTACTTAACACGGTAAGAAAATGGCTGATAGTGTCATCGGTTTAATACCAGCGAACCTCAAGTCGCGTATTTCATTGTTTTTAACTTCACCTGTCCCCCAGTGTTCCTGCCATAAATCACGAATTTTACGCATCAACTTTCGATAGGCGGAATGACGTTCCCCGCTCGCGAGTGATATAGCGTCACAACATTAATTCCCCCGCAGACAGTAAGTAGTAAATCAAGGCGTCCGGGGGCGAATATCTTTCGGCGGTGCCGACGCCCTTGTAGTCTGTTTCTTTTGGCTGATTGTGGTTTTGTGGTGTTTGTCTTAGGCAAACAAGTGTCTCGTTGGACGAGCCACCTTGCGCCTCGTCCAAACAGCAACCTGGAGGGACGCTGCATATTAATCGTGTGTGGCGACGCGGACGGTGTTTGACGTCGCTATTTCTTCGTCGCGTACAGTCGTTGCCGTAGTTGCACTTCCTGACAACTCTCGAACCTTCCTTTACTGAAAAAAAAAAGAAACAACATTTACTTAACAAGGTCAATAATGTCGTAGTATTTATTGTTAAACGACGTAATAAATTTCTGTGATGGTTCGACGCACTAAGAGATTTTCTACTGTTCTCGACGTCACGGCGAGAAAATAACCGGGCGTAGTTAGTGTCACATAAAAACGTTCCTGTATGCCTGACATGTAAATTATTTCATAAATTCATTTATGTTTCTATAGGGGTCTAGTACAAAATCCCTACAGACTCTTGCCCGGTGAACGTTTTCCCGACAACAATATCCCGATTGACGTTTTCCCGACAGTACATTATCCCGATTAACGTTTTACCGACAGGTCATTTTCCCGATGGGAGATTTTCCCGAAAGGTGCGTTTTTAAGAAATAAATATTACATATCACCTGATAGCCACTATCATAAAACCGTTTTTGACACCAATGTCAAGTGATATAAAATTATTATAATTACCCCTTCCACCCCCATACCTAGGGGGTTAAACTTTAACATAAGCCTGCTGGGATACCAGAACTAAACTCAGCGACATCCAAAACACAAGATTCGACACCAATCTTGATAGTTGTCGCAATATTTTGTCACTCCCTTTCACCCCACCTCGTACATGCCCTTATGCCGTTAGGGGATAAAATTTGGTACTAAAAGCATCGAGTGTGGCTTATGAATCTAAGCGACCCCGTAAACTATTTATTCGGCGCCAATATAGGCCGTTATCATGTATTTTTTATTTTGAAAATGCCACCCCTTCCACCATCAGGGTTCTAGAGTTATTTTAATCCACGGGGTTGGTTCCTGAATCTTACGTGATAAGTGTACCAATTCTGGTTGAAATTGTGTCTCTCATTAATGAATAACTTAATTTACTATAATAATCATGTATTATAAGATAAATAACATATTAAGGGTTCTACAATATTAATATTATGCTTTATTTCTTAAAAACGCATCTTTAGGGAAAATTACCTGTCGTTAAAACGAGAATCGGGATAATGTACTGTCGGGAAATGCAATCGGGATTTTGTCCTGGCAGGACAACGTCAATCGGGATTTTGTCCTGTCGGGCAAATATCAATCGGGATAATTACCTGTCGGGAAAACGTCAATCGGGATTTTGTCCTGGCGGGCAAATGTCAATCAGGATAATGACCTGTCGGGAAAACCTCAATCGGTATTTTGTCCTAGCGGGAAAACATCAATAGGAATTTCATCCTGGCGGGAAAGTTTAATCGGGACTTTGTACTGGCGGGAAAACGTCTATAGGCATTTTTCCTGCCGGGAAAACATCAATCGAGATTTTGTCCTAGCGGGAAAACGTCCATCTGGATTTCTTCCTGGCCGGAAAACTTCAATCGGGATTATGTCCTGTCTGGCAAATGTCAATCGGGATAATGACCTGTCGGGAAAACGTCAATAGGGATATTGTTGTTGGAAAAAAGTGCATTGGGCAAGTGTGTGTCGGACAAACGGCTGAATCCCTTTCCATAGCGTACTAGTAGGTTAAGAAAAATATTGGGTTATATCTGCAGCCCTCATTTTTCCTAACTTGGAGTTATATATTGCCCTTAAGTATTTTCGTTCATTTCAATCTTCTCGACAATGAAAAGAAATCTTGATTTACAGAGTGATCCGAAGTATCGCACATTTACATTACAACATATGTTATCTCACGAATTAACTGTTGCATACGGAAGTTGGTCTCCAAAAAATGCATATGAACGACTGACACAATTAAGTTCAACAATGAACACTCGTTGCTCTTGAGAAAACAACACGTTTACGAATCAGTGAACCAGTAAACATTTCAATGGTCCCCAAACATTGTTGCCGGTATTGCTGTCGCCATATTTCTAGAACTACTTATCAGAATTTAAATATTTCTATTATCACAAAATAATTTTCTGTGACCAAAAATTCCTGTCAGCAACAACAAATTCTGCATTTTTCAGTATTTAAATTTCTGGCTTTGTCAGAAATTTCCGGCGACGTCATAATTATATTTAACCGTGCAATCGATAAACATCTCTTTCAATGTCGAAATAATATATGCAAAACAAACGAGTTGCAGATATTCTGTAAGATACTCAGTTTTGTTTCTGTGAATAACTTAAGAATACAGAGACACATTTTTCGTTCGTTAGATGGATAGAACAACTGGAGGTCTTACTTCGCAGTTACTCCACAAATATTAGTGGAAGCTCTGTGGCCTCGTAGACAATGGGGTTTATTACAGTGTACAAGCAGCACGAGAGCAAACAGCGTCCTCCCGGATCCTGGCACCTGATGTCGGCAAAGCGTGTGTGATGGTCATCGCGCAAATATTTGGCACTTAGGACGCTAGTGGGGAAAGTCCGACACTATGTGCGCACGCGACTTGTGAAATTTCCTGGTTCGCGTAGAAAGAACCGTCTTAAAAAACAAACCTCCAAATGTGTAGAATCGGGTTTGGAATCGCTTACAGGTTGACGATGTCCTTCAGTTGCAAGAAATTTTTGGGGTAGATCATCCAAACGTAGACATTCGTATACGTCAACGCAATGTCCTTACATCTTATTTGTAAAACGAACGTGTACTAAATTTGAAAACTATGATTTGTGATTTCCCGAAGAAAGTTTTCTAAAAGTTCATCAATTTCCTTATTGAAACGTGTACCAATGTAAGACAGAAACTGGTGGTCCGTGGTCCACAGTCCTGCATCGTATCAACAACAAAATATGTAACTGAATCGTAACAATTTTTTATTATTTATTCGAACAGATGAAGAAGAATTCTTGTATGTAAATAAACGTAACGTTGTATTACTCATCATGTGCATTCAATAGTGGTCGGAACTCGACACGCAAATGCATAATATCGAAATTTCTTCATCTCGATGCATATTTGCTTCGTAGGAGGACCTCATGGCTCGTCTGCGGACATTACGGCCCGGAAATAACAACAAACTCATTTTAGTCCGCGATGCTTGCATGATCCTCCTCCACACTGCACCAAAGCAATGCGCTCATTTGTGGACTTCCAGTCGCCCCAATCTACAATTTTTTCTCTTTACTGAACTCACGTACCACGGCAGTCAAAATGTCTTTAATTTTTTCCCCCCCTCTCCACGTGCAAAACAAAATCTTTGTTTTTATTTTCGCCCGTCCAGTTACCTCGGTATTGGACGCAGTCGATTTTTATAGCCGAGAAGTTCCTGCTCGCATGTGTGGTTGTTTTTTTCTCGCTTTCGGTCCCCTCGACACGCCGGACCTGGAAAAGGTTTCACCTTGTAACTGGCGATTGTGCCTTTAAAGCGCAGATAGAGCGCGGGGGCCGCGCCAGATCTGCGGACAACTTTTAGTGCCTCCCCCGCCACCTCCCCCCTCGCTCTTCCTCTGTGACACGCAGATAAGGACCGGAGGAAGCTACAATATCCCAACCTCTGTGCCACTAAAACTAATATGAAACATGTACCCGGGCCAAGCCGGGGGAGTTAGGTGCCAGATAAAACTTTAGCCTCTCTCACCCTTGCATTCTCCCTCGCCGCTAATTCTAATCTATCTTTCTCTCTCTCGCTTTAGCGCGTCGGAGAGAGAGAGGAAGATGGGGGTGAGTTGACCCGGGCAAGGGTAGGGGCGTTGTCGCCAGCGAGAGCAAACCATAGGCTAAGCAGATAAGGTTTCAATTTAAACTATAACCTCCCTGTGTGTGTGCGACTAAAAACCGGCCTCGCCACATCGGGTTTAACGACGGAACTTTGTGTTCCGGCGGTGCAGATTAACCTGGTGTCTTATCGCGAGGACCGCATCTAAATGAAGTACAAAGGCATAAATGTTAACTGGCGCTATTATTTTCCTCACTCAAGTGGATATGTCACTTCCACGTGTAATAGCTCCCTCTTTCTCTTTCTCTTGTTCTTTTGCCACACCTTTCTCTCGTTCCTAGGCTCTAGAAATGTATCGCAATAAGGTGCTAAAAGTTCGCTTTTCCGCCGTGGGAAGTTGCGCAACGGCCTTGTTATGTGAATAGAGCTTGGGGCAAGATACAGCGCTGATATCGGACACACATGCTTGCTTACACAGCGCCCTTTACTCCGTGACCATAACCCTTTAAAAACACCCAAAAGCAGTTTCCCAACGTTCAATATCCACCAGCCTTTCTACAGATTAAGACCTCTCAATTGTTCTCTACGTAAGTTACCATTAAATGATAATTCTATTTTCACAATAAAAGTTTAGTTTGAACGTCTCTAATTGATGTACTTATTCCATAAATATCGATGATCATGTTTATTCCTACAATAAAAAATAAATCGGCATAAGTAATTAAAATTGATTAGAGCAACTAGCAGAAATATAACTGCACAAGGGTTCGTTTAGGAATTTCTCAGGCAATTATAAATAATTTTGTAAATAAAAGAAATTAACGGCGTTCTGAAATATTTTATTTTATACATTGACGACGTTTCAGTACGTTTTTGTACCTTAATCAGGTTTCAATTAAGATGCTACGTTACACGGTAACAATTTTGTGTTATAAAATATTTAATATCACAGATTTACAATATATCTTATTCTTCTTTATAACATTCAAATTCGATTCAGAAAATTTTTCAACATTATTTAAATTAAATAATACTATATTATTAAATTTCAAGTTTGTTGAAAATTTCTGAGTTTATATTGTCCTAAATGGTCGTTAATTTGTTGAATTTATAATATTAATAATACAGGATTAAAATAAAATATTATTTATATAAATATTGTTCATGCATATCAAAAAATACTGTCATTGTTATTAGCCAAAAATTAATGTTATATAAATAAATTTGCAGATAGAGTATGAAAATCTACTCAAAATTTTATTTATTTAACAAATTTTTGACCGATATGAATAGAAAAATTTCTATATAATGGTTTTGAAATGGGAACCGTTCTGTCTGTCAGCGTATTTGATCAGAGATTCGACAAACGTTGCCACATCGTCAGTAAAGAATGGCAAGAAACCTTTGCTACCGTTTCGTGGACAGCAATATGCAACAACGTCGCACGAATTTGATTCGACGGCGCAAGGAACAGCTTCAAGGTCAAATCAGCTCCAATTTAAAAAACTATAGTACAAATTTTGTCAATTGATTTTTAATGTTTTTACTTGTGGCCGATTCGTATATTTACTTCAATTCCTATTTGATTGGAAATATGTATCTTAAATTAACGATGAATAACAATTTTACACGTTTCTCCTTAAGATCTTTGTATTGACTTGTACTTCCGCCCTGCAAGTTATGAACACCCTACAATGCAAAATACCATCTAATTTTCAATGGACGCATTTGGTTCACAAGACACACAATTAAATGATGATAATAATTTAGTTATCCCCTATTAACGTTTTTGGTATAAAAGACCAATACTAAGGGCACCGTTAAAAATCGTTTTGTATCAAAGAGACTTCTCGATGTGACTGCATAAAATTGGTAAACGTTGCTATGAAGCATTTTAAGTTTTTCTTATAAACTGATAATTTTTTTCGCCATAATTTTGAAGGAATATATGCCAGCTCCAGTGCCCTACAATTTTTTAAAAATAAAAATAAGCGTACTCAGGCCATTGAGCCCATTACATTAATAATATTAAACATTTCTATTGAAGGAAAGGTTACATAGTAATTAGAGCGGCCAAGCACTCACATTGCTCAGCAAGAAATTCGTGGTTGTCATTAAAAGGGCAGGAGCTACTCACAACTGCCACAGTTACAATAATGTGAAAATAGAGAAAATAAAAACAACCCAGGGTAGACTCAGCGCTTTGGACGTGCTTCAGTGCCAGCTTTTAGCACCAGCTTGACGATAACTCGTAATGAATTCAGAAACAGATAAGCTCGGTACAATTAATTGATTCATTAATTTTCATACAAGTAAACAAGCACAGTCTAAACAATTAATGGTTAACAGAAATCGATTGGATTTTCTTTGCCTGCTGTGATTTTGTAGCTTTAGTTTAGTTTAACGGCTCCTTCCGGTAGTGGTCGCATGCAGGAGCAGCCTAGTTGTCGTCGCGTGAACGTGACAAGTCGATCGTCGTGGACCGACATGCAGGTCACGGAGCAGTGTTGACAACTCAATCCACTTGAGCAGCAATTACGGTCCGCCCACTGCCCCCTGACATGAGCACACCACGGTTGCTTGGTCCTTCCACTGTGTAATTTCCAGCAACTTGTTGACACCCGTAAGGACGCAGTTGTGATGGTAGTTTACTCCACGTGGCCTGAGCATCCTTACAATAATACAACGGATTTCTCCGAAATTATCCATAACTCTAGTCAAAACCTGTAGATTCGATTTTAATGTTACATCACCCGTTATTATTCCTGACGAATGGTGAGAATTAGCACAATCACCAACTCTTATTCTGTAGACGACTTTCGTTCGCGTTTGCTCAATTGTCTACGTCATTCAGATACGTTAATAATAGATGTCGTGAGAGAATGATGCTGAATCTCCTAAGATCGTGTTACGGTTTCGCCAGTAGAGTGCTCAAACCTACCTTGACAGTAGTAATCGTGCTACCAATAAGACAGTATAAGCTTTAAGACGCGACACGTTATCAATATAATAAAAAAGGATGTATGTTTGTATGTATGTATTTAGGCTAATTTCTATACAAATTTTAACGCGTGGACAGATTGCAACGAAACTGGTACACATATTATTCAAAACACGAGAAATGGTACTGTGGGGGGTGAGAAACCCCTAGCATAAACATAGAAATAATTATAGTTTAAAAATGTGATCATTTTGTGTTAAATTACGTCACGCGAGAGAGAGACGTTACTACACGACAAATAAAGGAAATAGTTCCTTTACCCATAATTAAATAAAGCAGAAATATTTTCATTGAATAAAAAATAAAATTTTATCCAGAAATACTCCATAGAATAAGAATAAAAAAAACAATACGAAATACTTAACGATCCTTGCGGGAAATGTAAGTTAATTTTTGCGACCATTTGTTTACATTGTGAATCTACCTACCAATTTCATCAATTGAATCTTTCGTAATGTCTGAATACAGAGGGACAATTATATCCTGCAATACTCAGAAAATATATTTAAGAAAAAATTCGGAGGTATATTTGTTGTAATTAATGCAATAAAATTCAATATAACTGTCCAATTAATTCACCCTCGGTCAAAAGTATTTACGAAACTATGAACATTTTGATTTTGGTTAAATCACTTCTTGACTACAGATTAATATGGAATTAAATAATTTTTCGCGTTTATATAAATAAGTACACGGGCAACCCCAAGCAACCAGCTAGTCATTAATATTTATTAATTGCTCATTAAAAAGCAACATTTGAAATTTTAGCCCAGAAAATAAGCTTTGTTTTTCTTGAATGCATTATTGTAATCCAATGACTGCCCACTCTTACACGTATGACGTGGAAAATTGGCAACGGAGCGTGCGATTATTCCAGAAAACCTGCGATTTTACATAACAACAGAGGAAGAAGCCTGAACATCATCGTTCGAATTTATAAGCCCCGCAAGAAAATATTGATGGCGAGCTGTGTACCATGTGTCTTGTTGGAAGAAAACATAGTTCACGTCATCATTTGCCACCACGAATTGTGGTTCGCATTTGATCAGCTCAGTTATGATGTATACCCGATGCGGAATTGTGTATCTGTATAAGATGATTTACCTGACACTAATGAGCATGGCTGTTGCAACAATGTTGTCAACGCGACCGTTTATTTCTGGAAACTTTATTAGTAGACTGTTTAATATAATGGCGGGAGTCAGTGCGATGGTTTGGTGCCGTATCTGAATTTTACTCTGTTTTCCCTAAGACAACTAGTGCTTATTATATCAGTTTATGACGTCAAAATAATCCTAATCTTCTCCGCGATGAGAACTATAATCAAGCATTTGCTCAAAACTCACTAACAGTCATTAAGACCAACGACCTATTCCCCAAAACCACGCCCCACTCCCTCCACGACTTTCAAGATTACTCAATCTAACAAGAACGTTCCTATGTTGGGATAAAAATAACTTACTAGCAGCGAACCGGTTACACAGCATATTCAGCCTTTTTATCGGAACTGTTTACATATACGTGTAACAATGCAGAATGAAATGTGACGGGCGCAGATACTCGTCCTTTACTACTTGGGAAGTGAATATTGTCCTTGTTTCGGCATAGCTGAGCGGCCGTGGAGACACGAAGGGAAATAACAAGGTGCATTGCGGGGCTCTGGAATGCTGGAACTAGCGTGCTGCTTCGACCATAACTCCGGCCTCAACCTTGGAGCCTCGTAATTGCATACTGGCATGATGAGAAAACAAGTGCTGTTTACTCCCCCTCCTCCGACGCCGTCCGACGCAAGGTACCCGTACTTCTCCAACAGATGAAACGTTTCCTGTTTGCAATGCAAATGTTTCCATGTCCGGCAAAAATGTTAAAAACCTATTTTCCCATCGAGTTGTTGACTAAAACATGAATGATATTGTCCAAGCAGAACGTACGTTCACACGCTCGTATTTTCAACTTCTGCACACTTAGCATTTATTTAATTATGTAAAGTGATATAACAAGGTTACACAACATCAGGCGTCAGAATCAATCAATTTTTTCGGAATTTCTACAGTTAATGGCTTTTGTATCTAAGGCCATAATCGACTCTCTATCTGGCTGTTATATAATTTCCGTCAACACTCTGCAGATTAAAAATATATATGAATATCATCATAATATTTGTGTATTTCTGCGTTACCTGCGACTCAAAATTAAAAGAAAATATGTCTATAACCTCCTGTGTGTTGCTCCCAAGGGTTATAGTACGTTCTGTATGGTTTGGAATTAATTATAATCAAGCAGTTCAGAAAGGAACATATGAGTATTTTAAATAATAACTACTAAATTAATTAATTAAAATGCACTTGCTGTTATTTAACTGGAAAATAGGTGTGTATGAAATAATGCCAAAAAAAGGACCTCGAGTTTTTCACAAGATTATGTATTATTATAAGTCATAATAAAATTACGTAGTAGGGTTTTTTATAACAGCCATACTCATCTGGAAATAAATTAATATAATACAATTAAAATAAATTTAAACGTACCTTGAAACAAGTGTTTTAATAACTTGCTTGTTTCAAGGTAATTTAAAAAGTTATTTCAAGTTGTACCAAAACTCTTTTATTTCACTCATCGAGATCCAGTCTATTATATTTATTTATTTTATTTCGAATTTGGGTGTTATAAAAAAGCCGAAAGCTAATATGTTCTTTTATTTTTGACTTGCAAGAATAAATAATCTTGTGAAATTCTTGAGGACATTTATCGGCAATTTTACTATACACCTATTTTCCACATGAAAAACTAGTTTACAGGAATATACTCTCCAACATAACTACTGTTTTCAGCGTTCACTAATTATCCCTTATAATTCAGTCATCAAGTATAAAACTTTCAATTTTAAAATACCCCTTAAACTTTTAAGAATAGTAATTTTCTTTTCTTGAAATTTAATTGGAATTCAGGAAGAAAATCATTATGCGTGTGGTCTTTCCGTTTCACTTAACGAACTGCGTATTATGTTCCTATCAGATTAAATGCGTGACATGCAGACGTTTAACGGTTTACTCTCGCTCGGAGCAGCCCTGTTTGCAAACCTGCCAACTCATTAGCAAGTGACGAGTTAATGGGATGATTGCAGTCCTCCGTTTGCATTCAGCTGACTTAACCAAGCTCAGAAAACGTATGAATTGACCTCATTACATCAGTCTCAGGGGAAAAAAATGTTTCTGTGAAGCCATTATTCAGATACTCGTATTGTGCTCTAATAGAGATTGTGCAATTAAATATGAATGATGGACTAAGTTAAGTGGGTTCAAAATTGATCATTAAACGTACTTAAAGATCCTAAATTAAATTTTACAAGACTTCGTAATTATTTGAGGGTTGGTTAACAGCGTGAAACTTTACTCTTAATGTGGAAGCACTTTCATGACTCTTCCAATGGGCTCATCATTTTTAAATTAGCTATTCATAGTGTTTTGAGATGATTTATTATTTTTGAATTAACAATGCATACAGAGTCCCTTTCCTCTTGAATTATTCTACATATTTTTACAGAATACTAACTTTCCTGTTTCTTAAAATACATTCTTGTGGCCAACTTCGACATTTTCTCACCCTCACTTCAAAACTATTTATTTACAATTTCCTCCGAATTGCGTAGCATTAGTCACTTAATTAATTCAACCAAATTCAATTTGGTTTTGCTTTAAACAAAACTTTCCAAGTATATATTTTTCGATACTTACCTTGAAAGTATTTTGTTAAAGGTTACAAGACGGGAGTTATAAAAATACTTACGGTGATTTGAGTTTTTAATTTTTGAAAAAGTAAAGAAAATACAGTGAAGTATTTTAAACAGATACTAAAAAGGTTTGATTATAAGTGAATTCAGTACATGTTTTAGTTCAACATCTGGGTGAACGATATAGTGTTTAAAAATTTTAATATCAAAGGTGGAGATTCTTAGAAAGAGAAATTAGTAGTCATATACTTAGTTATACATATTTCATAGAAAGACAATGTCAGAATTTTTATCAATGAATTCTATACGTTAGCACTTCTGAGATTAATTTAACATTATAATTTTTCTAGGAAAGAAGAAATACTTTCTATCGAGGCTATGAAACTTGATTAACTGATTAGGATAGAAAAGTCTCGGCCGTTTCCAATACTTTAAATTAAATTTCAGATTCATCTGATCTTTATTTATATTATTTAAATAATACAATTTCCAACATTAAATTCAAAATTTATATTGAGGAAGAAAGTAGTGCTTTATTTAATTAACAATTTTTTGCTGTCTTTAAAGTATTATTCCATCCTTTAATTAACTATATATATTGTAATAAACATAATAATAGGACGTTTAATTTATTTTTAATTTAATGAATTTACCTCACGTGAAGCGCCATTTAGGTAATAATTTAATGGAAGGCGTTAATTAAATGAAATAATAATCAAAAATTAACAAACAAAATATTTATTTATTTTGTGGCAATAAAGATAATTACAACAAAATTTGAGATCTTTCTCTCTCTCAGGGCCTCTACTGGGTTTGATAATGGACACAACAAATTAAAAATCTTATTAACAAACAGTTTACAATTTACCTAAACAATATGTCGATAGAAAGAAATTTAAAAGTAAAGAAATTAACTCTGATTGACAATTAAAAGAGAACTAAATCTGACCTTATCCTCTAATTAACGTTTACAATTATACATTCGTTTTGGTTTTGTTACTTACGTATGTCCAGCTGGTACCAGCATTCTTTTTGGTTTCGGAAGTACACTATGGCAAACTTTTACACTGATTCTAAAATGTCGACTCACAGATTTTACACTATTAAAGCCAAAATTGATATGCTCACAGGAACTCGGATGATCCTCCTGAATGTCAGCTATCTGATGTCTTCTCGCCTTACCGGAACCCTATGATTCGTAGATTTATTAGTCTTTTACTGAATTGGACGTAAACTGCAACGTATCTCCTTGACGATTTATTTTAACTGTTTATTCTTTCGGAGCGAACTAACTTTTCTTTATCTCCTGGCTGTAGACTTAAACTGCTCTTACTTTTCAATTATTTACACTGCAATACTTGCGGCGTGAATCTTTTCTTCGTATTAATTTACAACTTTAACTAGTTATACATTGACGATGTCTTCGTATTAATTCACAACTTTAACTAGTTATACATTGACGATGTCTAGTCTGTGCTCAAATTATATTTCTTGTTCTGCTCCTCATAATGTCTTTCCGCCATCAACTCCTAACAACCTTTCCCCGCTAGCACACAGTTATATTACTTGTTATGCTTCTCACGATGTTTTTTTCGCAAACTGACTCCTAGTTCTCCCGAGTTTTAGCGCGCATACGCCATTTTTGACTTTTCGACAAAGCAAAGTGAGCTCGCTTCTCTCATTGTTGCTTTGTTCGATCAGACCGCTATAATGGATTTCTAAACAATTCAAATTTTACGTCCAAACAATTAATGGCCTAATTAATTGGCATTACAATATATATATATATATATATATATATATATATATATATATATCGTGTTTCAGCAGGTTGGACGTTTTAAATATTTGAGTGATATGAGCATTTTAGTAAAATTCGAAACTCCTAAAAACTCATTTCAGTCATCTGTAATATTTGTCTTTTTTCTTTGTTTATAATAAGCACTATTTGCTTTAATATTTGGTAACAAATTCTCCTGATATTTAATTATTAAAGTGTCCTGTAACTTCTTTGCTTTCGAGTCGACACACTGGATTAGGAAAGGTCAATTTGTTTGATCTCGGTAACACTTATAGTGCAAAATTAATTTCGGTTCATAAAAGAGGCACTTTGGCTCAATGCGGCGGCATAATTATTGTGCTGTGTAAGGAGATTGGCTTGCATCGCCGGGAATCGAACCTGTTGGCGGCCGTGAAATAGTCCATTGTGGCGTTCGGTGCGAATCGTGACGACTCGGACTCTATTTTACGTCCCCTGAGCGCCGCCATTAGGCAGGCCCGACAGGACACATAACCCTTCAATAGTACGAGCGGCTCGCAGATAAAGGCCGCCCGCCCGCCAACAGGTTTCTCGATGCGCTATAAGTCTCACGCGTCGTGTGAGGTCCCAGCTGGGTAATCGCCGCCTACGCCTCGCCATTGTCACCTCTGGAATCTGCTCAGGAACTTCCTCTTCCTCGCACCTGGTCAATGAATGAAACTGCCTCTAACGGGGTCATATGCGACTCGATACCGATGAGTCACATATTTGAAAAGGTGATGTTCTCCGCCCTGGTCCATTTCTCCCACAGCTGTTGCGAAATTAGCGGCGATTGTAGCCGTCTATCCTCAACTCCAATGACTGAAATCCAAAAATTTATATTTCACAGTTACTGTATTTTAAAGTAGCAAACGCTACAAAAAGGCTCGCGTCATGGTAAATCTTTTTAGCGCATATAATAAATTTAAACACGATTGAGTGTGCATCTCTCATTTATCGACAAATCAACGAACTATTTTATACACCCAGTTAATTTCACAGACGCCCAGTATTCTTGGCAATGACCCATCCGTTCTTTTAAAAAAAATTATATTATAGTCTTTAAAATGTAGCGTTAATTTCAAAGATTTTCCGTCAGCCATTTCAACTATATGAAATTAGAACAGAAAGATACAGTTAATGAAAAGGTAACCGAAATTATTGGAGACTGCGTATGTGTAAATAATTTTACCCAATAGTACTTAAAGTACTTCAGTGAGAACTCACTCAATTTCGCTTAAGAGAGAGTGGCTGTTGACCTGTCAGGGTTATCGGTTACCGGCGGCCGATTTCAGAGATAGTCCAACTCAATGTTTTCAAACGTGCGTACTGAGCAGAGAACATCACTTTGTTCTCAGTACCCACCACATCCCAGAGGAAAAAAAATCGATGTCACGGCAGAAATAATAACAATACTTGTAATCAGTTTACAAAGTTATTTTTCTTTTAATAAAACGTGTAATTATTTAGTGCGCCGCAACCCTGGTATAAGTTTGATACATTCCAGACAATTAGATTAAAGATTTGGAAGCATTTTCATATCTTAGAGTTTTTAGTGAGTTCAGTAAATGAGAACCAAATTCACGCCTGATTTTTTTAGAACAATTGTGCTTACCGTGTTGCATTGGCGCACAACGGTAACTTACACATTTGGTTCTGAAAAATATCGATGTAATCCTCCAATTAATTTTTTTTTGCGATGAAGAAAACGTGAATTTACGGTCATGAATTTGACAAAGTCAAAAATACGTTTATGTAAACTTCAATAGCGAATGTATATCGTGTAAAAATCATGAAATGCCCTTATAAAAAATAAGCTAAATGAGCATATATGTGAATATCTGTAAGAAACGCGATTACGCTAGATGCATATTAGAATATTCTATTACGTATAATAGTTAAAAATTAAATAATAACAGGAAAACATCGTCTGTCAAAGTAAAGAATACGATTACAGTTTTTCGTTACCTTTAACTGAAAAATTAAAATAATTCTATTTAAAATTACTTTCACTAATTACACTTACAAGAGTTCCCACATGATATGCTTTCATTTATTACTATGGGTCCATTTAAAAGACTTTAAATTGCCATGTCCTCCTAAGTTCCTTCATTGGCCTTAAGCCAAGCGTGCATAACACAAATACCCTTTCATTACACTATCGCTTCGGAATTCAGACAGTAAATTTGAGCAAGTTACAGGCCGAGGAAACAAACGGAAAACACGTAGAGGGACGGGCCTTCTGCAATAAACCAAAAAATTCCCCGCTGAGCTTGCTAATAGAGCGCCATTAACAAAGTTAAACATGTCTCATTATTCTTTTGGGTTTGGCGATCGCTTTCTGCACATGGCATTTATTTGCATACGTTTCTGACTAACAAGTTGCATGATTTGCTAAGCTTTACTTGTCACCAAAGGTATGTGAGCAGTAATATTGCCTTCATGATCATTTTCTTTAGATTTGTTTCGCATTCCAAACAGACATATTTAATTTTCAGATATCATTCGAAAACGAAATTCTGTGTCAGTGTTTCTGCGTACGTTATATTCACATAACAGACGAAATTCCAAAAATGAAATAAAAACTCATTATATGTAATTAATTTGTATCGAAATCGAAATTTAAGTTTTATTTTCAAATTGTAATGACGTCATGGATTTTAATGCGGGAATTGATCGGTATAGTCCACAAAAGCAGCACATTCTAAAGCCTTCAAATCCTCCAAAGTAAATATTCTGACTGGTTTTAGATTTCATTTCATGGAATCATTATAATTGTGTTTTATTTATATCGCAAGGTGTTAAATACCATTGACGAAACAACATAATTTTGAGTGTTGTATTTGAGACTGCCTGTGAAGCAGGTAAAACTGGGGTACAAATGCACGTGGAATAACGAAGTTGAGGATTCCGTTGAGATCATACACCCCAATTCCGAGAGGGACGCGCGGGGGAGGAGGCCCTTGTTAGCTTTACAAAGTAATAATAAGCCAAGGCTGTCGTGTCGAGTGGAGTGTCGCAAAACAGATGCGCAGGGCTGGCTGCCTGCCAACCAGGGGAGGGGTTCAGGACCAATGACCAAAAGACGCGATTATCCTGGGATTTGTACCACATGATGCTATCTTGTAACTGAGATCCTAAGTGGTTGATTATCGGCTGCTACATGTCAATATCGAACTTCCAGTACCTTGGTTTCTATTCACACTTTGCCAGATTGAGATACGTATATCATCGTATATTTTTGAAGCTGGGAAATGTTGTTTATTTATTAATTCATTAAATATTTTTTTTATTAAAAGATCTGTGTTACAATTTAATTAATAGCTTAATTCAGAATCACCCGCAACAGTAATACACAATTTTCGGAAAACCAATATACTCCAAAAATAAAATTTGTCATTCAGTTTAACAATTATACTAATCAGACTATTTTTCAAATAATAGTTAAAAACCAGCCTATTGGTCAGATTTTATAAATTAAAATTAAAACAATATATTTAACAAACATAACGTTTCTTTCCTGATTGGGACATTTTCATGTGTACAATTTTAATTAAATTCAGTTAGATAAAAACATTTAAGTACAACAGAAGATATTTGTAAATACAATTACATAAAAATATAATTATTACGATTTATTATATAAAAATTTAGATTAACAAATTTATAACGTTGCGGCCGAAGTAACTTATTGACACAGCTGTTGAAAGTTACATTGAATTTTTTAAAAAAATGAAAATTCAAATAAAACAAATAGATTACAATTATAATGAATCAAATTTTTTTATTAAATTACTCATGTCATTTTTTCACAGCAATGGCTGAAACATTGCATCTAATGTTCAATATTTTGCTCAAGGAATCTGGCATAATATTTACATTCTTCATCTAAAATATTTACAATGTGCCAATCTAAATTATGGGTTTTGTTAAATACATATGTTTGGACACATCTGAATAATTTTTTGCTTCAAATTTAAAATTGTTTTTATGTTCATTGATCGTTGTTTTTAAAGAGTGTTTCGTTTGCCCCATATAACACGTTTTGCAATCTCAACAATTAATTTATGTAATTTACTTTATGTCTCTTTATGTTTGTCTTAATTATTTTTAACATAATTTAAAATATAATTGGGAAATTATTATGAGTTTACTGCATTTTGTCTACGTTTCATGTATATAAGGGTAATGTAAGGTTATCAAATAACTTCCCTTAACTTTATAAAGCAACCTCTGTTACCGAGATTTAATTTCATTAAATGTTTCGTCAACACCTAGTCAAGCAATCTTCTAAAAACATTGTTCAATCATTCTTCCTTGTGCTTAACTCGCGGCTCGGGTAGATATACGTATCCCGAATACTTTTGAAAGCATGTATAATATTAATATAATGATGCGGAATACGATTTTTCGTTGTACGACGTGGCGGGGTTAGTATCGGAAAATTGAATTTACGAGGATTGTGGGGATCACTTAGGCTTCTTGACAGAAGAGCGGGGGGCTGACACAGAATCTGCTGGCCACGACGAAACAGCCCGGGGCCGACACCTCCTACCCAGCACATGATTAAAACAGAACCAGCCTAAAACAACAATCTCTGATGAAACAGCCGACGGCGTGCGAGGTGGTGTCATCACGTATGCAAATCTAGGCCGCCCTGTATCACGAAACGGGGCTCCGTAGAAAAGTCCTCCAATTGGAATTAATTCAGTACGTTTACGCGTCGCTGCTGAAAGAAGAAAGGGGTTACCGGAAACGTACCTATATTTTTGGTGCTCTGCAATACATATTTTTTCGTTATTCAATCACAATAGGAATGAACACGGTACGCTAACTTTGAATTTTTTCACGAATATTTCTCATTGCCTGGTTTATATACCGTAAATGTTCATAAGTTGATAATTAGACTACATCCCCGACAATTTTTTAAGTATATTTGCAAGACCAAGTTAAAATTTAATTGTTCTAATCTGAAGTGAAATTGATAACATTTATTACATTATTACGAAGATGCTACTTTGAAGGTCTAATCAAGAATCTACAATGGAGATGTAACAGGCAGGTGAAGCTTCAAAATACCCCCAAAAAAAGTCCCCTGAAAAACTTATTATAACAAAAAAATTGTTACGTTCAAATATTATATATATATATAAACAGTAGTTTTTTGATTTGAATTAATAGTTTTTTTGACGGGATATTAAAGGTTTTTGTAGTATAAAGAACCTGATTATTCCAAGTTTTCCCCTAATATGACATTCACAAATGTAATTGAACAAATCATACTACTTGCAATTTATTTAAAATATATTCGTTTGAATTACTTCCAAAGGTGTGGACTAGATAACTCAATAATGTAAAACATTAATATCTATTTCTCAATAGCGAGCACTCGGCACGTCAACCAATTATTGTAATTGATTTGACGTTATGCTGATGTCCATTCCTTATTCACTTCAATTGAGCTAAATTGGTATGTATTAACGATGAAATAATGTCGCAAATTCCTATAACTTCATGATGGCATTCCTAAGTGTCCGTGTTTAATTACCGTAATAATAACAACTACAAATTGCTCTTGCTTTATGAAAAACTGCATAGGAATTCACTTCTTGTTTTCAATAAATTGCTAAGAATAAAATTTAATACGTCTATGAAACTTATAAAAAGTAATACTTCTGAGTTATCTATTATTCAATACACGGCTCGTGTAAAATTTAATCGACCGATTGGCGGTCGGGGAAGCCCGGGTACGTACGGAAGGCGTATGCCAATCTTTAATGTTTGGTTATTATAATTAATGTTTTCTTAAATAAAATGAGCAATAGGTCAAGATCAATAGTTAATAGAACAGGCAGCTCGTGACATAGGCTCAGCCACTTACTGGATCTCCGAATGGTAATGTAATACCAATTCCCAGAATCGTTTAAAGCTAGGTTGCCTTTACGCGAAATGTGTGCTGTAAAAATATGTAGAAAATGTTTTCTTTAAATTCGAAGCCTGTCGCGGATTAAAAAATTTACGATACATTTTTCAGTAATGAAGAAACAATATCTGACATTTGTAATAATATAAATAAATATACAGCCCTATTTTTTTTAAAAAAAATGATTATCATAAAAATTAATTATACGACGTTATGTCCTTTAAGGAACTTTTCAGGTTTGACAGTTTCAATATATTGTATACAAATCATACATAAAATTTAGAGATAGGGAAACAATAACTTGCCTCTAAATTTCATGCATGATTTATATACAAAATTATTACAATTGCCCGACCTGAAGAGGACCTTTAGAAAGGACGAAACGTCCAATAATTATTTATTTGTTAATAAACATAATTTTTTACTCGAGGCCGTATATTTATTTATATATTTCAGTAACTCATTAGTAAAGTAATAATTAGATAAAATTAATTGAAAGACGTTTAGGGTAATTTAGTGCTTTGATGTGAGTTTTATAATCAACTGATTACTCTTGAGGACTGTTTTGCTTGATTTTTATATCTGGAATAATTAGAATTATCTGACATTTTTTACAACAATTTTAGTATATCCGCCAATTGCCTAAAAATAACGCAATTACACAACGTTTCGACCTTAATTTTGGACGTCATCAGGTGCCCAATGAGTAGTAAAGTGAATTTAATATAATACGGAAGTTACGGAAAAGGTGAAGGCATCTTAGTCAAATTTAGTAATGTTATTTAACACTATTCGGTTGGTGTTCACGTGCCTATAATTATTTAAGTATAGGATGTGTGAATAGCTGATTGGCCCACTATTACTAATAATAATACGTCCGAATTCAGAAATAAATATGTCAAAAATGGGTACTGAGAAAATTATTATTTATGATTGTCGAATTATTTATATAGGCCTACTAATAACGACGTACTACCTGAAGGAAACTATTAGTCTTTACAAAATGCATTAGTTGGCTACAACTGTCCGACAAAGTCAATGTAGTGTAAGCAATTCGTATTCGCTCACACCCCAAACATAAAAATTTCTCTGGCTTCAGTCAAGCGGTAACTGCGGATCGAAAATATATAGCCGTGGAATTGAATAAGGGTTGGCACGAAACGTTTGCTTGAAACCTCTCTTCCGCGAAGAGCCCACAAAAGACGACTCCAAATTCTCCATGTGACATCTCGTGCAGGTCAAGAGTCGCTTTCCGCGCCATTTGAGAAAGGTAAAAACACCACAACAGTAGCGCTGTTTTCGTTGTGTCTTTAGAGGGCGGAGTGAAGGGGCGGAGGGGGGAAACATCCCCATAAAGGCAGCTGTTTTCACTGCACGAACACTCGCTGCAGACAAAACTCTGCATCGCCGTTCAGTTTCTGGCAAAATTGTTCCGAAACTGTGACGTTTGCAGAAACAAGCAAACATCCAAACTCTTTTTCTCCGGTTAAATGTTCCGTCTGGTTGGTACATGATTGATTATTACACTCGCTCTTAACTGCCTACTGTAAATTAGATCATTTATTTCTCGCGTAAAAACCATTTCCTGAAACTTATTGTGCTTTAACTCTCACGTGCAATTACAGCAATTGTCGTAACACCGCCGAGAGAACTTGTGATATTAACGTAGACTGTCCTTGAGTAAATGTTCCAACGAAAAATTTACGATTAGTGGGGCCTGTCAAACAAGTCATTAATCAAGGCTAACACTTGGTAATAAGTTATAAGACTCATAGTTTGAAGGCTCTCTCACATCCAAGGTTGCAGGTTCGAATCAGGTTTGACACTCTTTTTAGACTCTGAAAGGAAAACACATTCAGGACCCGCGATTAACGACATTTTATGGAGCTATATCTCTGCTCTGAAATATATGCCGGGAATAACCTAAAAGAAAAAACATATTTTTTTTAAAAAAAAAGAGAATATTATAAAATTCAAATAAACATCACAGACAAAATAGATGATATTACGCTTTTCCTTGCGAAATAAAAGGCTGCCTCGGCGTGTCAGAAATTGCGCATAATTCTAAATAGGCTGTAAGTGGTAGTTTTCTTGTAGGTGCTGTAACATGTATACAAGCGTGACATAAGCCCGGCAAGGAAATACAGCCTGTGCACTAAGGAAAATACAACCTCTCTCTCCAGTAACTTTGCGAGCATTTTAATAGCTTTCTGACTAAGCGTTGGAACATGCTATTTTTCCCTGTTACGTGCAAAATTGAAATTTGGCTCTGATCCAAACTACAGTCCGGCTCGTTTATAACTGCATTTACAATTTGCTGAAAAATTCAATCGTCGATTATTATTATTTTTTGCAATTAGTGACGTCAGATGCTCAAGCTGAAAGAGTTGCTTCAGTTCCCACGAGATCGATGATTTACAGAATCGATCCCGCAACTATAATTATACTCTGGCATCTGTCTTTGGAATTTATAAACATCCGCATCATCGCAGACGTTGAAAACAAAATTATTTTATCCAAAGAATTTGACATGAATACTCTAAAAAAGTTCTTAACCGGGGGATATAGCCGTAGTTATAACGACGAGTATTTGACAATCATAATCTCTGGGTGTAAGATCCCATTATTTCTATAATTGCTCTAATGGTCGTCCGTGCATGCCTTGTACTGAATACCTGACGATTGCAGCACGTAGAGTGTGAACGTCTTAACAGTGCGATTGTCCAGAGGCTCGGCAGTAAACTTGCAGAACGGACAGACTAATCCCGTGTAGTTGCCTGTGTTTACGGCTATACTGAAACAATCCTCAGTGCCACAGCTCAATTCGCACGAATTTACTGGGAATATTATTCTATATTTTCCCGCACAAAAGGTGGAGTTGTAAAATGCGAGAAAAACGAGATCAACATCTCGAAAGTTGCCCATTGTCATTACACAGCCTAATGTACGTGTGGAAAATGGCAAAAAAAAACAATTTCATCATGAAAATGTTTTGTTAGACGGTAGGCGTCTAAACCGTCACGATAGTACATTGACGTGAATTTAGAACGGATATATATGGACTATAAATCCATTCAAATATATTTTTTAATCAACCCTATTTATTGAACATTCTGTCTGAATCAGACAATAAGTTGATTTTCTCACTGATTACCTTTATTGGCTTGCAGTGGACACCAGACTATTTTTTAATGATAATATTCTGATGGTTACATCATTTTAAACGTCTGAATTGATTTGAAACTTAGTCCATCTTAATACAACTTTCTTCGTGCGTTGTATAATAAGCCATATATTGTTTTAGACTTGGCTTAGAAACTAATACATTTAAAATTACGTGTTATTTTTAAAGCTGAAAACTTTAAGTATACCTCATCCACAGAATAACTTACAACAGTTATGTGGAAGTTTTGGCAAATTCCACGTAAAATATTTTGATAAAATTATTATTCAACCATTTAATTTTTACATTTTTCTGACGTTTAACAGAGAAGAAACAGAGGGTTACAAAGTTAAACACTATAGTATTTAAATGATTAGTAACTATTTATATTAATTTTTATAAATTTCCAAACAAGTAGAAATTGACAGCTTTCCGGTACAATCAGAAACTGCCACGTCAATTACGTCTAGAAACTTTATTATTTCTCATAAATATTAAGCAATTTCCCAAAGATTTTCTTTGTAGACAAAACTTTCACACGATGTTACCTTCAAATGGACCCTACTGAAGTCAATCTCGCAATAATTTATATTAAAGAGTTTTTAAATACTGAATACTATTGTTACAATTAGCCCCACAAAACATTAATTCCTATTTATACACAATTTATTGATGTTTAAAACCGACATAAAATGTATTGGGTATATCCGTAGGGCCGAATAAGCATCATTATTGCTGTAGAATATTTTTCACATAGATTGAAATAAAATATTATATACAGTCAGTTAAACTGGCATCGTAAAATAGTCCACATCGTTACGAAACGACGCTTCTGATCGTTGCTCAATAGAATAAGGCAGATAAAGTGTAAATTAGGAAATCGGGTAACAATCCCAAGGGCGTTTAATTTCTGCTTAACTTCCTGCTGCCGTAATAATTAAGGGATCAAGGCTCAATTTCTCACGCTGCAGATCTTTTGAGTTTCGCAAGGAAAGAGCTTATTGCTGCGGAATATCTGCATTGAATAGCCACCTCCACAAATTAAGAGAGATGATCGCGCATATTCGATCCGCGACCTCGTGCGCACCAAGGCCTTGCGCCAGACTTTCACTCGAGCGCGACTGCGCGGGATTAATCCCATTAGTGGAGCCTCTAACTAACGGCGACTGACTCATGTACATCGCATCGACGGCGACCTTTACTTAGATGCGAACCGGATAACAGGAATTCCCTCTCGTACAGTCGAGGCGCACAGACCCTGTATTCAACAATCAACGCTTTATATTCTTAAATTCCATACATCTGTCGAACAGTCACTCACATTTTTGTAAGTTAAACGTCTTGAAATGAGGGGTAAAACGTGAGTAATGCCAATGACCGAGCAACAATCAGAAACTGCCACGTCAATAACGTCTAGAAAATTAGGCTGATCTCTATCATTTAATTCTTTTCTGAGCAACGAGGATAACGACTTCATACTCTTGTACATAGACTGAACTTTCATAGTATCGAGAAATTTCTAGACTGAAATTATCTTATTGTATCAACATAATTTCAATAATTCTTGAAGGAAATGTAATAAGCATGTATCATTACCAAGAAATACTATTTATTAATTTCTATATATTATGATGAATAAACACAATTATTCTCTACCGACACTGTAAAATATTTACTTTTCAACGTCTACTAATTTTCTCGACAGACAAAATTATTTTTATTTTATTGAATTATTGTCATCTGATCATAATATATAATCATAAACATTATACAAAGTAGCTCCATGTATTAAATTCCATCACTCAGACTACTTGTTCTTCATTGGCCTGTTCTGTGGACCTTCTTATTAGTTGCCCTCTCCGAATTGCATTATCGATATCGGCGCCTCTTAATAGTGTCCTGTCGTCTGAGGATTTATTATTTACACCTACCAATATTAATAATTTTATTTACAGTCGGATCAACTGCCAGGGTCATTAACGACATTTCGTACTCTGTTAGATTTGAATCGTCGGGGAACTGCTTTGTGGAGGTTTCTCAGTTACGAAACGCGCACACACAACGTCCATGTCCTCGCCGGTGTTCGAACCCGGACCTCTGTGATGCGAGGCACTGACGCTGAACACTACGTCACACGACGTCGGCTTCGTAAATTCTTGATGTATAAATATCACATTTCTTCTTTTATGCTGTCAGACTTCCTTGTTGACGGTTACCCAAAAATGTTAGTCAGGATATTTTAAATACATGTGAGGGTCGCCAATTCTAAGATCCTTGTTAGTAAAAGTGGGAGCTACTGTTCATTCATTCTCCCCGACTGTTGACTCTGTCGAGTGCACAGAACAGTTAAGGCATTGAGATGTACGGATGTGAAGTGACCCGTCAAGGAGAAGGAGTTACTGTACTATATTTGCGGTGTTAAGTTGATCTTGGCTGGGAGTAGTGGCAGAAAAGAGAAACGCTGTAAGTCCGATGGCAGATGTTCCAAGGACGAGCTGGAGTGTTGCACACGCCCGTAATGTATGCAATCGCCTCATCTGTCAGACAAGACCATTGTTGGAGGCGCGCCCCGAACACGGAAGCTCTACGGCTTTACAGCAGCGCCATTGTAGCGTCCCACTAGTGTGACTTGCAGGATAAGCGGCGCATAATTACACGAGGAGGCAATGTGTTAATTAGCACCTTCCCGCTGGAAAAGGCGGGGCCCCGCACCAAGTCGGTATCTGATGCCCGTTCGGCCGCGATGACGCTCCCACAATGACTAATCAACGACAAATTACGCGGTCTTCGTCACTCGCTTATGTTTCTCTTTTATGTATCGGAATGGCGTTGAGAGCCGTAAATTGCTCGGCTGGCCTGGAATTCATTAACTTTATCACAACGGCCGATCCGCAGTTATTTATTAACCGAGGCGGAGGGAACAGAATTAGGACAGCGCGGCGAGGGCTTTAACAACGTATCCGAATACTTGTCAGACGATAACGTTCGATTTACTTTTTTGTTCTAAATTAAACCCACCGCCCATAAAGACAACACTACACTCCTTGAGCCAAGCGTGCGTTTATTCTCATTTTGCTTCGGGTTTATTTGGCAACATCGATAAGAAAGGCTGAAATACATTCCGGCGCATCTTTCCCTTAGAGTATTTGCCGAAACATTTGGAACGCAGTTTTTTTACGTCTGGGCCTATATTATACAGTAATGGAAATTCAACGTTGTATCACATGTTCGACCGCCAAAATAGTATGCAATCAAGCATTACAAAATTACGTAATTTACGTAAAATACTAATCTAAGATAAACACCATTGCCTAATAATACAAAATTTCAATTAAATATATACACGGAAAAATTATAACATTACCTCACAACAAAATTATTTACATTTTTAATAATAAATTATTTGCGGTTAAGCACCAGGTTCAGATTTCTCGATGTTGACGTTTCTGCGGTCATTCTCTGAAGACAGCGGAAACGTCAAAACATGGTGCTTATCCGTGGAAAATTTATTGGTAACTTACACTGGGAAAGCTTACGTTCATTATTTATATTTTATTTACAAATCCAAAAATACAGATCGAGGCCGAAAACAAATCACTGTCGTCTTTTATCATTTATTACGAATTCCTTTTCTCCGAGATTCCTTAAATTAGCATACAGCCATTAACGAACTATTAAAATTAGTTTATTTAGAAAACACTAGAAAAATTCATTCGTCTCCTTATCTAGAGAGAAAAACATTTGAAATGATATTTAGAAAACCCGGGTTATAAAAGTTAAATTCTTTACTTCAATCAATAGCGAAACAATATTATTTAATGCTTAATTGAATGTGAACGTGGATTAACCCGCCCCCGAACGACGCTTTGAATGGACGTATCCTGCCATGCAATAGCGCACTTTCGGGGTTGCCATGGAGACGCCTGACCACAACACAAGATGGCGAACGCCGCCACTCCGCTACGCACCGTCTATACAAACAGAGTTTTTACCTAGACCTTCAAATAGGTTCCTTTGTCAGAGTAAATAATTCGATTTTATGTTAAATCATATATAGTGAAATATAATTGTCTATTACAATTATGCAAAATCCTGCTCTAAGTGGAGAGTGACATTTAAATTCTGATAAGAGAAACATAGCTCAATTTCCTTTTATCTTAAGCAGTAGCTCTGTTAAACGTTTACCACTAATTGTAGCTCAATTGAAACAACTCCGTCTATAATTCAATCACCTTTACAGTTATTCGTAAACCTCAACCCTCCATCTTAGTAAATTTCAAGTTGTTATTTTTGTCATGTTGCGCCTTATTGTCTGTCTTTCTCGTTTCTCCAAAACCTAGAGAGTTGAGAAACTATGAGAATAGTTACATATTTGCAAACCCTGTTTACATCATACCTTCCACCCCGGCCGTGAATACGGCTTTTGTGACATTTCGTGACATTTGAACGCCCCTGGTCGCCCCCTTGACTTAGGGCGGGTGACTTAACAAAACCCTGAACGCGCATTCATCCACGTAATTCACATTGTTCGCTTGTTGAATGTTGCTGGTCTCGGGACTTTCTAATAATTTTCCGCAAGACTGCTGAGACACAAATGACTCCAGACAGCTGTTAAGATTTGGAATCGCAATTCTCTAGGCAACGATTTTTGTATTGACAAAGGATAATTTGATTTACATACGTGTTGCAAGTTTTTGGGACAGGCCTTCTGCGAAGTAAACTGTAGCTTAAATTTTTTTTATGGCGGTGTAATAGATAATACATTAAGTTTGATAAACACGAACAAAGACTGCATTTTATGGTACTCTTGTACAATACCGTTCATTCTTCACTTTAAATCAGGGAACGGTAAGGTTAGCGATTGAATCCTGATATGGGCATGGATGTTTGTGCTCGTCATGCTCACGAAAGCTGGGGGCTACGACTGAAGGAAAATCGCTACGCTCACCACGTGCCAATCCAAACAAAATCTGGAGTGTGTCATGGGAAATGACAATCTCACAGTCGTCGTGGTAGGTCAATGGACTGTAAAGTCGAAGAGAAAGAAGCAAATGTTGGTAATCATAAACACAAACAACCAAAATTGTTTGAATTAAAGAAATAATATTCCATATGAATATATCGTGAAGAAGTCTAAACTTTTACAGTGATTGTTGAAAATAGAATGTGCTGTGCCTGCTTTATAAATATTTTAATTTATTTCCTTAGAATATAGTCCATTAAAACTTTTTGTTATTAAAAATTAAATTGAACAAATTCAATCCAATCCAAAGACATAAAATCAACGATCATCCTCCCCACTTCCCTTTGGTCAAAGGTGACACACTTTTCTTTGTTGCCAAACCTAACAACTATTGCCAAGCGTACCACAATAGTTCGTTTGGAAAACCTATACGCGCTTTTCTGACCGTACAACCATGCCATTATTTTTCTGAAGCGACATCCTTGGTTACTCTGTCCAGAATATTGTATTTTTTTCGGGAAATTTGATAAAAAAAATTTTTTCAGGGTTTTTCCGTAAACCGGAATATATTCGTTAATTTCTAAATCATCCCACAAACATGAGCATGTTAATTTAGACTGGCAACATAAGTTTAGATTATATTTACATAAATTATCATTTTCTCCTTTGTGACACGTAATTTTAATGTTGTAAATAACCTTATAACGGTAAATGGTATATAAAATAAATTATTTTACATGAGAGCTTCGAACCTTCAGTCCAATATACTGGACAGACTTTTAGTATTCATGTGAATCGGCCATAAAATATTAGGAATTATGGCCTACTGTTAAATAAATCATTTATTATTTATATCCAATTCAAAATAGGTAAAAATTCACATTAAAATTAACCTTTATTCCTGTCAATGGAATAAAACTTTATAGATATCCATTTGTTTAAGACTAAGCAAATTTGCATTATTTGCTGGAGACTACAAAATTCGCCAAGAAACGTTTAGATCAACGTAATACGTATTTTATTCCAGTGCATGCATTCGCTTTTCGTTTCTGTCTGGAAGTTGCTTGTAGGCCTGCTTTATGTGAAAAAGGTTCATTTCTGTCAAGCAATGGTTCTGAGCTTGTCTCATAATGAACTAAGATCGCCCAGGGAAAGAATTTTTTGTCCTGGTCACGGATCATCTGGTCTGTTTCCTAGCCTCATATGACGTGCCAAAACAGTATTTTAGTACTGTTTTAGTACCTGGTGTACATTTAACACGCATCTGTGACAAACGCAATTGTATTTCAAGATGAGATTATTATAATTTACTAGAGCACGTTAATGGGACGCGTGAAACGTCGATACATCGCATAAAATCCTTTACAAATCAAGCGGAATCGGTCGTAAAGTACTTTCTCGCACCCAGGTAGCCCTAACAGTCCCGACCCTTGCCCTTATCTGTGTGAATCTGCCGATAGTGTAACATCGCCGTGTGAATGAGAAGTTTGTCCGGGATTGTTTTACTTAGATGACAGCCGATAGTGGGGACCTCCATGCTTAGAACAATAGCCAGTGAGGGAGGGAGTGGCCATGAAACTGGAAAGGAATTCGCCATTAGCCAGCATTGTTGGCAACAATGCGCCATAACCACTATCTAAATCCTCCCCATGGGCGTGTTATCGGGCTGGCAGATTTTAAGAAGCGCCTGAAATACGGCGCTTAGACCACCCGCTTGCCAGGCAATGCACTATCTCTCCCAGGCCTTCCTGTGAAGGCGAGTATCCTCCCCGGACTACTCATTATTTAGTAGAGTTGCGAGTATCCTGTTAGCTAACATTTCCTGCAATAAAGGTTTTCAGGACGCTGCTCTTTGACGTGTTTTTCCGCCAATGACCACCTTTCTAATTTTCCCATTCAATTTCTCTTGTAACCGCATAATTTTACCGCGTATTAATGCGAACACTCTGCATTGATAACTTTTGGTATTCAAACCAGGTGACGCAGTCATGATTCGACGTATCGATAGATTACCCCGCGGCCATATTCGGGACTTATATTTAAAGGAACTAATAATAATAATAGTATCATCATAGTGTATTAAATACTTCCTACCTCCAATAGAAGAAAGGGAAATACTGGAGCTTCTTTACACCTTGGAAATATTCACTACTTAACATTTGGTAGAATTATAAGCGCAAGAAAAACCGTTTTCAGTTCGTTTAGAATTTTAAAACCACCAGCTTTGATTTAACGTGTACAAATGGAAAAATTGTTGGTATCTCAATTTTAAATAAGCATTTGGTAAGGTTTGAGGTTTCTATAGAGCTATACTTGAAACATTGGAGTAATATAATTTCCAATTCTAAGATATCGAAGAAAGGTTATTAAAAAGCATCAAGCCGTAATTAAGTTAATTTAAGAAATGTGGATATAAAAATGCCGTCAGGACCGGGAATCAAACCCGGGACCTCCCGCATACCGGGAGGCTGACTACGGTTTGAGGCTTATAACAAGCTTTCTTCGATATCTTTGAATATAAATAAATATAAAACCTATAATCAATGTACGTAAAAATCCGTCCATCATCAAATTCTGAATAGGTCATGAAAGGGATGGGATAAGTACATTGTACGTAAGCCGCATGAAGATTAAGGATGGAGGAATGTCGCACCGGGTCGAGAGTCGACATGAATTAGCTCAAAGTGGAGAGAGCAGGCACCTGGTAAGCGGAAGGTCCTGGGTCCGATTCCCGGTCCGTCGCCATTTTCCCACCCCACATTCCTTAAAATAAATTACAATTTACTCGGAGATGCACACCGTGGGTTTCAGATCAAAATACTCCAAAACTTACGAAAATTCTGAAATTTTTCCGCCCACAAAAAGTTAATGTCTACTGTAGTCTAGCGCGAACTCCATATGTTAAATGAAATTTCATACAAAATCTCGAATGGGTATTTTAATATGCTTAGTGATCTCAGATTAAAATAAATAACTGATTTGTTTATGTACATTCTTTTTATTAAATAACCGTGATACACAAGTTGTAAGTAGGCTTCTTTAGAGATTAATTCAACTTTTTTAATATAAGAAGAATATGTTATATATGGGGGCATGGTAAAAAAAAGGTTGGGAAACCCTGTGCTAGACCGTTATTCTCAGCTATAATTGGACACATCATTAGTATGAGCTATACGTGTACCACCTCCACCGTTTCCATCCGGATGAGTCGATCGTCGGTGTTGGAAAAGGCACCGGGGCTATCATATTGTTTGCGTCGGATTTACGACAATGACTTACAAAACACTGTATTCAGTAGTTCTGTAACCAGATACGCCTTGCTCTCGAGAAATGAGGGGTACACGGGCATTTTTCTTCCGTTGCGTGTGGAATACGGAATCTGGCAACGGCGGGGCGTTGACCCACAGGCCAAAGACCATGATTACATCTGCTTTCACAGTAGCAGCAGGTAGCAAATAAGAGACACATTACCGCGCCTAAGAATTTACGTGGGAGTCGCTTGCGACTTCGCGTCCCAACAGTGGCAATAAAGAAAACTAGTTCTGCGTCACAGGGGTGAAATTTATCAACTCTGTTCCTCGCGGTTAATCGAAAGAACATATATATCCTGTAACTGTCCTTCATGTTTTACAATTGGAAAATATTTAAGCGATTGCCCATCTTCGAAATTTTCAATTATAGGTTTATAGTTCGCATTTATGAGACGCACATGGAGGAAGAAAATGTCAGTTAGTTTCGTTGGATTTTTAAATGTTTACACACACACGTAGGTACAATTGCAAATATTTCGTGAAAACTGATCTTACCGAACGAACAAATTAATTTTTAAAATTCACATCTTTGTCATTGAATAAAAATAAATAAACTGTAACGTTTCACTTGTTTCTTTTGCATTAGTTGGTATTATCTAATTTGATATTTATAAACCGGACTTCATGCACCCGACGATTTGATTTCATGGTTAGTTATTCCATTCAGTAATTTTTTGGTAGATTTTATATTTTTTTTCCCCCTCTGATTGTTGTAAATATACAAACGCGGTGTTTGGATGAAATTTGTTTGTTCCTGAGATGTTTGCAGATCGCGTAAAGGACAGAAATGTTTTAATCAAATTTCTGAAGTCTAAAGACGCGTTTACACCGGAGTTGACAATTTTTTGAAGAATTCTAGATCATTTGTTGGAAACATTCGTTGGAAGTTCGAAACAAACTTGGAAGATTAGTTGTTCGCTTTTTTATCGAACGATGGTAGAACTTGCTAAAATATTGAGTAATTTTTCGTTGCCCCTTGCGTCTTTCAATCCCTGATATTTAAATTTCTTTGATACGTCAGTAACGCATTACATCGATTATTCTTAAGAACAGGCCACGTGATGTTGTCAAATAACGCAAACTTATGTTTTGTTGCCAACATTTGTCGTCAACTTTTGTTACTCATCATTGTTGGTTACATAAAAATGTTGATATTTTTTACACCTGGCGAAACGTTGTATGATATATATTTTATAGCCTATTTTTATTCTGTTTATAGGTTACAACATCGTGTATTTGTTATTTGACTTTTGATTTAATTCGACATATTTCTGAAATCCATTATAGCTCCCACTTAATGTATTTCTCTTCTCTATTTATTTCTGTCTATCGTTCATCGAAATAAGTCAGTGGAAATTATTGAAAAATTTCGGTATTTGTTATCCGACAGTTCTTTAACACTTCTGAAACAATCATTAAACCATTGCTTTAAAAATTTCGTTCAATACAGAGGAAAGTATAATAATTTGAAGGGAGTTCTTTGCGTTCAACAGCGTGGTGCTTGTTCGTAATAAAAGTCGCCACCTTGCCTAGGAGCCAAACAATTCAAATTCCCGCTTTCTTTTTGTCTCATCCGCCTGTTGTTTCTAAACTACTGTGTGTCTGTACATGTCCCGCGGAAATTGCCACGAGCGCATTTCATTCCTCGGCATTTGAGTTGCCGTATACGGCGAAGCACGTCATTGCTGTCTCCTGCCTCGTAAACCTGCACTTTGCACAGGCAATCGTGTGTACGAGATTGGCCGTAATGACCCAGCTTGTCAAAGAACTGCCATTTCTCCAGACGGCACGAGCGTGACGGTCCGTTCTGACCGCGAGTTTCCGTCACACCGACAACAATGTCTGCTGCTCTGAATATCGAGCAGGTAACAATGGCTGATCACCGGGTGCTCCAATGCATCATCACGTATATTTTCACGAATGCGTAGTGACTGAACATCAACTAAAATATTTTGTTCTGTTCAATTATAATCCTCGGATTACACAGCATAAGCGTGTCTTCACACGATGTATTCGTATTTACGCTGCCGTGCCGTAAGGAAATATCGGTAATTGGAAATCTAAATTATTGTAAGTTAAATTATGAAACTATAAATAAACTGTGACGGCGCCTCATACGAGTTCCTGATTTCTCTTCGAAAGGTCTAAGTAATTAACAGCCGTATATTTCTTATTATATAACATCGCCATAAAAATTTAAACTCCTCTCAATGAATATGTATCATAATTCAATGCCGCTTTACACCGTTTCTTTCCTATTTGTGACTAGAAAGACGCACCGCGTAAAGCGTGTGTCATTCCTCAACATAAATCTCGCGTCATTGTTCAATGCTAGATTCGTTCCTGGATTTCTCTCGACAGTATCGTCTCAGTGCCAGGATCGGGCTCAAGCGAAATGTTCCAAATTTAATATTATTCCAGATGATATCGCTTTATTCTCAAAACAGGATCAAGATCATGACTTCTTTTTTGAAAAAAATGTAAATAAATCGTTTGAGGCTATTGCACAATTTCAGTCGTACCCATGAAGTATTCGTTGTTGTGACGCAGGTTTTGTCTTGAGAATTGCAAGACCTGACGAAGCTCCAGTGGCCACTTTGCCCATCCCTCGAGCGCGCCGCCCTGGGCACTGGAAGGTCAGCGACCTTCGGCTGACCTGCAGCCGCTTTTTCCTGCCTCTCTCCGTCCTTCTCTTCCTCTCTCGCCTTGCTCTGCGGCCAGGTACCAGCATTCGCCACCTTGGACCGATTCACGACCCTTGATCTAGCGCCACGCTGAGCATAAACACGTCGTCACTTGCAGACGGTAGTGATCAGTGTCCATCCATTCTCTACAGAAAGAACTACTGGAATATTTATGGAAGATGGTGTTGAACTTAATGGGAATCATTTTGTTTGGCTGTTCTATCCTGACCACTGAGCTCACATTCTAGGAATAAGTTCACTACCAAAACAAAGTTTACATATTCCTGCTCCTTTTGTACCTTCCGAGATTAGCACTTACATTCATTATGTAGCAAATTCCATTTAAATATTGATAATTATATCATATCACAAGCATTAGGAATTACTCTGGTCTTCGTTAATATCAGATGGGCTGGTAAATTAAATTATGGCAGACTAAAATATAAATCGGGTTGGATACGCGTGATAAAAACGTTTGTATTAAAAATTTTATTTTTACGTCTGTTTTATATGAAATATATAATGCAGTTGATGACCAACTTCAAAGAGTTTATTAAAATAATTAAAAAACAACTTTTCGATACGTATTTGCACCTTATTCAGGTGTTTTATAATTATGATATTTGGCACGACATATTTAATAATTTCAGTTTCGTCACGACCGCCGAAGTGTGTGGATTAATAATAAGAAAAATACAGACAAAAAAAACTGATGATATGAATACCACAAAACTATTATGAAAACCTTCCTTCAGGTGCTAAAAACAAGAGCCGAGAGCGACACAACTGCAAAACAATTCAATTGACAGAACTCAAAACCAAAGAAAAAGCAGTTGTGGCGCTTATGTTATTTTTCTTTTTGTGTTTCTTAACACCTGAAGAAAGTAACAAGGTTTCCAGAAACGTTATATGGCATTTATATCATCACTTCTTTTTCTCTGTATTTGGCTATTTTTCTTATTATTAATTTTCAATTAGAGACGTAAATATTTCATTTTAAGTGTGTTGATTGTCAAGTGGAGCCTCGAAAAAACTTTTAAATTTTGTGAAATTATTAAATATCTGTAAAATAGTTTTTAACATTTGGTGGTAATTATAAAACACTCGAAAAAGATGCAAATAATACGTAAAAAAACGTTGTTTTTGAATTTATTAAGCAAACTGTCTGTAACTGGCCATCAACTGCATTATATATAACGTCGCTGTTAAAATTATAATAATTATATGAATAAGTAGCTTTGCTTTTGAGTTCGTCACCTGGTTTTGTACGGTGTGTCGTTCTTACGACTCTTCCTTTACTTGAATCACCTGACGAAAGCAACGTGGATTGCAAAAATTATTTAGCACTTATTTGTGTCAGTAAAATGGCTACTTATTTATATAATTATTTGTACGTTGCCCTTCTCGTACTTTATTCTTTTATAACCTTGGCCTAGTCATTTCTATCCCAATCACTTGACTGATGTGTAATTTATCACTTAACTTAATTCTTTGGCATGAAAAAATTTACCTCTGATTGAAAATTTTGAGTTTTGTCAACTGACGAGTGCAGTTGTGTCGCTCTAGGCTCTTCTTCGCACCTGAGGAAAAGGGCAAGGATTCCCTGAAACTTTGTGTGGTATTTGTATTATCACTTTTTTGTCTGAATTGGCTATCTTTCTTATTAATTAATTCATTGACCCTCATGACATTTAATTTTTATTGGTGATTTAACTAGAATTTCTACTTCAAAGAAGGTATGAATGTGATGACTGTAAGTGTGTAATAGTCCGATAATTCGTCAAACGTGGAACACGTTCGAAAAATCAAATTCCATGTAATTAATAATTGAACGTCTGTTCGTTGTCCGCTTTACGAGCTGTAAAAAAAAAAGAGAGAGGTTAATTGTATTTACACAGAAATAGTTTAAATTTTAAAATAATACACCTAAATGATCGATTTCTAATCTTTTAGAATGATTTATATTGATTTTTTGCGAACAAATATGCTATATAAGCACGAAGTGTTTTGAAAATATATCATCTTGCGATTAACATTCCTATTCATACCTCCCGCTGTTAGCTTCAGTTATGACGGAAAAGAACGTAAGTTACAGAGTTGTTATTAATGGAAATATCAGCATTCCTCAAAAGGTTTCGCCTTTCCTAACCGCTATCCCGTTCAGCATTTCATCGTGATCCACGTACCTCGTTTTTTTCCCCCTTTTACATTCTCATCCTCTCTTTGTGCTTGAGTAGCGAGCGAGAGGTATGTATTTTGCCGTTCCGAATAACTAGTTACCGCGTGTATCGCACATGATCATTTTTCCGACTTCTCCAGCTATTATAAATCACGCAGAGGCGCAGTTATGCTGCAAGGTTGCCGTCTCGTCCCGTTTTGGCTTAGTAATTCAGTCCAATATCGCCATGCCAACCCTCTCCCTCCCTCACTCACACACACACACACACGATAAGGGTTTCGAAGTGGTGACGCAGGTGCTAATATCTTAACTCCCCCGCAGCAAGCGAACTGGTATTACAAAATAAAACTGTCCTAACACTCAAATTTAATCTCGGCGATAAAGATTTATTTCGCTTTTATGAGACAGTTTCTCCGGAGGAACTGGTTCGAAATACAAGTTTCCTCTCTGTCTACTTCATTAACACACTGAAGCTGTTGGCGTGTCGTCTGCTTTATGATGATAGCGTGCGTCTCGCCAAACATGGTCGTTGAAAGCTATTGAGTGACGCTTTACTTTTCCAGCAGTAAGGTAAGGGCATATAATTAAATCTTTCCCATTGTCTCGGTCAGTTATACATCAGTCTCAGTGAAATATAACGTATCCATTAATCAACCTCGTTGACCATAGCATAACGTTGCGATAAAATCACTTTACTGAATGGCAAAAGAAACAATAGACGGTATACTCACTAATTCATTTGCCTGTAATTCTGTCTTGTTGGTCCGTGTCTCAAAAAGATTTATATTCTGAAAAAAAATATTCATAACTAAGTTACATCAAATGTGGCATATAATTAATGCTGTTAAGCTCAGAATATACTATGCAAAAGGCACTTCTTATGACAATACATTAAAGAAACTCATGTTCTACAGGGACGAGGAGAAATTGTTACTGTCATGCAAACGACGGATACTAATCCCGCGGTATGAAATTCTGACCGTCCTCCATTTTCGTGACTTGAACTTTACAGACAATATTAAAGGAAGCAGCGTTTCCTGCCATTGTTTATGTCACTCAAGTCTCAAGGGCGCTCGATATGCGTGCTACTTGCTTTTATCAGTCACAAATCGGCTTCGAGTAAATTTACGTCATATCTTTAGATATTATGTTATTAAATTGAAAAACCGAAAAAGTAATTATTTTGGAGCGGATTAAGCGTCATTCATACGTCGCGTACATGAAAGAAATTTAGTGCACAATTTCTCAGCAAACTCCTATAGTGAAAAAATTTACGTCTGATTGAAAATAATGAATAGGAAAGATAACCAATTAAGACTAAAAAATGATCATATATAGTGTGGTATTTATATAATCACTTTTTTGTCTGAACTGGCTATCTTTCCTATTAATTAAACTCCTATAGTGTTACAATGCGGTTTATCAAAATAATAACACGCATAAAATTTAAAAATTAAATCTATAATTTTAAAGTTTAAATTCGACTTTCATACGATAAGATGAAATTCTAAAATAAATATTTGTAATGTTACGAAATAAACCATCCAGGTTTTAATATGAAAGAAGCCGTGTAAAATAGTGTGGTTAATTACTCGACATTGGATATTCTTTCAAAATCAGATTCCATTGTTGGGAAAGATTTTTCATTTCACTCTCAGCAAATTTCAGTAAATATCATCCAACAGCGAAGTGTAATATAAATAATGTGAACGGAGTATGGCACATGATGACTTTATCGCAACCTGGATACCTACATCGTCCCCGTGTCTTACGGCTATAGAGAGAAGGCATCTTACGTGACCGCAAGGTTAGGAAGGTACGAGGTCACACGAGTGGTTCAGTCTCGCCACAGCTGCACATGCACATATCCAAGTCACCGTTAGAATCTGTAATGGGCCTGGATAAAACGGCCTGCGCAGTCGCCATGTCCGGGTTCGGACTAGATAACTTCCATCTCGACGGCTCATCGCTATTAAACGGCCTTGAGTCCACATTTACGGCCAAATATACTAGTGTTTTTCTTTGGAAAATGAAATTCAACATATATTTGGAGACTACGGGAAGTTTGATATTGGACGTGTTCTTTGGTATAGGTATTAAGTGATCTTTTTGTTTGACCAATTTAGCAAGGATTGCAATCGGATCAAAGTACAGAATATTTACTATACGTACCAGTGATTTTTTATCAGAAACGAAACTGGATTAGTATATCTTTAAATGATCAATATTTGATATTCATTAAAAATTTGAACGAAATATGCAAAAACTACGTTTTAAGGGATAAAAGAGAAAAACTTTGGATAGAGGTTAATGGGGACGAGTAGCAGTAGGGTATTGGATTTTATAAATAAATAAATTACCTTTAGTCAGAAAAGTTATGAAGGCAGTAGAACCTTGCTCAAAACTTTATTTACTCTTGTATTATATTCAAAATTAGAAATTGTGGTCCCATAAATGGACGAAACATTGTGTATGTAATCTACAATTTATCAAAGTATAAATTTTTCTGACTAAAGGACGTTTATTTATTTCTAATAATATTGTAAAGTCAGATACTTTTTCATTGGTATTGGATTTTGTTCAATCTAATGATTAACAAAATTTAAAGGGTACTTATTAGAAATTAAAATGTTACGGACAATACTTATGTTTTATTGATATAAATTGTTCTCTGTAAATACATAAGAAAAGATTTTATATTTCCTATTGGTTAACTGTGACGAATGTCGTCGTTCCAAATTCCCAATATTTCGTAGACATCCGTGGTCAACCTCATAATCGTTGTCATAAATTGCTCTCCCTTGTACTTGTTGTGACAACAGTTACAGCAGATCTTGTCTAGTACACACGGCAGACTCGTGAAGAATTTGTGCAGCCATTAAGTTGCAGTTTTATTGACGTGTCACCAGAAAGTGAAATCAAAGAGAAATTAATGAGAATCTGAATAGTACACGCCTGAAATAGAAAGCTTGTTTTATGTACTCTTCTTTACGTACTATAATTATTCCGATGAACTAGTCAACGGTTGTCCCAAATAACTTCATCTCTGTTCTGCCAAAGTAGGCAAAATTTCACGTAGTGTGCTAATTAAAAATTAATAATCATGGGATTAGAAGATGAAATTGTAAGCGACATAAGACTGTTCCTATCACTTCGCCGACGATTGATTTATCAAGGCAGTTATTCCTGATTAAGTCAGTGGGCCGCACTGGGAGCTTTAGGGGCCAAAGGTGATCTTCGGCTTGCGAAGGACGTTCTTCCGCTCTTGTCTTACCGCGAAGTGTGCCACTCTGGCAGCTTAAGTGGTACGCAGCCTCCCAGAGAGATTCAATTCCCACGCTGGCAAATCGCCGCTTACACCTGGCCACAAAAGATTGCATGGAATTTCTTCCGGAACTTTCTCTGATTATGCGGGTGATAAACGAGTTGCTCACATCTAGGCGCAGAATCTTCACCTTTTTCCGGACATAATCTGATGAAGGCGGTAGCGAATCTGATTTATTTATCTTTCCGCTTCTTTTCATGAAGTGTATCTGATTTTTACAAAAATAATAACCAAGCTTTCTCTTTGAAGGCTACTCCATCTGATATCTAGCTGAGAAGTAGCAATGAAGAACGAGCAATCTGACCGTGGTTGACCTTTCCTGCTTTAGCAGCGGCCTTTGTCGGTATTTCTTCTAATATTGGTTCTATAACAACTGAGAGCCACATTATTTAGTCTACTTGAAACCTTGATCCCGAGAACGGCTCATCTTGTATTTGATGAAACATATCAGGTATTAGTCGCCCAGTAGTTGGTGTCTCTTCTTGTCACTGAATGGCACAATCATTTCCACTCAGCAGGATTATCATCGGCCTCCGAGCTATGACGTTAGGAATCCGGTAGCCTTGTTATTCCGCAAAAGTGGCGAGGTTGCGTGACGTGCGATGGTCTCTACTTAATAAAATTCAGTCACATCATCCGTCATTACACGAGGAACAGGTGTCAGGCCAACTTGGACGATCCATCAGAGTAACGAAGCGTAAAGCTCAAGGAACGTGCAGGGTGATACGAGGCACACCGGAATTTCTCAGCCTGTTGTGCACGGCGGGACAATATGGCTGACTGGTAGAGACGGAGAGAGAAAGGGATCGAAAAAGAGGAGGAGTTAATTATGTTCCCAGACGAACGGAGCGCACGGGCCGGCGTGACACTCGGACCGAGCTAACCAGTTACAAAACCGCAGCACACGCCGATAAAGCAGCCGCAGCCACCACAGGCGTGAACCTGTCGGCGATATACGACGCCCAGATGTGTATCTCTCTATTGGACATTGTAGTTCGGCTGCCTGAGTTCGGCGGACCGTTTC
Organism: Zhengitettix transpicula; assembly: GCA_037074705.1. NCBI lineage: Eukaryota > Metazoa > Arthropoda > Insecta > Orthoptera > Tetrigidae > Zhengitettix > Zhengitettix transpicula. The sequence goes on along the minus strand of CM073593.1, from coordinate 23,276,930 downwards.
TGGGGCAGCGCCCAATCAACGTCGATTGGGACACGTCACCTTCACGGACCTAACTTCACTTTTATATTAAACTGTTCAGTCGCCCTTTCAACCCAAATGTAGATTTATCTACTTGTTACAGCTTCATTATAATATATCTAATTTATTACAAAACCGACGAAGAGCAAGAACCTGAACACGCACGCAATGTGTGTTGATGTCTCAGTCAGCACAATTTTATAATAAAAAATAATTTGTGTTACTGGTTCTTGTTTTATCACCATTGCTTGTCACCTATAAATAATAAAAATTAATTTTTAATTCGTACTGATATGTATTAATTTCCTTTAATTCCATCCAAACTCCAGATTTAAATTAGACACCAACAAAAATCAACCAGTGTTTATTTAATTTAGTTGCCAAAAGAGCTTTCGGCTGTACGTCATAATCGTCTATCACATTGCTAAATATTTTAGCTATAATTTGTTATGTGAAACGAAAAAGTATTCAGACCGTCGTGATGGAACGCAAGAGCAACCCCAAAAATATATAAAAACAATTCTCGGTTCAATAAAGTGTTTCTGTTTGTTTAACAGTAGAAACTATTTTATTAGTATTAATATTATGTATCTTATTATCCATTTATTCAATCATATAATTATTACTATCCGTGCCAGGAATGATTAACAGCTGCTCAATGATCTTTCTGAATTTTATGGGGCTCAAGCCAGTATGCTGATCTCGCCTGTCTCCTTCTAGTTTCTTAAAGGGTATTTTCGGTGGAAAAAGTTGGAAAGGAAGCGACCCAAGTCCTTATATTAGTATATTTCAAACCCAGCATTTGCCTGAATTATGGGAAATCATGGTAAGCCCACATCATTCTGATTGGTGGTATATTGAACCCCACTCCACGAACCCCGCGGTTTAACTCGGCGTCACCTCATTAGACAACGATTCCGAGAGACATCTCATATTTGTCCCAAGTCGTTGATAATTTTCCTTACAGATAAATTAGACTTTTAATATTTGAATAGTTTAATCCATTTAAGGCTGTTTTAATTTGATATGCCATAATATCATTCGTGACTCTAGATATTAATCACTCAATTTCCGTAAAATATAGATCTATTTATTATCTAATAAATAATTATATATAATGCCCACAAAATCAGAAACTGTTTATTAATTAATCACTACGTTTCGTCCCGTAGTGAACAATAAAAATAAAATGAGATTGATTAATATTTTAATATGAATTTCTTCATATGTCTTGAATATTCTGAAAAATTTGATGGTATACATTTCAAAAATTTTCAATGATTAGGTTTCAAAAATTATTTAGTATTATTTAAAACCTTTTCGAATCCATTTTATAACCCTTGTATTTATTCTTTGCTTGTTGCAACGAAAATTAATTATTCTAATTGTAGTAATAACAATGTTAATTAATAAACCGTTTCTCACTGAATGGCAATTAAAAGACTTTTGCATTCTTCGAAAGATTTATTTTATTTAGAGGTCGAAGGAATATAACGAAACATGGTGGTGTCTGTATAGGTATTTATACATATTACTTTAATATTTCATTTTTAATAATGATATCAGTAAAGGTAATGGGTCCAATTTATGTAAAAAAATATATCTGTAGATTAAATTTTAAGTTTTCAACTAAAAATAATTACGAATATTTTTTAACGTCATGAATGAATTATAGTAAAATTAAATTAAACATTCGTCGGCAGATGCGACCAATTTAAAAGGTTAAAAACGACAGATGCTCGAGAAGGGGACAACCAATTGGGTAAAATTAAAATGATACGCGGAAACACGCAATGTGAATGGGTGAATTTTGAGCCATTCCTGTGCTGTTGTACAGTTTTATCGGACTCGGCAATAGAGTCCACACAATAGAGGCCTCTTAAAGGCATAGCCTGTTGAACTCCGAGAATGTGATTCAAAAAGTTTCATTACAATCGTCTAATTTCACTTTACACATTATATTTGGGGGTTCAGAATGGCCAGGTTAAAAGGGATACAATTAAATCAGTTTAAACACTTCAGAGTTTCGTACCTGTGCTAAAATCCCACAACAGATGTTTTATTAGCACTCCCAGACCTTCATTGGCGTGGTTATGACGCCACAGGATGACGAGTTCGCGGAATGGGGAAATCCGCTTCCCCTACAAAACTTGATTTTCGTTTGGTGCGTAGATCAAATTACCCCCTCCTTCGGTTACAGAATTCGCCCCAGCTATCGCAATGGTACAATATAAGCTCGTCATTGCCGATGCTCCGCCAAAAAATATGTAAAAACAGTTATTTATCGTAAAAGTATAGTTTTTAAGTCTGGCCAATTTCAAGAAGTATAATATCATCAACTAATTTAGTGTTCTCCCGCGTATATTAATGTACTCAATTATACAAGTCCACGTTTAGCGATCTCGCCGAGTTTAGCTTGATCCTTCCAATTCTATATTTCTATGTATGGTATTCGCTGTTATTTTGTTGGTTCAGCTACCTCTGGATGTATTTTGTGTTTTCAAAGTCCTTTGTGCAGATTGAATATCGTCTAAGAATCACATTCTTGAAACCCTTTCATCTTTGTCTCCAGTGTCATGCAAAGCGACCAAATACGACCCTTCAAATCGTATCGATGTGTTATCCGGTTGTCATGTGTACCATAAATTAGCTACTCTTGATTTCTAGGTCATGTATATAATATTAAACCCGAAGGTCGTATTTGTTCGGCCCCACATAATCACCGTCGCCCCTTCCCGCGTTTCCCCGAGTGCTCGCCCACGAATTGTTTATTCATTCATCATTTCGTGAAGGTGAATGGCTGTGGAGCCGGGATGGCACGATTTTCCCCCCCGAGGGGCCTGAACCAGTGACCTTTGCAACCGGTACGCCAGGCCAGGCACGCTAGGCATGCTGGGACACGTGAAGGTCACGTGGCAGCGAACAAGTGCCTCTCGATGCTGTTATTGCCGACACAACGCCATTAGGCTAATCCGAGGCGCCGCGGGCGAAATGGCAACGCCGCCGCCTGCTCGAGTTTTGCGGTTCGGTTTGGGCAAGCAAAGGGGACGGAGAGCGGAGAGTTGGCGAGGGGTGTTTTAATCCTATGAGAGGTGCTGACAGCGTACAGTTTCGATGCTTTATGCCGACGTCCTTTGGCTCGCCGCAAGGGACAGTGACACAGGAGGGGGTGGCAAGGATCAATATCTTCTATAGATCAGCCGCCGTACCTTTAACTCATTGTTCCCAGCCACTGGCAGATTATTCAGCGGGTGGTTATTCATTCATTACCTTTCCGAAGACATTAGCTTCCTTTGTTTGCGACCAAATAAACCAATAAGGGAGGGAGAATATTAGAGCAAGGGAGCCGAGGCATCTGCCAGCATCACAAAGGGCAACGGATGATGCCACTTCGTTGTATACAAACTCCTTTCTTAAAAACATTTACTCAAAGTCACTGAATGTCGCTGATATTCTATTATATTATATATATATCATAAATTAATTACACTTAGTTTTCAGCTCAATAGATCAAACACTTTTCGTTTTGATAGATACGTGTGTAAAACCCCTAAATCTTCTAACCGAAATCACTGATAACTCGCATCAATGAACTACAAACTTAAGCTTATTTTCTGTATTCTTTTAGTTTTAGAAATTTTAAATTGTGCTACACAAACATATTGGGGTTTCTTAGTCTGATGCCCCAAACCATTCGTTGGTACGCGGATTCTTTGGCAGAACAGATTTTTTTTAGGGTGGGGGGGGGGCAGGATTGTTTCTCCCATCCTAATATTTCCTTACATTTCAAAAATTTGATTTTTCTTGTAGGGATCACATCCATTAACTGCTGAACTAATATTTTAAATAGAAATCAGCTTGTATGATTAAACAACTTTTTTTAAATACAAATTATAATTTTTCATGACCTATGTAAGGCAAGTACGCAATGTTAATTCTTCCGACTTTGGACTGAAATTATTTTATAACATTAAAAAGTGATCTATTCAACATAGCTTTTAAATTATTCAATGGAATACATATAATTTTCAATTTAAAATATGATTAATTCCGTTGTGTTTCTTAAGATTATTAAATAAATAAATACTTGCCCCTCAGGCATAAAATCATGTTAATTAGTAAAAATTAATTTTACGCCGTAAGTTCATCTGAATTGAATGTTTGGGCAATAAATCACATTTCCTGCAATTGAGAAAAAAAATTTAATTGTAGTCTAGGTTTAACCAAACTCGTTCGAAATATTTAACCAGATTTTGATGTATGTATTACAATAAATATAATTTAAGAACGGTCTAAATTTAATTTTTGTTATTAAACATTATAATTTTCTGAATCAAGGTCGTGCATTTATTCAGTTCATTATAATTGTCAAATATTTTTTCATATTTATTATTAAAAAATTAGTTTTCAAATACTAGTGTTTGAAAACGTAGATATCATCTTCTTCTTCATTAATAAATCATTTTTCTTATCTGGATAATTCGTTACGTTCAATATTCAGGATAAACTTTCTCCGACATATCCCCCCGCCCCCAATATTTCGAAATAAATTGTCATGGCTCTGTCCGGAGTTAAGCACGAGAACCTTAGTAGCAAATAATATAAAACTGTTCAAGGTGCCGAGGTTATGGAGAAAGCGATACACGGACTAGTGACGTTCGCTGACGTCATCTCAGACCGAGACTCACGTACTCGCATATCAGAATAATATTTTACTTTCTCACCTTCGTTTCTCAACCATATCACCGCAGTTACTTTCAAACGACGTTTCCGTTGTAGAATATTGAAGTGAATAAAAACATATAGGAGTAGCAAATTAAATTCATTGATAAAATAAATACCAAACGACGGTTCCGCAAACCTTGGTGCTTTCGTCAGGTTATTCAAAGTCGTAAGAGCGGCAAGAACGACACGCGGCACGATTCTAGTGACACATACGAAAGCAAAGGGAAAAATAGCTCTCCTCAATAAATATGAGCACGGGTGTAATGTTAAGCGCAAATAGAAACCCGTAGTACTCACAAATCTGCAATAGAGAATTGTAACACCTGTTTTTACGCCAGTTTTGTTTAGTTTACTGTTGCTACTTGTTTTTTTCAGCGTTATGGCAGGAACTCGTCAAAACTCGGGGAATCCTCACTATTCACCTCACCTCGATTTATAGTACGGACATAGCTTGTAGTTTTTGAGTTGCTAAATGTAATGAAACTGGATTTAATTTTAAAATAGAATCGTATACGTATTCCGACTGAAGCATTAACAATTGTTTAATAAAGGAAGAATGTATTCAAGGGATAAACCTAATTTAGCTGTTAAACTCGTTACACGTTTCACGGGAAAAATACGAGCATATATCAAGTACGTGGTCGAATACAAATAGTCAGATACTGTTCCACAAACAAATCCTTTCCTGCACTGTCGATTGGCAAGGATAGGGGCGAGACATTAGTTTGAATTCAGTAGCAGATAATGAAGACGGCTTGGACGCCATAAATACTTCAGCAGGAGGAACGCGGCGTGATGAATGTTGCCGTATCTGATGGTTGGCAGAATGCTCGCTCCAGGCTGATGCTATCTTCGACAACGGGTAACACTCGTCAGTGACGGGGGTGGTGTGGACAACAGGGGGAGACGTCGCAAAAGTGAGGGGGCGAAAAATCTGACAAGCGTGTGCCGTTAGTTGCGTTAAAAGTAAGACTTAACTTTTATTCGCAGAGCAATGTAAAATAACTGTGTTCCAAAGCAACCGAGAGACCGAGGAAAGAGGAAAGAGGAAAGAGGAAACATGTTAATGCGGCAGCGTCAGAAAGATCATACGACAAGTTCGACGAGTTCTCGAGAGATGAGAAAAATTAACAATATCCTAACAAAATCCATTGCTGCCAATATCGTGACCGGATTAAAATAAATGGGCGTATGAGTTATTCAGATGAAGTAAGAACAACAGAAACCAGTTCATTATTTTTGCGTTAATATAGCGGCGAACAAAAAATTAAATAGACCTGAAATCGCCAAAAATGTCTTACAGAAAAGGTAGATAATGACATTAATTTCCAGATATTAAAAGAAAACCGCATTATTTTGCTACTGAATTTCCTATACGCTCACTACGGAAACTTTATTTCCACAATCGGTTTTAATTCGCATTCAAACATTGATTTATTTTTGTTACGTAAAGTCTCGTCTTGTGTTCTCATAATATGACAGCCAATGGTTACTACTTAGAGATAACTGCGGCTCAAAGGGCAAATGAAACAAGCTGATCCAAACTGTTTTCGTTCATATTCAAGATAAAGGAAATGAGAAGACGTTCGTTATATTTAGTTATCACCAGAACTCAGACACTAAAAAAGGATGATTAACTCGACAAAGTACAGATTTCGAAATTTTAACGCATGTGAGTTGTTACGACCCGGCACTTCTGATTCGTTAACTGTTTATAACATTACAATCACAACAGATTAGTAAATATGTATAGCAGATTCAGCATTATTTACATGTAGTGGTCTCGTCGCAGGTTTCTGTCAGATCTCCTTTCGTTGATCTGGGAGAAAATAGTTATTCATAGCCGAGCCGTAGGTGCTCGTGGTTACGAAGACAACGGTAAGGAGCTGCAGTCCTGCCAACATGGCCGCGCAAATACGTCCCAGGAACCGCGCCGCAGGTTGGCAACACTGACTCACCGAGCGAACCGGTTCCTCAGGGCTCGACCCCTCGCGCACTTCCGTTTCAGGTGTGTTGTCTCTACATGACCTTGCTGGATCTTTTGGGGGCAAACCGGATTTCCACCCTCGAGAGAAAGGGTTGCGTTGGCGGCGGCGAGGGCCAGAGCAATGTTTGCTTATACCTTCCTCGTGACACGTCCATTCAGCCAAGTTCCGCATACCATGCGGATATTAATGCGCTTATGTAACTGAATTATATACACTGAAACTATACATTCCACCGAATGTTTTCAAAGATTATCTGACAATTAAACAGATTGTTTTCTATTTTATATAAACAGAAGTACGTAAGAAAGAATAATTAAACTCCTAATGGCGTTTTATTAAATAATAAAAAATATATATGAACATTATTGATCGTCAGTCAAAAAGAGGACTGTCAATTTCCTTGTCATAGTAGTCCAAAGTAAAAAATGTGTTAGAAATTTCCAGCCAGCTCTAAATTTGTTTTTTCTTTCCTGCAAGAAATTTTTAAGCGTTTTGAGATTTATGTAATTTTTGGTCTACGTTTTTTGAGCACCAAATTAATGAACTGGTTACCGTTATAGATCTTCGTATATCTGATATAGAACTAGTGTTTCATTTATCAAGGGATCACCACGCCTTTTCACAAAAGTGGCATTCGCCAAAAAAAACAGCACCGTATTTGGTTACTATCTGCCGCAAAAATAAAGAAAACATTTAAAATATCCTTAAATGAGGAAAAAACAGTTATATAATTAACAGGGAAAATTAAACGGTAAAATAAGTAATTAATAATAAGTTGATTTAGGAACATAAGAGCTGTTAGAACGAAACAAACTAGGTTATGATTTCAAAAATAACTCTATACGAACTAAAAAGAAAATAAATTAATATAAGAGCAAAGAAGTTAGTCTAAAAATTAGGGAACAGGGTCATAACTATTTTTGAACACTGATATTAGATTTCTTATGAAGCATTTTGATTTAATTCCGGAATAGTGACTGGTATCAACATATTAAGTCTTAGTATTTTAACAAATCGAATGAATGTTTCTAATTGATTATATTTTTGTAAAGGACAGTATTTTTGCCAATCTGGTGTGTGGTAATCGACATATATTCCTTGACTTGGGGGTTTAGTGGCCTTTTAGTTTGCCCTATGTAGCAGAACTTACAATCAGAACAAGGGTAAACTACTCAATATTACTTGTGGTCATTTAAATTTTTTATCAAGAAGGATAATTGTATTCTTCAAAGATGTGGACGAACTTGTGATGTAAAATGTTCTGATAAGGATGATCGGGAAGAATTGGACTGAGAATATTAGGAGCTACTAGCAGTAGAATATCTGATTTTGTTAAGAATATTAATAAACACATAAATATTTTTATATTGATTTATTTACAGTCACATCAACAGCTGCGGTTATTAGCGACTCATTATGGGAACTAATTTTTACTTGTCGGAGGACTGATTTGACGAGAGTTTCTCTCGCGCACACATACATCCATGCCCTCGACGGGATTCGAACACTAGACCTCTGTGACGTGAAGCAGTCACGCTGATTTTTACTTGTCGGAGGACTGATTTGACGAGAGTTTCTCTCGCGCACACATACATCCATGCCCTCGACGGGATTCGAACCCTAGACCTCTGTGACGTGAAGCAGTCACGCTGACCCCTACACCACAGGAGGTCGAAAAATATTGACTCATCTAATTAAGACGGTTTTACATTTTAGAAAAAAACAATCAAATAATCAGAATATGGCAATGATCGTATATTTTCTTTATTTAATGAACTCGGAGTGGGTAGCAATATTCATTACAACCAAAGGAAATTTGGAGGTGTTTGAAGCCCGTGTTGTTATTAAAGATTGTTTTGGACTATCGAATTTTGTGCTGGGTTAAGGAACGCCTGGTATTCCATTCATACTTGAGCACCTTATTGCCCTGTACCACAACGTCCTTTCTCTTAGGTGAAATGAAAGGTATTATTCGCATAGCGGTCTAGTTCGGTACCCTTAAACTTTGACCACTTCATTTTTTTTCCCCTGGGCTTCACGACTGAGACGTCACGAAGTACCCGTTGCACCTCCCAAAGCTGCTGCCGGAGGAATGCGGCTTTATATTCTATTTTTCGTGCAGCCCTTTTATCTGATGCGTTAGTTAGCTTGGCTAATGGGCTAGGCACGAAGACGAAACGAGCTGAGAGAAGCAGAATTGAATTACCTGCGGTGAAAGTTGTTTCGAACGTGAATTCTCGGACTGGAGCCTGGAAAAATTCAAGACGTCAACAAGAGTCTGATTTGGCACTCGTTTGTCAATTCATCTTCTGCGTGTCAGCTGTTGGCACAAGGTCGGTCAGGGACCTCGTTTGTCTCAAAAATAAAACACGAAGAATATATTCTGAGAAATACATTTATAGTATTTTAGATCTAAATGTAGATAACTAACATATTTTAATTTTTTTAAAAAATAATTTAAAGAGAGAAAAGGTGGAGAGCATTAGTTGCGTGAATTGTTTCCAAAAATGGGCCATTAACGTTGACAGGAATTTGATCTTTGGGATGGTTCCGTAATAAATCAAACAACCTGAAACGTTTCAACGCCTCCATTTTTTAAGGTCTATAAATTTTATACTGGGAAAAAATTTATAGTGATTTAAATAAAATCTTGTTTTTGACCAATAACAGCCAGTATTGTGTCGTGTTGTCCCGCGATGTCCCGTGTTGCACCGTTGTGCACCTTTCCGCTCCAGCCGGCGCAGGCAGTCAACAGTCTAGCTCTATTTTTTATAATTGTCTATCACGTTCATTTCTCCCCAGTTTCACAACGCCTCCAAGATTACATCTATATATTTTCTCGTTTAGCAGTGAACTCATATGCGATCCTAAAATATATTTGAAATTTTCGTCTAAATATAGATCACTAATTTCTTCAATAGTTTTTTTCGATTGTGTTTAGTTCTTTGATGAAAGACATATGCATATCTTATAGTTATTTGCAGTTTTCATCATTAAATATTAGGAAACCGGTCAGATTTGTTTCGTTTCGCTATTAATACAATGTATTTTAGGTACGACCATCTATGATATTTATGGCGGCGTCTCGGACAGGTAGGGGACTGGACCTACCGAAATCTCAAAGTCAGCGAATCTTGGTAACGTATGCCGTGAGGATGGCATAGGACAAGCGCCACGGAGGTGGCAGGCCTTCAGTTTCATTGTGATTTATCTCGAGAGCCCATCCCGAGAGGTCACAACGACTGCTGGAAGGGGACGGCGAGAACACAGGAAGAAAGAGAACAAGAAAGAGGCGATGCGCTGGGGAAAAAAATGAAAGTCACATTTATAATCATTATTTGCACATCGCGTCAGCTTGCCCTGGCGTCTTCTTTGGAGGAGGAGGGAGGAAACGCAAGTGAAAAATAGGCGATGCAGCACGGATAACCTCTCGAAGAGGCCGAAACACCTCTCGGACTGTTGATACCCTCAAATAGCATGATTGTGCCCATTAACTTATTAGAGTATTTCATTAATTTGAACACAGTTTACTTTAATCGGACCATTAACCTTGCCATGTTCATGAACGTTCGAAGGATCCTGTTACCCTCTGAGCAGGAAAGCATCATTTAGTAAAGGACTAGGTTGGGGTTCGAATTCCTGCAGGTTAATTTTTGCCGCACAACCGTGTAGTAACGAGCCCTAAGGATGCTTAAGGATGTCACGGCCTACCGATCAGAAATCGCCACGTCAACATCGCTTTCTCCAGATTTAAACTTATATTGCATTAATCTCTGTCTTTGTAGAGTTATCACAAACCGGTTATAACCTGACGTATCACATTTTGGGGAATGCATGCTAGGATCCGTAACTCTAGCCAGGTGCTTCAAATTTCTTGGCGGACCTGTTTAGTGTCGTTTAGCCCACGTGCTACCCCCCTCACCTCGTTAGATAGTTGTGGTGTATGTGTTTATTCAGCGCTGCCTCCTGTACACGCCCCCTCCCTCAATCTGCGCCACACTCCGTCGTTGCTGACGCGTGCTATAGTTATCTCTTGGACAAGTTCTCCCTTCCGCATCTTATTTAATTATAGAGAAGTTACAATTATGTGAATTGCCCTCGCAGGCAAGCGTTAGTGAAGCTCCTCTGCTTTATTTTTCGTCATGCTTCAGGGCAATTAAACTTATCTAAATGAATTCACTTGATTCAACATCAAAATTATTTAGGAAATTTGTAAAAACATCCATGCCGCAGAATCTTTCTGATATTTAGATAAACTCAAACCTATAATGTCAGATTATAGCTTTATAAGTTTATGGCGCAGATAAATAAAGAAATATCGCGCGTTCCGACCATACACTTCTATTTTTGTACCATCGATTAAGTCGGGGACAATACTTCACCAATAATTGCCGTTGTCATATGAAGTGATTAATCTATCGCTGCCTCTCTTGTAATTTTTAAAACCTTTTCGTAATCCTTTATCCAAATAATGCATATTGAGAATTACTTGCATGCACAAGATGAATTGCTTGACAATGAGTTACAATTCAAAACAGCATGTGATGTACCATCATTACTATCATCTTTTTTTTGTCCAATCACGGTGCCCATTGCACTGTTTGATAGTTTGTTGTCATCGCGCCAAGTTCCGGAATCCGTTGACGCGAATCTGATCACGAACCGAAAGAGAGTGTGGAGAGGAGGATGGGCGATATCCTGTGGGGGTGTCACGGGTCCCGTTACGGCTGGCTGGATGTAGGCCCGAGGCGATTCGTGCGGTCACTGCACGTGGCTGCACTTGTCCTCGGCCCGCCAACCTCGCAGAATCCACTCTGTCATCGCCATCTGTGTCGTGTTCTTCCCTTCACAATACGCCCAGATCGGACCGGCCGTGGCGTGGCGAAACATTCCAACCCATCAGTCATCGACTCTGAATTATTCTTGAGGAAGCATACGTTTGACTTTCACTCTCAATACACCCTAAATATATCAGCCGTTCTTGACCATTTCCTCCTTACGCGGTTCGGTCTTTAATTTTTTGCTCTATGTGGTAGTGAGAGTTCACCGGGAAGTTTTATAAGACCGTTGAAGGATGAGTGTTAGCCACGATTTCCAAAGATCTCGTGCAAATAATCAAGTTAAGTAAATCCAGTAAATAAATGTAGACAGGGTTTTACTTATTGGAAAGAGGATAAGAAAGTTCTTTTCCAAATTGGAAAACTCGGGATGGAGAACAGTCGAACTCGCCTGGATACCTGGTGAGCTGGGAGGCATGGCTGAATTGATCAAGTCCTCTGGAGTAAGGAATATGAATTTATTGTAATTGACAAAGTCACTTCAAGTACAAAAATTACGTTACAAAATAGAAGTCTGTAAGTACAGCTTAGCTCAACGTGTTCATATAGAAAATACTAACAAATTTAAGCTCAGGTACAGCAAATATATTGTTATTAAACCAATCAGGTTAAAGGAATGTGGGAATAGTTAACCAGCTTTCTATACTTCAATCAGGATACTGCAATGCCTTGGTGAGGTTTTTTCCCTTAAATTAAATACGGATCGGGAGGGATTCTCGCCTTCATTTAGAAATATTTGATCATGGTTGGATGATGCCCAATGAAAACGTCCTCAGTTAGCAACCAATAATTTTTAATTATATATACCACCTCTACAAAGACGCCCGTCTTATTCAGGGTTGAGAACGCTTATGTTGCAGTTCGCGGGCCTGTGGACAGCTGAAATGTTTTATAAGAATCGTTCCGTTAGTAATTTTACTACGACACTTTTTCTGTGGAAGAGGACAGGTTTCGAGTGTCTGTTTCCTTGCTCGATGGTCGCTAAAGGGCGATTCTGATTGCTTAGTGAAATGCTACATTTCTTATATTAAACGACCGCTTCGCTAGAAATCACCGTCCTTATCTTCTGACGACGGCACAGTGTACGGTGCCAGAACGTCGTTTCAAAACAGAATTTTGAAATAATGATTATTTAACAATTACACAATTTATAATCGGACATATTCATTCAACAACAAAAATTCCAAGTAATAAGAAAATTTATTCCACTTTTTTCATAGGTCGTACGCGATTATCTTTTAATCTCAACGAAAAGTATGCAGTCAATTTCAGTGTAGCAGTTTTCTTGCAGTTGTTTCAACTGTATTTAATGTCGCAATTTACTGGAATGACGGAAGTTAAATAAGCAGTAGCGTCGTGGTGATGAAGCTTATAATGATGCTGACGATACAGCAAGGGATCATTACAGACGAATTGAGTGTGTTCGAGCGTGTCTAATGTTTCGTTGACCGCCGGTGAAAATAATTAAACGAAAACGTCATTACCTTCAAGAAAAAAATCCGAGTAATCGTTGCGAATATACTGCAACGGACACACAATACTATTGAGTATTTGCTGTGGATGGAATCGGATTATTTCATTTTGATAAATACCTACAGACTCTTTTCCCCAAAAGGTCATTTTTACGACAGGTCAATATCCCGATAAGTTATTTCCCCGAAAGGCGCGCTTTACGAAATAAATCTCGGTCGTTATCGCATTAATTTTGTCATCGCCTTTCACCCACCCCTAGAGGTGTTCACAATGCCGTTAAAAGTTGAAATTAAACACTAAAAACAGAGTGATACTATGAATCTGAGCGCCATTTTTAAGGCTTTTTTTTAAAAAATTCCACCTCCTTCCTATTAAGAATTTATTTAATCTGCAGGATCGTAAATGACAAATGTACCCGGTTTGCTTTAAATTGTTCATCGCATTCCTTAATAACGTAATTTACAATAATAATCATATGTAATAACTAACAGTGTTCTATTAATATTATGTTTTACCTCGTAAAACCATATTTCTGGAAAATAGACACATGGGGATATTGATCTTTCGTGATACTGTATTGTTGGGAAAACGTTAATCGAGATAACGTCGTCCGGAAAATGTCCATCAAATCCCATTTTTGTTCCTGCGTCATTTAAAAAATATCCAAAAGTCCTGACCTCATGTTCCGTCTAAAGTTTCGTGGAACGAATGTAACCGTATTTCAACACGCGCTCGGTCTAGTGACATTTCGTACATCACATGACCGTAAACCTAAATAGTGCCAGCGATCGTTAAACATATTTGTCCGTGAAAAGGTAACTGCACTAGCATTTTATCTAACCAGCTATGAATCAAAGCGTTCTTTTTCTCCCTACAACATTTCCTTTATTTTGGTTTACACTGTATTCGTTGACCCTTACTAGGCTGTGCTTAACCTCTGGGATCACTTCTCAGCATTTCCTGCAGCATATCCTTGCAAGCAAGAAGTTGGCAAGAGACGAAAACGCTTCTGGGCTCGAACATTCAGATTCCGAAGAGAATAGTGGGGGGACAGTCAGCGCCAAAACAACTGGGTGTCGCGATTCGGCGACGGAAACGATTAATCGCGATCATTGAGACTCAACTTTTCGCAAATTTCAGTCGCACCTTTCATTTTATACCGTCAAACGATTTTTAAACTAACACCAGCTGTGTCATAAAAGAAATTAATTTATAAAGCAACTACTACGTAAAAAGTTTAGGAAGGGCAATTATTGTGAAAGAAAAGAAGAAATAACCGTTTTGTTTATATTATATAAAAAAAATTTTGGCAGTTCAAAATTCCAAAATGTTATTGTATTTTATTACTGGTTAAGTGCGATTGAAATAAGTCCTGGTTGTATTTTATTAACAAATGTATAAACAAACAATATACTTGTGATCTAAATAAATCTTTGTCTATCTGTTGATTCTTCTGAAAAATAACTAACCACATTTATTAAACATTTATTTAGTCAATAAATAGAAGGATTTCTAACTCCATTCTACTATATATATTTTGTAGTATTAAAATTAAAGATCTTAACGAAGCCCCACGTTAAGCGTCAAATAATGTGGTATTCAATTTGAAGATCTAGCAAAAAACCACGTTGCGGCCATAATTGTATTTACAAAATAATTGTTCAAATTATCTCATTAATTTATTACATTAATTGGGCCGCTACGTGGTTTATTACTTGATCTTTAAATTGAATATAATATATTCCTTCGTCAGTCTGGTGTTTTCTGGATTTAATTCTGTTTGTTTTATCCCCAATTAAGTTGGCTTTCCTAACTTGACTTTTATATAAACCCATTTCTAATTCAAGTGACGTCTTAAAATCTCTTATCAAACATTCCAAAAATCGCTGACTTTTGGCATGAGAAGCGTCCTAAATTATGAGTCATATACCTACATCGAATATTCATAATTGAATTCCTTGCTGAGTAACAAATCGGAAACCAACAATCATGTATATTATAATATAGACATAATAAATTGTTTTGGCCATTAAGCCAGAAAGAAAATTAATTAACTAGACATTTAGTAACAAAACATTAATTTTTGAATAAAATAATTTATTACGACGTTTCCTCCTTGGATTAGGACCTCTTCAGTTTTGGAATATCAATTATGAACATCAAAAAAATTATTAATAAATTAAATAATGACAAATTAAATTCAAAAATATTTGAAAAAAATTGATACAAACAGGCAATTAATTTACGTTTAATCACATCAAAACACCATTAAAACAATCAAATATCTTCCTTACTATTTAAACATATTCATTACATACTTAAATACTATTTATTGCCAGCCTCCAAAGGCCAGAACTTGAATGACGTGAACAATGAATTAAGTAAAGTTAAAAAAAAGGTTCCAGTGTTGCTATTGACAAAATGAATATCCATAATTTGTAATTTAACAATTAAAGATAGAGTTATAATTTGTAAATATTTTTTATAATAAATTAAATACTAATTGAAAAGTCTTACAGTTATAATAATAATGGATCATAAATCTTATTGAAATTATGAGTGTTTTTTTTATCATTAATAGCTTTATTATGCGACCTAACGTTCAACATTTCACTCATCAGTCTTGAAAAATAATTACTCTCCTCATCCAAAATCTTGACATTAACTCAATGGATATTATGATTATGAAGGTAATAATGCTTCATCAAGACTGTTTCTGGGCAAGATGTTTCAAATTGGAAAAATGTTCCTCCATGCGGGTTGTTAAAGACCGTTTTGTCCGTCCTATATAGTATGCTTCACAATCCAAGCAATCGATCTTATAAATAGTATTGTGTCTTTCAACACTTTTGGACAGGATCTTTAACGGTTCTTACAAATTTAAATTATTACATGAGAACAATCTTATTGAAAATCCTTCTTAACCTACCTGTCGTATTGTTGCCCACGTCGAGACGATCTAAGCCGTCGGAGCTTCTGATCTCAATTGCAGCGTAATTCTGTTCCGAACCGAGCAAGTTTCCTGCTCGTATTGCGCCGGTACCATAAAGTGGCCTCGCTTCTCCGGAAGCTGCGGACTCGGGGAGAGAAGTCAGGGCCTGCAATTAGCAGCGTCCACGCGTGCAACTCCGGCGGGCGGAAAAGTAAGACGCGCAGCGAAGCAAAATGGAAATGAAAGGTCCGACGGCATTTACTCCAAGTTTGCTTTTAAATAGCCTGCTTAGCGCTTCCTGGAGCACCACATTCGCTTCGCCAAGGAATTTTAATGTAGCGACTCGCTCGCCATTCATAACGGGTTCCCCTCGGGGCCTTGATGGCGTCTCGCTTAGGATTATTATTGCTACACGAAAATTTTATCCCCGATTTTTAGTCGCAAATGTACGTTTTTCCGGCGACTCTCGGACAATACCGTAGCGTAGGTAAAATCCTTCAAGTGCCACTTCTAAATGAAGCTACATATAAAGTAGAAAGTTAGACGCACAATTAATCTGCCCGTTTCAGTTCAATTTTCCACATATAGACACAGCCTGACGTTCAGTCCACTACTGACTGATTCGTTATCATAAAATAATAGAGTTAGTGCAATAAAATTATTTGAATGGTTATAACGTCACGTGATCGTTCAGTGGGTATCAGGGTAGGGGAAAAATTTCCAAAACTTCGGGTATCAATCGGACATCAGCCAGGAAACTTCGGAAGTCTGAAAGGCCTGTTGCATGTATAATTCGCGAGTAGTCCGATCAAGTCATAACGACGGATAATAACTCTGACAAAGACCTCGTGGTCGATACGAAAGGTCGGTATCACTTATACTCGATATGTCTACACCTCTTTAAGCTGACAAGGTCCTACTTCTTATTAGTTGTGTATGTTGTAGTGCATGGCGATCTCAGGATAAGGTCAGGCTCCATTGTTGAACCCCGGCTGAGAATGACGCAGCGTCTGATTCGCCGACTGCTTGCTATCTATAGGGACCATCGGTGTCGTTTGTTTTATGAGAGAGCACAGATTGTTGTAATTGACGGGGGTTCCATTTCCCTCCCTGAACAGAGCGTCCTGAGCCGGCGAGATGCCAGTGGCCCTTGTACCAGTGACTTACTCCTCGACCCGCCCCCTGACAACGCCCGCGCGTTTCCTTAAGTGCCCCGACACTAACCTCCAGACATGCGGAATCTATTTGCAGAGCTAACCTTTCCCCCGGTATGGAAGTATTCGTTCTCTTGCTCACGCTCCAAAGCCGAGAACGCGAAGTGACTAATCTACACAGGTAAATTTGAGGATAACACATTTAGACCCAATTAAATATATTTTAAAACGCAAGTAGATCAGAAAGTACATTTTTTTACTCTCCCTTCACTTTATTTGACCAAATCCTCCCTTTTAAGTCTTATAGGCCTAAATCCGTTCATCCAAAGATACTTTTACCTTACAAATATAAGCCTCAAAATAAAGTAGGGTGTAAGAAAATGTAAATTATGTTCATTGTCCTTAAATTCATCATGTTTCTGTTAATTATGAAATTTAGAAAGAGTTTTGAACGTGCTTCATTTTAAAATATATCTGGAAGTTGCAAAAAAATTACATCATAATTAGTTCTCTTTTTTGCTTAAGGAAAATATTGTAACACCTGAAAGGCCCCAAATATCAGGATGAAACATGGTACGGTTTGTCTTTACTTAAAAATGCGAAAAGAGAGTAAAAAATGTAGGGGAACGGCGGGTAGTATGGGCTCTTAAGAAAAAACGAAATTAAAAAAATATATTTCCGGTTAACATCGGTTATGAGCATATTAAAATCGTTGTTAAACTACATTTCTTTAAATACTAAAAATATATTTAGTAACATCACATACAATGCATGTAGTGTTAACCGTACATTAGGAACATTTCAAAAATAGTCGGGTAGTATGGGCCACATCAAAATTATTAGGTTTTTAAATTTAAAAAATATTTTCTTGCTGTTTAATACTTGCATAATTTTATAATGTTGTATAAGTCATTTGCACTATAATTTATTTATCTTACAAAGATCCCAAAAATAAAAATAAAACAATTCGTCAATGTCCGCACAGAGCTCATGTGCCCAACCGTCACAATTCTTACACTGAATCCTTTTTTTTTCATAATTTTCCCTGCATGAAATGCATTCCTCATCTACTTCATCTTTAGAAGTGCTTGGTGTAAGATTATCATAATTAAACATTTTTCGCTGCTCATTTTTATTCTTCTATTGTTCGTGCTTCGAAAATTTTATTTGTTTCCTTATCTGTTTTTCTTTTTGCTCTTCTGACTCTTTCCGTTGTACTTGTGTTTTAAAATATATTTATTTCCGACTAAATGTGTGATCCTTGATATTATTTTGCTTCAACTTTAGGAGAAAGTAAAATTTGTTTTTTCTTGTCCAAAACATTGGTAATGTCCTTTTAAAATTATAATAGAACAAATTTTGGTGTTTTAATTACAATTGAACTTTAAATATTTGTTAATCATTTGAAACAAATTTGCAAAATCTAGACTACAATTGGAATTTCTACTCAATCTTTTAGACAATAAATTAATAAACTTTGTATTCGATAAAATTACCACCCCAGAAATGCCATCCCTTACTGTCTATGATCAACAAAACGTTTTAGTATTCAGTGATAATTATTTTCCAATCGCGCTCTTGATTATCGGTATCACTACTTCTTAAAAATCCCCTTTGATTACAACATTTTTATACCACTCTGCGAAACATTTTTATCAGAAAAGTCTGAAGCCTGGCTCATGAAAGCGCTGTATTTCTTGTAAATGGCAGCTGAGTCCGCACAAACAGGTAATCTCATCTTTTTTATCGCACAAAAATTTACGACTGTAGCTAAATTAATTTCCACTCTTTTCAGTTCCTGGTGTAGTTTGACTGAATAAGAAAAAAAAATATTACCGTTCGGCCTTAGTTTATAAACCCGTTACATCCGTTTCGGGTCCCATTCCAATTCATTTACGCCTCGCCAAATCAGAAAAATTCAGACCAGCTGCCCGCAAAACGTTAAGGACGTCTGACGGCGTAACGAAAGCAACGCCCTCATATTTTAAATCAATACGAATACGGCGTTTCAAAACTTAAATTTTCATATTTAGAATTTAAACCGAGATGCGAATTTTATTTCGGGCGAGCCTCCATGTTAATTATAAGTTACGAGACATTTACGAGGCTGCAGGACAGATGCCCGTTTCTGGAATCGACGAAAATAGGTATTCTCAGAGGGAAAAACAGTCAGCTAAATAGAATTTATTCCCGCAGCTGTCCTTTCCCCTTTTGAAAATGGTTTTAGAGGCAGGTGATGTGTGAAACGCAATCTAGTCGACGATTTACTTTAAGCTGCTACATAAAATAAAATAAGAAACTCCAAAAACTGGATCTGTAATTGCCAAGATGTTCACCTGTTTTCTAAACTGATATGTTATTGTTAAATCCACTTCAAATAATTAGTAATTTTAAATGTGGTTTCATATTAAAAGTTAATTTCATATCAACAATTCCGTCCAAGAAGTCTTGGAATTTGATATTGAAACATGAATCACGTTCCGGCGAATTGTTCGTTTATGCTTAAATTTTCGTCTGCATAAGAAATTAGACACGATGCTCATAAACACGCGTGATTTAGTATCCGAGTAGTTCTTCCACTATCAAGACTAACAGATTGCTTCTTCAGGCCGTGTGCGTAGTTATCTCATTTGGGGAGAGCATCTATAGCTCATTTACAGTGCCATTCAAAGACAACTTACATCGTGCTTTGCTGTCGTATTTATCTGTAACTGGTTCTCCGACATTCTCATGTGTAGCAGAAAAATTCATTCTTACGTCCCTCGGGGAGAAAGCACAGGTGTTCGCACTTTCTATTTGAAGAAAAGGCTGTCGACATAAACTTGAAGCTATAAACATTCGCAGTAATCAATTACTTTTGAAATATGTAAATACCCACTTGTTTTTTTAAAAAAATCTAACATAATTATTATACGATATTTTACTGTGACAAGTCCGATAAATAAAGAAATGCATTGATTAAAATACTATTTATTTGCCTGATTCCGCAGAGTGGTAGTTCAACAGGACACGCAAAAATTTCCGTAAATTTATTCCTGATCGGTAAATTTTCATGAATCGAAATCTGTACCCCAGACCTGATAAACTGACAGAAGAAAGATTTATCCGTATACTTGCGAAATTCATTTTCTCTAATCTACAAATTTAAGAAATTATCGATAATTACCTCACTTTTTAATATTTAATTTAATCTGACAATTATCCTTTGATAAATAAATAAACAATTCAGATAAAATGCTTGAGACTTCTTCAGGTAAACATATAATGTGCGGGTTTGAATGGAGCAGTGGGCAACGTCTAAATTCATATTTATAATAATTTAGCAGATATATATATATATATATATATATATATATCTTAAGCATACTATACTGCACATTACCCTTTTACTTAATAATGATGTCCCAAAATTGTGAACGAAACGTCCCCTGACTATTTAAGATAAGTTATAAATAAATAACAGCCTTTCGAAGTAAGAAAAGGATATTTAATGGAAATTACACTACGTTTCGTCGCTAATTCGCGATCTCTTCAGTAAGACGTTTAACAAAATGTTGATAGTCACAGTAGTCAGTGAAGAATGATCATAACTACGTTTTACAAAATGTTGATAGTCACAGAAATCAGTGCAGAATGACCATAACTATCAATATTTTGTAAAACGCCTTACCTGAAGAAGTCGCAAATTAGCGTCCAGTAGTAGTGTAATTTCTATTAAATATATTTTTCTGACTTCAAATGACCTCTGTTCATTTATAATAATTTTTTCTGATATATTGGCTGAATTTTACGTTACGTTTTTACCTTAATGTGCTAATGTACAATAATATATCGTCCTAATTAAAATTAAAATAAAAAGTGGTCGTATAAGGTCAACAATTGATTTATTAATATATTAGTTTCAGTTTAATAGTCGCCGTGTATAAAGTAAAGATTAAATAAAATTAAACTAGACAGCTTAAAAAATTTAACATTAGTTACAAAAAAAAAGTAATCAAGAAATTGTGTATATTAAAATATGAAAGGGAAGAGAGCTTGGTAAAGTTTCCAAGTTAATAAAGCAGATCTTACTCACATCTCTTTCCGGTTTCACAGAAAAATTAAAAATAAAATCATCGCGTTTTAAATATAAAATGTGTATAAACCGTTCTCCGTCACTGGAGGTTGGAAAATTTAAATTCACACTACGAATCCGTTAATTTGCTTTAATATTCCATTTTAACGTTGTGCTAATTTTGGCGTTAACTGTGGCACTTCCTTCTAGCGCTCGCTTTAACGGCGCGAAATCCGTGCAGCACATTATAACACGGCGTCAGAACATTTTTTTTTCCGCTCTCTTTTTCGTCTCCTGTGAGGCCACAGCACGTGTCAAACAGAACACTGACGTTGTCCGTCCAAACACAAGAAGCGCGGCCGCTCCGTCCTTTTATTCCTGAAAGCGTCTGATGAGTTTTGCATTTATTTTAGAGGGTGAGTTCGGGGGTTGGAAGGGGGTGGAAGAAGAGAAGGCGGGCTGGAGGGGGTGTAGATCTGCATACAAACCCCCTCAGCACCGCTGTGGCAGCGTCGTCCGCTAATATTGATTTTGTTTTAACCCTGTAAATGTAACAGCAAGCCGTGGGGGGACGAAAGGGTAGAGGTGGTGGTATTTATAAAGCAAAGGGCAAGCTGCGATATGGTAATGTGTCGGCCTCTAATTAAACAGCGAAAAGGGACGCTCGACAGAATTATAAAGTGCCCCTCCCCCTTAGGCTCCCCTCACTGCGGTCGCAGATTTGCAACTTGTGTCGTTTGCATTAATATGGAAACCACGGAGAGGTATTTATGCCGTGTGTGGCGAGGCCTGCTCAAGTCGGCGTTATCATCAGATTGGAATGTGCATATCTTCATAGACCAACCTCCTTTCTCCTGGCCACAAACAGCAACTACCTACAAGACACTAAGCATACATGTAACATTTAATGTCCTACACCTAAACATATTTCTGAATTCATTACGCGCGCTTACTCTTGAAGTCCTACATATTTATTAGAAAATTATTCCATAAGTGCAATGTAAAAACACAAATCTTCTAAGAACAATGTTAAAGAAACGAAACGAGTACATGGGAATAAACCATAATTATTTATGAGTTCCAACAACTGAGATCTATAAACAAAAATGCTATGATTATTTATAGACGCGTAGAACGAAATGTAATGCAACATAATGCCAGTTATTTTTTCCGTATACATTACTTTAGCACTAGAGTCATGAATATCTTCAGCCAGTCTCCAAAATTCTTACGTGACAATTTCTTAATGCCAAGTATATATATCAGAAAAAATAGTCATTTTTAATTTGATGTTATATTAAAAACTGACTGATATGTATATAATACAATTGATTTAATAAAACCCCTGAAAATAATATGCTGTTATTAATGTTTTACAATATTTATTTTTGAAGGAGCTTTCGGCTAAATAACCGTAATCGTCTTCTTAAATATTACATTAAAATTTTATAATGATATATCCTGACTATTTAAGATTAAATTATAAATAAACCACAGCCTTTTAACGTCAGAAAAAGAATTTTAATAGAAATTATACAATGTTTCGTCGCTATTGTTACAGTGTAAAACGTCTTACCTGAAGAGGGCGCAAAAAACAATACAATTTATATTTTAATTATTTATTATGTTTGTTTTATAGTGTAAAACTTTTTAAATTAGCGACGAAACATTGTATAATTTCTATTAAAATTCATTTTTCTGATGTTGAAGGATGTGATTTATTTATAATTTAAATTTTGGTGTCTGTTTGATTAAGAAGTGAAATTGAAATTTGGTCATATATAGACGGAATAAAAAAAATAAGTTTTAAAAAATAACTTTAAGTTTTTTCTTACATAGCAGAAATCGTCAGGTGTACTAAAATATATATGAATATAAGAAGATAATTATGGAAAGCTCTTTCAGAAATAAATGCTGCACAAAATGAAAGAGTTTTATTTTGGGGCTTATTAAATAAATTACGTAGTCAGTTTTAATTTTATATGGTCAGATCCCTGACATTTCATGAATAAATAAGGAAATTTAGAGAAATATTCGAATATATAAACGTGCGATTAAATCGTAGCTTCGTAATTATTTCTAAATTTAATGCACCTCAATCGTTCTGAGAGTGAAATAATTATTTTATACCGTTTACAGCACTAATCTCATGTTCAATATTGAAAGAAATTTATTTAAATGACGACACACAACAATAAAGATTGAAATTACGAAAAGAATCCATTTATAATAATATATTTTGATGTTATAAATTAAATAATTGATAATGTTTGTTGATAATAAAAGAACTTTGCAAAGAAACATTGTTCCAGTTCGAATTCTGTAAGTTACGTTTCGAGCCCACATGTCGTAGGTATCGATATGCTCTCTCTGAGGAATTTAATAACTGGAGTCCGGCTGCACCTTCGCCCAAGCTCCACAACAAGTGAGCTGAATATGCATGAGGGATGACCTCTCGTCATTAAAACCCAGGCCAGGTGTTGCCTCCGAGTCGCGTGCGAACGCTACAAATAACCATTAATAGAGCAGCCGTATAACTGCACGGCCTTTCAAGAGAATTTAAATTAAAGGGACGTACCGCCTACTCGCTTACATGTCAAACGGACGTATCATTCAGAGAATTATCTTAAGCGGTCGGTACTTTCATTGGGAGGGAAAAAAAGCCTCGTATGATTCTTAAGGTATATGTTCCGGGTCAAAGACCTTGCATATACGTGTTTATTCGCTGAAGTCATCAAGTCAGCCCTGAACATAAATTACTTTTACTGTCTCTGAATTTAAAAAAATATCAGTCGATACCATTTTCTT
The DNA here is from genome assembly GCA_037074705.1 of Zhengitettix transpicula. Taxonomy (NCBI): domain Eukaryota; kingdom Metazoa; phylum Arthropoda; class Insecta; order Orthoptera; family Tetrigidae; genus Zhengitettix; species Zhengitettix transpicula. Next base: position 23,252,940 of record CM073593.1, on the reverse strand, counting down.
TCGTACGTGTGAAGGATCGTCAAGCGCTAGCCACAGGTTTTCCAGGATTTTCCTTAATCACATCCGGCGGAAGATCAAGGTTTTTGCCGATACCGACTTCTCCGCCAGGTGAACAGAGCTAAAGAACTCTGAGGGTTCTCCTACCGAACAGACAGATAAATCGAATTCAATAAAACAATTTCGACCACAAGATGAAGTCCTAATAATCAATTTATCCTTCTATTACGTATTATTCAATAGTTTCATATTCGACCCCTGTGGAATATAGTAGCTCTTAAGTCATAAAAAAGGCAGTGGATAAAATTTAAATGGATCGATCACATAAAAACAATAAAATTTTAGCTGAGTCGTAAAAAGTATAAGAACGTAGAAGATGAACATCTGGAATCTGAGTAGCAGGAAATTTCTGAATAAAATAAATGTAACCCTGGTAACCACTGCATTACCTAATAACGGTACGTTATCCCCATATTTTCAACAAACTATTTTACAATACTGACTAATAATAATTATTCACAGCATACATAAAACATATGTATCAGTGATAACAGGAAACTTAGGTTTATTTGATTCGTCCAATATTTTAGATACTTGAAACTGCATTTCAGACATCTTATTTGCCGTTCTTGAGAACTAGTTTAGTTCTCTTGATCCCAGTGAGTCTGAATTGGTGTTTTCAAATCTTCGTTGACAATTCTGAGCGGAAGATTTTGATCTCTTCTACTGCGTCGAGCTGTAGTTGCTGAACAACGATAAGACACAGTACCACGCAATAAACCCTTCTTTGTTCTTCAACTTTCCTTGGACTCCCCCCCAGCTTTCTTTCCGCTATCGGTTTCCCTCTTCGGAACTCCCCCCCCCCCAACCCACCAACGTTGCCACCACAACACCCTCCGTTTCGCCATGTGTATGATAAAAAAAACTCGTATTGTGCAAATTTCTGACGTGAGTAACGAAGTGTATTATGTTTGGGAGAGACCTACCCTAGCAATATCCGTGGTTGCCCCCTTCACATTATCTCATTTCGCGCTAAAGGGAAAGGGGGTCCTAACGCAATTTGTGGCGGCACACATACTGGAGATGTGGATGCGGTCTGTGGGGATCTGCGGGTGAGGTGGGGAGGGTGTGTAGAACTCACCCCGGATAGGGAGTAAAAAAGTACTTGTGTGAGTTACCGCAAGATGCTGTCCTGGCGTCAACTGTCAGCGGGTGAAAGGTGAGCCATTAAGAGCGCTCAAGACCATATGTGATGTCCGACCAAATTAGACTAAAGGAAAAAACTGCAAGCTGTTCTTCAGATGCGTCACAGAAGATTTTTTATTTCCTCTAAATTACGCAATATAGAAAGCAATATAGCCACTCTCCGAGGACTTTAGGATGTTATATTAATGCCAGCAGTCTCAGAAATACAAAAATCAAAACAAGTTATTTAGCAAATTATCCTGATCAGAGCAAATGTTTATCTACTACCATCCACAAAGGAATACCTGAGGCAGGAGTTGCGTACCGGTAGCCAGATTCCTGGAGCTCGCATTTAGAGTGGTCTCGGAATCCCCCACTTGATCGATCTGGCTCTTGACATCTTAACTGCTCTTTATTCTAGGCTAAACGACCCACAAAAAACTGTCTCCTGCCAAGGAGAGCCCGACTTATGGCATTCCAAGTTCATCGCATACCAGCACTCTCTCTATTCCACTATTTACCAAAATCATTTGGAAAGAGAGCGACGAAACTCTTCTTGTTGAAACAAATTCTTTTTATGACGTTTCCTGGTAGTGGGTTTCAGTACACATTCTGAATTTACAACATAATGATTTAACTCAGGAATTGACCACATTAATATCTGGAATAAAATTTGTCTAATTATTTTTAAGGGAAGCCTGAAAGATCGAAGTGTTTTATGAGACCGGGCTTCCCTTATATCCCGTTGTATTTTAGTCTGTTGAACACACTACGGACAACAGACTTGAATTTATAATGCAATATCTTTAATTTCATTTATATATGGTATCATGTCTGAAATATGTAGCATTTACAATAGGAAATTAGAGTGAATGTACTATCGTGACGCACCGTCGGTTTATCTGATTCACCAATGAAACAAACTTTTAAATAAAACATTTATTTCTGTTCGGCGCAGCAGTCCTTGAAGAACCCTAGACTCCTTTATCACCTGCCTCATCTCTGTTCACAGATAATTCCTTGTTCCAGTTGTTTTCATGCCCTCCTACATCTGTACATGAACCGGCCCGTGTAATCCGTCCCTGCTTGATTTTAACTACAGTATCTATCAGTTGAAGGATCTGTCCTTACCCTAATATTTATACCGTGACGTTTATGACACTGGAACTCATATAATAGTTCAAATGTGAGTTGGAAGGAGAGTCCCTTTGTCTTAATTAAATAAAGCCTGTAGTAAAAAATAAGATAATTTATGTCATTTTAAAACTGAGTAGTTAAAATTACAACTTTGTTGAATAGACTTAAAGGTTTAATGAGCAGGATTATTTGAGGACAACATAATTATGTGACATCTGAAATTATATCTTATAATTATTATGGAGCTTGTAGGACCAAAGTGGACAAGACTCCTTCTTTGACATGTTATGGACAAATAATGGCCTGTAATTATTCCATTGGTTTTCTTAGTTATTATTTTTGGGGAATTTGGAAGTAATGAAGCCTTGGATTATTATTTACACTTCTCCAAACTATTAAGGAAAGCTCAAAACATGTTTGATTGGTGATGGTTCAACTTTCGAGATATGTCACAACACGTATGATACTGGGTTTACATTTGATTCGAATAAAATGTTACTTCCAGATATATTTCTGTTTCTTGGAGACTTAAAAGGAACCAATTCCAATGGACCTTTTTTTCATCGGAAAGATCTTTCGGTTTCGGCGTATTCAAACTGCTACGATCGGATTTTCCAGTGAACAGCGGTGAGTACGAAAGGAAACAAAACGGGAATGGCCAGGGAAAAATGCATGAAGAAACATGACATTCACGGCAAAAAGCAATGAAATTGTAAAACAAAGCCGTGAAAACTTCAAACAGCAGAAGGCAGCGTTCCGTAGCATGAAACGCGCCAATCGAACTGTCCCAAAACAGCCCGCAGCCGCAGCTCCCACACGCGATGCTTACGTAATATAGCAATTCGCAAGTTCGCCGGGCGGGCCTTGGGCGATTTTGCGCCACAATCACCAGGTACACAATAAACGCCAAAAAGTGCTGGCAATCACGACAGAGAATCACTTCCGGCCGACGCCAAACAAGCTCCGCGTCCGTCGCCGCGTCGCCACCGAGGGCAACAATCAAATCCCACGATCTCGCCAAATTACTCGACTCTCTGTGATCGGGTCTACTAATAACGACGCCTTCCCTCCACAGTCTACCCGATAACAAGTCTGGGAGCCATAAATCACCGGCTAAACAAAGACACTTCTTACTCACATAAATTCCCCGCTTCGTCTCTAAATCTTGCTCCTTGTTTATTTCCAGACACCATTTTAAGAATGCGTGAGGCACTATTACACGAGAGGGGTGGAACGGTTTCTTCTGACATTGCTCTTTGACTGGGGTACGGATACATTATTCTTTGGTAGTTTTTCCGTCCAGGTTGTAATTAACATACCCAAATATCCTATCATTATTCAATATCCTCCATTATTCCCAATGTTACATATTTTTACCATCGGAATTTGAATACTTCAAATTTATTCTTTAACAGTACACGTTTTGAAACAAGATTTTTTTTGTATACGTTGAGATGAGGAATTAAGATCGACACAGAGAAGTTCAAAATACGTATTTATAAGTATAAACTTATAGCTAAAAGGTAAATCTTCTAATATGTCGGCGTCCCGAAGAATAAGCTGTGCCTGATCAAAGATTGAAGCCTTTCCCGGTGCAGTTGTTCAATATATTGTTCTCGGAGTTCAACCGGGTTTTGCATAATTGTAGAACGCAACGTTTCGACGACTAAAAGCTCTGTCGTCATCTTCTAGGCGAAGATCTAGAAGATGACGACAGAGCTTTTAGTCGTCGAAACGTTGCGTTCTACAATTATGCAAAACCCGGTTGAACTCCGAGAACAATATATTGAATAAGCTGTGCCTTTTCTCAGTCTTTGTGATACGTAGAATACATTCTTTGAAATTTTTTAAAAAAAATCTTCGTTACTAGTTTAAGGACTATGGTCTGTTTTTACGTGATATGTGGGAGCAATGCGTTGATGCAGAGATCTCTTCGGGAAATCTGTCTTCCTCGTGGGTGGCGCCAGAGCGGATTTGCAGAAGTCGAGAGCCTTGAGGTCGGTCTTGAGAACTGGTGTACACACTGAGGGGTGAAAAGAACTCTAGTGCTCTCGGGGGCACTCGATTCTGTGCAAGAGAGAACGACAGAGCGACGCCGGAAGCATTCCGTTTAACTTTTTTTTTTTTTTCGGAAAGCGGCACACGGAGATAAGCGATAAGAAGTTCTAAATAGAGCTGTCACGCTTGAAAAGTTTCTCTTGTTTGTAATAACATGAGTTAAAATTAATGAAACAACTAGCTAGTCCTTTTCCGGGAATCGATTCACATTTTGATGCAATTTTATTGTTTCAAATACGGAATTATGTTCACATTTTTCATGATTAATTAGAATAATTCCTAGAGACAATGAATTAAAAATGAGAATTATAAGGATAAATGCGGTTTCGGCTTTTTCACGAGTATTATGCATTATCTATTACCACCGCAATTAAGCCAGAAGTGTTATTTTCAAACGAGTGAACCTCAAAATATGCTATCAGTAGAATTTTTTACGCTCCAACTGATCTTCAAATCACATCATTCATGACGTTGAAGCTGTTATCAACTATATAACATTTTATTCGTAAAACGTTTGTAAAAAAATGGTTTTGAAGAAACGTAAATGATTTTAATTGTATTAACTATATGAATGGATTACAGTACTGGTGTGAATCTCTGAAAATGGGAAAACCTCACAGTAGTAGGCTGAGGCTTCTGGAATTTTTAAGTTAATGTGGAGTGATAAAATCTGGCAAAAGAGCAAGACGTTGGGCTAAGTTGATGGAACACATAAGCGGACAACCAGGACCATAGTAAATAGATCAGATGACTAGAAATATCGGACGTGGCAACTACAGTATTCCGAAGAGGCTGACCTACTTCCTGGTCACATGAAAGACCACATTTAATTTTGTTATAAAACTCACGATAAAAAAATGTTCAGTCTCAATTTCCTGATTCGCATGTTCATGTGTATAGTCAAGGAATATGATGTTTGTCTGCTTCGCCTAAGATCCTGTCACCAAATCGCTTCAACCGAGAATCTCAGCTTTGTGGAATCCATATATACCTCAACTTTTAAGTAGTTTTCAGCTAATTTCTCTGATTCGGAAAATATACAAGTAAATATAAAATGACCCTATAGTTCAAAGTGGACACGTGTTTTTGTTTTTCTGAGGGGGATGCCTCCTGTTCCACACACACACACTTCGACGCGCTGGCTCCTCCCTGGCAAAGACAAAGAATGAGGACAATTTAAATACATCAGGACAAATGAATGGTAATGAGGGCGACGTGGTGGTATAAATAGAGGCCGGCCCTCGGCATGCAGACGGACTCACACGTACCGACTGGTTTTATTGATGGCTGCTAACGAGGCGCGGCGCCACCGCGGCTCGGCTAATCTGGCCAGTGACGTCACGGACACGTGGCGGGGTCGGGGGCCACGGCGACAATCAACGTTGCCTTCCCTCGTATTATTCTGGCTTTTGCTGGGACACATGTCTACTGCAATAGTTGCCAAACCACTGTCTTTGGTAATTGATCAATAACCCAGTCATCGAGAGCCGCTGCGCCGGCCACTAGGAGTCCATCTCAGTCGGTGACTACCTCGGTATTCCAATCATCTTGTACCCTGTACTTATGAACGCCTGTAAGCAATCAATGGCACTGATAACCCGGTTGAAGACTCACACAGGTTTGATAATAATTTCAATTCACCTTGACCATAGTCAACCAATTGGTAATAATTCATTTTACACCATGGAGAATCACAATCTACCATTGGCTGAATGTGAACTAAAATATCACATGCTGAAATTGGGATTTATTGTAAGACAAATTTGTCACACCAACGATAGAAAAATCTGGTGAGATCAAGAGTCCTAAGTTGTGACCGCCGGAGGCGTATTGTGCGAACCGTACATGTTTGTTTATGCTGTAAAATCTGTAGAGGTCCGTGTTCCACTTCCCACTTGGCTTCACTGTTGCCTGAAATGCCTCTCTTAATAAGCGGGCCAGTCGTTGCTCTCTTCCGAGCAATTGAATTGACTCTCCGGGCCAGAAGAATTCTTGGGACCAAGGCTGCCGGACCATACTGCGCGCGTTGATTCACGTCGCCACTCTTGATTTGTTTCATCACTGTGGCGACCCATGCGGGTAATAAAACCATAAGTCCGGGTAATATGAGCTGCCCGTCTGCATGCCTGTCCTCATCAGCGGACCCTTGGTCTTCTTCAACTCTAATTCCGTAAATTGCACCGCTGATTTACATAAAGCCCCCTCATCTCGTCGTACTTATTAAAATAGTTCTTAGCTTTAATGAATGAGTGAAATTAAGTATCGTCAATTCTAATTTATCTAACAGGGTGCTGAATATCCCCAATTTTATCAAACGTTACACCTGACAGTTTATGCAACAAGGAACTCATTTATAATCTCGAAATAGCTATTATTGTAAAATGCAAAACAAAGCGTTAAGTGAAGTTTGCGGAATATTAATTAATAAAATTACTTTAGAAAGTGCAAGTATATTATCACGTAGTTTAGTAGGGCTCGTCTGGCAGCTACGGGCTTCTACGGTCTATTTGAGAACAAAAATAATTTATTGAAGTATTTCGGGATTAATTTGGTTTGGCAAATTCTAAAACTCTCAAGAAAAGTTTGGAGATAGAAAGAAGAAAATCTCTAAGACTGTTCCGCGAAATTCAATCAACCTCAAACGATCAGATTTCAAAAGGTGAATAAGCAGCCAAATTATAATTTCTAGATCATGAGGCATTCAGATTTATCTTAAGTTAGTTTGTATCTATTTCATCACGATTTAATTAATCGCCGATCATCGAGGACGAGTGATGGATTTGTGAAGATTTGCCGGCTAAGTTCGTAAAAAAGCGATATTTTGATTACGTCCACCATCAGAAGACGAAGGCGTTGACTAACATCGGAGCATTGTTGACTTCTTACGAACTTTCATGGTTGAAATCTTGAGAGTTCATCATCCGTTTTCATCAACGTCCATTGAGATGAAAATTAATTAACCAAATATAAATACACAGAATGTTTCATTGGTCCCATTAGTGAAGAATGGAGTGGCCGCCGTTTGTAAGGATCATCTCTTCCGGAAGGCCATGCGTGTCGCAATACTCGCGTGGCGTCCTTATGTCGAGGACCAGGCAGGTCGTCAACCTTCTTGCAGGAACCCAGTAACGGAGTCTTGCCAGACAAAGAAACAGATCGGGCCACTTTTGCATCACGCCGGGCGGTTAATGTCGGTCCTTTCTTGTGCCATTAGCTCGCCGTTTCTTCCGCGCCGGACGTGAAAAGGTTTTGCTGGCGCCGTGCGGCTCTTTCAACATTGTCGCCTCCACACAAGCACGATTTGCACTACGGTTTTCCAATTTACCAAATGCACAAGCAGCAGACAGGCGTTGCGCTGTTGTTAAGCGGTAATCTCTCCTCAGCTGCTTATGATAGCTCGAGTAAATGCTCCACCTCGATCTTGAGATTTGAAACTTTTAAAATAATGACATGTACAAGATATCAGAAAATTCCGACTTAAAAAAAATCCCAGATGACATTCAAACCCTATTGAAGACTATTGTTATAGCATCACCGAAACATCAGATTTCGAGTGATACTAAATCTGAGATCCGTCACAATGTTAACGGATCTACTCTCAAAATATGCTGTAAGGTGGTTATTATAAATATAAAAACAAAATTGTGGGTTCAGTTAAGTAATTTTCCAGAGGACCAAAATTAGTGGTCTATCTCGTCTTTCATAGCCAGCCACATTTACAGGTATACTAAACTCACCCCTACTGACGCCTCTATCTTCTTCTAACCAATCCAGATGTGTACGTATTTTTTAAATTTTGAAGCTATTAGCTTCATTACACAGTTAATTAAACGGTTCAAAGAATCGAAAGGATCATCTTCCGCCTGGAGTGAGCTCAGCTTCCGCTATCCACGTTTCAGTTACCAACAACCGGAAAACATTTGTAAAATTGGATAAGTGGGCCACGTCAAGCCATCAGGTAACCACGTAAAGAGATGATTTTAAAGTCTCTCACGAACATTTAGTCAGTTCCCCCCCCCCTTCCCCCTTCGCAGAACAGGTGTCAGCCGCTATTGATGGCTCCTCATGCGCGAGGTGCCAAATTTCAGGGAACCGATAACATCTTGAGCCTCATCCGCCCCTCTTCTCTCCGAAACAGGTGGCTTGAAAGGCAATCCCTGCTGCGATACTGAAACAGATAGCAGATAGGGTTGCCTACCTGTAATTTGACGAGTCCCGAGGCTCAATTACCAGCACATTATTGCCCGCCTGCTCGCCCCCATCACTAATAATAAACGAACGATAACTTGGGGGAAAAAATCTTTTTTTCTCACGCTGTTGAACGGAATGAGCGCCTCAGTACGAAAGACGGAGAAATAACTGCGTGGTAGGGCGAGACAAGCTCCGGGCATAAATAATAGTATTTAAAGAGGGGCTGATAACAGAGATTTAACTTTTTAACCTGGTGGAGCTAGAGGAAAAAAAGGTCAGGTCCCCCTATTTTCGTAAATCAGCTGTAATTTCTCCGTTCTGGCGATGTGTCAAACACTTGTGAGTGAATGATAGTTCATACGAACTAAAACAATCTCACGACAATAATATATAAAATAAGCGAAACGTCAATATAAATTACGTTTCATAATTCGATTTATTTCTACAGACTGTTGATGTTATTGTTAACAAAAATAATTATAATAAACGGAAATATCCTAATATTACAATCAATTGACAAACTCACGGGATTATTTATTTATTTAAAATACTTATATTGAGTCGTAAGTTATGTAAATTATAAACTTAAAATCAGAAACTTTAAATCGTTCTCAACTTTCTGTGCAATTTTTTTACTTGATTTAAAGTCCACGTAAACAATCAAAAACATTCACGAGGACTCCTAAAATTTATGCTTTCCTCAATTAATGACCGATTTAGGAAAGTTATAACTTTAATATTAGATACATTCAACAGTCTGATTTAAAGCTCTATTTTTTTTAAAAAAAAACATAAGTTATGAACATACAGAAGCGTCTTTTTCATCTTTAAAATTTTATTGTGATACAATAATAACCTTCCACATAATATTTAACATTCATTGTTGCTTCAGTATCTAAAGCATACCCGTTGTATTCAAGGTTTTTCATTACATTAAGTTATGCATATAATTGAAAAAGTAATACTAAAAAAACCTTCATACAGGTTTGGTTTAATAGAGAAAGAATAAGAAATAGAATTAAAATTTCGACGCGGATTATCATCTTTTCCAAACGGCTAAAAGTTTAAGCCTGTAAATTAAACAAAGAAGGATAATTTCGTTGTTATACATGCAATTAAAACCTCATTAGTCATTATATTAAAAACCTTAAATTAGAAATTAATTATAAAAATGATAAAAAAGCCAAAATCGAGAACGTTGAACAGAAAAGAGAATTTGTTGAAAATGAGGACATTATATCTTCTACGGAATTATTAATAGGGTATTAAATAGATTTTCTTCAATTTCTATAATTAAGTATTTTATTTGAAAATAATTTTTGGATAAATTTTTATTATTGATTTCTTTAAGAATATCGCTGCTTTAACAGTCACACAGAACAATATATTATTACTAAGTTCCCTGCGTATGGATTTGAATTACTTCTCCTTTTATCGTTCTCTGTGTGATCTTCGTTCTGCAGTCTGCCCTATATAACTTGTATACGAAACAGTGTTAACGAGGCCCCATTGGGTTATTAATGAACAAAACAGCTTCCGCCCTAAACTTTATGTCGCGTTTCTTGCATTGTTCCCGTTTAAGTGGCTCCAACAGCAGCTCTATCCTCGCTCTGGCTCTCTTCCCCTCCCAAGTGGCAATCCTGACACAGCAGTATAAAAATTTAGCCAATAGCAATTGGAGCAATTAATGGTACACACGTTTATAGGCTGTTAAAGAAGTGTCCTTGGGAGTTGCGCCACTCGCAGCTGTCCGCGTCACACGGTTTTCATCATTCCTCTAAATGAGCAAATAAAGGAGTTTTCATCTGGGACCGCGTCGCATTCCTCGGCCAATCAACAGGCTGACATCACGGCCCTCATGAGACAGGTGATTAATTGTTTATCGGATATCTGCACGGCACGGCGGAATTTATCTTTCAAAGTAAACAATGCCTCGTCCGAAGAGATTGTTGTCTGCCGAAGAGGACGCTAGGTGTGAAAGCTGTCGATTGTTTTCCCTTGTTACACGATTGGGATCACGTCACGCCTGCGTGTGAAAAGGCGACATGTTATGAGGAACACGAACCCCATTGTATGCGCCTTAGCAACGTTGAGATTTCTCCAATATTGAACGCTTGCGAAAGAACGTTCACTTTCGACGAAAACCATTGTTAATTTTTAATACCCAACGTTTTTCTTTTCATTATGAGACGAATTTTTACCGTGTGGTGGTGGGAAGAAATGTACATTTTATGGATCAACAATCGAATGACTGTTCTCCTGCTGTTATAATTAGGGTGATCTGGCAGTTGGTGCTTAAATAATAAATAATCTCTAACACTGTCACTGATATTCTAAATCGTTTATTTTCCATGGAAGCTTACGACCTACAGTTGCCATATTCATACATATATGATGTTAACAGTTTGATACTCGTTTAGGCATATGGCATTGAACTCTGGGATTGTGCCAGTTAACAGTAATATCCAAATCATTCAACATGTTAACATCGAGGCCAACCAGCTCCTCGATCATTCACAGCAGGTGAGAAGACTCAAACGGACCAAGACTTTCGAGTTAGCCCAGTGTTATTTGTTATTAAGTGTATGTGTTAAAGACAGTATACCAAGACTATTAAACAGAATTCTAAGGAAACCTTCACTGCATTTTAGTATTTTACGTTATAAAAAATCTATTCACTGATCTGTTAATATCAGATCGTACAATAATAAATTTCCCTGGGCATGTAAAAAAAAGGTTTGATAACACGTCGTCAACTTTAATTTCATAAATTGGAAGAAGTATCTACATAGCACATGTTAAAGATCATTAAATACGTATGGAGAATCCTTTATTAAATCTAAGGGAAGATACGGATCAAAATGGCCACGTAAAATAAATTATTTGGAATAACAGTGCCTGTCATATAGTGAGGTAGTTTATCGAATTTCCGAGACCAAAGATCGATTAGTATACTTTACGCTTACTAAGCACCGTTAAGTAACATTCAATACTGAAAAAAAACCCGCACCTTTACAAGCTTGAATATCTATTACAACAGTAGATTTATGGTCAATTAAGTCAGAATTTTTTTTATATTGAAATATTAAAGCAACAGATTTAATAAAGTTTATCTTCGTAATGGCACATAAATCATTATATTTAATTTCTTAGATATTATTAAAATTTATATCTATTATTATACAATGAATCAATTTTGGTCCGTGAACGCCGTGTAAGATGAAGCCACACAACGTCTCCGAATTTCTTTCGCCTCCTGGAACAGTACTGTAACGCGCGTATTTTAATTTAATTTTTTGTTTTATTTTTCGGAAATGTTGTGTTTGCTGTAGTGTGGAGGATACTTTTTTTCCCCAACTCGAGACGCCGACCTTTCGCGTCTCAAGCTATTTCAATAGATAAAGTATTAACAGCCCCGACGTAGCGTACATCGTGACACTGTAAACCTTTGGTTCGGCCCATGGTAAAATCAATTGCGACTAATAACAACAAAAAGCCCGGTGATGCTAGGGGCGGGAAAACGTCCAGCTCCGGGGTGCAAGGAGAGATTTTGGGACAGTTGTTGGACAGACTTTGAAAGAGTTGCTGGACAAACGTTGAAACAGTTGATGAAATGATCCAGAAGGGTATAGATGTATCCATATGGAAGTAGTGGGAAATCTGATAGTAAATTTGCACCTGCCCATCAACTGTCTCTACGAAGTCATCCGCCGAAAAATTTGTGACCAAACAACGAGACACTCTGGCCAGCTGCACGATCGAATAAGGAAAAAAGCGGAACCTCCAGCTACAGCGTGCAACAAGACGAAATAACTTCATCTTTCCACATGCAGTATGTTTGGTGCGAGGGACTAATCTCTGTAACGTAAATCCACCGGTGCCTGTGATTAGAGTTTTCATGCTCAAAACAAAAATATTATTAAAATTATTTCAATTTTTAATGTTCAATATTTTTTCTTTAATTAAATAATATAAAAATTAAAACCCCAGCCCAATCAAATAATTCATTGCTGTACTATATACGATAAATAACGTACCTACTATTAAATTATTGTCAAAAGTTTTGTACGTTTACAAAGTATACCACAGGCTACGAATTCAAAAAATTCTTTTAAAAAATTGTCCTCATACACGACATTTCGTGTAAACAGGATTTGTATACTATTATGTTATCGGAAACTGTCTACGTCTTAAAACGAACGTAAGGTAGTCTACGAATGCGTAAGTCAATTCTGAAAATAATATCCACTGTATGCAGGCTTGAGCCTATATCACGTGGTTTCTCAACTATTTAACTATTAATCTTGTGAAATTTCTCAGGCCTACATTTGAGTGCTCAAAACAACTATAATAAAAATGCTGGAATGACATACCTTGCATACTAACCCGAGCTTACCCGAGCGCCAACCCCACATTCTTCAATGATTCTGGTAATTTATTTTTTAATTTTTCAAGGTCAGGCGGTACATTATTATTTGTTTTTCCCATAACCCCCTTGATTGATTGAACTTTCAGGCATATTTGCCAAGCTATCAGAAATATCTATTAATCGAGGTAGTTTCACACGAGCAACCTAATATGTTGTAGATGATAATTAATTTAATAGACAGTTTGCCTAATTTCATGTATCAAAATTTACTATAATAAATTGGCTCAAAACACTGAAAAATAAGTATGGAATCAATAAATAATTGTTAACAAATATATATATTCTTACTCTGATTACTAGTAATTTTTTAATGACGGTGAACCCGTTAATGTGTGAGGATAGAATAAAGTAAACTGACAAGACTATACGGGATGTTCTTGACGTTTCCAATGAGCTACAGCGGCCTCTGCACCTGCAGAATGAAAAGCGCGAGGCAGCAGCATTCTGTCTCATCTCAGGGAGCAAGTTTTTTACTCCGGCTTAAGAGTCACATTCCGTGTAATTACATGAGTCTCTGGCAAGCCGGACGTGAGATCAGGAAGCAAAAAGTGGCGTGAATTTGTTAAGCGAGACGGCAAAGATTTACCATTGCTACTTTAATTGTTACGTTTTTAAGAAGAAATCGGGATTAAGATGCACATGTTTTGTCAGTTTTTCACCGTAGCCGAGAAAGATGTCTTGCACTGACGCACTGAGATGGAACTCGTTTCGTTACTGAGGCATATAGAGAGCTGGTATATTGTAATGCTCAATACGAAGTCACCTGCCTAATTGATCTATCAAACTAGCGAACTTGCCACGAGTATCACGAATATTAAGAACAAAACTTCAAATCTCCTTGCACGGAAATAAAAAATTATGGTTCTCATGTTGTCAAACTCGTTAAGGTCTCTTAGTTGCCTTACAAAAGTATTTACTTTTCCTGTATTAGGAACAATACCGTTCTGATATTTTTTAAAAAAAAATTGACGACTGGATAATTCAGGTTTCTAGTCCCACGTCTCAGGAATACAGATCTTATAATTATCAAGAATGATTGTAGCAAAAAGAGAAATAATATAAAATACCACAGTTAAATATGTTGAATGTCGAAGCACTTAAATTACATTTAATTGTAACGTACAGGTTTACCCTTTGGAATTTTAATAACCCCTACGTTTTATCAAAAAATAAATAAATAGAATTTTATATTCCTTCAAAACCATAAGCCATCTTGCAACTTCTAGTAATATTATAAAATATAAAAAGCCTATAGCATATATATATATATATATATATATAATGAATAATGGGTAAGTTTGAATTAAATCGGCCCACGTAGTTCGCCAAATGTAATAAATAGGTGGATTAATTAAATGAATTGCCCCACGTTGTGGAAGCCAAAATGTAATGATTGAAAAAACCGTGATTAATTAATTAACAAACAATTTTTTATTGAATTATTTAAACAATTTATTTTCAGTTTTAACAAATTGATAATCACGTTCTGGAACAGATTATTTCATTTTAGCAGAAATCTATAACATTTTCTCAGAGGTTAAGTACATGTAAAGTTTCAATGTTTAGAAATTTAATAACTCTTCTCTCAGGGTCGTTTAACTGGGCTTGAACAATCATAGAATTTATAAATTAACAAACAAAACCAAAATGAGACGAACGAAATCTGACGAATACCTTTAACTATCGTTTACAAACTTAATTAACTTGTTTTCTACTTACAAAAATGTTCAGCTGGTACCAGACTTAGTTTCCTCGGCTCGGGCACGCAATTTACACTAAAAATGCCATGAATCATTGACTTTACACTTGATTGTCAAACACACGGTCGTAGTTCTTGAACTTTTCTCTGGGAACTGGATCTGCTGCACCTCCGGATCATCAGCCAGACATATCGTTACACATTGTCTTTATGTGGAAACTTTTGATCGCAACACGCGTAGGAATCTTAATGTGGCGCTAAATATTTGATTATTCTTTTCAGTTGTTTACAAAGTATCTCGCTGTCCACACTTTATACTTGTTTTTAACAACTTGTAACTTTCTCAGTTGAATTTTGTACTTATACCACGCTGTTCGTTCTCAAATTTTGCTTCCTCTCCCTACTACAATATTAGACAGACTGTTTCAGAAGAAACCTTCGCGGCCCATCAAAGCCCGACGACACATTGTTGTTTTTGAAGAATTGGTAGCGCTAACAATCCAATTATTAAAATCATTACTGGCCTCTAATTAGTAATACAATATATATATGTATCACAATTTTAAACATTTAAATTTTTTTTTATATAAATTACGTGAATGTAATATATTAATATGTTAAATATATTTTGTTCATCAGTCATTCAGACCTTGTCATCAATCAAAAAAAATTATTATTTTATTTTTAACGGAATTTATGTATAAGACAACATTGACAGAATAGATCCTGATTATTTTGGAACATTGTAACAAATATATATCCTTTTTTGTAACATTATAACTGAATGCTCATATCAATACACTATTTTTTCGTTTTTGGAATGGAAGGAATTTTATTTCAATTTTCTTCAAATATCTTGCGAATAAGTTGTCTTAATTGCGGAAGGAATTTAATTGTACCTTAGCTTCTATATCCACCACCGATTTTTATTTAACGAGCTATTTATAATGCATTTATTAAGGAGGAACATGGCTTTTTAAAAGTAAATGACTCGAATGCAGCGGAGCGGATATAATTGTTTGAGAGCCATTCTGTAGTTCAAAGTAGAAGGGTTAGAACATCGATCTGCAGAAGCGGCTCCACGGGAAGAACTGGGAAACGACGTCAAACAGCGGACACGTGTTTTATACTCGATTGTTGTTCTGCTAGATCAGAATATTGGCAATTCCTTGTGACGGTGAAGATGTCTCCCTCTCTTCCCCTATCAGAATGAGTTGTGTCCACAATAACGACCAGCCACAGGGCCGTTAATCGCTTCGCCACGGAAAGTGAAATATTCCGCACACTTCTCTCCGATATTGCTTTCGTTTGATATTTATTTATTGTTTTAAGCCAAGAATGGTATCGTGATAATGACTTTTTTCCCCAGCACTACAACCAGAGGTGGTCCGCGTACGATGAACAATTTATGGCCGGTTATTCCGGTTTGGAAATTTGAAAAGGCGGTGTGTTTAGGAAACAGATCAGCATAACGTATAGCTGCAATTAGTTAAACGAAAGACTTAACAGTTCTACTTGTAGCGTACTTAATGATTTATTTATACAAAGCGTAATATTTTATATGAAGTCAGTGTTTTCAAGTCTCCTCCCATTTGGTCTATGTAAAGCGGAACAGTAAAATTCGTTGTTATGGAGGAAGACCACGTTGATGAAAAAACCTAAATCAACCTGAAATTATTGGAAACATGAAAACTATGAAAAAGCTTCAAACCAAATTATCTATGAATTTCAAAATGAAAAAAATACGTAACAATATTGTAATAGTATTAATGCATATTATAATATTTTGGAAGTTATAAACCACTAGTTCACTTGCAATTTAAACTGTTTGTATCATTTCATTATGACTTCATTAGCCGATCTTAATAATTAATAATTAATAAAATATTTACGATTCCTTACATATCCAATCTTATCCATTCACTCGTATCTGAAATTTAGCTACACTATAGGTGAAGGTGTGAAGTGGATATTCGAAATTTAGGATCTAATAGCAGAAATCTAGTCGGTTCTTAAGTCACCAAATGTAATCATAGCGATTCTTGCGGAGAAACGGGACTCGACGACGTGGCATCAAGCATTTATAAATCCTTAGTATTATTCAGGAATCGGTTTCTTCGTATCACTTTCAGGTTTCAGTGGCAAAAAGCAAGTGTTTTCCGGACCTCGCCAGGTTACCTACAACTCTGTGTAGCTCAGAGCAGGTTTAACATGAATATGTTTTTAACGAGGCGGCAGTCGGAGACATGTCACGTTGTATTGCGCTTGCGACATCTCTCGTCAAGTACAAGATTTTCTATCGTTTCGGCGCGATATCTCTCGGAGGGTACATGAAGTTCTCGGACAGTCTCGACGGCTAATGTTTTTACAACTACTTACATCTTAGTGAAAAGAGCTTAAAGTCACGATTCGACATCAATTGCCAAAGTTTCTCCGATTGAAAGAATATAGTCCAGAAATATTTCTTGGGGATGTTTGTTATTCCAAGAGCTGCAAATATTTGGCTATTCTTATAGTTGAAAGGTTACCTACTTGAAATAGCTCCACAAAGGGACGGGCCAGTTGAACACCATTCTAATTAAAAAAATAAACTGGCCATAAGTCGGAAAATATTAATAGGCCTAAGTGGCAAAGCAATTAATACAATAAAAATATATTTCACGCCAATTCGTTCCTAAATTGTGACTTCAACAGGTGCACATCATTGAAGAAATTTTTATAACTTAATTAATAATTACGGTCTCACCTGATGAAGTCCCAGATTAGGGACGGAATGTCGTGATAATATATATTTATTTATTGTTTTTTTTTCTGACTTATGACTTCCTTGAAGACATATTTGTTCATAAATAATTAAGATGAAGTCTCAATTTAAAGGAACGTAAAGTCGTGATATTATACTTTATTGCATTAATTGATTTTCTAAAGATCTTTTTCAGTTATTTATCATTCTAATTATTTTATTCTTCAAGTGTTTCACATAATTGTTGAGGTACTGCATGGACTGAGTGAAGTAAATTATAGTATAGGCCGTGAGATATAGCAAGTCGTGTCAGACTTGTAGAAGAAGGGAGTAGGTGGAGGGGAGTATTGTTGTCAGTTGGGAAATCTCCCTACACCACTGTCATTCCTAAAAACATTATATTCTTACCAACGGAATATAGAAACAGCAGCAAGGTTTTTTGTCACACCCTGTACTTAACATTTACGGTGAGTTTTTCGGTGTACAACATATCCTGATCTGAACACAGTATATTTACATGCGTGAATGTTTTTATTATCATTTTTATACCTTTTCAAGTTGCCGTAACATGGGTTTCGTGTTAAACTGATCTCCGGCCTACACCCACTTCAATTAAAGGGCAGTGGGGGCAACTGCACCCATCTTATCTTGACTTGTTATTCCTCGTGACCTATGAATATCTGTTATATTAAAAAATTAATTCGTTATCCAAATATTGAATTTTTTTTAGACCATACGTTAGATTATTTTTGAACAGATGTTGTATAAAGTGGCCTAAATGACTAACGAGAGTTTTTTTTGTTTGTCTGCAGACGCTTGTGGCCTTTCGGACGTCTCCCACATCGAAGGTCTGCAGGAGAAGTCGCAGTGCGCCCTGGAGGAGTACTGCAGGACGCAATATCCGAACCAGCCGACGCGCTTCGGCAAGCTGCTGCTCCGACTGCCTTCCCTGCGAACCGTCAGTTCGCAGGTCATCGAACAGCTGTTCTTCGTGCGGCTGGTGGGCAAGACGCCCATCGAGACGCTCATCAGGGACATGCTGCTGAGCGGCAGCAGTTTCAGCTGGCCCTACATGTCGTCCATGTGACACAGCGTGTGGCGTCAGCTGGCGTCGGCGTAGCACGACGCCTGGCGGTAACTGCGCCGCCACCCACCGACGGAGTCTGCCTTCGGGACGTGACCGTCCCAAACTGTTGACAGACGTGTTTCGCACCGCCGCGTGACAAAGAGAAAACAAAAACCTAGGATCTCAAGTCGTGCCCGATCGAGGGCGAAGATGATAAAATATTATTTTATTCCATCGCCAGTAACATACGCTTTCCCAAGTGATTTGTTGGAATGGTTGACGATAGAAGTGGCGCACTTCTGTATATCCCCTCAAACAATCTAGTCCGCTGATAAATTTGTGACATTACAGCCAAACGGACTCACGCCCAAAAATGCCACGTTGAGCTCATATGTTCAGATCGTTTTTGAACTTGTCGAACAACGTTTCAAATTGATGAATCCTTTTTATGTCTGTCAAGCATTGGATCATCATGGAGTATCATTTCTGCCATTAGCATGTTGTGTACCCAAAATACCAAATAATCAATGAAAATTTTTAATTTATTTCTAGTGAAATTTAGAAATTTAGCTTCTGCCACAGTGTGAATTCTCCACAGCACAGTCACGAATTTAACAACGGACTTTTAACATACTATAGACGAATACAAGGTATTTAATTATGAAATAATAAACGTCCGAATTAAGTAGTCCAGAGGGTAAAATATTTTCGTACAATACTAGGAGGACCACCTCCTTTTCAATTACATTATCAACTTGTGAAACAACATTTCCGCATAGATAGTACAAAATTCGTCGTTCAAGAACTGATTCAGAGTACTTAAATATATTTTATACGTACGGAAATAAGACAAGCGCGTTTCTCTCGATGAGGCGACGGGAACTTGGAAGGTACTTACATTAAATTAGAAAAATAATATTTCTGTAGGCCACAGCACTTAATCTATTTGGCACTTTTTGGTACTAGTAACATCGATTGTTTCGAGAAATGAACCTGTAAGTGTAAATCGAATTAGAGATGTTTCAGGAAAACTTTCACTATAAAATATCCTGTGTCCTGCATTTTAAAACATTAACCTTTCTCTGGAAATACCAGTCTGACCTAGTTTTTCAAATTTATTGTATTCTTCAAACATATTGTAATCAAGTACGAATATTACTATAATTTTCTGTGAAACGTTTTCTATTTCCAAATTTTCTTAGTTTCAAAACTCAAACTTCGTTCCATGTAGCTCGTTTATAGACAACATTGGGAAATTTGTGGGAGATACAGAAGTGGAACCAGAAATAAATATTATTATTTTACAATAAATCCCTTTGACAATACAGAATGATTTACTATGTAAACGCCACAACAGTGCCATTACTTATAGCTCACACTTAAAAAAATTAAACATCCACTTAACCAGAGAAATATAAAAGTTATATAACAACGAGTATAAAAATATAATCCTTTTGGTTAAAGGAGACGTAAATGTGATATTGGAAGCTCCGGTTAGGCAGAAGAAAACCGGTGCTTATTACTTAAATCATTTAGTTTTAAATCTTTTTTTTTCTTTTTTAAGAAAAGTAAAAACATAAAGATTACAAATTGTATAAATTTAGTGTATAAGAAAAGTCGTACTTGTGTATAAAAAGTTGGTAAAAATAGACAATGTGAATTCTCATAGAGCTCTTCCCGAGTAAAATATATAATATGTATATGAAACACAATGGGTTTTAATACCCTTTATAAAGTCCCACATCTGTGAAGTACCATGTTTGAGTAGAGTGAATGTCATTTACCTTTTATAAAAAAAATCCTGTGCATAAATTGTAAATACTGTAGTTTTTACTGTGATGGAAACTATAACTTCAATCCAAGCATTTATGTTCTTTATATCGCAAACATTATTAGGAAACTAAAAAAGTTGATAGTCGATTGGAATTCGAATGAAGCGTGTAAAAATGATCAAAGAGTTATTCTTTATTCTCTAATTCATTTTTTCTACAAGATCATAAACATTTTTACTCTTGTACAGTAATTATAAGTTCATTGTACAGTATATAAAATAAATGTTACTCGGTGAAATTTGTCACATTTTTTTCAATTCTACCATTCCTTCCTTATCAATAAAAAATTTTGATAAGTAAATCCTGAAAGAAAATATACAATTCAATTAAATAAAAAAATTTCTAAATAACACAACAATTTTATATTATTAACTGAATTGTTTTATTTGAAATAAGTAAATAAAAAATGATTAGGTGGATTTACTTATTATTAATTATTTGAGTAAATAAAATTTCTGATTACATATTTAAAAATATAAAAAATTATCTAATGGTTATTCAATTAGTAAATATGGATATAATCTTAATTTTAATACCAAATTAACAACTCTCAATTGTAATTAACTTTCACAAAAAATTAATAATAATGAGGGTCCCTTTTACATGTAATCGGCGGTTTTAGCATGTTAGAAAATTTTAACCACAGCTCCTAGGGTTGGTAGTCATGTCTAACCCCGACAGTGTTTGTTTCCGGTTCTAAAGGAGCATGTGGTCAAAATTTGGTTTAATTTTCTCCACGCCTGTAGATGTGTATGAGGAACATACACATACACATTGTTTTCCCCTTACACCCCCCACTCATACGGGTAGAAGTACAACTTAAGGGGCTAGTCGAATGTTATAATTAAACTGAAGTACGTCCATGACAGCGGATTCTACTCCAATCCCGTTTTCTACCTTTATTTTTATGTTACGCCCTTCCCATGTCTAAAGAGGTTGTAAAACAAAAAAAAAGAGTAACACTATAAATCTCATTCACTCAGAAAAATATGTATACGATGCAAATATTTGCCATTTGATCATGTTTGACAATTTTCCACCCCTGGGACCGTCTTACCCACACAGTGTTTGTTTCTGTTTCGAGAGGAACCCGATAACGAAATTTGGTCAAAAGTTATCCACGGGTGTAAATTTGTATGAGGAATATACGCACAAGGAAAGAGTCAATTTTATTTATTATATTTAAAAATATTCTACATTTAACAATAAATTCCACATCAATAGGAAAATTTAAAAAATCATGTTATTTCAAGATGTCAACAAAATGTCATGAAAAATTTTCATAATGCCCCTTTAATAATTTAAAAGAAAACCAAAGGTAATACAACGCTCAAAGTATATATTTTAACCCTAATTTAATTTAGAGCAGACAATTTCGTGTTAAATATATATATTTTTTTATTTATAGCCATTGTTTCAGAACGAACTCTACGATAAATGTATATATACATCGGATGAGCTCATTAGGGTGACAAAATCACATTGCAGCTTGGATCACTTCAAAATATGAATACAACAGATAATTTAAATGACTTTTATTTTTATTACCCGTTTAATTACCAACAAAAAGTTCGACTTTTTAATGTAGTTTTTTGCTTTTTCAAACAACGAATAAATTGCCTGTAATAATTCTCATTCCTTTACATATATTCAGAAGGTGATTACGGATTACGACGAAAAATATAATACCTCATTACATATACTATTTATAGATTAAAAGGTATACTTACAGTTGCACCATTGCCTTAATGGCAGTGTTTAGCGCAACAGCATAATATATTATAACAATTATCTGACGTAGCGTTTCAAAGTAACCTAGATTTTTAGGTTGATAGTTTGGTAACTATCGGCCTTGTTTACACAATTCTTCCACTTTACCTGGAAATAAATAAGGCACCTTTGAAACCGCGAATGCTGTTAATAAAATGATTTCTTGAAAAATTTCTGAAAAAAAACAACAATTAATATCTTGTTACATCGGATGTACCATTGTGCTCTTACTTTCAAACTCGAAGTTCCCGTTAATGGAGTTTCTAAACTCACAGTTAAAATTTTTTGGTTATTTTATTCAATAATTCATGTTTAATGTAATGTAATGAGAGAACCTTTCCAGCCAAACAATTAAAATTAGATAAACAATTCAGTAAGAAAAAAATTATTAATTAATTATACGGTTAGAACTGTCAAAAAATTCATATTTATTCTTATTTAGGATACATATATCCATGCATTAAAAACTACACATTACATGTTTACCTGAAGTCTCAAAATTGTGGACTAAACATCGTATGAACTGATTTTTGGTTTAATTAATTTTAAAAAAATTTCTAACATAACAATTTATTTTTTTTAGGAAATTATGGTTGTCAGGTTATATTAAATATCATATTCAAATTTTAATGTACTCAGAGAAGAATTTTAATAACTGAATTACGAGCAATAATAATTTAAAAGCGGCCAACAACAATAATCAATACGAGGTATAGAGGTTAACGTGACAGGACATATTTGGAGATAATAACTCAAACCTCTTTAAAACAGTAATTAATTAAGATATATTGCATAACTCCGAAGTGTCTCGATGCAGGCATATGTTTATAGGCACAACAATAACAAACTTTATTGAATTAATCAATTTTAATACGTATATTTTATATACGAAATGTGCAGAAAAAATTTTCCAGTAGAAAATATTTAATGAATAATTGATTTACATAATTAATAAGCACATAAATAAATATTACTTTGCATACACTCATAAATAATAAATTATGGGTTGTAGTATTTGTTTGTGGTTTTGTCAAGTTCATAAGACATTTGGTTAGTAAATGTTGTGTCATCGTTCATTTGTGTAGAAAGTACTGTCATAGGCGAAGATAATTCCTCTTCGTCTGTTGTTGGCACGTTACTGCCGTGAATATTGTATACAGTTTTTCTATATTACGCGTCTTTCCCGATGTGACATGGGTGGAAGAATACAGGAACTTATATCGTCGATCGTTTTTTGGAATAATCACGCTATTTACAAATTACACACCGGCGGGTCATTCACTCTGATCCGTATCTTTAATCACCGAAGTATAGCTTGTTAGTTGCTTTAATCTCTGGCCGAATCCAGAAACGCCACAAAGATAATCACTTCACTTTTCAGGGCGTTTTCAAAGATTTCAAGTTTATTAGTTTATTTAGACGTTGTTTTGTATTCTTCGAAAAACTTATCCAGAACAATTGCTATGTAATTATAATATCATAGTCATCAATTAAACATTTTTTTTATCATTCTTCAACGAAAGAAAGTGTTTGAGATCTCCAAACATACTACGAAAGTTTTAGAACATTGACAGGTTAAGAAATTTGAGGACGACGTCACTATTAAATATCGATATATATCAAGTTTAAAAGTCGGCAATTACAATATCGACGCACACATCTTGTACAAATTGTATCAAAATAAGGTAACTTTGACGTGTCTAATTTTTTAAAAAAAATTGATTAAAAATTGCCGATCTGCATTGTTATTTTGGACAATATTCTAACGAGATAAATTGATGTATATGTGCGCCTTAGGAACGTTGTCAATTATTTCTATAGGATTATCCGTTGGAACCGATACACGAAAATCGATGAGTTCCAGTATAAAAATTTTTGACATTTTGAAAGTATTGTAACTGAATTATAATTTCAAAACATTTTTGTTAAAAAATGTTAACTAATTATATATATGTATATATATATATATATATATTGTAGTAATTAGTAATTAATCCATTGTTATAATTGCAAAGTAAAGAACTCATTATTAGACTATATAAAGCATACACCGCGACAAAGCGGGCGGCGAGACAAAAGAACCATTGTTAAGACGTACGCATTCGAAATTCTACGAGACGAACAGACACAGTCTACGGCGAGGAGCGAAAGAGTACAGTTTGAGTCAACGAGGAGAGACGAGTGTAGTTGGAAGTCAGACGCGGGCAAGTGGTTCATCGAGTAAAGTTTGGACATATAATTCGATCAAGTAAAGGTTACAGGAAAGTTTCTCAATAAGTAAAGCCACAAGCAGTAACCTAATAATTTCCTGCCGCAGTAAAAAAACTCAATAAGTAAAGAGACCGTCACCGATGTCATCGAGAGGAAGTTGTTAATGATCTGACTGACCATTAATTCGGAAGGAGTAGCCGTTTCCAGCTGCGAGATCATCAAGTTTCGACAAGTGTTTTGTAACCAATTTAAATTCAGTGATATCCCCAAAAACGTGTGCACAGAAAACCCCAAAATTGAGACCTGGTCGGCCGTAAGTAAAAGAACTCTAAATTTATTTGTAAACCATTTCATTAAGATACGTCAGATCGTTCTCCAATTATTTTCTTTTCTTCAATTATTTGTTTTCTTCAATTGTTTTGTTAGATAATTTAAATTCAATTCACCCATTTATCAAACCCAGTAAAGACCCTGAGATTTTAAATATTATTGTGTAATTTTTATATTGTATCTAAAACTTTAATAAATTTTGTGTAATTCTTCAAATAAATATTTTTATTTAGCCACAGCCATTTAGACGCCTTTTTAATCTGTTTATTACAATATATATATAGTAATAATTTATAAACTAGCTTTTGTTATCTTTTGACAATAATTCTGGATATGTGGCGTTTTTAAATGAAAAGAACTATTACGTGAAAACTATTAAACAAGATTTATTAACAATTTTAAAACAAATAAAATTACAAAATATTTGAGATCTCAGGGTCTTGAACTGGGTTTGATAAATGGCAGAATTTATATAATCAAAATCACAAAAATTACATTTACTTTATATGGGAATCAATGCGTCTGAACATAGACGAAATTTGTTGCTGAAGAAATAATGCTAAAGATAGAATTTAAACAATTTCAATTTTTATCAAGAAATAAAGAATGATCTGAATAATTAAAGATCTCATTTTATCGATAATTAAAGAACGTTCTGACGTTTATCTTTTAAACGTGGTTTACAATGATTTTAAAGTTTTCTTTCTACTTACGGCAGCCCAGGTCTCATTTTAACTTTTCGTGCACAATTTTGGGGATATCACTGATTCTAAGTTCCCACAGACTCTAAATGTTCACAGACTCTAATTAGCGTAGTTTGTTAGTTGGTTTAAAATAACTTTGTTGATTCTCGATGATTTACTGCAACCTGGATTTGTAGGTCTCGTTGATTTTTGTTGAAAATGCACCTCACTGGTTTTGTCTGTTGACTGAAGACTAGTTCAATTTCTGCATTTTTGATATAACAGCGTACTGGTTACTGGAACACTTTCTCGTTCTTTAAATTAGACCTTTTTCATTCTCGCTGCTGGCTGACTAAATTGTTCAACTTTTCGTGTATTAGAATTTTGTGGTCTTTACACCTCGCCGTTCATTGCCTGACTGTACTACTTTTGTAAAATAGACTTTGCTGGTCTTTATGCCTCGCCGTTCATTGCCTGACTGTTCGTTCTTTTCGTCTGTTCTCTTTGCTGTCTGCTGCCCGACTGTTCGTTCGTCTCGTAAATTTTGAGCGCGTAAAACCTTCTCGACCGATCAACAATACTTTCTTTGCATTGCCGGTTTGTTGCGGCGTCCGCTATATCCACCAATAATGATTCCTCTACAATTCAACTTTTCAATTAGAGCAATGCCTTAATTACCAAATACTACAATATATATATATATATATATATATATATATATATATTGTAGAGATTAGAAATGTGTAATGAAGTGTTTTATATAAATTGTTTCTTTAATTATTGGCGGCGTAACTTTGAGGCCAGAGCGATGTAAAAAACAGCATTGTTTGGTGCGAGAATGTAGATATTATAATGAGTGCTACGAAATGTTGTCGAGAAAGCGTATATAAGACGCTCGGAACTTTGTAAAGTCAGTGAGTGTGCGTTTGGGAGGCAAAGCAGTATATAGTCAGAAAACTTACATATTCAGAGTGTGTGTGTGTGTGTGTGTGTGTGTTTAAGAGGCATAGGAGTATTTTGTGACTAACAGTTTTTTTTGACAATACAGTCGGAGAGCAGTGTGTTGGAGGGTTTGACAGCAATGGTAGTCATAGCTGGAGTCTGTGGTGGCAGAATTCAGCTAAGTATAAGCTGAATATATGAGCTTCTGTATTAAAGGGATTTTTTACAGCAAACTGAGTGTGACAGTACGTACGACAGCAAAGTAGAAAGGTGCATAGTGTTTGAAAGTGAGACGATAATAAAATCAGTGCTATGGCCTGCCAATGAAAATAGTGTTCTATAAAAAATTTAAATAATCGCGTGTGCACAAACCAGAGCAGCTCTAAATAAATGGTATGTAAAAACAAAAAACTTTCTTCTGTAAACCTTTACGTAAATATCGTTTAACCGTCAGATTTCTAAAACTTTTACAGATTCATATAACTTTTCAGATTTCTATAGATTTTGTTTTTGGTATATAATTTTGTTATTGTAAATTTAAATTCATTTTTTGTCTCTTGTATCTAAGTAAAAATTGCAAATCACATTCTTTTTAGAGGCCCTATAAGCGACCCTGAAATTTAGATTCTAATGAACGCTGAAGTATTATGAAATGTAAATTCAACGAAAATCAAATTTGTCAAATACATAATCTTTGTTATCTTTTAAAAATTTTTGTTTAATTTAAATTACCTTTCTTTGTATCTTTAATAAAATTGTGTATACCACATAATTTGGCTCAACGTGTTGGCAGATTTGTTTGTAGTCTCTTTTGTATACCACATAATTTGTCTCCAACGTGGTGGTTTTATTTTAAAAATAGTATTACAATATACATCTCTCTCTCTCTCTCTCTCTCTCTATATATATATATATATATATATATATATATATATATATATATGATTTTGTGAAAATCGGCGCTAACCTGCGAGTGATGTTCTCTCGCAGGCAGAACCTTGTAGGAGACATACGAAGGGGCTACCTTTGGGGATGCCTTTTCCTCTCCGTTTTTGAACTAAGGTTCCCACGAGCCGAGGCACCTCGGCCTGTTCTGAGAGGTGTATGTTCTGGGCTCACAGACCTTGGGCATACGGTAAGAGTTGTCCGCTATTCCCATTGGAATAGTCGGCAAGCTGCCTCCTAAATTGGTCGAGGCACGGACAAGGAAATGCTGCGTCCCCACAGCAAACTCCTTTCACGCTATCGGAAGGGCGTGGGACAAGTACCCAATGCCCGACCTACCTGATGCAGATTTTTCTAGGATTTTCCCTGCATTTCTTTAGGCGAATGCCGGTTAGTATCCTTAAAATATAGTCCGGGGCCCTAGTAATCCTTGGCTACCTTCTTCTACCCTTCCGCATCCCCCCTTTCAAATGCTTTCCTATTCTATTAAAGGGGAGTTGCCCAACGTGGATTACCCTCATGTAGCCTGTTGCCCTAAAAAAAAAGATTTTGTGAAAAATTAAAATGTTTTTATTTACATATATATATATATATATATATATATATATATATATATTATATATGTATAATAGATATTTGTAGATGAATCTGATTAAATTATATGCCGAAAACTCCTCACTTGAATAATATATATATATATATATTGTAATGATCAACTGGAAGGCTTTAATTAAAATAAGTAATTAATTAAAAAAAACATTTTTATTCTTCAAAGATACAAATTATCAGCCCCACTTTGTACATTTAATTTCCTCAAATTTACAAACCAAATTTTATATATTTATATATTTTATTTGTGGCTTTCTAGGAAAATACAACTTTATAATTTGACAACAATTACATCTAATTACTCTTTCTCTCAGGGTCTTTACTAGGCTTGATAGTAAGAACAAACAAATTTAATAAACTAATTAACAAATCGAAATTGAAATGAACTGAATATAAATTCTAAATACAATAAAGAAACGAAAACTAAACAAGAAATCTGACTTATACCGTTAATCCTTTCATTTAGTCCGAGTAAAAACCTGGGTGGTTATATTACATAAAAACTTTACAATTTAATTATCTTGCTCCGTTTCTCTGCCTTCAGACAAATTTCCATCTAAAACAGCCACCGTTATTTATTTGTGCCAATTTCAATTAATATCCCTGAACAATTATCTTTCATTCTTTTTCAAAATTTCAATTTGAACATTAGTTTTCATTCTTGGTTTCACGTAGTACTACGCGTAGGTATTTTCATTTTGTGGCTTTCTATGGGTAATTTTGTTTAGAATGTGCATAACTTTCTTCCTGGATAAACCCCATCAAATTATTATATTCTGCGTATTTACTCTTGATTTCACGCTGAAAATATTGTATCCGATTGTGGCCAATGAAATGTTTGGGATTGCTGCCTCTTTTTCGTTCTCGCCTCCTGCTCCTGATGAGATTATAACGGACGTTGTTAACGCGCCCAATAGAAGAAGGGCACAACCCCTCAATTCCAGGACGCATTATGGCAATCTCGCCAACCTGTGCTTTCCATCATCTTTACACGGCGCCCTCGGGCGTCTCGCGGACAAACTACCACCGGAAGCCGTGATGCTATAATTCACAACCCTCTGAGGACCCATGAGGTTCGGGACAGATGGCTTTCTTCGCTCCGGGCAGGAATTCACTTTGGCAGCTCACCAAGATTGATCCGACACTAAAATTAAGGGCACTCCATAAATCTGTGGTAAATGCCTCGCTACTGACTCGGAGCTTCGTTCGCAGAGTAAATGCCCTGTATTGACGTCGTTTTAAGTAGTTTGTCTATATAATGTTGAGATCATAAATGCTTTTACATGTGATTTGTGTCTTAAAACCAATTATACATACATGCACATATATAAATATATATAGTAGTATGCACTATTAATTAAATTAAATAAAGGCACCTCGATAGAGAGTAAAATTATGTAGTATTTACTTTTAAATGAAACAAAGGTAGAAAGTTATCAGGATTTTACCTTGAAATTAAACCACAATTATTTTAAAGAGATAACAAAAGATTATTTAATTACAATTTCGACTTACATTGAATCTTGTATATTTTATGTTATTAATAAATACCTCAGCTTTAATGAGAATCAAAACTTCAAGACCGCTTACAGGGCCTCTAACAAAGATAGTGGTTTGCAAGTGTCCCCAAAGTTACAAAATAAAAATAAAAATTTAAACAGCAATAACAAAATTTTATAAAAAGAATCTAACAGCAAAAAAAACTAGAGAAATCTGGCGGTAAATGATATTTACATAAAAGTTTGCAAAATTACGTTTCTACATACCATTTTTATTCAACGCTTCTCTGGTTCCGGTTTGTGCACTCCACGGTTGTTTTAATTTTTATTTACAGGTCAATGCACTGATTGCTATATCGTTTCACTTCACAAAAATTCCTTCGCCTCTCTAACAGTTCACGAACTTCACTGTTTCACTTAATATGCCGCCTCAACACTTTTCTGTTTCTTTTAATACATACGCTGACTGCTACTGGTCGGTCCGCCACAACAGACTGATGTAACCACTTCGGTCAGGCCCCAAAACACTCTCGCCATGACTACAATGCTGGTCAAGCCCTCCAAACACTCGTCCGGCTCCCACAAAACACTGCCGTTTTTGCCAAAGTTCTGTGTGCGCACGCTTTTCGACAATAATTCGTAGCAACCTTTACAGTCTCTGAATTTTTGCGCCACACTGACTGTTCTTTACAATGCTTTGGCCTCAAAGTTACACCGACAACAATAATATTTAAAAAAAATATTAAATAAACTTACATTACACATTGTAATCTCTACAATATATATAACTCTGAAACGTATAAAGCAATTTCAATCAACTTAGTACACAATATTTAACGCCTGAAAAAGTATATTATTTCTGGTAAGTCAGCCATGGGCTGTTGGCGATAAGGGGACACGTAAAAATAATGGAAATACAGCCTATGTTAATTTCAAATGAATAGTTTTCGGAGATTAATAGAAACACTGGTAGAGACATTATTCTGGTTTTCCATTACCTATGTTAGAAAAGAACAAAATGGAACGCTGAAATAATAGTGCATGAGGTGAGAGGAACTTAAGTCAGTATGAAAGAGTGCCGATACCCGACTCTCTCAACTCAACTGAATTTTTGTAGGTTTATTTCGTTAATGAGTGCTCGGACCAGTTTTCTCCAGATCAATCATCTTATTTCCCTGAAGACGAATCGTTGTTGTAAGAAGATTAAATTTTTCACCAGAGCAGTGGCCGGTAAAAAATGGATATTATTTGTAGGGAATGACGTAAATGATGGGTAATTTGTGTTTGCTATACTCACGTGAGCGGGACCTGGTACCACGAGTACTGCGTCATGTATGCGGGGTGCGGGTGGGGCAGGGTGGGATGGTGCGTGGGCGGCGCATCCTTCATGTCCCACGAGACGCCGAACGGCGAGCCGGACATGCCGTACGGCATCTCCGGGGACATGTCGCTGACGGGCGTCGACGACGACGTCGGCGTCTGCTGGTGGCCCACGTGCGGCAGTTAGGCGCCGGGGTAGTGCTGGCTGCCCGACAACGACGCGCCTCCTCCTGCCGAAACAAACAATCAAGCACTTGGATGTTGAGACGGCAAAATGTTTGGAAATTCTATCATTTTTGTGAGGTTCTAAAGGAACTCCGATGTCCGAACTTGGCGGAAGTATAGGAAACTGAATTAAACCATTAAACCATGGACTAAATTCACTGCTCAGTACGAATATCTTCTATCTCTGATTATTTAATACTTACTTTTCTGACCTACTAATAATTTACAATTACCATTTATTCATGCCCATTTAAGGAATGATGAGGATATATGTATATATATATATTGTAATAATTAAATCAAATACTTTATTTATTTTATTTTAATGAATTTAAAGAGTTTTAAAGAGATTACCTCACGTTAAGCGTCAAAATGTTATAAACAAATGGATGGCTTTTTATTAAATGAAAGAATTTATAAAATTTACAAACAATATTTTAATTGTGGCAATAATTTAACAACAATTACAAATTTAAAATATTAGATCTCATGGTTTCACTGGGTTTGATAATGGACACATGAATTATGTTTAAAAATCTTATTAACAAACAAATCACAATTAAAAGAAAATAAATTTACTTGACAATTAAACTAGAACGAAATTAAGAAGTAAAGAGATTAGAACGAATTAACCATTTAAATGGAGAACGAAATATGACTTCTATCTTTCAAGTACGTTTACATAATTAATTATTTTGTATTTTGTTACTCACATTTGTCCAGCATTCCAGCATACCTTTCGTTTTCGAAATACACTATTGCGGGATATACACTGATTCTAAGCCAAAATTTTATATGATGTCAGGAACTCGGATTATCCTCCCTTTTTGTTGTCAGCTACCTGTTGACTGCTTGCCTTAGGTGAATTCTGCTTGCTTTAGGTGAATTCCGTGGTTTGTAGATTTGCCAGTCTTTACTGCTTTGGACTCAAACCGAAATTTTACTATTTCTGGCCGGCTATGGACACAAACTGCTTTTACTTAGCAAGTTTTGACGTTATGCTATCGTGAATGTTTTACTTTGTCCTCAGAAATGTGCAGGCACCAACCAACTCTGTTAAATCCTAATCGCCAACTCTGTTGAATTCTCGTCACCACACTAACAGTTATTCATCGACGATGTCTTTCCGCGAACTGAACTCTCGTCTCGCATTTTAGCGCGCATACGCCAGTTTCGGACCTTCCGACAGAGGAACAGAGCTGGGCTACATTGTCGCTATAGAAGCGCCTGCCGCAATAATAGATTTCTCAAACAATTTAGATTTTTATGTTCAAACAATTAATGTCCTAATTAATTGGCATTATAATATATATATATATATATATATATATATATATTGTAGAGATTACCAATGTTTTATTTTATAATTTTTTCTTTAATATTATTGTCGGCGTACCTTTGAGGCCAGAGCATTGTACAAAACAGTCTGTGTGGCTCCAGAATGCAGAGACTGTACAACGTTACTACGCGAATATTGTCATAAAGCACAGAACTTTGGTGGAAACAGTGTTTTGTAGGAACCTGTCGAGTGTGTTTTGGGAGCCTGATCAGAGGAGTCTTGGCATTATAAACGTTAATGTTGGTAGAGAAGTCGGCCTTTGAACCAATGATAGTGTGAATATAGTTTTGGAGACCAGCCAAGGATTCTTGTGACTAAATAAATAAGAATTAAGCAATGTCTAAGCTGAATAAAGTCTGAATATATGACTTTTTGGCATTAACCTATTTCAACAGCAATACTGTGTGACAATAAGTACGACGACGTAAAGTTCTTGAACAGTTGTTAGAGGGGCGCCGGAATTTTGTGAAGTGAAACGAAATAGCAATCAGTGTTATGGCCTGTTAATTAAATATTTCCTTTAAAAATTGAATAACTGAGCAGTGCACAATACAGCGCCAGAGCAACTCTAATTAAATTGTATGTAGATACTTGATTTTGTAAACCTTTATGAAAATATAATTTACCGTCAGATTTCTCTAAATTTTTCAGATTGTTCTAGTTTTTTGTTGGATTCTTTTATACAATTTTGTTATTGTAAATTTAAGTTGTACTTTTTTAGTAACTTTTTGTGCTTATTGCAAGTCATTGTAATTTACTAGGATCCCTGTAAGCGGTCCTGATTTTGATTCTCATTAAATCTGAGGCATTTGTTAAAAAAAATGAATATGTACAAAAATTAAAAGAAAATTAAATTGGAATAAATAAATATTTCTGATATCTTAAAAAAATTTTTTAAAAAAATTCAAGGTAAAATCCTGTTAACTGTCTTCCTTTTAAAATTTTGAATGCCACATAATTAAGGCCATAACGTGTTGACTTGTAATTTTAATAGTTTTTTAATATCACAATATATTAATTACGTACTAACAGTGGATTGCATTTCCGATTTCTCTTAATATTTTTCTTCCTTCTTCACTATGTAATCAATGATTTTGGGTTTTTAATTTTTATATTATTTAATTAAAGCAAAAAATATTGAACATCAAAAATTCAAATAATTTTAATAATATTTTTGTTTTGAGCATGAAAACTCTCATCACAGTCACCTGTGGGTTTACGTTACAGAGATTAGTCGCTCGCACCAAATACGTACTGCACGTGTGAAAAGATTAATTATTTCCTGATGTTGCACACTGTAGCTGGAAGTTCCATGTTTTTTCCTTATTCGATCCTGCAGCTGTCCGGAGCGTTTCGATTGTTTGTTCACAATTTTTTTTGGCTAATGACCTCGTACAGACAGTTGATGGGCAGGTGCAAATTAACTATCAGATTTTCCACTACTTGGATATGGATACAGTTGTACCCTTCGGGATCCTGTCAGCAACTGTTTCAAAGTCTGTCAGATAACTGTCCTAAAATCTCTCCTTGCACCCCGGAGCTGAACATTTTCCCGCCCTTAGCTTTACCGGGTCTTTTGTATTTCTTAGCCGCAATGGATTTTCCCATGGATCGAACCAAAGGTTTACAGTGCCACGATGTACGCTATCTCGGGGCTGTTAATACTTTAGCAATTGAAATAGCCTGAGACGCGACAGGTCGGCGTCTCGAGTTGGGAAACAAAAAGATTCTCCACAATACAGTACACACAACATTTCCGAAAAATAAAACCAAATGAAATTAAAATACGCACGTTACAACTGTTGAAATATCACTAGGATTCATAGTTGGAAAAATAAACTTTTATCGTTAATATGAACTTATAAAATCAAGCAATTAGGTCAAAATTAGTGTTTGTACAATATTTCAACCCAGTAGCTATTTCTAACCACATTTTTAGAGTTTGTGGACACAGATGCTACATAATTTTAGAAAATTGCAAATTCCATTTGTTCAAAGTTTATTAAGTAAAACCATGATTTTGGTTAAGAAATTTGTGAAAAATTTATTAGTCTGAAGAAATTTATTATCAATTTTATAACAATTTATTTAAGTGATAGAACATTTCATCCCTAATTGAGACCTATTCATGTGTACAATTTCAATTCTATTCAGTTATCTAAAAAAATTCAAGTAATAAAATTTACACACGTAATAATTTGTAATACAAGTATGTATTAATATAATTTATAGCGTAATAATTAAATTACTTTTTAAACAAAACTGTACAGCTTCAGTTAAATGCAGTTATCTAAAACATTTAACAAACACGCGTTTCATCCCTAATTCCCTCTTCACGAGCAAAATTTCAATTAAATTCAGTTGTCTAAAAAATTTTAAGTAAACAAAAAATTTCGCACTTAATACATAATTTTTTAATTAGTATTATAGAGTCTTACTCTATTAATAACACATACATAATTGTACAATTTCACTTAAATTCAGTTATCAAAAAATTAACTAACACAACGTTTCATCCCTGACAAATACTTCTTCACGAGCACAATTTCAATTACATTACTTTATAAATAAATACCATAAAATTATATTTGTACATAATTGTATTAAAAATTATCCTGTTCGTAATATTTCGTCTTCGTATTAATTTAAAATAACTTAGTTTAGTTGAAATTGTATACCTGATGACTTCCCAATTAGAGATAAAACTTTGAGTTTAATTATAATTTTTGTAAATTTGATAATAATTTTTTCTCACCAACATGCTGACGTTTTTAATATTTATTCAAATAAAAGTCAGATTAGTATAAATTATTCGGTATATTAAGAAATCAGATTATATAGAATACCGTAGTATTTTTAGTCATCATCAGTCTTTAAATATTGGTTATCTTTCTAAATATACAGAAGAAAATCACAGACTAATTTCCCTGCAGGATTTAATCAAATTTAAATATTTCTTTCACCTTTGCGCTAGAGCTCATTTAGGGGCCTTGGCCTACCTGGCCGACTGCCAGGCACATTCCAGATTTTTTGGAGTGACACGTGGTCAGCGAAGCGATTCTCCTTCAGTCTTAACCTCTGTTTTCCTGACCAAGACGAGAACAAACATCAACGCCAATTCCAGGAACCGAACACGGGACCTCTGCGTTGCGAGGCGGTGAGGTTGACCACTACAGTCATAATGCTTTGCGGTTCAATTATTATTCCACAAATTGTGTGACACCAGAATGGGTTGATCGAATATAGCGAAAAAAAATTTCAATGCTAAGGAAACGTTGACCTGCGAAAGTATCGCATTTGGCTGTATAACGAGAGTGTGTTTCATTCTTCCCCCAACAGAATTGTGTTCGATTAAGGAATCACGTCAAACGATTTCCTTTGCGTATCAATCAAATTGATGACTTGATGTCGCTTCTCAGTGAACCTGCGGCTCAATAATTACAGACAACTGGTCGTCGAGCCTCATTTGTTTCAGTCGGAATTCCCTTCAGCTTTTGCCCCGCATAAATTTATTTCTCGGTGTACATCATTAATCACGTATAAAGGAAAGTCGTGGCACAAAATTTGTTCGTGCCTTAAGGCCCGGTATCATTTCAGGAATTAAATCAGGCCAACAAATTACGTAGTGAACAACTTGTCTCAACAGTTAATGAATCATAGATTTTAGTTGGTCTCAAAATAAAAGAACTGTTATAGCGGACAGTAGAGATGTTAATATTTTACGTTGGCGAGGGCCCAGATAAAACAGAGCATCACTAACGAGCGCTGAATAAAGAGGCCAGAACTGTTTGTAATGTGAAATTCCAGAGATGCTACGGAAAGAGGGCAAGAATTAGATTTGTCACCAATTAGGTTAATAATTAATGCTTCAAAAATTTATTTAAGGTTATGTTACAGAATTCATTTTAATTCATGGATTTTAATTTACTAGGGCACACGTTTATAGATTTACTTCATTTCCGAGATTTTCAACTCGTACAGCAGCGGAAAGTATGGTTAGACCACGCAAAAAATAACGAGACCGCGAATGTAAGCTAGGAACTATTTCCCCGTGTTGTATTGCTCGTTTACTATGGTCAGTCTATAATTATATTCTTTACAGAGGTGACAAGCATCATCTCAATTTATTGATTCACTTGCAGTGAGCGATCAGTTGACTCATTATAAATCGCGAAATATTTACCTTCATTGGCAATAAAAAAATAGGATGCTCATAAATTCCGGGTTTAAAAAATGTACACGCTCAGCGAGGCGTTAAGAATCTTACACTTTTTCCAAATTAATATTGTAAAATGATAAAATCAAAATTATATTTCGGCTCTCCCATTGTCGTTGCGTTTTCGTCGCTTTTAAGTTTTGTCAACTGACAACTGCAGTTGTGTCGCTCTAGGCTCTTCTTCGCACCTGAGGAAAGGCACAAGGATCCCAGAAACGTTGTGTGGTACTTATATTAACAATTTTTTGTCTGAATTGGCTGTCTTAATTAATACAATTAAATTAGAAAATTACGTCTCATGAAAATACAAAAGAAAAGGAATAGGCCTACAACTTTTTGACTCAACTTTGTGACTGTAACAGGTACAACAACAATAATTAAAAACCATAAGGACTCACTTGACACCTAAAGCAAACATTGTGTTGTTCACAAAATCTCTTTCTCTAGTTGTAATTCCTACTACATAGGGCAAACAAAACGTTCCCGTAATACACGTATCAAGGAACATATATCTAATATCAAATTTCCCATTGATAAACAATCCGTAGTATCCAAAGATATAATAAATTCTAAACATACATTTGATTGGCAAAATTCTAAGATTTTAGACATTGACACTAGGTACAATCCCAGACTCATTTCAGAGATGCTTCACATTAAATCAAAGATCACAGCTAATAACGTGCAAACAGACACTATTAAACTCAATAATTGTTATGATCACTTATTATTACGCTGAACCTTCTGTTTTCCCATTGTCGTTGCATCCTTATTGTTACGCCAACCCTTCGGCTCTCCCATTGTCGTTGCGTTTTCGTAGGTTTTGAGTTTTGTCAACTGACGAGTGCAGTTGTGTTTCTCTAGGCTCCTCTTAGTACCTTTTTAAAGGAACAAGGATCCCAAAAACGTTGTGTGGTATTTATATTACCCTTTTTGTCTGAATTGGCTTTCTTTCTTATTAAAAAAAAAGAGGGATCTAAATTAGATCTGTGGAAAAAGACATAGAACTCTTGATGACCTTGTTGAAGTCAAACTTGGAACAAAGAAAAGTAAAAATTCAGTTCGTAGATTCCAAAATTTATTAACAAAGTTTTTCAATCGATTTTGCAAGTTGAGTTGAAAATTTCGAAACAAAATGAAGTAAAATAATGAGGTAAAGATTGTTAATATGTTTTGAACACGATATTTGAATTTTATACAACACTCTGCTTCATATTTGACTTCAATCAAGAATTTTTGTTGTATTCCATATATTTAATTTAGGACTTAGTAATGATGAAAAAAATTTCAGACCACTTTAAAAAGATAAATAAATAGATGTCAG
This sequence comes from Zhengitettix transpicula, assembly GCA_037074705.1. Lineage (NCBI taxonomy): Eukaryota > Metazoa > Arthropoda > Insecta > Orthoptera > Tetrigidae > Zhengitettix > Zhengitettix transpicula. The sequence continues at coordinate 23,215,190 of CM073593.1, read as the reverse complement.
AAAAGTATCATGTTTATTAACAAAATTTAATTTTACGGACACGTTCCCTCTGTTGACATATCTATGAATGGTGAATCAAGAAATTATTATTATTACTGTTTCCATGTGAAATAAGGTACCAAAGTGATTCCCATACAATCTCAAATAATTTGTTTTATGAAATTGTATACAAGGTAACAAAATATTTAAGTAATTTATACCTATTATGTGTAAGGTTTCCCACTAACACTTTTCAGAAATAGGAAAACATCGCTGATTTCAATCATTAAGCTCAATTACGAAATGTTGTAACGATTAAGAACTCTGCTTCTTTTGAGGCTGGAAAAAAGAATAAACTGCTTGAGACGATCCAGCAGTAAGGCTTAAAATGGAAGGGCTCAAAAATACAACGAACTTTTGTCAGAAATACTTTTACGAGTCGGACCACAGGCACGCGAAACCTCCGGCACTTCTTTTTCTTTGGGAAGGACACTGGAATTAACACTGGCCCCGTGACTCACTCTATCGCCAGAAATACTACAGAAGGGATTCTATTCTGCCACTAATGCATCTCGTTGCGTTTTCCCTCAAGCGGTAAAACAACATCAATTTGTGACGTCACTAATGTTTTAGAACACAGAAAACGGGTAATAAACATGAAACTATTAATATATTAATAATTGTTATCCTTTCGTCAATTTCTTAATTACGGACATTGATTTAAATAATCTCAATGCGAAAATTCAGTCTGCATCTAGAAACCTAAATACTTGGTTCGCCGCCAATAAATTAACGATCAATGTACAGAAAACTGAGTTAGTTCATTTTACAACAGAAACCAACAACATCGTAACGGATAAGTTCTCAGATCATGCGACTTTCCTCGGCTTGCAGGTCGACAGTAAATTAAAATGGAACTTGCACATTGATCGCCTTGTGCGCAAACTTAGTTCTGTTTCTTACTCATTGATGCAACAAGTTGATACCAAAACTGCTTCACTAGTCTATTTTTGCCTACTTTCATTCACATATGTGTTACGGTATTGCCAACTGGGGCAATTGTTCTCGTAGTGTGGATGTTTTCAAACTGCAAAAACGAACCATTAGAATTATATCAGGTTCAGATGCTAGAGAAAGTTTTTATTTTTTTTAATTTGTTTTAGTATAAGAGGCTACATGAGGGTGATCCACATTGGGCAACTCCCCTTTAATAGCATAGGAAGGGATTTTAAAGGGGGGATGCGGAAGGGTAGAGGAAGGTAGCCAAGTGTTAACTAGGGCCCCCGGGCTATATTTAACGATCCTACCCGGCATTCGCCTAAAGAAATGCAGGGAAAACCTTAGAAAACCTGCATCGGGTAGGTCGGGCATTGGGTACTTGTCCCACGCCCTTCAGATAGCGGGAGACGAGTTTGCTGTGAGGGACGCAGCATTCCCTTCTCCGTGCCTCGACCAGTTTAGGAGGCAGCTGGCCGACTATTCCAATGGGAATAGCGAACAACTCTTACCGTATGCCCAAGGTCTGTGACCCCGGAACATACACCTCTCAGAACAGGCAGAGGTGCCTCGGCTTGTGGGAACCTTAGTTCAAAAACGGAGAGGAAAAGGCATACCCAAAGGTAGCCCCTTCGTATCTCTCCTTAAAAGGTTCTGCCTGCGAGAGAACATCCCTCGCAGATATTGCCTGCGAGAGAATATCCCTCGACAGCATCGCTAGATAAAGTTGTAGACCGCTGTTCATAAGACTTCATATTCTGACTCTACCTAACGCTTACATATTAGAAGTACTAAAATTTGTTAAACACAACATGAACCTTTTTGCAAGTAACGGGGACAATCATGGCTACGACACAAGAAACCGTTCACTTCTCAGGTCTGACGAGTCTAGCTTTCATTATTCCGGCATCGCACTATTTAACAGCCTTCCTGAACATCTAAAGGACATCAACAACTACAACGCATTCGTCAAGGAGTGTAAAACTTTTCTTGTAAATGGAACTTATTACTCCGTACACGAATTTTTGAATCGGTCTCACATTCGTTGAACTGCCTTGCCTACAAAATTGCCGAATATGTTATATATGTAAATAGTTTGTCCAGTTTTCACCTTTTGGTTCTGTTTTTCCTGCCTCTGCTTTCTGTTTTAGTAAATATCCATGACGACATCCCTCCGTACCTAGCGACAGGAGATGAATACCAGGAAGTGATTAGTGTCGTGTGCGTGTTTCCTAAAGATAGTGTGTACGATTGTAGTGACTAGACAAATTTGAACAGATTTGAATTTTTGTGTGTGTAACCTGTTAATATTAATACCGTTTATATGTAATTTATCTACTGTACATTTGTACAGAGGGCTAATGGTGAATAAATCTCTCTATCTATCTATCAATTAAAGTAATGTAAGGTTGGCTTAATCACTCTCATCATAATTGTGAAATTTGGAAGGACTTTTGAAATGATGTCATTGTTGTTAGTTGTTCCAAAGATTCTTAATTTTTTGTAATTACTTTTAAAGCGATTTCTTATTTTATAATTACTGATTTGAAGAGGTTTCAAAAATTTGGGAGGAAACGTCGTTTATTTCACTAAAAGTTACTTGTAAAATTTATATCATTAAACGTTCTATTCCACACAATCAGTTATTAATTTTTTCCTGCCTTCATTAGGCAAAATTAATCTTAATAATGTATTAAGATGTCTGATAATACTTAAATTTAATGTTTAATTTATTGATTTGTATATTTATTTTGCACTTAATAGTCTCAATTTGATTCTTCTCTGCAGTATCACCCGAGTCCTTGGCATTTTTTGACATTGTGGCTATGTTCAATGAAATTTGTGTGGTATAATACGAAAATGTACGTGGCCGAAGTCACAAGAAATTTAATTTGGGTATAATACGAAAATTAATTGAAATAATTGTTAAAAGTAAAAGTCTAAATCCAAAACTTCTCATTTAAACTCTTCGTGATAATCGCTTTTTACACTAGGAAGCCTGCGAGGGCGATTCTCTCGCCGGTGAACCTTCCCAGAGAGCTCTGGAAGAGGCTACCTTTGGGGATGCCTTCACATCTCTCTGGTTTTTGAACTAAGGTTCCCACAAGCCGAGGCATCTCGGTCAGTTTTGAGAAGTGTAAGTTCCGGGGTCGCAGATCTTGGGCATAAGGTAAGAGTTGTCCGCTATCCCTATTGGAATATTCGGCCAGCTGCCTCCTAAACTGGTCGAGGAACGAGGAGGGAAATGCTGCGACCTCACAGTAAATCCATCTTCCGCCATCGGAAGGTCGTGGGACAATTACCAAATACCCTAACTACCTGATGCAGGTTTTTCTAGAGTTTTCCCTGGACCACCACATTTAGGCGAATTGCCGGGTAGGAACATTAAACTATAGACCGGGGGCCCTAGTTAACCCTTGGCTACCTTCCTCTACCTATCCGCATCCCCCCTTTCAATCCCTTTCATATCATATCACATAAAGTGTCCAAACCGATCAACTTGGCATAAAATCGCTAGTTTTGGGTGCCGCTAAGCTGATTCGTGACAGTCCTGACGACATTAAAGTACAAGTTTAGTGAGACGGAAATATGCAGACAGTTGTGGGTAAATGATATGCCGTCATGTACGTTTATTCAAAAAACATTGTTAGCAACAACGAAACCGGTGCTTTTTAGTTCCGGACAATCTGATGACTGCTTCTTTAAAATAAGCTATCGTGAAGATCAGTGCGTGTTCCGGGTCAGCAAGTAGAAATCTTCTTCCATTGTATTCCGTTGTCACGTCGTTGCAAATATGGTCTTACCCGGTTACACAATAGCATGTTACAAGGAGACAGATGGAACATTTCTATTTTGAGAACAAATGGCGGAAACAATTGAACCGAAAATTAAACAAATAATTGAATTAATTCCATAATTAAATGTGACATTAAATAATATTAATTGTAATAAACCTCTTAAAGTCCTAAAATATTTTATTGCACGTGTGAATAATCATGGTTGTTATATTTTAATTATTAAATAATTTAATCTTTGTTAAAACAATAATAAAGGCAACATTAACAATTAGGCAAACCAAATGAGATTTACAAAATTAATTGTTAAGGCTAATGCTTGTTATATAGGTAAAACGAAGAGATCTTTACAACGCGTATTAATGAACACAAAGAAATATAATTTAAAGTTCAGAATTTTGATATTTTGTAGGAATATGTTCAACATCGCACCCACATGTTTCTAGTTTGTTGAAGTTCAGTTTCAGGTATATTTATCTTCAGTTTAATCAAAATATATATGATAAGTACCGAAAAGTAGCGAGCGCTGTTTGATTAATAGATTTTTTAATTCTAAAAAATGTCTCATAATAGGTCGTTAAATGTATCTTGTCATTAAAAACAAGCAATAAAATGAAATATTGATTCTTGATTTTCTCAATTTCATTTGTAGTCGTTTTTATTTTGACGCTGAATAAATGTTAAACGTGCATACGCGAATTAGGTCGCGTGAAGAGGGACAATTTCACTGTACGTTAAAGTGAGTAATTATAAGGTCCGAGGAAAGTCGGCTTCCTTTGTCAATTACTAACTATTAAGGAGGGGTCAGATACTTCAAAGAAATGGGGAAAGAAGATGTTCTAGACTTCAATCACGATTACACCTGGTCAGTGATGAGCAACTGGAATCCAAATAAAAGGCAGAACTATACATACTAGTTAGTATGTATAGAAGAAAACGAAAAATTTAAAATATTCTGATAAATTATAATATTATTTATCTCCAAAAGGAAATTTAAAATTCAAATAACTGTTTCATTATTGTTTTTTGCATCATTAAAATCGTCAATATCATTAAAAAATGTACAACTGACAGTAATATACCATTTTTAAGGATTATAATTACATTTTAAAAACAGTAATAGTATTTAAAACATATCTTTACATTAAAATTTAGAATATCTGCTTTCTAATTGCAAAAACTTAAATCCCCACGATTTTTTCCTGACATCTGAGATACATTAATTTATTTTTATTAATATTTTATCTGATCAGCGTTATGTCGGTATTTATTTATGCAAATCTAATAATATACCAAAAAAGGAATTGATTAGACATTTCCTATATCTATCACTGTACACCATTGCAACCTTGGCTTCATTGCGATATTCATATATAACGAAATTAGTGATAACATATTGTAAAGCCAATTAATTAGGCCATTAATTGGTTTTAATCAAATTTAATTGTAGCGGCAGGATCTTTCAAAGCGACAATGCAGCCGAGCTCTGTTGCTTTGTCTGAAAGTCAAAAATGGCGTATGCACGCTAAAACTGGAGAGAACTAAGTCAGTTGGTGGCGGGACATTACAGAGGACGGAACGAATAATACTAGAGCAGAGACTAGCCATCGTTAATGTTTATTATTAAACAAAGTTGTGAATTTAAGACAAAGTAAAAACATTCACGGAAGTATTACCTCGTAAATATCGCTAAGTTAGCAGTTTTTATGTCTATCAGCAGCCAGGAAAGGAGTGCAGTTTTACGTCTGTAGCAGCCAGGAAAGGAAGTCAGTTTAAGTCCAAAGCGGTAAAAGACTAACAAATCTACGAATCGTAGGATTCGTATAAGGCAATCAGACATCAGATAGCTGACAAAAAAGAGGATCATCCGAGTTCCTGGGAGCCTATCAATTTTGACTTCAATAGTGTAAAATCTGTGAATCTTAGAATCAGTGTAAAATTTTGCAATCGTTTACTTCTGAACCCAAAAAAGAATGCTGGAACCAGCTGGACAGATGTAAGTAACACAACCAAACTAATGATTAATTGTAAACGTAATTAAAGGATAGAGTCAGATTTCTTTCTCTTTTAAATTGTCAATCAAAGTTAATTTCTTTCTTTTTAATTTATTTCTATCGACGTATTGTTAGGTAAATGTTAACTGTTTGTTAATAAGATTTTAAAATCAATTTTATGTGTCCATTATCAAACCCAGTGAAGACCCTGAGAAATTAATATTTTAAATTGTCATTGTTTTTGAGTTAGAAGCCACAAAGTGAAAATAAATAATTTTATGTATTAAATTTTATTAGTTATTTTATTTAATTAAAGCCAACCGGTTGTTTATTACAATATTTTATATCAGAATTACAATAAAAAATCTGAATCAATCGTCTCTAAAAATATAAGTATATTTGATATGTTATATTACAAATATTTCATCATCAATTAAGTAATTGTGGCTAAATTTCGCTTATAAATTCGTAGATTGCAGACGTGCAGAAAATTTAACTTAATAACAAATCGCTTAAATCACATCCTTTTTAAGTTCAAATTTTTTAACAAAAAATCTGAATATAAATTCAATGGAAATATCATATATTTCCAATTAAAATGGTTAAATTTTGAAATTAAATAAAAATATAAATTTTGGTTTACATTGTTTTCTGACAAAATTACCGTTTTACTGTATATTTATTTCATTTATGACGTATCGAATTTTATCAACCGAGGATTAATGTAATTAATAAAATGTATCTATCGATTATATCTTAGCTTTTTCCGATTGAAAGGAGTTAATAAAATGTTTGGAGACGACCGAATGTTTATTAATATGGACACATTCCGGGTATTGATTTGGGGATTTAATGACTTTTCAGTTGGTCCAATGTAACAAGAATTACAAGAGCCTGGGATTTTGTAAACTACAGAATGCTTACCGGAAGTGTGTAGTGGATCGTTCATATTCTAGAAAAATATGGACGAACTTGCGCTGTAAAATTTTGTAATAAGGGAGACGAGAAAATAATTGGATTGAGGTGATTGGGGGCGAGTAGCAGTAGAATAAGGGATTTTGTTGAATCTAATAAATATATGCCGAGATGCAAAAATTACATTTTTAAAACATTTAATATATTCAAATTTAAAAATATCAATTTTCAATAAAAATTGTAATAACTGATTCCTAACTCGTAAAATTTTTACTGACATGAGGTATACATTATATGTGGAATCCACTTGGTGTTGTGGAGATCCAAATCTTATATTAGAACGGAACGGGAATTGATTCGACATTAATTTCTCGACGACCAGCGTATCGAAGCTTGATGTGCCACCACCGGACTAAGGGTGCTAGAAATTTCGCAATAACAAATCAAGTTTCCGATAGGTAATGTAAATAATTAAGTGTGTCTGAATTGCGTCACGCACACAGGTCGTGACTACTTTCTACTGTGCCGTGCTGACGCCGGGTTAAATTAGCTTCCACATTGTCAATGACACGGGTCCACCTTTACGCGACCTCTGGGCGCAGAAATAGCGTCTAAATGCGAGAACAGCTCAAGCGTGCTGTGGTTGCCCTCTGAGCCAATCGAAGACGCCCACGGTTCTCCCGGCCAACAGCCAAATGTCTGTAAACATCTTTCGAAACGGCCATATGACAACATGATGATCGCCAAATTGCAAACATAATGGGTGACTGCATAGCAAAGAACTGACTTCTACGGCCCAATACGAAAAATATATCTGTATTTTTTATTTTTGAGGGAAGGCTACCCAAATGATCACCGTTTCAAACAAATTCAATCAAAATGTAAAGGCAATGAAAGTGAATTAACGGATTAGGGTAGAAAAATCTCGACAGAAGCTATCTTTTGTTCTTGAATTCATTCAATTGAATTTAAACTCGATATCCATTATTCGTTGAAATCTTAAAATTAGGCCGTGATTCAGTAAAACCTTGTAACGTAACCTGAATTCAGGTGTATAGAATGGATAAAGAAAGATCGTATGTTTCGGGAGTCAATGCGGATATCTTCAGTGTTTAGATCGAACGCACTAGAAGCGGTGGTCCTTGGTTCGATTTCCGATCCAGTCAAATATTTCCATCCTAATCTGTTAATGCATTCGATGCCCAGTATTGTAGCCGGGTGACGTCGTGTCTGAAGCACAGTGGCGTCTATGACGTCATCGTATTGCCAATATGATCAAGAGGAAGTATTGGCAGGCTCTGATACTTCCTCAGAAGCCTCTCGTCGAACGATTCTGTACACTATCTGTCGGATTCAATTCAATCTATCTGATTTCCTTCTTCTTTTCACTGAAAATCGAACCATGAGCGTCAGTTTTTCAGTGTTGTAAACTTCTGCAAAACGTTGGAATATCGCAGATTTCAAGATAATATTCCCCTCTTTCCTCCCCAAAGTTAGAAGCCTTCTAGCAAGTCCTCCACCTTAATTTTTTCCGATCACGTTTGATTTTACGGCGACTTGAACTCGAACATTTTTGTGGGTTACGAATTTGGAAGACCAAAAATTCTAGCTGGTGTTGATGTGCTCTAGGTGTTAATAGCCAACCGCCAATTTCCGGCTAATTACATTTATTTTCCGTTTACGGTTTTAGATAATTTTTATTTACCTAATCTTAGTCTATTAAAGACTTTTTAATTTCTACTTTAATTAATAGCAAGAACTTAATGTTTCTCCATTTATCGAACAGGATGGAATACCACAATTTTTTGCTGTTAATCTTGAATCCAAATGAATAACTCGTGACGGATTGTTTCGTCAACGCTTCCTATCAGATGCCATTACACAGTTTCATATTCTCTGATAAGACCGAGGTGGCGTGTTGAAATACGAAGAAAGCTGGCCCGAGCAGTTGGCAAGATTAATTGCGTAGAGGCGCTCCACCCACGGCGCGGTACGGCACGCGAGCAGCCTCTGCTTTCTCGGCTGGTCCAGTTTCACCTGCCCGGGTTACGCAAGCGGAGAGGCATTTCTTTGACCCCCACGTGATAGCGATCTGCACAGTACATACACTCGACGGCGGTTCCCACACTTTCCTTTTCCCGGCGTGGCGAAGGCGAGGCGAGGCGAGCGGCCCAGGGCGGGGCCACGAGGCCTTCACACCTGCGCCATCAAAGGCCAGCTGCTCGCGGAGATGTGCGATGGACAGTTACTCTCGGCCTCTTCTCTCCCTCGGCTCGCCACTCGTCTGCGGTCAGGTCGCACGCTTTCAGGTCCGTAAAACGAAGATAATAGCTTATAATAATATATTAATTAACTAGCCGAGTGCCGGCGTTTCCCGAGTATTTATTCAAATAAACCCGGAAAACACTAACCTCTCTAGGTTCATTTCATGTAACCAGCATCAATAAACGTCACCGAAACATTTACCCATTACATTCCTCTCCCCCACCTAACCCCTCGGCAACTAACTTCAAATAAACCGGGATGATGATTGACGGTAGTTAAACAACTCGGTAATTCTCTTGCTACGTAAAAGAAGTGTATCTGAAAATCACGCCCAATTTAAAGTGTGAAAAATATTCGCTAAGTTAATGAAGTCCAAAAATAATCCTGGTACCCTAAAGGAGTAATAAAATAAACCTTTAACTAAATACGGACTCTATGAAAATCAAAAATAGACACGGTAACTGAATAGGGTCAACTTTTTCTCAACCACGTTCACGTCCACGTCGAGGAACATAAACGCCGTGGTTCATGCGAGAATTGAACTCAGCGACTCCGGAAAAGACACAAATCTCGGTATTTTTTGCTTTACTTTTATATAAATCATATCACCACCCATACGGTAAGCGTTCTTCACTCCCCTTTTAGAGTTGACATGAGACACATAAATTTCTAGAATGACATTATAATATTCATCGACACCGTAAACGATTTATTCGACGCTAATAACGGCCTTTTACGAAATGTTTTTAAATGACCCCCTCCATCCCCCACCCCGTAGTAGTGGTAGGGGGGTCTTAACCTCTCGGTGTTTGTTCCTGAATAGTAAGTAATATGTGTATAGAGTTTCGTAAACACTTGCTCTATGTGTTTAAGGTTCTACGCTGTAATTTGTTTCAACTCCTTCCATCCCCACTCTCAGGGATTGAACTACCTTTTAAACAGTATGCTAAAAGTCACAATTAAACTCCGTGAATTCCGTTACCCCACATTCGATACCAATCTCGATTGTTGACTCATTACTAATATGTAACGGCCTTTCACCCATATCCTCCCCCACCTCCACACATAGGGGCTGAACTACAGCTTAAACTGACTACTTAAATTACTAGGAAAGTAAAGTAACAACCTATTCATTATATTTATACACAATTGTATTAAAAATTGTCATGGAAGTAAGATTTAATTTTTTATAAAACTGAATTGAATTGTAATTGTGCACCCGAAGAGGTCCCAATCAGGGATCAAACGTTGTGTCTGTTAAATATTATTTTTAAAAATGATAATAATTTTTTTCTGAATAATAGGATGATTTTCTATCATTCGTTTTAAAATAAATCAGATTATTATAATTGTTATCTATAAATGTAATACAAAAGTATTATAATATATATCAGGATGTAATTTTTATTATATTATTTTCTAAAATATCAAATAACGTTACGTATTGTAAATGACGATTAAGTTCCAACCTGAATCAAAAGAAAAACAACAGTTTTTTTCTGGCTTAAATGTTGTAAGGAACAATCGAATTATGAACGACTCAAAATTTAAAATCAATTTGTAAATTATCAACATTCTTTCAATTTAATAATAAATGTTTGCAATCATTAATTAATTAAGAGCGATATTATTTTTTCAAATAAAAATTATTAATCACAATTATTATTTTTTTAAAAAAAGTGGATTAAATGATAAGAATATTGTAGTATAAATATTTTTTTTAATGTCACATTAGTGAGTTGAATGTGTTAATTAGGTTTTAATATGCAACATTTCAGATAAATTACGTTTTAATATATTTTGTTCGATTTCCAATATTCCAACATTATTCCAATCAAATTCATGTTTTTCTTATAAGTTATGGACTTTTACAATATGAATTAAAGTTTTGTAGCGATATTTTCAATTCTAATGTCTGTGAAAAAAATCGTCAGGGAGAAGAAAAGTGAGTTGAATCCAACGTTCCTAACATTAACAATCTAAAAACGGCTGTATTAGACGAAAATCAACAAATGGATAATGAAGCAGCCAAATAAACACCACTCAAAATTTCTGTAACACTTGTTGCTTTCGTCAGGTGATGAAAAATCGTAAGAGCTTAAAGAATTCGTTACCTGCTTTGTGTTTCCTGGCCCAGCCGAAGAGACTTACAAATTCATCCGCACATTGCTAAGTGACATTTGAAGGAAGTATTTACAATTTTTTTTAAAAAAAAATGGTTTCGTTGACGTCCTTTACTTCGTTTCAAGGCATTAAATAACGTCATTCATTAGCACTGAATGCACATAAAGGGACGCTTATCTTCTTTAAGATCTATGTACTTCTTGTGTCGTATTTACCATTTACATCATAATTTTTGTAAATAAAAATAAAGTGTTTGGTGCATTTTATGTTGTTCATGGGTTATAAATAGTTTGTGGCAGATTTTAAGAAATTTTAAATAAACTTCTATTATATCCATAATCTATTTGAGATAATATTTTGATATTGTAATTTTAATGCATCAACACTGTGATACATCAACGACTTACTTTTACCATAAGATTTTTTAAAATGTAAATAATGAATGTAGCTACATCTACAATAATGAATTCCTTGATTGGACATTCATACCTAACTCTTCTGGCAAAACTCGTTCAGGGTTTCAAGGACTTGAGGAGGAATGTTCTCGATAACTTGAGCGTCTCTTTCCTTGAACAGACTATCAGTTTCTCTTTATCAGCAGACTTTCCACTCTTCGCAAAGCCTTTTTCTTGTTTTTCAGCCTGGAAGGCCAGCTGTTTCTAGGAGATGTGTACCACCTCTCCACCGGCAGCATCTAAATCCTTGACTATATTCTCATTACCTCACAAATTGCTGTTCGCAACTTCTTTTTTTTTTCAAAAGAAGAAGTTCAAATCGAGTTTCCGTAATAGGAAGACCAATTGTACAAATCGACGGCGACAATCAATTTCTTGCCTCGATTGTTATTATCAGGCTCCCTTTCTCTCTTCACTTTCTAGTTTGTTGTTGTAGTTCCCATCCATATATTAGCGTTATGAAGGTCATCTGGATATACACAAGCGCTTCAAATATTTATCATCAGCATCCAATTCCCTAATGGAAGCTCTTTCTATACTCTGTTTTTGTATGCTAACCACTCCTATCAAATTATTTATTTATTTTAGTACAAATTTCTTCCCATATTTCACTGATGAGGAAGCAAGAATTTCTCGGCAATAAGCGTCAATCGTTAGATTACGGTTTTGATAATATATAATTATTAATTGATATTTTCAAGCGTTTGCATCATAGTGAGTTGACATTGACTGCAAGAAGCCGGGTCCTTAATCTCTGAACATTACTGAAACTCACGCATACTGTCTCAGAAATATGGTCACAATCGACCCAGATTGGGAAAACAAATTATTCGTTGAAGGAATTGTGACTTATTTTATCAACGGAAGAGACCGGCTATCGGATAAGCATCGTCTGCTGGAACGATACTTACAAAGTACGAAGCGAAGAAGATGCACACATACCAGAGTAACGGCGATCAAAACAGATCTAATACAACGGATTATTGCCAGATTTCTCAATCCTTGACGCGTAACGAAGGCCAAGATTCACTTGGGATTTTAATAGGGTCAATCGATAATAAATACACAAGTTTGTTGTATCCGTTCTAATAATTATAAGTGTTAAATTTCTTTCTAGTCCCATATTAATGAATCGTGTCTTGTTTCGTTCATTGATTAAACTCTTCCAACTCCCCTGCAACAGTCGAGTGTCTGTTACCATTTGCAGACTGGCCTTACAAGCACTTAATTGTAGGAATATCCACTCGAATTTCACTGTTAGTAGATGTACCAGGTTACTTGCCCTACAAGAATAAGTACAGAATTCAATCGAGAATTGAATTTCTGATACCGACATGTTAATACAGAGAACTTAAGAGAGTAATACATCAACACTTTTATGGTCAAGGTAGTACCTAACAAAAGTGAGCATATATAAAAACAATAATAAATTAATTCATTAAAAAGAGTGGAAAAATTTAAATTTAAATACATTTCAAGAAATGAAATTTGTATTTTTTAAAAATAATTTATGCTTTTTATTAGTTCTTACTATTTTGGATAATGTAATCCTAGACTAGTGTTGGAGTTAGCGAAATCGTAAATTAATTTTATGATGACAAATAAATGGAAAAAACTGGAATTTAATCCGTGGCGGGTTGGTGCATATGTGCTCAACTGCTACAGCACACAGGTTAATTGAGGAATAATTATTTTTTATTAATTTTAATAATAACTAATCATAGTTTGCTAACAGTGAGAATTTCTGCTTCTGTTCCGAAAAATTTAAACTTCCCGCATTGCGAGCACTCGCTGCCACTAATGCAGCCAGCCGGCTTTCTCTGTGCTAAAACTTCTTTAGCACAGGATTCTATCTGGAATGAGAAATGCACATTCGTAGTATTCCGTTTCAACCCTCTGCACTAGTCGTAAAGCCCTAAAAAGTGCCTCAATCCTGTGTGTAGCTTAACAGATACACACTACTTCCAACCTGCGTGGATTGTACTTAAAATTAAATTTATTTTAATTATGTACGAAGGAGATATTCTTTCACGTTACAAATGAGCAAATGGGCAAATTTTGTCCGCTTCTAAAAATTAGAAACTATTGAATATTATTTTGAAGTAATTATAAATTCTTTTATATTACGCATCGGGTTACTTTCCGCAGAGAATTGGTAACACTATCACTGTAGAATTATTATTAATAATTTAAATAAATAATGCAGTTTTTTACCAAAACCATACTGAAATTGGTCAAAAAACTGCATTATTTATTTCACATAAACCGACGTAAAAATACAATCTTTAAAATATTTTAAATAGTTATCGTAAAAATTATAGCTTGGGTTAATGTAGCACATAACTAAAAATTCTCACGAGCCACCGCTATATTAAATGTAATACCAATTCGAACAAGAAGGGGAAGATACTAAGTTTTTTCTTTTCGCAGATATAAGTAGTAATAACTCTATAATGTTCATGTGCTAATTTTAATTTGACTGTCACGCTACGTCCATCAAAAATTTATAAAAGAAAGAAGAAGGAGGAAGGGGGTTAATGTTTTATTTTCTCCTTTTCATTTTTCTTACGAGACAAGCAATTGAAATTATCAACCTTCGATTCGCTTTCGAAGAATTACAGCTTGCTTATATTTAGTTACAAAGTTCAAGTTCAATGAATACGAATTGTGATTCGCAATGCGCGAATCAACATCATCGATGTATCTCAGCATTTTTGAGCTTATAAATGCTTTATTTTTTGATCTCCTATAAGAAACCATAGAACTATATGAAAGTGAATCGTCTGATGAGGAATTCCATAACATCCGCATTGCTCCTCTAGCATATGTCAAGGGCAGATCTTTATTTATATTCATAGAAGCTTACTTCCTGAAAATCAATGAGTTGTTAAACACAGTATGCCTCGTTTAATTTGCCAATTTTCTTTTATTATTTACAGCTTACGTTTACTATTTACTGGCTACCTTCGAACGCAAGTAACTAAACAAACGAAAACCGTAAAAATGCTTTCTGCGCCGCAGGTGCGAATAACAAGGCTAGGTTATTTCGTAAGCAAAAGAAAAAGAAACTCACACTGACTTGATAATTTATTTTTAGACAGCTTTATGATAGCAAAAAACAATTCAGCGTCTGTGTAAAGTACAGGCGTTTCATACTGATGTTACAAATTTGTCTTTTTAATGTACACTTCGTTTAAAACACTTAAATATGTAAGTTTATTCTTGCAAACTAAAATACATCATCTTTCAGCGAAAATATTTAATTGTACATCAGGTAAACGATGAAAATAAAAGTGTACATTATAGATCAAGCATTGGCTATATAAATGAACCACTTTATATGAAGAGATTAATAATTGAATTACCAGAATTGAGAAATTTAGATTTTTATTAATTCCATTAGTTCTTGGTTGAGGAAATTGGATACGTCATTATATAAAATTACAAACAGTTATTTGAATCCACGTTATATTATCCTAGAACTCAAAATTTGCGCTGTACAATATAAGGAAGAATACAGTGTAATATTTACAATAAATTGGTAGTTTTAAAAATGATGAGTTTAAATCGTATCGCTACAAATTAAACGAGTCAAAATTTACACAGCAATATATATTTCTAGAAACCTTTAGTACATTTTAGCACAATAAATTGTGAACATTCCGAAGCTCAATTGACGTACTGCGAATAGACTAATCAAGTACACGAGGTGCTACAAAAAAAATTCCAGAAATTTTTGTGAAACTTGGGAACGCTGTCTAGTAGGAAAGAACGCCGCCAGATAGTCCTTCATACATCTTTAGTAAACCATGTGTCAAAGGAAATTGAGCTCGGTGGTCGCGTTTGTTTTTTCTCTTGAGAAATTGACTTTGGCAGGTTCGAGGGAGCCTCGTGTCTACAAGAAGTTTCGTTTCAAACTTGGGCAAGCCGTAGTAGAAACACTTCAAATGTTGAAGCCAGAAATTGGAGGTGTTTCTTTAGGTTGAAGCGTTTTGAATAAGCGTTTTGAATAAGCGGAAAACAAAATCACAGTTGTTCTTCATTCGCCACCCTGCCTCGACTCGTATGACTTTTTCGTATTCCCAAGGATGAAACTCAACTTAAAGAACGAAATATTTGGCTCGTATTCAGGTAGAATCACTTGCGGTACTGTACACGCTGACGATAACGATTTTCCAGGCAGCTTGGAAAACCCGCTGAGATCTACGAAAACACCGGCAAGTCAACTATTTCTAAGGTGATCGTGAATTACAAGATCCAGGTATGGTATAATTTTACTTCATTGTGTGTTCCTGGAACTTTTTATTGTTATTTGGTATAACCACGATAAGACATGGAGTAATATCCTGAAACACACATTAAATTACCGAACGTTCATACTTCTAATTGAATATTGGTTATGAGGAATATTCCTGAACATTAAATTCACTAGATTTCGTTTGTTTAATTGTATTGTAATGCGATGTCATTCGCACTTCGCATATGACAGTCCATTTTTGGATCAGAATTATGTTGGACAGTGGTGCCACCATAATGTCCTACAATCATTTCCAAGACGTTATTATGACTCTCAGTGCCCAACGATAGTCAAATGAAACTTGTTGGCTGGTTGTCATTACCTACTTTCATTTTATGTGGGGAAAAGTATCTTTACATGCCCATAACCAGCAATCATGTCAGAAAGATTCCGCGAACGTGACTGAGTTGGCATTTAAGACCCTCTCTCCCCCACGTCTATCATAATGCCATTGGGAACGTGTCATGCGAGCGGAGAACAAATTGTTTGATCCAATTTCCTACCAGTAAACCTGGTTATACCTTATTATATCTGAGTGGCATCATTTCCATGAGAAAAATAATGACTGAAACTTCCATCAGAACGTAATTCAACAAATAATTTCGATCTCTACTTGATTACATGTGTCGTAAATTGTGGTCTAAATACGAAAAAATGGTGCCTCCTGAGATCTGTAGAAACACATAGAGATCTTGGTGCATCCTAGTTACATTGATTATCATAAGAAATGACTCACTATTAACAAGTACTTTGTTCAATGATTATTTTGATGAAATAAAATAAAAATTGCAATATTGTATTTAATTATATATGTATTTAGGATCGAAATAAAATAGGAAGAACACATTAAATAGGTAATAAAACTGTGGTAAGTGTGTGTTAAATTATGTATGAATAAAATTATTTTAAATTACAACTTAAAATTACTTAACAAATTAATTAATTAATACAGATTTATTGAAGGTGGAGCCACCGTTTTACGGAACAAAATTCTACCTCTGGCCTAAAAGTAATGGTTTTTAAAATGAAAAGCGTTAATTGAATTCCATTTCATAAGAAATGTAATAAAGGAATAAATTGCGGGTATTGGTTACAGAACCTCGGCATTCTTGTGGAATATTTTCCGGTTATTGGCGCCTTTATTGAAATAGTGGGTTCGTCTGCTTCAACGTTCGACCAGTCTTATCCGTTTTCCTTGTTGTTGCTACTCTTTCTCCGAAAGACCTTTGCCCCTGTTTCCCTACGATGTGTCAGGGAAAAATTCTAACATATCCAAGAATAAAAGCCTCCTGAACATTTTTCTGTCGCTTTTTATGCAATGTACCCCCACCTGGGAAAACGACATGCCCGTTATCAACGTGGTCTAGGCGGAAAAGTTATTTTTGACCAGCTTTCCGAGAAATCCACAACTCTATGTTACCGCTGGTCGGCACAGCCTTTGATTATTTAAGTAAAACCATTATTTTGAAATGTCTGGAGGCTTTTACCATGTTGGGTACTTTGAATCTGCTTTGAAGTCAACAGGTACTCAATAGAACCACATGCTATAAATCTGAAACTTTACTGATTTACAGTTCATACTAACAAATACTTTGCACAATGTGTCAAATTTGCTCGCATCAAAATACATATTAACTCAAGTAAAGTTGAAAACAGTACAAAAACGTGTTGTCTTTTCTTATTCAAGAATTTTGGTTTGTGATTTCAATCAGGGCTGCAATTCAACATTTATTTGATACGTTGCCGCGAACATATTAAAGCTCAAACCACGTCTAATTCGTGTTGGTGACCTTCTGTATAATGCAGTAGCCAATAAAACCTCAGAGTCCAAAGATCAAATACGGACCAGCCTGTAGGGAGTCTCATCAAGCCAAATGATATTGCGTCCTTGGATTCTCGTCAGATGTAAAAATCCCCACTGTGGTAATCAGCTATTCTAAATTGGCGTTCTGGTGCGAAAACAGGCAGAATTGATATAATTTTAAGCAAAGCTATTTCCAAACCCACTCGTATCAAGGATAAATTGACCTCTCTTTCTCCGTATTTCTCAAGGTGACAAGAGTTCGTACAGTTCCAAAGGTTCCTCCATCCTGATACCTTATTCATCAGTGAAAAGATATTCTAAATTCCTCGTTGAACTCTATAAAAATGGAAGACCGGAAACGTTCTAATGTCACACGAATCTAACTCGGCATTTGGTGGATTTTCTGATTAACAGCCGTGCGATATCTACGAGTTCCTTCGGCCTTGAAGAATCCGTGGGCAGTGGGCGTTGGGCCTCTGCAGAGGCCTGGCCGAAGTGCGCCTAACCTTTCTTTCCTTCCCAAGAACTACGCCGACCTTGGATCGTCACGTCTCTTTTTTTCTTGTACCGAGTGGCTGATGAAGCAAATACGCCATTACGCAATTAGACAAATGGACGCGAGCAATGACTGGTAGCTTTTTTCGCTCTTACCTTCGAATCGGCTTCCCTTATGCTGCACGAGGAACAGTTTCTCTGTTAAAGCCACTGAGCGACTAAAAATAGGCCGCGTCAAGAAACACACAAGTCAATATCCGCGTTCTTAATAAGGGAACTGCTCACAGCCGAACTGAGAAAATAATCATTTAGCACTATTACGTAGTGTTCAATTCGTCATTGTGCTGTCAACATATAAAATAAAAACAAAACTGTTCACTAATGACTATGAAAGGCTGAATTTATGGGTAATGCTGCATCGATTAACATATGTTCATATGGTATAAAATTTATAATTTCTTGTAAACACATAATTGTATTGGTTATAAAAATTGCAATAAATTTAAATTGAATAAAAATCTTAACTTATCAAAAAACTGAGAAACTCAAATTTCACTTCATATGGCCATATTTTAGTCTGTTTACCTTTTGGCCGTTGCCCATAAATTCAGAAATTTTTCTTTGTCATCAGCAAACATTTTCGTTGTATTTCATGAGATTTCTATAAATGTATACTTTTAGAGCTATCCCCGTTATACCCAATTTAAGCTTCTATTAAAATAATTATTATGTTTTAAAAACATTTTTGTCACTCGGGTTAGCAATCTTTGCGCCTTAATGAGGCAGATACTAAAATGGTTTTAAAATGGGAGCCATTCTGGCTGTCAGCGAATAAGAGCATAAGAATTGGATAAACGTTGCCATATCGTGAATAATGAATGACAAAAAAACATTACTGCAGCTGCATGGACAATAATATGTTGACGATGTTACACGAATTTGATTCGACGGCGCAAGGAAGATCTTCAAGGTAAAGTCGACCACCACTTGAAAAAAATTATAGTCCTTCTCGTGTATACATTTTAGCTACGTATCTGCTATGGTCCAAATTTAGAACCAAATTATAAAGTATATTTATTATATCAATATTTACTTCTGTAATATTTTTGGCTTCTTTATATGATTGTTTATTTTAAACACTGTAAATTTTGTTACATAGAACAAAGCAAAAAGGCATTACAAGTCCCACAATGAACATTTTTCTAACATAAACATTAATCTTTCCAAAAATTAAGTTCTTACTAAAACTATCATCAATGTACGTGACCTTAGTTTTGATTTGAGTAATTTTGTCTTATTAGATTCGGAAATGAAATAATAATGCTACATATTAAATCCAATTGTTTGTAAATGTAAATGTTAAAGGTAGAGACATTTTTGATTCTATTCTTAACGAATCAATTGTACTCCTCTTGCTTATATCTTCGTTCCTGTTTGCAGCAATACTGTAATTAATTGACTTTAGTTTGGTAAACCTCATGCGGTCCACGGATTTTGGAAGATACTTTGTGTTATAAATATATGTGCAATTAATTTTGTTCATTATTCCTTCTTTTTAACTGACTATTTTGCCATTTCCGTGCTATTAATCATCACAATTACCATCTCCATTACACTGTTCATGAAATTACATAATACCTAATCAATTTTCTCCTCTTTCTGCACAGTTAGCTTATATAATTTAGTTTGTCACATTCTTTTATTTATCATTCTTTTGAGGGTGAAGTTTTAACAGGAAACAGTATGAGTATCTACGTTACCCATTAGCATTCGCGTACGAAGTTTCAACACAAGTTAGTGAATAATTCAAAGATATTTTTTTAGAATATTCAGTAATTTATTATTTTATGAATGTATAGGTTATTATGGCAACGGCATATAAAAAAAAAGCTAATGCTTGAGCTGATATACGGCAGACATAAATGACGCCCTGGGCAGTATGAGAAGGTCAGGCGCGTGAAACTGCCCGAAGGACGGGAAACGGGAGACAGAAAAAGAGAAGGAACTGTGCAGACGACCGCCTGTGGTGCTGGCATGGGCGTTCCTGGTTCTTCTAAGCAGCTGATTACTTGCTCCAGAAATTTCAATGGATTACCAATCATTCTAAATTTGGAAATAGAAATTCTTAATTTGGCTTGACATCCTTATACTAGAGCAAATATCAGTAGGCCCTGATTGCTTACGATAAGTGAAAGTACGTAAGGAATTGTTTATAGTGTCTGTAAAATAATATATAATGATTTGTATTTTCAGGTTTCGAAAATCGACGTCTGACCTGTGGTAATTAGAACTTTGTTCAAGAATTTGGGTTCCTCGAATCGACGTTGTGAATGCTATATACCATTATGATCACCAGTTATTGTTCTAAATTTAATGTACAATTTTGGAATAATATATATATGAATAAAAGACAGTTGCGGTTGTTCCAAAGTTTTAACCTTTCCCTGAAAGGCAAGGACGATGTTTTTCGTGAGTGCAGTTGTTAATAAATATTCAGTGAAATAATTTTCCTTTTCAGAATTATGATGGGTTAAAAAATTTCTGGTTGAAAAATTTTGTTACTCTCTTCCCATTGGAACAGTCGGTCAGCTGCCTCCTATACTGGTCGAGACACGGAGAAGGGAACGCTGCGTACCCACAGAAACCCCCTCTCGGAAGGGCCAATTCCCAACCTACCTGATGCAGGTTTTCTAGGGTTTGTCCTGCATCACTGTTAGGCGAATGCCGGGTAGGATTCTTAAACTATAGCCCGGTGGCCCTAGTTAACCATTGGCTGCCTTCCGCTACCTTTCCGCATACTCCCTTTCAAATCCATTCTTATGCTATTAAAGGGGAGCTGCCACCATATGGATTACCCTCATGTAGCCTGTTACTGTAAATAAAAATTTCATAATAATACAATGTTTGGTACAATGAATATATAAGTAGTATAACGTTTCATTTACAATAATATACTGTGAATTTTAGAATAATGTATCATGTACTAAGTTAAAAATAATATAACAGCAGACGCCATAACAAAAATGATAAAATATGTAAAATATAAAAATAAGTGTTATAATTTGGTAATTTAAGACAATTTGATTACGTACTTTTAGTTCATAGATAACATACGATATGAAATAAATTCTAGGCAATTGGAGTGAAACGAAAGATGTCAACGTGTTCTAATTTTATTTTCTCCTTTCAATCTCCCATAATTTCTTCCACCATAGGAAAATGGAATGACTTACGTGTCGTGCGTCTAACATAATAAAAAGGAGAAACTTAAAAAATTAATTTAATCCGCCACTCCTAAAACTACGTACAGATGAAACAACCTGGACATCTGAACATAAGTACAGTACTAAACAAGATGGTTGAACCGTACACTGCGTACTTAAATTTTATTGTAAAACAGTGTCTGAGGAAAATAACGTACTACAGCATGGTTCAAAGCATACAAAATTATGGAAGGAGATGTATCAACAAACAATACGTTCAAAGATTATGATTGAAAATCCGGGGTACAGACTTGCCAAATTTCTCTTTTGAATTTCCGTCATTTCTGGCACCCGACTGCTTCTTATTACTCTTAAAGAAGAATTTTTTTCAGGGCAACATATTTAATATTAATAAACATAAATAACATATCAGAATGAAAATTAAGGATAGCTGTGATTATATAAATACCACACATCCTTGTCCCTTTCGAAGAAGAGCTTTGAGCGACACAACTGCACTTTTCAGTTGACAAAATTAAAAAGCGATGAAAACGCAACGACAATGGGAGAGCCAAAGGTTTAAGCGTAACAATAAGGCAGAAACAACAATGGGAAAACTGAAGGTTTAGCATAATAATAAGGGTTCATAGCAGTTATTGAGTTTCATAGTGTCTGTTTGTACATTAATAGCTGTTATCTTTGATTTAATGTGAAGCATCTCTGAAATGAGTTTGGAATTGTACCTGGTGTTAATGTCTAAAATCTTAGCATTTTGCCAATCTAATGTTTGTTTAGAATTGATTATATGTTTGGAGTCTACAGATCGTTCATCAATGGGAAGTTTGATATTGGATATATGTTCCTTGATACGTGCATTAAGGAAACGTTTTGTTTGCCCTATGTAGCAGGAATTACAATTAGATCAAGATATTTTGTAAACAACACAATGTTTGCTGTAGGTGTCAATTGGGTGCTTGTGGTTTTTAATTCAGTAGGAAAGGGTATTAAGGAATCTGTAAATGATGGATATTTGACGTTCTTTTAACATTTGGATAAATTTGTGATGTAGAAATTTGTAATAAGGGTGTACGGGAAAACATTTGGCTTGAGGTGTTTGGGGCCGATTGACAGTTGGATATTGGATTTTGTTAAGTCTGCTGTTTACGTGTTTACTAATAAAATTTAAAGAGTACTCATTGGAGATTAAAATGTTTCGGACAATATTTATGTTTGGTTGATCGGACTTGGAGTTAGAAAGTAATATAGCTCTGGTTCTTAGAATGATTAGAAAGATAATTGAGAACACTTCCAAAAGTATGTAGGTTTTCTGAATCAATTGTTGAGAATGGAAGTATTGTGAATGGATACGACGACATCAAGGTAATTAAGAGAATGGTTAAATTCAAGTTCATGGGTCAATTGTTAGTTGGGATGATAATTATTGAAAGTATTGACTATAAGGTTGATTTGAGAGGTATTAACAATACAAAAAATGTCATCTACATATCTGATGTAGCATAGAGGTTGGACAGGAGTAGAGAAAAACAAGAATTTACTAAATCTCTCATGACTATCTCAGCAAAAAAAGGACTAAGGGGGCTTCCCATGGGAGAACCTTTGATTTGATGATGGTGAACTTGATTAAACTTGAAATAAATGGAATTGAGGATTAGATTAATAATGCATAAAATTTCATTAAGAAATTTTAGCATATTGACTTAAAATCATTTTAATATATCAGAATGTTCAATGCTGCTTGACCACTTGGGGTCATTGTATTTATTAAATAATTTACTATAACTAACTTTCTTACCGGTTTTATGATTATATGCCTCTTGAGCCTCAGTAAATCAATGCTTCTAGGTAGACTGTGGTACATTTTATAGTAAAAACATTGTTGAAAACTGTTGACTTTGTCCGTTGATTTCGAATCATTTAGAGTTATTAAGATGTACTCCGTCGTTGAAGAGGATCGTGTCGGTGAGATAGATGATACCGCACTGTGTCCAGACGTGTCACGTGAAGAACGTAACGCTTCGTGTGCGGTATATTAATTATTCCGATTGACGAGAGGCATGTCAAAATAAAGTAAACACACAGAAAATTCCCACCCAAAGAAAATACCGAAACTGCTTTTACGATTTGAAATATTAGATTCTGAACTGTCTCTATATAAGCTGAGACCAAATATTAAAATAGACTTACGTGTGTTCCAATCCACGATTAACTGCTAGATTCATATCTTTAATTAAGCTGGAAGTGTGTTGGAGTCCATCCAGTCTAATGGCATGAGAGAGACCGCATTGAAAACAATCTTAATGTAGTGTGGCACTCATTCATTTCCCTACCAGCCGTAGAATGTCTCCAACGGCCCAATTCCTAGAACGGCTTACCTGAGGGAGGAGGAAGTAAATATTGGAAAACAACAGCCCTTTCCATACCAAGCTAATTTATTAAAGATCTGTACAATTAAAATTTTGCCCCCGACTAGCCAGTTATGAAAACTCAAGGATTATTGTGGCAAGCTAGGCCCGAGAAACGATTTATAAAAAGTGCTTTACGCAACCATGAAATATGCAATATTGGCTACCAGACTGGGGTCTCAGCAACACAGCGATGTCCCTCGCAGCTGGTCATCGAGGTCTGTCTCGTGGAGTCTCGCTGGTAAATTCTCAAAAAACCCAATAGCAACCGCTCACTGCAACTTCTCCAGTCAGAATGCCTGACCAGGCATCCACTTCTCCCGACCTGTGAGACCAACTGTCTTTCTATTGGTCCATTTAATTTATTATGGACGAATCACAGGTCTTAGGCAAACCGACTTAGAGAATTTCCTCTGCACCTGCTGTTTGTTGACGGGAAAACCCCCCGATGGAGGTACAGTTACAATCCCCAGCCTGGCTGGCACCAAACGGTACTTTTTGCTGATTTTGGATAAACATGGTTGCTCACGCGTTTAAACAAACTGACTAAAATATCAGTATAATCTATGAAAAGACGCCTATCCTAAATAACGCGCTATAGTAGTATAAAGCTAATTTTTATCTACGCTAGTGAATAATGTTGGACTAAAATGTGTGAATAATTACTTTTCTTTAGCATTTCTTGTAAAACAGTAAATCACCTTATGTGCTATAATGCACGACGGTATTTACGTAATCAAACACATTTAAATTTGAAGGCTTTATGAATAATACATTTTTAAATAATTTATGAGTGATTTATAATTCAGTATTCATGATTCTCAATTTTCATTAATGTAAACAGTATAATTTCTCTTTAAATCTCAGGGTCGTCTGGTGGACCTCGTAACAGTCGGAAACTTCTGTATTTAACATTTTAGAATTGTCAATATAACAGAGAATTTTTTTAAGGATTACTTCCAACGTCTTCCTTGGCTGCCTGCTCCCTGATATCGAAGTTTTGCGACATGTTTGTCTCATCTCTGCTGGTGGAGATTACCGCACGCGCTGCTATACCACAAAAAAAAGTCGACCGTACGTCAGAATCTCACTGAATGACAATCCAAAATTCATTCCACAAATCAACATAACAAACACAATTATCCTTTCACTATGTGCTGTTGTTTTTGCAACATTTTTCTATCCCTGCTTTCCAACTTCATCAGCTTTTCAGTAGCCCTCAAGGTGCTAACTTAGCAGACTCCAGGAACTATAATTCACATAATAACGCTCATGATATTTTCCAAATTTCGAGAAATCAAGTCTTTTAAAATAAACCGCCTCCTGTACGTGCACTCAAGTTCTTAAGCCTTCATACCATGGCCATGAGACTTCCTGCGAATTGTCAAGAAACCACTAAAGCCTTCACTGTATGCACTTACGTTCGGATATTCCGAAAAATGTTTTTTCCAGTCACAGTACGTAAAAAGAATCGCGTACCACTAAATAGCAAGGAAATAAAATGTCAATAAGACCAAATATAAATTTAACGATTTCTTCGTGTAGTAGATAACCTAAGTAGATGTAAATTTATGGAGGGAATAAAATGCAATCAGATATTAAAAATAACAGTAATGTTCCTATTAACTAATTAGTCATACAGGGAGAGGTCGTGAATTATGATTAAAGAAAATTGCTGAATCAATATGAGATAATTTTTTCTAGTTTATATAATGGTGTAATATTTTTATTCCAAATTCACATAATTTTAATTAAGGTTGAAAAGCGTGTTCAATTTTTTATGATTTAAGTGCAATATCAGGATACGTTTAGAGCAGTTGTTTTTAGTAAATTGAAAACTTAGGTCAAGAAAAAATATATTTTTTTTATTAAAAGTTTCTAATGGTCGCGTTAACAACTTGGTCATTGGCGACCCATAAATAAATTACAAATAGTGCTTGTTTACGTAAGTATGCTGCGATTCACATTGATCCTAATACTATACATACAATTGAACAGCTTGAAAAATTAATTATACATTTCAAAATGTGGGTTTTTTACATTTACATTTTACAATTCACATTTGTTAATTATTTATCATAATAATAGGATAATTAATTATATTAACTTATTTGAAGCTGCGACTGTTGCAAATTCCACTGTAGTGTAGTTATAGTTTGTTTTTATTAGGACGAGGCGTCTGCTTCTGAATATGTCTCACTCTCTTCTTTCTTGACTAAATTTACGAGCCTTTTTATTCTACTTTTTGCCGTTTTATCAAAAATATATTTCTTTCGATAAAAAAAATACTTCAACACAATATCGGTGTATTAACAAAATTTAAAAATACATATTGAAAATTTAAGAAAAATCTGAAGCTAAGCTTTTTATTTACAGTTTTGGTACAATAAATTAGATTGCTTAGAAAAAAAATTGAAAAATTTGCGTCTGATTGAAAATTGTTGAGTTTTGTTAACTGACTGTTTTCTGCACCTGAAGAAAGGAAAAAGGCTTCCGGAAACTATGTGTGGTACTTATATTATCACTTCTTTTGTCTGAATTTGGCTATAATTCTTATTATGAATTAGTATAAGTGAAAAACTATAGACTAAATTCTACTCGTCACAGTATGCAACATATCCGTTTGTTGTTACAGACCTCATAAGCAAATTGGAAAACGAAGACCTCGTATTAGCATTAAATTTCTTCAAGTATTTTCCCAAAACTATTAAAACATATTAGGGTTTTGATAAAACTTATTTGTAGTGCATGAATTTAAATAATTGTTAATATGACAAAACAAATTCTCATCAATAGTTCAAATATTTTGGATGACATCTCTAATAGGTGGTGAAGAAGAAGAAAAAATAACTCGGTATTATTCTGTCAAATAATATTTTTAATTGTAATTACCGTACGGTAATCCTTTGATCCTGTATATTTCGGCGTTCTTAAGACTTAAACTGGAAACATGGAACGAAAACTGATGACATCCAGGATTAAAAATTTAGCAAAATTCCTGAAGAGGAATGTGGGTCTTAATTACATAATTATGAATCAACATGGATTTTAAATTGGTGTCTGATAGATCAGTTTCATTCAAAGTAGCTTATCTGCTGCTTCACTTCCTCTGTAATCTTCTTTCAATCACAAATAAATAAAATTAGGTTTCGGGTGAATTCAGAATTTAATAAGTGCCTTGGTCATACGATCTCTGCCACTTGCCCTTCTACTGTGTACATTAAGTGCTCTTAGAATTACGCTATAAACTTTCATATCGAACTCGTTGAATGCCAACTTCTTGACCTTTACCGAAAGCGGACACGTTTATAATACGAAGCCGTGGTCCGCGCTATCGGCGATATACATTTAAATTACCCGCAATAAAACTGCTATCTTCGACCCTTTTACTTGAAATTTACGAACTTCCCTTTTACGCTACGTTTCCCAGTGAATGTTGTATCACGAAGCTCAATTTCAAACTAGTGTCTGCATTATATTATAAATTCAGTGTTAATTAAGACGTAAGTGGCGAAGAAAGATTTTTAGGGTATGTAATACAATTAATCTTTGTACATGATGGGATCATTGGTTCAAAAAGAAGAAAATAGTTAGTATTTTGTAAGATAATAATTATATTTCACTTCACTAATAACTATTTTACGCTTTAAAAATTCCAATTAAACACAAATTAAAAATTATTAACCTTTCTGAGATGCCAGGGATTTTAATTTTGGATTCAACGGCGTTTTATGTGATATTAAAATCCAGTACAGCATTCGGAAAACGTCACTACACTCCGAATAAAATTATCGAAAGGTTAAAAAGTAATGATTTGGTGACGTGGTTATTTTCATTACTCAAAATTAATACGTTATTCACACCTCTACCATTTGTATATTTTCTCCAAATCGTACAAAGGCTACGATTTTCTAAGACATTTAATGAAAATGTAAATATTTTATTTGTACACTTAATGTACACAGTAAAAGGGCAACTGGCAGAGATCGTATGACCAAGGCACCTAATTAAATCTAAATATTTTATTATGAATTTGTTAATTACTTGCGGTCGGAAAATAAATAAAACCTGTATATGGGAGAAACGAAAAACTAGTGTCACCCTCATGTAGCCTGTTGCCCTAAAAATAAAAAAAAATATAAAAAAAAATAGTGTGACACAATTCTTGAAGTCCAGCTATGCATTATTTACACGCGTGTCCAGAGAGTCCGCACTTGTTTTCATTCAGAACACTGCATAGAGAAGACGTTACGAATGTCTCCGGTAGACTTGATTAATTGGTAATTCTTGAACATTTTTGTTAGTGTGGGTGAAGCACCGTTACAAATATAACTTTAAAACTACGCGAGTTATTATTGGAGGATCCACGATAAGTTATGTCGTTGTGTGTTACGTAATATTTTAGAGGACAGACCAGTCGAACTGCAACAGTGACTGCAACACGTCCAATTCTAATATTTTTATCACTTACATCTATTCATTAACGTATATTACTGGGCGCTAGAAATATCTCTTACGTAATGCTTCTTTGTCTTAAAAATAGTATATTTCAGCAGTATCAGACCTTAATATGGTGAACTGCAACATGTGTGGAATGATGAAAATGTGTTTCTAGAACATTAAATGCGCTTAAATCAAAAATTGTTTTATACATTTCGCAAATGAGGTCCTGCGAGCCGAAATATCCTTAAAGTTTTAATTGGATATAGACTGGTGTTATTGGCTCACATGTGGGAAGTTATAAAAGAACTATTAAAAATTTGCTAAATTATTTTTATATAATGTAATGTAGAGGATATTTAAAAGAAATTCATCGCACTGTTGGCGGTGCTTTTTCTCAGTTTATTTACGAATAGAGAAAGCAACTAATAAAGAAAACTAATTGAATGTTGTATAATATATAGAACCATATACTGTATTCGTGGTATTACAAAGAAAATGCTACAGGTATTTTATTAGGTATTCACTACAGAAGTTGTATGAAATAGTTTAAAGAAACAAGACGTGCATACTTTCTTATATACGCCAGGTGCTCTCGTTATAATATCCCATTAAAATTAGAAATGCACCACCTAGGAGTAAGAGCATTGGAAACAGCTGTTTTTTAATTGGTTGGTAAAAAAAAGAAAATGCTTGGGATGTTCTAATTGCAGGGAGTACTGACCAAAGTCGAGTACGGAGTGCACCTGCAGATGATCGATAATCTTCATTATTCTTTGTATTGTTGAAATGAGGACGGTGTTTGGAACTTGCAATTATCGACATGAGGTGATCAATTCTTGAGAGACAGTGGCTCCTAATTAAGTCTTTAATGTGCGGTTATCTGAGATACGCGGAGACGTGATTCATGCTGCCTGTTGCGGCCGGCGCGTTCAATTGCGAAACATGTCAATTGCAGCCTATTTATACAATGTATAAATCACGGACCTTCAGCTACTACGCCATGAATTTGATTTTGAGCCAAAGGTTCGGCTCGTGGAATACACCGCATTGCCACGGCGATAAAACACAAAGGATATTCTATTGGTATATTCCATCAGTTCTGTATATTTCCATCTAGATATTTGTAATATTCAGTATGAATTACAATATTCTATTTTACGAAGTGTATATATTTTTAATTATTTTTCGCCGATAAATTAATTAACAAATATGTCCCATGTTAGTAGGCAAAATAAGGGGGAGCTGATAAAATTTAAAACAAAGAAGGACAGATTGAAATCCAACAAATTAATTATCATCACTGCTAAAATAAAAATATGACAATACGTGGTAAGTTGTATAAATTTCTGATTAAATGAGAGGTTTTCTTTAGAATAGCTTGAAATAAGAAAATGAAATATACTAACCATCCATTAAAATGATAAAAGGAAAACGTAAAAGAAGGACTTACATGGACAAATTTATTATTATTATTATTATTTTTAGGGCAACAGGCTACATGAGGGTAATCCACGTTGGGCAACTCCCCTTTAATAGCATAGGAAGAGATTTGAAAGGGGGGATGCGGAAGGGTAGAGGAAGGTAGCCAAGGGTTACTATGGCCCCCGGGCTATATTTTAAGGATCCTACCCGGCATTCGCCTAAAGAAATGCAGGGAAAACCCTAGAAAAACCTGCATCAGGTAGGTCGGGCATTGGGTACTTGTCCCACGCCCTTCCGATAGCGGGAGAGGAGTTTGCTGTGGGGACGCAGCATTCCCTTCTCCGTGTCTCGACCAGTTTAGGAGGCAGCTGGCCGACTATTCCAATGGGAAAGCGGACAACTCTTACCGTATGCCCAAGTTCTGTGACCCCGGAACATACACCTCTCAGAAC
The DNA here is from genome assembly GCA_037074705.1 of Zhengitettix transpicula. Taxonomy (NCBI): domain Eukaryota; kingdom Metazoa; phylum Arthropoda; class Insecta; order Orthoptera; family Tetrigidae; genus Zhengitettix; species Zhengitettix transpicula. The sequence goes on along the minus strand of CM073593.1, from coordinate 23,185,128 downwards.
AGGCCGAGCTGCCTCGGCTTGTTGGGAACCTTAGTTCAAAAACGGAGAGGAAAAGGCATCCCCAAAGGTAGCCCCTTCGTATCTCTCCTACAAGGCTTTGCCTGCGAGAGAACATCCCTCGCAGGTTACCTGCGAGAGAATCCTCTCGCAGGCTCTCGAGTTACATGGACAAAAAACCATATCCCCATTAAAAATCAAATATCTGGCTTCCCAACTGAGAGTCTGAAATACATGGAGGTCTGCTTAAACATACAGAGCATAAAAAATGCTTCTTGATATTTATATCAGCTACCTTTGAGAGGAAAATGTGCTCTAACAGTAGTTTTGCACTGTTATAATATTGTTTTGATTACAATTATCAAGAATGTGGAATTTTCTCTGTGAGTGAGCGTTAGATGAATGGGATTCACAGGTAGTAAATCAGCGGCAGTTCGTCGGAATAGATGCGAATATCGTAGGAGGGGTCAGGAGTTTAAACGACAGAATCTCAGTCGTCATGTGAAAAATAAGCAGTCACAGATATCGAGAAAAAAAACGCCTAGCTGGAAAATTTGGTGATATCGATTGTCCGGACAACTCTTCGTATGCCGAAGACCTGCATTATAGATAATATTCAGTTGTATCGGCAAATGTTCAAATAGGAAAATTTAACGCAATCTGTAGTTAAAGATTAGTATTCCTAACGAGTATATCAATATGTTCAGCATATATTACTAGCTAAGGCCTCAGAAGAATTGCAAATTTCATTTAATATTTCAACTTAAACGAGCAGTGACTATTTATTTTACGTTTCAACAATGGCCGACAAACCTATTGATGGCTGGATAAGAAATCTCATCAATTCGCCAACATGCTCAAGTCGAACCTCTTTATTCAATCCGTCAAGATGTTCACGTCCACGGATAACAAGGTCGTTAGTGGAAAGTCTCATTCCAATTGAATCGGAGTAAAATGTTTCTGTACAGTTACTACATATGACCCATCAATGTGAACCAGCTTTCATAACGTATCGCAAATGTTAAGCCCTCGAGACGTATTAAAGGATGGGATTGAGCGGTAATGATAGGCGCAATTAAAGCACGTCCAATTTTAGCGTTTAACCCTGGTGAACCCACAGTAAATAAGACGGAGCAGCTTTCACGAGATGGCTTTCGCTCCGAGACAATTACTGCGCTCATCGTCGACTGGTTCGGTTATGGCCATCGTGACCAGACCGCGGAGGGCCAACTGGGGATGTGGGTCGAAAACAGACCATTAGTACAAATTGCAACGAGCGGCGTCGTTGTATATCCGCAGGGCTACGCCTCTTATGAAACATTGTTCTTCCGGGAACGAAATCACGTCGGCAAATTGGTTTCGACAACCGCGATAGTGACGCAGACGCTGCAGCAAGAAAATATGAAAGGAACGACGAGACCCTACAAAAAATGTCCACGCTACTTAAAGTGATTTTACGATTGTATTGTTTATTACACACACACACAAAACTACAATTAAATTACACAGCATCATCCACAATTTAAACAAAATTGTTGTGGGTTGCCTGAATCAACAAAATATTTCATATTCTTATCCACGCCATCTCTGAGTATTTCGGCGTTTTGGAAACTAGAGTGTATCGATTTACTATACAAGTCTGGACTTTAAGCGGTCACGTTGGCAACATTGTTTTGAAATTATATGAATTAAACGACGTTCATTGATAAACACAGTTGCCCAGGATACATTTTAATGTGTTATAAAAATTGTTGATTTTAAGGTGTCGTTTTCATTATGTCACGTTTTGAAGTGCAGAAGAAATGACTCGCCTTGATATAATGATTCGAATATCTATTATCAACTCAAATCAGTTGGAGTAATACAATTAAGTTACAATCTTCCAACGTATTCTAATGGTCAGAGAAATTAAGCGCTCTATTAGCATCATAAAAACCTCAAAATTAAAATTTAACTTCCAAAAACAAATTATACATAATTAGTCAAGAGGTGAAGTGAAAATTCGTTATACGGCTTGGAATAGAAGAATTTTTTTTTTTGTCGTAGCCAATATGAGTTGGTATATGCTATTGATATCGAAGGTGTGTTGCTTGTTGCATTCGGAAGATTGTATCGCCACCGTGTTGCATTTTCATGATCCTCTTTGGATAGGGATTTTATTACAAAGAATAAATATGTATTTGGTGTTATTCTTTAATGCATCTATCCTACTTCAGTATTGTATAATTATATTTTTATATCATTAATCTGATTAATAATTATTAATTTAAATTCTTGATACGCGGATGCTGTTTAGTTACGGATGCTTTTAACACATATAATGATACGTTAAGCCCGTTCCAATTTTGGTATGTGCAATTTTAAGATATGTTATGAAATGCGATTGCCGTTAATATAAACTTCCTCGATTTAGCTTAATCCGAGTGGATAATCCATAATTTTCAAGTTTTAAGCGGAAGAGATGTCCCTGACTTATTGCGCCCTAATGTACAGGTTCTGGTGTGAGGCAATAGCATGAAACTATCACTTTGGCAAGCGCCTCCGCCCCCGCTGAAGGGTTCACCTTTCTGCAAGAGATAGCCAGCCAAGTTTCCACGCGACCATTGTTCCGGCGCCAAACAATGAACCGCGCCCACTGCATCATGAGAAAATACAACCGGCATCGGACCCAAGACAGTGTACAGTGCCAGGATAAGGAATGCAGCACATCATCTCATCTCTCTGCTTCCGAAACACCGATCGTTGCATGTAGCATTTATGTTTGCACTCTCAACTTCAGCGTTGCATTTGGCGTGAAGAAACAAAGCTCAGTGGTATTTGTCTTAGAATAAACAATATTAGAAACGTTAGGAACATACTTAAGAGTTTCAAAATCTGAAAATATCGTACTAATATCTTATCTAAAGTAACATTTTAGAAACAGAAGTCAGACTTCGCATAAAATATACAATCAAACAAAAAATGACGTTAACTAAAGAACCTTCAAAATGAACTGTAGATACTGAGATTGGGCCAAAAAAATGGAAAAACGTAACAGTTATATAACCAGCACTAGCAAAAAGTGTAAGCAGTCATGTCTAGAATTCAAAACTGGGTAGGGAAACGGTGCCCAAGAGAAAAAGCTTCAAGCGTTTTGGTATTCGTTTAAGGAAAAATCTTATAAGTAGAAACCGAGCACAGCAACAATGAAAGCGTGGAAATCACAGAACTTTATAAGGAGAGTTATTAAAAGTGCGAGTTGCGAAGTATGTAGAAATACCTAATATATTAAGGAACTAGACATTGCCCGTGTTGTCATAATTAAACTCAGCGGCATCCATAACCCCAGATTTGACTCCAATATTGATAGTTTTTGCGTTATTTCATGTAACGCTCCTCCATCCCCTTCCCTAAAGAAGCTACCCTCCCATACCGAAAGGGGCTGAAATTATACGCATAAATATATAGAGAAACACTACTTACCTCATTTACTCCGAAAAATTTTCTTTCGACGAAAATATCGGCCGTTTAACTTATTTTCAAATTGCCACTCCCGTCCACCTCCGCCTCTGGGGTTTAAAGAAAAGTTGAATGTCCTAATTAAACTCAGCGACATACGTAACCCCGGATTAGACTCCAATCTCCGACTTTTTTTAGTTATTATTATGTAACGCCCCTCCATCCGCACCCCTCGTATGTCTGAAGGGGTAGAAATTATACACATATAATATAGGGAGAAATATTATCAATCACATTGACCCACAGAAATATTTATTCGAAGCTAATATCGGCCATTTCAACGCGTTTGAAATGTCCACCCATGTCCACCCCCTCCACTGAGGGTGGTAGTCATGTATTACACCACAGCGTTTGTTTCCAGTTTGCAAGGAACATGTTTACGAAATTTGGTCAAATAGTATGCGGATCATACACACAAATATACAAACATACGTACACACACGCATACAAAGTCTATTTTATTTATTAGACTACATACTGAGTTATTTGTATATGGACATATACGTTGGCATTCATACAGGAAAAAAATAAAACTAATAGTTAGAAACGGTTCGTAAATAAGCTGAGAAATTTGATTTGTATAAAAATAGATGAAAAAATAAAAGCAAACTATAGAGTTTTTACAGCTTTTTTGTTACAGGCTCTTTGCTAGAGAAATCAATTAACGTTGAAAGAGCAAACGGAATACTGAGGTATGGATCACATCCTCAAAATTTGAGACCATCCATTTTACTTTACCTGAAGGGAATTTGAAAGAAGCTCTGTTGAAACATTTTAAGAAGTTTGACTTTGTTCAGACTATAAATATACTGAGATATAATGATATAATAACTAATATCACTCTTTTCTAATAATACTCTTTAACGTCAGTTTTATCTACGTATATTTCACAAAGAGATCAAACCGTAACAACTTTAAATGACTATATTAAAGTCAATATTTTTGGTCTGTAATCGATGACAAAGTTCTTGAAAACTATGTTTGTTCCAGAGAAAAACTGGACTCACTAAGACGGGCATGATTTAATAATCTGCAAATAGGTTTGATGTTTCATGAAGATTATGTAATGAAAAACATTGCAAGATCAGTTGCTTATGTGGGTTTAGTATACATAAGCATTACACAAACAAGGCGCCAATCTTTCATTATGAAACACTGCTAAGTGTAAGATGCCAGGTACATGTTCTGCGGGTTGTATTACACAGTCAGGGAATGAACATTAAAGCTGCATATAGTATGACAGCAAAAATTGTATAACACACTGCAGAAGAAATGCATTACATCGAGGTAATTTATTGAATAGTTTAAATATACAAGAAAATTATTATTTAAAAATATATTGGATTTAAATTGAACGTTGCACGCTAGTTTAAATATACAAGAAAATTATTATTTAAAAATATATTGGATTTAAATGAAGTTCGTATAAAATATTTTCAACACATTATTTTTATGCTAATTATTTAGGATTAATTAAACTGTTATTGAAATGACACTTATAGAACATAATGCTTTAGTGAATTTTAATGGATTTCAAATTGAATCTTAATGCCCGTGTTCTGTTAAGGTTTATATTTTACCGAATATGTGCAACCAATAATATATACTTGATGAATCAATGCGGGTGAATTTGAAACTTTATTTAATTTTGCTTACTTAAATTACACGTCTACGAACTATAATTGACGTAATGAAAATCTCATTGCAAGAATAATAAACATAACCAAGCGCATGATTGACATTAAATAAAAAAATTATAATTTCAACAGTGTATTTAACTGTAAATACATCCCACATTTTAATAAACTATATTTTCCCTTGGGTAGTTCTAAAACAGGTTTAAAATGCCAAATATATTAAGTCTGCATATAATGATAATAAGGATGGTTTTATTATGTACGAAATATCTCAATCACATTTGTCTGGTAAATCATTTTAGTCTGTTGAGTACATATTGGGAAAATTAACGACCATTATATATTTAGTTCCTATGGGGCGAAATATCTAAAAACGAGCCTTATAAATACTGAAAAAAAAAAGAAGAGAAAATATTTCCAAATCTACTGATCTACGATTCATTATTCGTTCTGTCAGTCTCGGTTCAGAACATAAATTAACCAATAATTATTAGAAACCACACCGCTTAACATTTAGAAATTTACAGTTCCATAGGTAAAAGTGGAACCCTTAAATTCACCTGTCCTACGTAACTAATAATATATATATATATATATATATATACATTGACTTAATAGTATTAAAAATATGTATTTAAATGAAGACAAAAAATCACTTAAAATTACTGAACCAACAAAATAATAACAGAGTTGTCATAAAATTCATCTTATTAAATAATTCCTTAAAAACAAAAAAATCGCTTACTGTGTAAAGTAATCTGTCACAAATCAATTGATGTGTAACTACAAAATGTAAAAGGTAGTACAAAGTAATTCAAAACACAAAATACACTAAGAACCACTCAAACATAAAAGACGGACAAGTCACTTCTCGGAGCTGAAAGACGAGTAGCAAATCCAGGGCGTACATGAAGCAAACAAACAAAACAAAAGTTATGAAACAATTTTTCAACACTTTTGCAGGAAAAATAATTTAAACTACAAGGGAACGATCAGATAAACTACTGTACTGAATAAAACGCGCCTTTAAATAAGATATTATTACACTGAATCACAAAACCACCCCTAATGGTGCTCCCCTCTTATGCCCAAAGGGGATGATTCAACATGTGGAGAGCTATCAATCTCATTGATACCGAAAAATATTTATTCGACGCAAATATCGTCCGTTTTAGGATGTTTGAAAATTTCCACCCACGCCCCTGGGGATGGTAGTCCTGTCTTGCCCCAACAGTGTTTGTTTTCGGTTCGAAAGGAACAAAATTTTTATGTGTAACATACACACATATAAGTCCACAAACATACGATCAATTTCATTTATTAAACTAGCTGGGTGCTCGGAATTGACTCGGTTGTCATAATTAAACTCAGAGACATCCATAGCCGTGGATTAGAGTACAATGTCGGTTGCTTTTTATTTATTTATTTGTAGCGCCCCTTCACCCCCACCCTTCCATGCCGCAAACGGTTGAAATATGCACAAAAAACATCGGGAGATCTCATTGATCCAGAAATTATTATTACTAATTGTGTTCCTGTAATAATCCCCAGTAGATGTTTCTTTAGCCGGTAACGTTTCGTAAATATATCCTAAATCATTCAATCCTTATCACAACTGTTAAACGTCTTCCATATTGATATATAAATTCTTCACAATTTACTCACAAGCCTTTGAAGCAATCCTCGGCGTATTCACTTCGTCAAGCTTGTTCCGCAAGTCGTTACCATACAGAAAAAAAAAGCCTTTCGCAATCTCTGTAGAGAAGCGTTTACCCGTAACAACGTAACATTAATCCTTCAGCTGTTTGAACATTGTCCGCGTGATTTCTAGTAACACTGCTAACAAGTGGTTGCCTGTACTTCCGTATTTCTTGCGAGAGCTCACGAATGAAATGCAACTCGCATACACGGGTATTAAATTACAGTAACTTAACACATCTGATAAAGAGTAGGCACTATAATAATATATAAGCAGAAAATAACTAATTCAAATTATTTGAATGTTTAGAAGAAAATGGAAGGAATCTATCCAAATGGAGAAATTTTATCAAAGTTAAAACAACATTTGAGGATCGTCTGTTTGTCTGTAAATCAAAAACTCTTTATCCACTTGGAAATATCAGAATTATACTAATAAATTCAGATTTTTTCAGAGATTATTCCTGTACAAAGTTGAAACCATATTGTAAAAATCTTTCTAGCGTTGAGGGAAATATTACAGTATAAAGAAAAAGTATTTCAGTTATGTCGAATAAAAATATATATTTTTTAAATTGCTAGAATTTTTTATATTAATTTTTAAATTGAAAGTTTTTTTCAATCTGCCTTTGTCAAACACAAGATACAGATGAACTGAGGTTTTATCATAATATGAAAATAACAATACAGAGAGCAGAAACTTAAAGAATACTTAAAAAGCATAATTAAGTCACATAAACAATATTATTATAGTTGCTTGTTGCTTGTTGCTAATATTTAAAAAACTTGAAATCGATTATAGACTATAATAAGTTCATTTATATCTTGTGTTTGACAATGACACGAATGTCGAAAGGTAGTAACTTTAAATTGCAAATAATTATCAATAGTTTAAGTCTGTAATGCAAGTAAAAGTTTTTAATATTAACATCACATGTTAAATATATAATTATAATATATTGTCTTATGAAAAACGGAATGCACTACAAGCTGAAACAAGATTTTGAGGCCAGCTTTCAAATTCATTACATATTTTCTTTGGTTCGTAATTTTTTCATCAAATATAGGCCTATAAGGAAAAAAGTTGCTGGAAAACGATTGAGTTACGTTATTTTATTTGTTGTATCTGTAAGATATGGTCTCTACAATTCTTGGTCCAAATTCTGGAAAACTTTTACTGAAGTACGGTATAGGAATATCGTAACTAAATTAACGTCATTATAATCAAAATTAAAAATATCAATATCTTAAATCGGTTATCTGACTCGTCTTTCCAACATTTTTCCAGTGTTTTGAAAATGTTGAAGTTTTTTATAACTTCAGTGAACTTACGAAGTGAAATCCTGAGAAAGTGTGATCGTAATTTGAACTATTATACTCTTTTAAAAATGAATTGTGTAGCAGATTTTCTTTGTAATTATCTCACGAATTTCGTTATACGGAGTTCAAATGTGAAAAAAAAATTGTTAAGAAGGCGATGCTGCTAAATTTTTTCATAAAATATTGTCGACAAACAATCTGACACTTACATATTTGTAAAAGGAAATCAAGCCTACGGAATATAATTATTATAAATAAAATATGAACAATAATCTGACTATTAAGATAAATATAGTTAGTTAATGTAACATGGCCATAAGTCAGATATTTATTACATGAATTTTAAATTAAACTGCATTTGGGATTATTAAATCAGATCCAATCAACCATATAATAAATGTTTGAATTATGGATATCTTACATAAATTATATTTAAAATAATAATCAGTTATTTCCAATTATTTGATGCTTGGCCTAATTTTGCATCTCATGTTGATGTCATCTCAATTTTTGACGAATTTTGAAAAAAAATATTTTTGTATCAATGATATATTTCAATTATATTAGAATAAATTATGGCAATTTCATTGGTTTAAAATTCAAATCGTAGTTGAATTTCTTAAATAAATTAGTTAATTCGTTACTACAAATAGAATTTTTATTAAATTATAGGTGTATCATTGTTCCAAATCATATAAATAATATTAATCTGGAGTCTTGAATTAGTGTTAATAATCACAAATAATTCATTTAAAATTTATAAAATAATTTTTTGAGTCACGGTCGTGTTACATTAATTAGTTTGACTATAATTATTGTTTCATTTTATCATTCATAACTCCTTGGCTCGACATCCCATGAAGGGCCTTGGCCTACCGAGACGGCTGCCAGACTGCCCTCTTACATGACACATTCTGGATTTAGGAGTGATACCTGGTCAGAGTGTCGATTCTCCCACAGCCTTAACCCCAGTTTTCTTGACCAGGACGAACACAAGCATCCATGCCCATGCCGGGATTCGAACCCGGGACCTCCGTGACGCGGCAATGACGCTGGCCACTACACCACAGCAGACCGGCTTTATCATTCATAGAATGACATTATTCGAGTTCGACAATCGATATTTAAAAAAGAAAACTTTTTGGGGAAATTTTTATAATGAATATCTAATTGGAAATTGGAATTAGGACGAATGGTAAATTTTTTAGTTTGTCTAAAGAAAGGAAGTTTAGTAAATGTTTCGAGGAAATGTTATTATAAACAGCGGAAACCTTATATTGACGACATGAAAGTCGAAATGACACAAAAATGAGGTTAGAAAAAGGCCCCTCAGTATAGATTCACTTGCAAGATATTTTCTCGGGGAAAGTAGCCGAGTAAGTGCATTTATTGTACGCGACGTTTCAGCGACGTAGATGACATCGTCTGGTAAAGACAAATTCCTAAGTGGAGTTTTTATACCGATGAGGTGAATCCTCTTATTAATAAAGCTAATGTAAAGGATGAATTCACTTGTTTTAGTCAGGTCCTGAATGCTGATGAGTTTGATTTTACTGTAAAGAGGTGAATTTATGAGCGACTGCCCGGTAAAAGCTTAAAGAGTTGGTAATTTATTGTGTAAGGTAAGGTCGGTTTTGCCTTCTTAAAAAATATTGTTTAATGCGACCGCACCAGATAATCTTAGGTAAATTTGAAACTTCTTGTCTGACGAAAGTTTGACTGAACAAAGCGTGTGCCTTTCCAAAGACGTTTCTCGCCTGACGCGTCCGGACACTTAACTTAGAGGCGAGCGGTTCAACTCTGACAGCGAAGAATTGCATCGCTCGAGGCTCGAACCCGCCCCTCCCACCAGGTGGCTGCGTGTAAACCTGTCCAGCATCGAACTAGTATTTTATGTGCGTCGTGTCTCGATCCTAATAGAGCGGCTGTTGTTGAGCACCCTTCGCTTCGAATATCACCACAATGTCTGGGTGTTCGCTACGACTGAAAACTCCTGCCGAGTATAAACGGATGAAGTGTAATTACAATTTAATATTACTTTGTTTGAGGTTACTGTTTACGGAAGTGTCTTTACAATACCATCTCACAGTCATTTCAATTAAATAAGTGATCACAGAAGTATTTTATCGCTTATTTTGGCCTTGCGAGGTATTGTTTGTTTAAATTCAGTATCACACGATGTATTAAGATATTGCCATTCTTATAGTAGAGACGAAAAGGAATAAAATCTGCAAAACGTGTAAAATCAATGTAATTTCATTTACAGATATTAAAAATATAAGTACAAATTATAAAGTAGGATCTGGTAAAAACTAACTTTAATATTACAAAAACAAAAAAACTGGTTTATAAACAAAATTGTCAGTACAAATTAGATCAATAAATAGCAAAAAAAGATCAAATATGGTGATAATATAAATACCACACAAAGTTTCTGCAATCGTTGTTGCTTTCGTCGCGTGATAAAAGATCAAGAGCCGTGAGAACGACACAACCGCACAAAGCAGCCCACCCACAGATTAAACAGACAGATGTGGAAAGTAAAAACCTTGCATTCACATCCGTCTCAATGTTCATGCAAAATTTCCGATAATTTCTTATGATAAATATTTTATTTTTTGCTTGAAGGACCGCCCAATGTACCCTGCAGCGTCCCAGTATAGTCCGTCGCCCGTTATTACGCTCGCCGTCATGCTTGAGGGCAGCTCATTTTAGTGTCTTTCTGCGCAAGCGCTACACCTCATCATGCGCAGTCAATCATCTTCAGTAAGCACCTAGAGCTTGACCTCGTTAGATCGTTGTCGTGAGTGTGTGTGTCTGTTTATTCAGCAAAGTCTATAATGAGGCAACCATTCCCTCAATGTGCGCCACCCGCCGTACTTGCTGACGCGTTGTATAGTATCTTCCTCGACCGGAGACGTATACTTTTAAACTAATATCTTATTCTTAGCCTTTTTACAGTGAAGACAAGCAAAATTTTTTACCTTTGATGCGTTAGATTTCTTATTCCACCTTTTATAATGTCTTCTATTATGAATAATGTCAAAAATTTTGGTCTCAGTTATGTTCATTATACTTAAATTCATCAGTCTGTTATTAATTATGAAATTTGGGATGAGTTTCGAACGTGTTTCATTCTAATATATATCTGTACGGTACAAATTTTACACATCATAGTATATTTTCCATTTAGCTTTTGAATAATACAGTAACACCTGAAGAGGTCACAAATGTACGAATAATTAAAATTTAATATTATAAGTCTAATTTATATAATATTAAATGTAACGTTTATTAATAAACTTATTTAATATTTTTCTGACTTAATTGTCGATAAATAATTATATTAATTAATTAAATTTTCAGTCAATGCTGTATTAAAATGTTATAACTAACATCTTTAGCAATTATCTGATCTTCATTCTTCATCAATTCCAAAACGGGATAGATTTTACTGGAAGAGTGATTTACAAACTCTATCTAGTGACGCTTTAGTTTATTGAAATAAGGCTTAATCACAAAGCTACAAATACCAAAACTACTTAGGAAAATTTGCAACTCATTTAAGTCTACACATTATCTGGCTGGCTTTTTCTAGATTCCTTTTCTCGTCTGAGGAATTAGGGTGTTTCGTCCATTGAATAGAACGTTTCGTAGGCCCCGACGTGGCATGTGATTTGATGTTCTCTGGGTTCTGGACTTGCCGTTTATAATAGCTTAACACCAGAAACATTACAGAACTATTAAAAACATTACTTGGAGACGTACGATCTAATTTAATACATGCATCTGATATCTTCATTAAATTCAAATATAAGATTAAAGTATAAGTCCAATTTTTGTAATACCTACTTCTCCTGCACCGTTTATAAATGATTTGTAAACAAAATGAAATTATGAGCTATTAAAACACAACTTTCCATCAACCCCGTGCTATAATTCCCGAAAGTAAACAAACAGAAAATTTGTGAGATTTGCAAAGGATCTAACATTATATGCAAATATACACAGCACAATTCCATAGTGATTTTTACGATAGTATTGTAGTAGACAGTAGAAGATCTTAGTATCACCACAATGAAGGTCTAGAATATCCCTCTATTTTAGTCGTCTACAATTAAATAATTAAGTTAACGGGCAACTTATTAAGACTGATGACAATTGACAACCTCCGCTGACTTCTTGTCAGTTAGTTGCTGTGAACTGTATCCGCTTGATATATACTTTTTCTATGTTAAACTATATTCAGTGGAACATATCAAGAGTTATTTTCGAGTTAATCTAAATTACGCTCAAAATATGTCGACTCCATTTATATTCTCGAAGACAGAGCTTCAACAATAAATATTATGTAAAGTCATAATTAATGTACAACTGTGTTTTATTCTAGAAATTTTCTATGTCAATTTCATGTGCTTCACGAAAGAAAACCATATAACGGAGGAAATAATATTATTTACACGAATAAAACACTGTTTGTACTACTTTTATGGTTTGATAAACAAGCTTCCATTTGATAGCCACCCATTTGTTATTTACTGTAGTATACAACTGATTTAAAAATAAAAAATAAATGTATTCGTTAATATGGCAGTGTGGCTACGGAGTACGACGTCAAATAAAAGTTAATGACATTGAAAAACAATCATAACCTCAATGTTGTTACCATTGTACACGGGACTAAGGTGGAAAGTATCAATGTTGAAGAAAGGATGTTTGTTTCCAACGTTCGACAGTCATACAGGACGAAAACTCGTAATATTACCATAGATTGCATAACATAGTCAATGAACTTCGAAACGTTACGCCACGCTACTGTAACATTGTAACCAGAGTCTCGCATTTTAGTCCAGATAAATCAAGTCGTCATGTGCTAACATTTTTTAAAAATTACGACCCTTGTTATAGATTTTTCTTCTCTCAATATGAGGAACCTATTTCTGAAATTTTTGAGTTTTGTCACATACTGTATAATATAATACATATAGGTTTTATATATATATATATAGTAATGCCAATAAAACAGACCATTAATTGTTTTTAATATAATTAAATTGTTAGTGGTACGAATGCGTAAAGGGGACAATGAAGGCGGGTTTTTCCTTTATTTAACATTGGAGACCGCGCGCGGAGAAAACTGAGTATTCACTTGGAGAACGCCAGTCTGGAATCGGCGATTGAAAGGTGAAGGAGTCAAAATTCTGCGTACGAGAGATGAAACTGTTAAAAGTCGACGGGGAGATATAGGACAGTTCAGTTCACCTAGAGCAACAAACAGTAAAATTTGCAGTTATAAAGTACGAATGGCGAGATCCTGTATTTTTACATGAAAGGAAGCAAACATTTTTACGGAGAGATTTACACAATAATTTGCACACGGTGAAACAAATGGTTGCTTCACGCTTATTGAACAGTTTTCGCATAGAGGAGACCGGAATCCACTAGCTGACCAAAGGGGGCGGCTCATCCGAGGTTCCAGATAGCAGAGGACGAGTATTTTAATCGTGTGTATTAAAATTTTCAATAAAGTGTAGAGTCTGTGTAAAAATGGCTTTTTTGTGTGGTAGTTTTCAAGCTACAAGAGAGATCTGGTACCAGACAGACGTTCCGTAAGTAACAAAACATTTATACAAATTTGTAAACGATAATTATAAAGGTATAGTTTTCGTTTCATTTAGTTTTCTTCTGTTTCACTTATCTTCATATTGTTTTAGGTTAACTTTTTATATTTGAATTGTTGATTGTCAGTTTATACATTGCTTTTGTTCTAATTATCAAACCGAGTAGTGACTCTGAGATAAGAGATTCAACGTATTTGATTGTAATGATATAAGAACTGTATGTTCATAAATGTCACGAATTAATAAATCAAAATTAAAGTATTTGTTTTTAAATGGATGAAATTCGGCATGAAAAATAGGTCTTGAACATTGTAAATTTATCAACAATAATAAATTTCTTCTAAACTTTAGTAAATGTTGTTAATTATTCCTATGATTTAAGACCTCTTTTTTAATCATAATAGATTCGACGTCTTCAACGTGTGGCTAATTATTCAAATTTTAAATATATTTTTTGTTAATTGATTCATTTAATTAAAGCCTTCCAGTAGTTTATTACAATATATATATATATATATATATATATATATATATATATCAGGGATGACATGATTGACATTGTCAAAATAATACATCTGGAGGGGAAAGAGAAAAAGTTAATGCCTAACCTGAAATTGAGGACTGTGTCCCTATATGTTGGACAGAAAACAGTTCAAATTTTCTAGTTTCCTTCTTCAGGAGATAGTTGTACATCGAAGTGTACGGTCGGTCAGCATGTGTTGCGCAACTATTTCTCGAAGAAGAAGGCTAACGCCTCGGAAAATTTGAACTCTTTTCCTGAGCAGCATATGGCGACACCGGACCTCAATTTCAAGTAAGCCACTAACTTACTGTCCTTCCTGTCCATATTAATTATATATGCTATATTTTATTTTAACGTCTGTTTTTAATTATAATCAGATATATATTCTAATATACCAATTTAACGGAGGAAAATAAAGCCTCCACGTTAGAGAGTCAAATTATGTGGTATTAGAACTTTTAAAAGGAAGGAAGTTAACAGGATTTTACCTTGAATTTAAACAAAATTATTTTAAAGAAATAAAAAGGTATAATATTTATTACAATTCCGATTTACTTTAATGAATTTTCATATTTATGTTTTTAAGAAATTGTCACAGCTTTAATGATACTCTGAGCCACTTACTGGGTCTCAAATAATAATAGTGATTTGAAATTGTCACCAAAAGTTACAAAAGAGAATACAAATTAAATTTACATTAACAAAATTGTATAAAAGAATCTAACATAAAAAACTAGAAAAATCTGACAAATCTAGAGAATTCTGACGGTAAATTTTATTTACATAAAGAATTACAAAATCAAGTTTCTAAATACCATTTTATTTAAAGCTGCTCTGTTACCATATTGTGTACCCCACAGTTATTTCATTTTTTTTAAAAATATTTAATTCAACGGTCATAACACTGATCACCATATCGTTTCACTTCACAAAAATTCCGGCTCCCCTCTAACAACTGTTCACGAACTTAACGTTGTCGTACTTATTGTCACGGAGTTTTGCTGTAGAAATACGTCAATGCCAAATATGATATTTTCAGCCTTTGTTCAGCTTAGACTTTGCTGGATTCCTAATTATTTAGTCACTCGGCTGGTCTCTAAAACTATATTCAGTCTAACATTGGTTAAAGTCCCAAACACAATGGCTGCTTCCGCCAAAGTTCTGCATGTCTTACATACGCTTTTCCGACAATAACCTTTACCGTCTCTGCATTCTTGCGCAACCCTGGCTATTCTTTACAATGCCCTGGTCTCAAAGTTACGCCGACAATAATATTAAAGAAAAAACTATTAAATAAACTTACATTACAAATTGTTGATCTATACAATATATATTTGACGACCAATTAACAGTATGTCGAACAGTTCAGAATAAAAAAATATATATGTACTGTCTGGATTAAAAGTGATATATTTGATAAGGTAGTGCGGGGAAATCATTTATAATGCTTTTCTGTAATATTTTCGAACAAATTTGGTTTTTTGCTGTTCTGTTTCATGAAAACGTGAAATTTCGTTCTTTGATTGGAAATAATTGTATTTCCTCTTTTTAAAGAATGGAAGATATGGTGTAATTATCCCACAAGGAAGATACTCGGTTGATTAAATAATATATTAGCTACAGTGCAACCAACTCTGAATTCACATGGAATATTCAAACAACCGCCATTGAAGATATTCTATCAATATATACTATGAAATCTTCAACAAAGATCTTTTTTACTTATTTTACATTAAGTACGAAATTGTGCGGAAACCTTAAAGCCTACAGGTGCTTTATTACAATTTCATTGACTATTTAACTCCGAATCCAGTCACGCGTATTCGAAACTACTTACGCTGAATAAATCTCGTTTGGATTCACCAGAACTCGTTGCAGGCGTGACCATAGATGGAGCCACGGTTTCACAACGTAAGAATAGGAGCACGGATCGTTATTCTGAGGATTATATATCATTCCGTTAGCACCAATAAGACGGCTTAGGAGAGCATTGACAGGAACTGGACTTGGCCAGCCTCTCACAAATTAATTCCCGTGAAGCATATGATTATTTTATTTTTTGGGAGCAACCTGACGCCGCCCCCGATGTTTTTAATCGGCAGAGGGCGGTCTTTTACAGCTCTCATTCTGCTAATTATCTGTCAGACGGTACAGAGCTACAGGCGTGAAATACGACGACTCCGCAGGGTCGGAACCCCATTACGCTTAACTGTCCGCCAAAATTACATGTGCGCCCATAAAAAGCTGCTGCCTCTAATTCCAGAGCGTCTCGCCGTTGCAGTTTTGACGCATAGCAATTAGTGGGGTCGCGTCGACGGCTGTCCAGACGCCGTCTTGCCCTTGGCTTCCGGCCAAAGAACTCGGGGCGCCCTCCGATCAAAGAGATTCGCAACGCGACCAGGTCTCCATCTTGTTTAACCTTTCACTTGAGTGCTCATTACAACGAAAGTAAATAATTAACCTTTTGTTTATTCTCGTACATCTATACCACGCTTTGACCATTGCCGTGCACTTATAAATAATTGTTCTCGAAATGTTATGTGCTTACTTTAAATTTAAATTTATTTGTGGAAAATTTTTACAATAAGGGTACAGCGAGTTAGGCCACCTTTCGCGTAAATCAGTGATTCCATCAAAGAGCTAATTAAAAATGCATTACACATCAATCTCTCTTACAGTCAAGATAGGTTTATTTCGCAAGAAGACCTGTGGGAGCAGTTCTCAGCTCATGCTGAAGGACGTGGGACAAGTAACAAGAGCCAGCATCACATTTAGGCGGTTTTTCCCGGCAGAATCCTCAAACTACAGCCCGGGATAAACTGTGAAAAAGTATCTGTTACTTTTCAATACTGTAGGAACATATATATAAGATTTAATATTTGCTACTATACTTTACAATGAATAAATTTGTGTACGTCAGCGCCGGTATAATGGAGAGAGTTGATGACGCCACCAATCGTCACTGAGTTAGAATCGCACACTGCTTTAAGTTTCGTCTTCTTCATTACCTCTGAGCCATAAACAGTATTATATTATATTGTTATAAAAGAGGCGACCATGGCGGTTAATCAGCAAAGGCACAATTTTGACGTGATTTACATCTCTGAAGCGGTGAGCAACCTGACAAACAGCAAAGAACTCATCTGGTTTGTGGTCTGCAGATTCTGGGGCTCTTTGCACTCCACCACAGTAGTGCACCTCTCAGATCACGAAGCTCAGAAGCGGCTCGTTGTGACTTCATGATAAAAATATATATTTGTTAATAGGATGCGCTAATTTTTTATTAAAGTACTGTAAACTGTATTGTACTTTTCCAAAAGTCACTAAAAACTTCAGCTTAAAAGATGCCGTTTATAAAATCTCCTTTTCATGTATAGATTAATTGTTTATTAATATACCCATACATTAAAATATTTTTTATGTACCTACCACCAGTCTGATGACCATTTGTACTGCATTTAATACAAGTATATACGCAAGTAAACACAAGAAAACTGTAATCTAGTCTTTGAAGGTTCGAATTTATTTATGGTAATCAGTTCTAGATTACCTGCGCAGAATTAGTAAGAGCCTCTATCACGTTGTTTATCAACTATGTAGCTGTGAGCCCAGAACAGATCTGCAGCTATATTATAAACAATTATTCAAGGCTGACGTACTAACCCGAGCTTCCTCGACTGCCAACCCCAATTTACCCGAATGAATAAATTCACACAAACGCTTATAGTATTCCAATTAGTTGTAATTCTATCATGTCAGAAATATCAGTGTTATTCAAGGAAATCGTCCGAAATTAAATTCAATATCTAAGAAACTAAACTAGATCGACCATGATTAGTCGTGTCCAAAATGTATATTTTTTATACCCACGTCAAAATTAACTTATATCGACATAAGCGTGATTGTACGTGGGGTTCGATTGTTCTAAAAATTATATGTTATTTTTTAATTGTACGTTATTGTTCAAATTACATTTCTGTGAGACTCCAAACGCAGCTCAGTAATATAAGTCCATGGACACCTCTGAGCTATCCGAGTCGACTCCGGGCCAGACACGCGAATTCTCCATTCATTTTAACCTAAGTCAGACTCACCTACAATAAAGTATAATTCACACTCTTCATAACCTAATTTTAGGACTCAATGAAGAATGATCAAAGCTGCAATGAATTAATTCAAGCACAGAAAGAACAGCTTCCAAACGAAACTCAGCTATACACGCTATGAAACTGAAGTAAAGGATCAGGATGAAAATATCTCCATAAAGAAATATTTGGTCAGAAGTATGCTTCAAACCGAGAAGATTCAGTAATATTAGTATAATGAAGTTACCATTAGTCGGTACGACTTACATGTATCAGTTACAGTATGTTTTAGTGGACGGGACGGTTGTGACCGTGAACGGTCGAAGGTTGATCGAGAGGTGAACGAATAAAGCGATGAATAACACGTTCGACTTTCGAAACATCGGCAGTGTCACCTTCTCTAAAGATTCCAGGCCGGAGCCAACATGCTGACCTTTCCGCGAGGAACGTCAGTTCCATGTCCTCACCTTAACCAGCTGAGCTCCAGATGAAATTCTGGATATTTTCTGAATAATAATTGCGCAGTTGGTTTAAATAAACTTCTCTAGGTAATTAATTCGAACTTAACAACGATGCA
Organism: Zhengitettix transpicula; assembly: GCA_037074705.1. Classification (NCBI taxonomy): domain Eukaryota; kingdom Metazoa; phylum Arthropoda; class Insecta; order Orthoptera; family Tetrigidae; genus Zhengitettix; species Zhengitettix transpicula. The sequence goes on along the minus strand of CM073593.1, from coordinate 23,166,172 downwards.
TTGTTGTATTATTAACATTTGACAATTTTGGGACAAAGCGAGGTGAGCGACGGATCAGTGTTAATTTCCGTTTTGGACGATCAACTTTCCATTCTTTTACTGTCGATTATGTCAATGTAATGTGCACCACTCTTATTTATCGATTAGATACTATTAGCCACTTTTAAGCTCGACTTGGTTGTGATTACTTCAGCTTTACTCGATCCGAGTATATCAATGTCGCCTTGAGAGTGCAGGTGTGCCGTCCAAGAAAGGTGTCCAATTTCGTAAAGTTTTCACAGCTGTGAAGAAAAGCCCCAAAGTGGGCGGTTAGCCACAGAAGTGTCCAGTGGCTCAGAAACACCTGGGCTGTTTCAGCTTCCTTCCGGCAATACTACACGCTCAAATCCGGGGATCGGATTCTGTAGCGTCCAGTTCCGGAGACTCAAGGATCATGTCTCAAGTCCCAAGCAATAGTCATAAAGAGATTATACGAACTAATCGATCAGATAAATATTCATTATGGTCAGTAATGTCAAAAAACACTTATGAGAATACTCTACTGACGAAATTATTCTCACCTTTGAAATATTTTTACGATATGATTACATTTATTTCAAGAGAAACAAATAAAACATGGCGTCGCTCAGCGGCCGAAACTTACCACAGTATTTCTACATAGCAATCTAATTAACGTCCAGACATAGAGGCATGCAGAAGAAACAAGAAAAGCATTTTGTTCGGAAAACTATAGTCAGGATTGTGTGACAAGTTCCAAGTAAAACATAATTATTTTAATATATTTAATCCGCAGAAATTTTTAGATATATGCCATTTGTGCCAAATATCTTCCATCAAAACCACCATGAGTGAATGAGATCTTGCTAAAAATTATATATTGTAACAAAAGCTATTTAAAATAAATCAAGAAAAGTTGATTCTGAGACTATAAGTTGTAAGCAAAACGTGAAAGAAAAAAATAGACAGGTCCTTTCCTATTAATAATCTTACCAATTGCTAAGCTTTCTGCAATACTTTCCCATTATCATCTCTTAAAATAGAAAGAATCCAACACTGCCTGTTCTCCGCATGGTTCAGCTTATGGATGCACTTTTCGGCTTAAGACTGTCGCTATACATTAACCGACGATAGGATAACAACTCCCAAAAACTTTCTGAAAGAAAACATGAAACATGCGTCACTAAATGCATCCCAGATGTTGGTAAGCAATTATGTGTTTCTCTCCGTGTTGTCACTAAACACTTACTACCACGTGGTACAAACTCCTTTTCTTCCCATGAATCGCTCGGCTTGTGTTGATTTTCCACAGCTGTGTGACATCAAGTATTTCCCTGATATAATTTGCTAGACTATGTAACTTCCCAAAATATATACAGGAAAAACATGTTGGAGGACGAATCAGCATAATAACTATGGGGTCGTTTATGTCGAATCGCTGCAAATTTATCCAAAGCTTCGGTTCTGACGTAGGTTATCGTCGTCAGTTAGCTAAAAGGATAAGAACACGTACTTAATATTTTAGTAAGGCGTATATAAATATATTTTTCACACAGTGTTATAAAGAATACTAATTATAACTTTGTTCTGGAAAAGTTTATTTATATATAAACTTTATACATACGTAGTAGAAATCAACCATTTGTAACGTACGTTATTTAATTTTTTTAAATATTATTCTCAGTGTAATTATTGAGGCCAGAGCATTGTTTGGCGCAAGAATGCAGAGACGCGATTATTGTCGAAAAATCGTATGTAACGCGCTCAAAACTGGCGGAACCATTCAGAGTGGTTTTGGAGCCTGACCGGAGTGGTCATAGCGAAAGTGTGTGTTGGTCATGTAATACGCGTCTGCTTGGTAATGTTTTCAAGCTTGTCTTGAGACTTCAACCAATTTAAATAAATAGGACAACGTAAAGTTTGTGAACAGTTGTTAGAAAGGCACCGGAATTTTGTGCAGTGAAACGATATAGAAATCAGAGTTATGCCTGTTAATTAAATGTTTTCTTTAAATATATAATAACTGTGGAGTACACAATACAGTACCAGAGCGACGCTAAATAAAATGGTATGTAGTAGCATTATTTTGTAAACCGTTATGTAATTATAATGTTTTATAGACACTGATTTCTCTAGATTTGTCAGATTTCTCTAGTTTTTTGTTAGATTTTTTATACAATTTTGTTATTGTAAATTTAAGTTGCATTTTTTAGTAACTTTTTGTACTTATTGCAAGTCATTATAAATTATTAGAGGCCCAGTAAGCGGCCTGAAGTTTCGATTCTCATTAAATCTGAGGCATTTGTTAAAAACATAACTATGTACAAAAATTAAAAGAAAATTAAATTGGAATAAATAAATCTTTCTTATATCTTAAAAAAATTTTTTTTGTTTAAATTCAAGGTAAAATCCTGTAAACTTTCCTTATAAAAGTTCGAATTCCACATAAATTGGCCATAACGTGTTGACTTTATTTTCCTTTTGTTTATTTTGAATACATAATTCGCTTCTAACGTGTTGGCATTTTTATTATTATATTTTTTATTAAAGTGAATACTACATAATTTGGCACCACAACATGTTGGCTTTAATTTTTATTGTTTGTTTAACATGTATATTACAATATATTGTAATGTCAATTAATTAGGCCATTAATTGGTTTTAATCAAATTTAATTGTAGCGGCAGGAGCTTCCAAAGCAACAATGGAGTCAGGCTCTGTTGCTTTGTCGGAAAGTCAAAATGGCGTATGCGCGCTAAAACTGGAGAGCACTAAGAGTTAGTTAGTGGCGGGACATTACAGAGAACGGAACGAATAATACTAGCGCAGAGACTAGCCGTGGTTTAATGTATTATTATTAAAGTTGTGAGTTGAAGACAAAGTAAAAACATTCACGGAAGCATTACATCGAAACTTGCTAAGTAAAAGCAGTTTTACGTTTGTAGTGTGCCAGGAAAGGAAGTCAGCCAGCCAGGAATAGTAAAGTTGCAGTTTTAAGTCCCAAGCGGTAAAAAGACTAGCAAATCTATGGATCACAGGATTCATACAAGGCAAGCGGTCACCAGATAGCTGACAAAAAGGAGGATCATCCGAGTTCCTGGGAGCCTTCAAGGTTGACATAAAGAGTTAAAATCTGTGAGCCGATACTAGAATCAGTGTAAAAAATTTTGCAATAGTGTACTTCCGAAAACAAAAGGGATGCTGGAACCAGCTGGACAGATGTAACAAATTCCAAAATAATGATTTATGTAAACGTAATTAAAAGATAGAAGTCAGATTTCGTTCTATTTTAATTGTCAAGTTAATTTATTTTCTTTTTAGTTTATTTCTATCGACGTATTGTTTAGGTAAATGTGATTTGTTTGTTAATAAGATTTTTAAGTCAAATTGTTGTGTCCATTATCAAACCCAGTGAAGACCCTGAGATCTAATATTTTAAATTGTAATTGTTTTGAGTTATTGCCACAAAACAAAATAAATCTTTTGTTGGTTAATTTTGATCTTTTCATTTAATAAAAAAGCCTTTCAGTTAATCATTACATTTTGGCACCACAACGTGGGACAAATTTAATTTAATTAACGCCTCATTGTTAGTTATTACATTATATATATATATATATATATATATATATATATATGCGTGTGTGTGTGTATATGAAGAGTGGAAACTGCGTTGTCGACCAACACACCGTGGTCCAACGTTATAATTATTGCATTTACAGGAGCCAACAGCCCACACTAGAGCAGCAAGCACGTGTGGTACATAATTACAGTCTATACTTATCTGTTCTCAGTAACTCAAAATTTACAATTCCAGTCATAAGACTCCTCTTATGTTAACAAAACTCCTGCCTCACTTGCATTCTTTGGCAGAATATTTTATCCTGATTAGATACCGCATTAAAATTAAAGGATGTAAAGCCGTTATTCGAATTTACCATGAAACGACCTCACAAGAATTTAAAATGTGAGATGAAATAAGGCCCTTGCGTTCGCTGATCATCGGAAAAGAATAGTTGCGTTTCAATTACTGGAATTATCGACGTATCAAGATTCCGGTGTTCAAGCAATTTTAAGAATTAATACAGCTTTTTAGCTGTCGGAATTTATCTTCCTTATAAAAAGTATTGGGTTGCGCTGATCGTAAGGAATGATAAGCAAGTATAAATTTACGCTGATTACGCAAATGGCGCTCAAGGGACGGTGAAATTACTACGTTCGTTCTACAATATTTTTTTTGATAACCGCGTACTGTAGATTAAAACTGTCTTTAACAACTCCCAACCATAGCAATGACGTAATTAAACTCAAAGAATTTCATGATTATGTAAAAACTTTCTTAGAAATTTTGAATAAGCGACAAATTAAACACTAATTTAAATTATTTTTATAGACAAACTTACTAGTAACTTGATACAATACTGATTAAGTTTATTTTTAATTTTAAGAACTGACTTATTCATACTTTCTATTTATACGTTTTCCTTACCTAATATCCCTCCCATATTATGCAGATCTGCAAGAACCTCCGCCCTGAATAAAGTTATTATCTAACAAACAGTAGAAGTAAGATATAAACATATAGTGAACATATAAAGTAAAATACAATTTAATAAATACCAAAATAAAAAAAAATACGAAATAGTGAATTTGAAAGTGATGAACATTAAAATAGATAAATACTTATGAGCAAAGTATTTAATACATAAACGAGAAGAGAAAATCTTTACATAAATGTTATAAACTTTAAAAATGTTCACATTTATTTAAATACTGTTCACAAAGACACAACCATTTCACCACGGTTACTTTGGACGACAGGAAGAGTCGCTATCTTCTGTGTAATGATGACATCACGTCAGGTATTGTGCGAAAAATTGATAAAATACTTCGATATAAAAATTAGACCCAATCAGTTATATTCCAATATTTTATGCGGAATGTTCAGGACACTCCGAACGGCCATAGATAGAAATCCACAACACGGTACAACCTATTCACAAGATGTCTTCTGTCATGTGTACTGAGGCATCGCGCAATGTTTCATGTCTCGTATGTTGAATTGCTGATGGCTATCTTCTCTCACAGGACCTTCACCTCGCGTTGCGAACAAAACTCATGTCACATGGTCATCAGAAGCAACTAAGGTTCCAACAAGCACCTCGGCCTGTTCTGAGAGGTGTATGTTCCGGGGTCACAGAACTTGGGCATACGGTAAGAGTTGTCCGCTATTCCCATTGGAATAGTCGGCCAGCTGCCTCCTAAACTCGTCGAGACACGGAGAAGGGAATGCTGCGACCCCACAGCAAACTCCTCTCCCGCTATCGGAAGGGCGTGGGACAAGTACCCAATGCCCGACCTACCCGATGCAGGTTTTTATAGGGTTTACCCTGCAGTTCTTTAGGCGAATGCCGGGTAGGATCCTTAAAATATAGCCCGGGGGCCCTAGTTAACCCTTGGCTACCTTCCTCTACCCTTCCGCATCCCCCCTTTCAAATCCCTTCCTATGCTATTAAAGGGGAGTTGCCCAACGTGGATTACCCTCATGTAGCCTGTTGCCCTAAAAAAAAATCAAAAAAAATCAGAAGCCTGCAAGAGGATTCTCTCGCAGGTGAACCTACCCAGAGAGCTCTGGCGGAGGCTACCTTTGGGGATGCCTTCACATCTCTATGGGGATTTTTTTAACTAAGGTTCCCATATGCCGAGGCACCTCGGCCTGTTTTTAGAGGTGGTCGCAGACCTTGGGCATACGGTAAGAGTTGTCCACTATTCCTATTGGAATAGTCTGCCAGCTACCTCCTAAATTGGTCAAGGCACGGCGAGGGGAAAGCTGCGACCCCACAGCAAACCCCTCTCTCGCCATCGGAAGGGCGTGGGACAAGTACCAAATGACCGACCTACCTGATGCAGGTTTTTCTAGGGTTTGTCCTGCTTTTCTTTTAGGCGAATGCCGAGTAGGATCCTTAAACCATAGCCCGGGGGCCCTAGTTACCCTTGGCTACCTTCCTCCACCCTTCCGCATCCCCCCTTTCAAATCCCTTTCCTATGCTATAAGAGGGGAGTTGCCACTATGTGTATTACCCTATACATAGCCTGTCTACACCCCCCCAAAAAAAGGTCATCAGAATGGCGTGGAACAAGTACCAAATTCTCGACCTACCTGATGCAGGTTTTTCTAGGGGTTTTTTTGCATCACATTTATACGAATTGCCGGGTAGGATCCTTGAACTATAGTCCGAAGACCTACTTAAACCTTGAATACATTACTCTACCTTTCCGCATCCCCCGTTTTAGTCCACTTCCTATGCTATAAGAGAGGAGTTGCCACTATGTGGATTACCCTATATATATAATAGCCCGTCTACACTTTATTCTTCTTCTAGTCATAGGTGCCCGAAACTCTTCGTTGTCGGCGACAAACGCAACTGCCTTTTATACACGATTCTCTCTCTACTTGTGAAAAGAAAACCCTTCGACACTTGTGTCAACAAGGGGTAGTTGAGTCAGAACAGAATCTTCCAGAAGTACTGTTATTATTCTTAGCTAGACAATCATATACTCCTTTCGATGTACTTAAACCACTCAAGCATATAAAGATGTCCGACACAGCACAACAAACTTTCTGTAACCGGTTCAGGAATAAAAGAGACTTCAGAGCCTCCATGATATTTTTTCTGCAGCCAAGGATACTTATTATTTCTAAATTCAATTCTAATTGATCACGCATCATGTACCGTACGTTTATTACTAATTATTATTTCACGTCCGTTGTCTGCAGCAGCATTACATAAACCTACAGGTTACCAAGTATTTATGTCAGAGTCTGGCTGTAATAAAATGATAACGAGACAGTTACAAATTAAGTGAATGAAGTTCAGTAACAGTAAGTGCAGAAATTAAAATACACATCACCTTCAACTGAATATACTAATCCCTATCCATCCTGCACAATTACTGACAAGTTACTCGTAATGGGTATATTGAGCAAGTGTCTATCCTACCGGAATCCTGTCAGGAAAGCGTTTAATGCGTGGTTAGTTCGTGACTGGATTCGAAACATTGCAGCTATCATACCAAGAGATTTTACAAGACTTGGCATTAATTAAACGTTTCTTACTTACCTCACTGGCTCCTTCGTTACGTTAACAAGCATCCATCTATATCAAGATTGAAATTTATTTCTCTCACCATGGACTTCAACTAAATGAATTCCTGGTTTTCTACTATATAATTCACTTTTACACTTTTTACATGAGATAAATTATTTACCTGTTCAGAAACTGAGATTGGTACAACACTGGTATTTTATGTTAGAAATAATTGCTCAGCTTGACGCTGATTAGTGGTTCGAAGAGAAACTTCAACGGAACATCGTGACCCTCATAGAATTTGCATTTTATGTCTGTTATCTGAATTGGAAATTTACTAAGATCAGAATTTCCAGATTTTTGTCTTTCCAAATTCCTTAAATTTGTTAAATTACACACACACACACACACACACACACACACATATATATATATATATATATATATATATATATATATTGTGATAATTAAAAAGATAGATTTAATTTTAAAAAATTCTTAAACAAAAAAAAATAATTAAAATTTGAATGATAGTTAGCCACACGTTGAAGACGCCAATTATGTAATGAATAAAAAGGTGGTCTTAATTAATAGGAATAATTAACAAAATTATTATGTATTTAAAATTTATTGTTGATAATTACACATTACAATCCCTGCTTTACACGCCGAATTCCATCAATTTAACAAACAAATACTTCAATTTTTTTTATTTTATTAATTCGTGGCGTTCTATGAAACTATAGCTTTATAATTTTACAATTACGTTGAATTTCTCATTATTTCAGGGTCACCACTGGGTTTGATAGGAAGAACAAATATTAACAATCCAAACTTATTTAAGTTAACGGATATATTAAATACAAAAAGTAAAAGAAAACGAATGAAAAGAAAAACACGAACGAAATCTGACTATACCCTTTAATTATCGTTTACAGTCATTAATAATTGTTTTGTAATCACGACAGTGCTACTGGTACCAGTTCGGACTCTTGTATCTTGAAGTCAACACCCACTAAACAGGTCATTATACACTGATTCTACTTATTAGATTTTTGAACACACGGTAGTTGCTCTGAATCTCCGCTATCCTGGAACCTGGATTAGCCCACTCTCAGCCAGTTGCCGGACGTAGATCTCCTCAAAGTCTCTCTATGCGAAAATTAGTTCAGTTTGTGAAGCAAAACTTCTGCTTCCAAACTGCGATTTTATAAGTACTCTGTCAAAGCTGTTTACGTGCGTTTTATGTAAACTATTATATCTCGCCGTTGAACTTCCAGGATAGCACTATTCCTACTTTTAGATTATCAAACTTTACTGTGTTGTATCTCTTGCAGACTCTTTTATGTATCCTTTCTCGACCCAGACTTCACACAGACTGAGTTCTCTAGGCGCGCGGTCTACAGTCTCCATTGTTAACAAAGAAACACCCGCTGCGATTTTCGTCTTTAAGCACCCGTACCGCAAACAATTAATATCGTGTTTAATTGGTATTACAATATATATATATATATATATATATATATATATAGAGAGAGAGAGAGAGAGAGAGAGAGAGAGAGAGAAATATATCAATTTTTAAAAGGAAAAATAAAGACAACAAGTTTGAGCCAAATTACGTAATATACAAATTAATATTGGAGTGTCAAATTATCTAATATTAAACTTTTAGAAAATTAAGAAAATTAATTACTTTGAATTTAAACCAAAAACTTTAAAGATACCAAAAAATATTTTATTACAATTTCGATTTACTTTAAATTTCCTAAATATTTATGTTTTTAACAAATTGCAACAGCTTTAATGATACTCATAACCTCAGAGCCACTTACGGTCTCTAATAATGATAGTGATTTGCAGTTTACACAAAAGAGTTGCAAAAGATGTGCAAATTAAAGTTACAATACCAAAATTGTATAAAATAATCTAACAAAAAAACTAGAGAAATCTGAGAAATCTAGAAAAATCTGAAGGCAAATTATATTTACATAAAAGTTTACAAAATCAAGTTTCTACATACCATTTTATCTAGAGCTGCTCGGGTACCGTATTGTGCACTCCACAGTTAGTTTATTTTTAAAGAAATTATTTAATTAACAAGCCATTACACTGATTGCTATATCGTTTCACTTCATAAAAATTCCGGCGATTCTCTAACAACTGTTCACGAACTTTACATTGTCCTACTTGCTGTCACACACTTTTGCTGTAGAAGTACGTTAATGCCAAAATGTGATATACTTTGCTGAAATCCTAATTATTTAGTCCCGAAAATCCTCGGCTGGTCTCCAAAACTATATTCACTTTATCATTAGTTAAAGTCCCAAGACCGACTTGTGAACATTAACGTTTGGGCTCCCAAAACACACTCTTATGACCACTCCGGTTAGGCTCCAAAACCACACTCGTTCATCGACTTTATCATTTTTGCGCTCCAAGACTACTCTGGTCAGGCTCCAAAAAACACTCCTGTGACCACTCCGTTCAGGCTCCCAAAAACACACTTTCGCCATGACCACCCTGGTCAGGTTCCCAAAAACCCACTGAATGTTTCCGACAATGTTTAGAGCGTCTTACACACACTTTTATGCCAATAATCGCGTAGCAACCGTTACAGTCCCTACATTCTTGCGAAACAATGCTCTGGCCTCAATAATTACGCTGGCAATAACATTATAGAAAAATTATTAAATAAAATTTACATTATAAATTTTTTATCTTTACAATATATTGTAGTAAATAAAAATAAATAAAACATTTATTTATCTGAATTGCCCCACGTTGGTGAAGCCATTATATGTAATAAGTAAAACTATTAATAATTACTGAACTGATTTTGCCCCACGTTGAGGTCGTCATATATGTAATAAGTAAAAATAATTCCAAATTAAATGCATTGATTGGCCACACGTTAAGGCATCAAAATATGGTACTCAATAATGAAGATAATCAATTGAATTGAACTAATAATTGAAAATTATCTAATGAAAGGAACATGAAATAATAACATTTATTTAATTTAATTAAACAATTAGTTTATTATACACAACTACATTACCTTACAAAACAAATTAATTGCTGAACTTTACAACAATTTTATACAAAATGTCCTTTTCTCTTACCTCAGGGTCTTTATTGGGCCTTTTAAATAAAGAACCATTAATTTTACAATTTACTATTAACAAATATTTTTAATAAACTCTCGCAATGTAATCGAATAAAAACGAAATGAAATCGAAACCTGACAATATTCTACCTTTTATTAACGTTTACAGTTATAACTTTAAATGTTTCTTTTTTTACTCATTGTTTGTACTGGTACCAGGGCAATTGTACAGATTCTGCAACGCACTTTCACCTGGAACACTATTATGAACAGGCCATGTAACCCTGAATTTATTTTTATACTGGTTTGCAAACACCTAAAAAACTGATGATCTCTTTCTGATTTTGTATGTTTAATTGTTGGTCGATCACACGCCGCTAGCTAACAAATCTCTGTTTACTGTTCAAGTTCTGAATATCTGTATTAATACTCCTTCGATTCTGTGTTCTCTGCCAATCATTGGGAACTTGCAACGGAAAATTGAAGACTTCTACCCCAAAATCATCAGCCTCTGATTGCAGACTGCTAAATTTCAATTTCCTCCGTACTCAGCAATGTCTCGTGGCTGACTGTCCAACTTACGCGCGCTAAGACCAAACAATACCATTGCCTGTTCAATATTCTCGACCAGATTGTATCTCTGTGTTTTGGCCGGTAACAATTCAGTTCAATAGTTTGCAATTATTAATTCCTTTTATCATTAAAATATATATAATATGTTATAATAAAAAAAATTATGTTTTAATTACGAAGCGGATATTCAGTAGCGATCTATCTCTCGAAGCTATTAACCCCCACTTTCTCTTGTGTTACATGAACATTCTTCATTTTTACATACTTCTCCACAGTTAAATTTCCTGATGGTACTATACTAAAATTAAAAATAGTTTATGGACGAATATGCGTTATCACAAATGCGTCACCAAACTTCAAGTCACTCTGAATTATCTCGTTAATATTTCAAACGTCTTTCATAACATA